>JARKIE010000028.1:0-583527 GCA_029378255.1 Mycena rosella
AAGCAGAAGAGCCCGCTGCTCATCATCGACAACCTGTAGCTCGAGGTCCTGCACCGTCTGTACCGACTGGAGAAGAGGAGGAAGCAGATGATATTCCCGCTCCTGTCGGTCGAGGTGCCCGCCCGCCCCGCGTCATCAGTCCCGTCGAGGAAGAGGAGGTATCAGATCTCACCGCATCATCCGACGAAGAAGTGGCAGCAGCACCGGCTGCTGGGGGCGGTCAAACCGAATCCTCGAAGACTGCGGCGCCAAACCGACCTGCAGTCGTATCCGAAGAAGAGCCTGCCGCACGAAAGGGGAGAAAACTTGGGAGCATTAAAGGAAAAGAAAAGGCGGTGACGCAGCCCAAGGTGGTGGCGCAGCCAGTTGATGCAGGTCTTCCGGTGGGCCGTTCTCGCACTCGCTCGAAGAGTTCGAAGAACTAGAGGCTGCGGGCATGGATTCAGACGATGAAGGGATCTTTTCTTGAAGTACTGTAGATTTTGATCTGTTCACAATTTTCACTCACCTTCTCGTGATTTTTAAAGCCCTCGTCCGTTGTGCGTTACTAAATAGTAATATTGTCATTTGTATTGCCTTTTTGAGCCCAAAATCATTAGTGGTGTTTCATTCTCAACCACCACAACGAATGACAAAACTGACTCTCGCTCGCCGTGCCGACATCGTATCGCAGCCGAAACCAGCACACAAATACGTCCACGGCAGACAGAAGGATGTCAATGCGCAAACGCTCCGAGATGGTCCCGCATCGCATGCATCAGGCACAGACACCTCTACGTCGCATGTCAATGCAGACGTACTTAATCCATTGGTACTACCAGGCAGGTCCTCTGGCTGTATTATTACTGTGTACTCATGTTGCGCAGAGGTCAATTGGGAAGCACTAGCTACCCACTAACCAAACCCCAACCAAAAATCCCGCGGTCCGTGGCCTGTCGCCAATGACAAGTGTCCTTTAAGATGCACAGGTGTTTCACTGAGCGTAGCTGTCGGGCTGCTGGAGGTAGGCCCTCAATGGCTTTTTATTGTTGCCGCTATTCACCATTCTCCAGACGACGTACCCCAACACCAGTGGACGTATCATGGTATTCGCTGGTGGACCTGCTACCGAAGGTCCTGGGATGGTCGTTAGCAATGAGCTCAAGGAGCCCATCCGCTCTCATCATGATATCGATCGGGACAACGTCAAGCACTACAAGCATGCTATCAAGGTAAGCTTGACGCCAATAGACAGAACTTTCCTTACTTTAACTTTATCAGTTTTATGAAGGTCTCGCCAAGCGCGCCTCCAATAACGGGCACGCAGTGGATTTGTTCGCTGGCTGCCTTGACCAAGTCGGGCTTCTCGAGATGAAGTCGCTGCCCAACTCGACAAACGGCGTGATTGTCTTGTCCGACTCCTTCGCCACGTCGATATTCAAGCAGAGCTTCCTGCGCTTGTTCAACAAGGACGATCAAGGCACCTGCAGATGGGTTTCAATGCCACTTTCAATGTTCAGGTAAGCGTACTCTATACCTCCCAGTGAGCTTGCCGCTAACGGCCGAAAAGACGACCAAGGAGCTCAAAGTGTCTGGCCTCATCGGCCACGCCATCTCTGCCGGAAAGAAGTCCCCGTGCGTGGGTGAGATGGAGATTGGAATCGGTCAAACATCGGCCTGGAAAATCAATGTCATCACTCCTCGCACCTCGACTGGTGTTTACTTCGAAGTCGTTACTCCCGCTGGGCAACCCCTCCAGCCCGGCTCGCGGGGTCTCATCCAATTCGTCACCCATTACCAACACCTTCTGGATTCCAGCGGCTGCATGTTACGACCATTGCCCGCAACTTTGCTGAGGCCGGGTCGCCAAGCATCGCGGCGTCGTTCGATCAGGAGACGGCGGTGGTTCTGATGGCTCGTATCGCTGTGTTCAAGGCTGAGATCGACAATTCTCCCGATGTACTGAGGTGGCTGGATCGCATGTTGATACGACTCTGCCAGAAGTTTGCCGACTACCGCAAGGAAGACCCCACAAGTTTCCGGCTGACGGACAACTTCAGCATATACCCCCAGTTCATGTTCCATTTGCGGAGGAGTCAGTTCTTACAGGTGTTTAACAACAGCCCGGACGAGTCAGCGTTTTACAGGTGCGTTTGTTCCCCCAGTGTAACATGGTGTCGTGCTGACGATGTGAATTTAGACACATCTTGAACGAGGAGGATGTGAACAACTCGTTGATCATGATACAGCCCACCCTGATGTCGTACACCTTCGACACGCCGCCGCAGCCAGTTTTGCTGGACAGCGTGTCTATCAAGCACGACGTCATCCTCCTGCTGGACACTTTCTTCCACATCCTTATCTTCCACGGCGAGCTCGTCGCGCAGTGGCGCAAGCAAGGGTATCAGGAGCAGGAAGGCTACAACAACTTCAAGGAGCTACTCGAGGTGCCAGTTGCCGATGCCCAGGTCTGCTTCTCTCTATCTCTATTTTTTTTTTCGTGCCTCATGGTGTTTTGTTTTTTTATAGGACCTCCTGGTGGACCGGTTCCCCATCCCGCGGTACATCGTGTGTGACCAGGGTGGAAGTCAGGCGCGGTTCCCGCTGTCGAAGCTCAACCCGTCGACAACGCACATGACGAACAACATGTACGACTCGACGCAGAACGCCGAGGCCGGGCAGGCAATCTTCATGGACGATGTGAGCTTGCAGGTCTTCATGGAACACCTGAAACGACTGGCAAAGGCTTGACTTTGCCAAAGGGAGCATCGCCCGTTTCGAGGGTGGGCAGCTGGAGCGTGAAACATGCGCATGAGGACTTGCGGTATCGGGCGGACGGGACTCACTTCAGCACGCGATATAGCAAACTGCAAAACGGGTGCGCGCGAGGGTGCTCGGCGTTGCGCGGGCGCCTTGGCCCCATTCGAGGCGCACCGCAAATTGAGGTCTTGATGTGCGCTGGGACTTTGTACCGTCCCCGGGTGCCGTCCGTCGCGGATTCGGCCGCGTGGCCGATTTAGCGCGATTCACGTTTGACGCCCGCCACTGCTCAAGCGCGCACGGTTGGGATTCGGCATGAATAGCAGAGTTTCAGGCATGCCGCGTGCGGATGCTTGGCGCAACGCCGACGCAGAAGTTGACAGGCGCAGACAGCGGCGTGTGTGGCCGGAAAACGACCGGCGCGCTCGATTGTGGGATTGCGGGCGGGGGGAATGAGCCGTGTGAGCGCAATTGGTGGTGGGGTGGATGTGTGAGAACAAGACGCGCAGGATGCGCGCTGTCACGAATTGGGTCGGAGCGGGAGGAGTGCACCCGACGGGTATTGAGTGTGCCGCCCGGTACGTGTTTCTCTGCCCTTCTGTTGCTGGAGCTGATCTGGGAGTAAGGCACAGCTGTGAGTAGTGGGAAGTGTGAATGCACCGCAGGCACGAATGCCTCTGCACTGGATGACGTCCGACTCTGATGCACGAACATCTGCTCGCCGCATGCGTGCAACGACTGCGAATGCGCAGGCGTCTCCACGCGTGGGGCATGCAGATGTGCGAGGGCCGTTGGTGGCTGGTGGGTACGAGGAGGCTGCGCGGGCATGTAACCGAGATTGAGGGGGAGCGGGGAGTGTGGGCGGACGGGATGACGGGTGAGAGGGCAGCGTCAGGCGGCGTTGGGTTGGACGCTCGTCTTCGGACTGCTCTCGATGCTGAGGAGCTGCACGCGCAGAACCGGCGGCACATGCGAGCGCGCACCTTGCGCGACTGTACGGCGGTGAAGGTCGAGGGGGGCCGAGGGCGGTGTGGGTGGGGCGGAAGAGGAGGGACAGGGTTCATGTGGCATGTGCATAATTGTGCAGGTTGTGGATGAGTGGCAGGCGTCGTTGAAGGGCGGGAGCAGCACAGCCTAGGAGTCAAATATATTGAGCACAGTTACTTACCCTTTATAGCCACTATGGCTAAACGGTCTATATCACAGTTTTGCCAAACTAGCAGTACATAAGAGGTCACCAGTTCGAGTCCCAAAGTAAGTAACAATATTCTAACGATTTAAAATACCAACTAATGATAATTCTAGCATAGCTAAGACAAGTCAGTAAGTACTAATAAAAAGTCAAGCACCATGTCAGTAATACCTAGTACGTCAAGCAACAAGTCAGTAATACCTAATAAAAAGTCAATAAGTAGCTAATGAAAGGACCCAATAACAAAGTCAGTAAAACCTAATAAAAAAGTCAGTAGTCAGTAACTAATGAACGATCCGATCCAATAAGAATGTCAGTAAAACCTAATAGAAAAGTCAGTAACTAAGAAAAAGCGACCGCAGGCAGAACAGAACAAATACTATTCTTTTTTCGTTGTATGATTGTAGCCGTGCTTAGGAGAGCTCATAATGCCTGATAAGCAGCAGCATTCTCTTATAAGGAGACCCACTCTGATGAGAAACTTCTAAATCTTACCAGGTCTTACAATGGGGGGGCAACTCTCAGTGGAACCCATCCCTCTTATACAGTCTTATGCATTGAGGCCAGTCTTATGAGAAGCGCGAACTTTTATTAGAGCGGACAAGAGCCTCATGGTCTTATCAGAAAACATGATCTTATCATGCCAGATAAGATGAGGTAGCCTCCATCAGATCGGTCATTCTTATCAGAACATATAAGATCGCCCATTCTTATCAGACCTGTCAGTCTTATCAAACGGGCCAATCTTATCAGAGATCGTTATTTGTGTAAGAGTCCAATCAGAACCGTTCCTATTATGTCCTCACAAGGCCTTACAGCCCCTTGTAACCGACTTTAAAAGTTTCCGACACATATATGTAAAGAAATATCAAAAGCAGCATATGTTCCTATACCTACTGTTCCTAGGTGTAAGTAATTCTGCGCAGGGACGGCCCGGACCTTGTACGCTCAGGGACAGCGGCGAAGTCGTATCTGCCATCCGCCAGCAGGGACTTCAATGGCCTGGACGATGTCCAACGCGAGGATCGCGATCGAGACTGCTTCGCTTGCTATTTTCGGGAGACGCGTGTTACGTTTCCGTGCAGTTAGGATTTTGCTCAGGTCGAGAGCATAGAATACTAGGAGGATTTTGACCGACCCGGAAGTTGGAACGTTTATTGGATGACATTAGCTGGCAGCGCCGCGGAGATAGTATGGAGCCTTTGCTGTGGCGATTGCCACTCGCTGAAATACTGTAATATTACGACCGAAGGTTCAGGTGATGGGGGACGGAGGGTTGTGAATTGAAATGAATTTGGTCCCGGTCCCGGTGACGGTGACATCGAGGATTTGAGGCCGAAATAGGCAAGAAAATGGCAAAAATCTTGTTCCGGCATCCGGCGGACTACCCTATATGGCGATTTGATGGTTGATCCGAGTCACAGATCAACTCCATCTGGATCAATCGCCGGGACGCGTGTCTCGCGGCATCTTACCTCTTTTGAGTTCGACCACCATGTCATCCGAGGACAACGGTTCGAACGTCGCCAATGTCAGGAACAGACCGACGCATCGAGCATGCGATATCTGTCATCGCAGGAAACGTACGTCCCTTCTCAGCAGTCTCCGCGATTGACCTAGTAATGCCGACCGTTTTCCAAATTTCAGGACGTTGTAGGTCCTGTTCTTGCGTCCGGCCAGTGGGTTAAATCTCCCTGCATAGGTGATGGCCTGGAACCCTGCGGCACATGCATCCAGCGCGAATTCAAGTGCACATATGAACAGGGAGCGCGCGCAACTGGGATATCTAGCAGGTATGCAACTATCAAGCGGTATCTGTTTACGCACCCACAAATCCAGTTATGTGCAATGCCTCGAAAATCGCCTGGAAACCGTGGAGATGCTTCTCCGAGATGCCACCATTAGGGCAGAGGGTATTGATGCGGCGCCAGCCTCCACCCCGCGAAATGGGCCCGCTGTCGAAATAATTACGCTAGGTCTACGATCACTGAATCGCCCATTTCCTGCCCCACACAAGGACGATGTCGGCCTTCTTGGGGAGAATATGGGTTCATTGTCGCTGAACAGCCCCGGGAGCCATGTATTCCAGGGAAAGTCAAGTTCAGCAATGTTCGTCAAAGCTGCAGTAGACCTCAAGGGGAGCAGGCCTTCAAATCAGCCGCGGAATATTAAACCGGTCGGTGTATCGTTCGGAATTCCTTCATGCCTGACTCTTAATAGTGGGAGTTTGTAACCCCTCGCCCAAACTACGATTTCCCGGAAGACGATCTGGCAATAGCCCTGATCTCACTTTACTTCGACAACATCAACATATTCTTCTCCCTTCTTCATCGGCCAACTTTCGAGAGTGCGTTCGCTGCTACACTGCATCTGCGCAACGATGGCTTCGGCGGGACGCTGCTCCTTGTGTGCGCCCTCGGTGCTCTCTACTCCGACGACCCGCGCGTCCATCCCGCTGCGGTACCCTCCGGCAGCCCCGCCGGATGGAGGTGGTTCTCTCAGGCAGTGCTCGTTGGCCACCAATTGTCTAGTCAACCGACACTCTATGATCTCCAATCCTATTGTGTGCGTCCCAGTTCCCGCCTATCTGAGTTATAGTTGGCGCTCACCAAATCCCAGCTCACTACTCAATTTCTTGAGCGAACCTCGAGCCCGCGCGCGTCCTGGACGTTGGTGGGAATCGGCATGCGGCTGGCGCAGGACATCGGTGCCCATCGGGAGAAACTGCGGACGCGGATGATTACGCCGGAGGAGGAGCTGGAAAAGCGCGCATATTGGTATGTTCCCCGGATTCTCACCTCCCCGCCTACCAATCGGATCGACATCCTCAGGGTGATGTTCCTATTTGACACGCAACTCAGCGCTGCGCTCGGCAGATCGATTGCAATCCAAATGCACGAGTAAGTGCCAGTGCTTGTAACGTCCCCTCCTGTTCGATGAGAATGATTTGTAGCGTTAACCTTGCTTCGCCGGTCCGATGCGACGACCAATACTGGGCGGCGAGTCTGTGCAACGCGGAATTCTGTCAGCCACCTAATACCCCGTCGGTCGTCGATTTCTTCGCCTCCTTCCTGAAGCTGAACGATATTCTGCACTTCGCACTGAAATTCCTGGTGCCGTTTGACTCACTGTGAACATTGCACGCTTGCTTGACTAAATTCAACAGTACTCAACCAACCGAATGTCGACCACGCTCGCCACCGATGACGAGTTGTGGCAGGAAAAACTCGTCATGGAATTCGACTCGGCGCTCAACAAGTGGTTTGATTCCGTCCCGGCGCACCGTGAGCACTCAACATTTTGTTCTGTATGGAGCTTGAACTGACCACCTGCGATTTCCACAGTTCGCTGGGACCCGGCGTGCCCGAGTGATATGTTCCTTGACCAGTCCGCTGCGCTGCATTGCAGTTACTACTTCATGCGGATCCTCGTCCACCGTCCGTTCATTCCCGCGATCCAGAGCTCGGACACCCCGAGCGTGAGTTTTTCCCTTGTTCCATCCCGTGCGCGTCCCCGCTCTGCCGTAATTCCGGCTGGCTAACGAATAAATAATAACTCTTCTCCTCCCTGGAGCTGGGAACATTCAAAACGACTGACAAACATACCATCCGCGTAGCCCTATCCTTCCCTCAGCATCTGCAACACCGCTGCCCGTGCATGCATCCATGTCGCCGAAATACAGCACAGGCGGCGGCCCAACAATCCCCTGGTCTTCGGGCAGGTCAGTCGCCGCATCTTGATTCCCCTCCCACTCTCATCGCAAACATTCAGACCGCGGTGTTCACCGCCGGGATAGTCCTCTTGCTCAATATGTGGGGCAGCAACCGCACAGGCCGCGTTCCAGACACTGACCTCTTGGCCGTTCATCGCTGCATCGATGTCCTCCGCGCACACAAAATCCGCTGGCCTTCAACCGGTCCGCTCCTGTACCGACTTGTCTGATCCCCACCATCAAAACCTAATATATTTCCGCAGGGATACGCTGGAGCAGCTAGTCAAGGTCGATCAGGCGCCGCCCGTTAGATCTCCCCGGGACGATTATGACCCCTCTCCCTTCGTGACGGCATACGGTGCCGGCGCACATGCAAGTCCACCTCCCCCCGCGCCAGAATTCAACCCCGCACTGTACGACCCCATAATGCGAGACCTGTTTATTAGCCCTGTCGACGGGGAACCCGCTCCTGCGTCCCCTTCTTTTTGGTTTTCCCCTCTCGATAGCTCTCAGATGCCCCCGTTTCCAAACCCGCAGAATGACCCGATGGATATGGATACCCTGGCCATGTGGTCCGCGGCCCCAACAGGATTCGAGTACGTACAAGTTATTTATTCGCAGTCTTTTCTTTTCTGACGGACGAGGTGCAGGGTTTCTGATTGGGATTTATATTTGAACAATATCGCGGACATGTTGCAGGAGTACCCCCCGGCGGCTGGAGGGCGTGATTAAATACTGAGCGTATGCACAACGTATGCACCTAGGATTCAACGACAGTCCTACCGACCTTATCCATCCTTCTCGCACTGTCAGGCACGAGATCTCCAGCTTCACACGGCGTGTATAGATCCACCGACCGTGCCATCATCTCCCCTCGCAACTCCCGAACAAATCAACCAGTGACGTGCACAGCCGCACCCACTTGATACGCGGCCGTACTCTTCCCCCCATTCTCACACCTTCCACGATTCAATCATGGCCGACCCCGTAGACGATTACCCTTCTAAAGAACGGGCCATGAGACTTCCGTTGGACCCCGCCGACGTACAGCGCAGTGACGGAGCTCGGCTGTGCAAATTTCGCCGCCGAGCACTCTACGTTTTCGCAGTCTGTGTCGCTATGAGCTTAGTGGCATTCCGGGAGCACCCTCTGACCTTCGTACAATCCATCGAGGAAGTGCTTCATAAATCAGTACATATTGCGCAGGATCCCCGGCTTGAGGTAACACTCGCGGTTCTGCGCAAAATGCGACTGATCTCCGGATTCTAGCCGTACCAGACGCCAGAGAGCGCGGAACACTGTGCCGAATGGGTGCCGTCGACGGACGGGGTGCTCGTGGCAGAGCGGCATCTCGCGACTGCGTCCTTCGAGCTGCCTACCGCTGCGGACCTGCTCTTCTTCCTTTCACGCGGTCCTGTCTCTGGCCACATCGAAATTATCAAGGCCCCCAGATATTCCACGGGCCCCGTCGAAGTCAGCGTCACAGCGCTATACCACAACCCCAAAGACCTGCAACGCACGAAGGCATGCCGGATGGGGCCCGCTCACGAACATGGGGTCCTCGTTTGGGTTCGTTCTCCCTTTCTTGACTGCGTATTAAGCTGATCATTGT
Source organism: Mycena rosella (assembly GCA_029378255.1). Classification (NCBI taxonomy): domain Eukaryota; kingdom Fungi; phylum Basidiomycota; class Agaricomycetes; order Agaricales; family Mycenaceae; genus Mycena; species Mycena rosella. Next base: position 9,256 of record JARKIE010000028.1, read on the forward strand.
TATTCATATACATAGGCTGACCCACGGCATCCGCATGCTGACCCCAAGCGAGACGTGCACTTCAACATAACAGTTGCACTACCAACGACCGGCATGCAGCGATACAAGGATCTCACAACTGACCTGGCACTATTCTCCCATGCCATCGACGATTTCTTCGACATTTGGTCGCCGACCTACTTTGACGCCATTCGACTCAAGACGTCCAATGCAGCCATCGTTCACGGCGTACGTCGCCGCCTTGGACCTCGCCTCCGCTGACAGACTTACAGGGCTTGGTTGGCCGTTCTGCGTTCATCGAAACCAGCAACGCCAAGGTCGAGGGGTTTTTCGAGGGATTGGACCTCCGTGTGAAAACGACCAACGCCCCCATTCTTTCTACCGCGATTATGGTTGGAGAGCTAGCGGGCTCCGAGTCGCGTATACAACTGGAAACCTCCAACGGGTGGGTAGTACGATTGCTATTTTCCCTTCCTTTTCACGTAATGCCTTCAGCGCAATCAACGTCTTAATGACCCTTGTGTCGGATTACGAGGACAACGTGCTCCGCGCCGTTGTGCGTACTTCTGGGGCGTCTCTCACCATCGACTCCCCTAGCCAGATGGCCGATAACGCCAGCTTGTTTCTCGACGCGGCCACGTCTGTTGGACCCGCTACCGTAAGGTTGTATTCCGAGTATGAGGGCACCTACGACTTACGAACGTCGCTGGCGCGGGCTGAGATAGCGGATGATCCGGACATTAGGGATCCGGCTGGCGAGGGGAGACAGCGCACGATAGTCAAGACGACAACAGGTGCGCATGCGCGCGGGTCAATCTATTGGAGCCACGATGGAGAACCGCCAGAAGGATGGCAGAGAGGGGCTATCAAGGTCACCACATCGACGTCGCCTGTAAAATTGTTGTGCTGAGATACATCGAGGAATATTCCTGTTCCTCACGTGCTGTCTACTAAGTTCATTTCACAAAGTTGAACATTAAGACTTACCACCCGTCACACGTACTCCTGGTTCAAACTGCGGGAAGCTTGAATATTCGTTCCTTTGAACAAGGTTTGAGAAAATCCGCAGAAAGGCTCAAGGGAATTAAAATGGGGTTGTGTACGCCACAGTGGATCCCCAGACGCCGTATGCAAGGTCGCTCCGCTTCTACTTACAAATAATCAAACCACGACCGGGTATCAGAAAGTCACTTTGATTACAATTCGCGCGCGCCAAGTCCAGCATAGTCACGGTGTCGAAAGGTCATTAATACTAATGCGTGGATTTCGCCGAACTTCCTTCAGCGATCTGGTGTACGACGCTCTCAACGTCGAAGAGACCATTAGGAGCCACGATTTAGGTTCGTCCGGACTTTGAAAGAATATTTCTATAGTCGAGGCCTCAGTTCAAGTCTCTTGGCGTATATTGAATTCTATCCAAGTGCTGTTGAGTACTGCGCATTCACGAGCTCCCAAGAGATGAGATCCGCGCTCCATAGGATGGATGATCCTCTACAGCCTTCGTTTTTCATAACACTTGGCCAACAGCTTGATTCGATTTAAGTGTCGGGGCAGACGACTCGCGTATTCGCCTCAAACGCCCAGAGTGCGGGAATAGAGTATTCTTGGCCTTCGATGTAGATGAGGTGAAGCCTTTGAAATGGATCATCACACGACTCACATATGCGCCTCCCGACTAATCAAGCTAGCGCCGCCTTTGCCACATAATATTCGTGGGTACATGTATCTGTTTCCATACCCGCCCACCAGGACACCCTCGATACTCCCGCGTCGTTGACACTGACAGAGGCGCACACGCTAGTAGCTATGCATTAAGTGGATGGTTTCCAGAACAATACAGGGGCGCGGCTGTGCAATTTGATCGCCGCTCGCAACTGAATGCGCAGATCACGATGGCGGTCTGATGCGCCTTCACACACCGTTTGTGTTCAACTCTGGGGTCCCGTCTGCCAAGGCGCACTGGTACTGAGGAAAAGATAACAATTGTAGCGTATGGCGAATTTACCGCAGACTGAGAGCGGCGAGTGAGCTTTGGGCGGAGGCTTCGGTCGGTAAGGGGGTTCCGCCAAGACCCTCGATCATGCTTCCGCGGGGGCTTGCATATAAGGGAGATGCCGCTGTCCGTGACTCCACCATGTCTTTCTCCCCACCCACCCCCACGAAGAAGACGTTCTCAAGCCGCCCCTCGCGCTGGAGAGCGCAGAAGTCGGACACCGTCGCAATTGAGGTCCACCTCCCGCGAACGCCCTTCCCGTATACCGACTCCATGGATTCGACCGCCTCAACAGCATCGAGCTCCTCTTGTGCGACCCCTGCCGCGGCGCCACCGCCGGAGAAGAGTAGAAGGTCCCGGGCTGTGGAGATCGTTGTGGTGAGCCCCATGCAGTCGTACGCGACGCATTCCTGACCTCGCCGTTCTAGAGCGGTGTCTCAGCCATCCTCTTGGTGCCATTGCCGTACCTCAAGCGGGAGGCACCGACCGGTACGTCCCCTGCGCTCCGAATCCTCGCCCAGCTAATTCATCGACAGACGACACCTCGGATGAGGATGCGCAGAGTGGTCTGAAACGACAGCTCACTTCAATATGGGAGGATGCCTCCTTTCCGAATGCCCACCCCGCCGGGCGCACGTCCAAAATGCGTGCCAACCACGCGCCCCCTCCCTCACGCGCACGCTCACGCGGAATGGCGCCTCAACCTCCGAGAAACCCACCCGCCTGCAGCGCATGCTGAACCTGCCGCGCAGCCGCTCGCTGACCGGCCCCCGGCCCAGCACGCCCCCGCGTCATCGCGCGTGCAACTCCCTCATTCTCCCGGAGGTCCTCATGCCCGACGAGCCCGACGAGCTCCCGCCCCCGCGCGCGAGCCACCGTGCCACGCTGGCGAATCCTCCGCCGCGCGAGGAGCGCTTGGTGCGCTTCATCACCCCGCCTCCGGGGCCCACGTCGAGGAAGTTGAAGCGGTCGTCGGCCATTAGGAACCGGCTTCCCGACCCACCATCGGCGGACATGCGCGCGGACGACGAGGAGCCCGCATGGAGCGAATTCATGGTGAGTTGCCCTGCCTCTGAACCGGATTTAATTTAATTTTGGGTACAGTGAGTTGTGATGGATGGATGGATGAATGAGGGAAAATGTCGATTCGGACGAGGTGCGTTTGGGTCGAATTTCCTGTGCTGTTAACCGATTTTATTTCCAGCGCATTCCAGCGCAACGACGTGGAGCGCCGCAGCTGAGGAACTCGATGTTGAATTTCGAGTACGAACTGAGGCGATTAAAAGGGGGGGGGTCAGTTTTTATATGACCATGGACTTGTGTAAATTACGATTCGATATGAACGGAACGGACGTCTGGATTCTAACGCTCAGATTCGGAGCGAATTTTACTGCGCCTTTGCTGCGCGTGCGGCGGCGTTGCCATCAATGTTGAATGATCGAATGATGTGGAATTCGCACTCTTCCGTTCCTCCTGTCATAAGCAGTGGCAGTCGACTCATCCATCCCTTCAAATTCTCCCAAACGAAGCAGTCCCCGCTTGCTGAACCAGTCGCCGCTTGCTAAGCGCTAAACCAGTGAGCTGGATGGTTCAGAGCTCTCACGGTTACGGCACCCACCTCCATGGGTCCATCGACATCATCGATGATGTGCCTAGCCGCAGCGCGCAGTCCTTGATTAAAAGCGACATTTCTGCGAAGACTCACCATTTCTCCCAATGTCCAAAAACTCCCCTCAGCCGCAGCCACTGCTCTCGAAGGGCCCCGTGGGCCTTCCCCAGTACGCCTACCACCCGGTCTCCTACCAGACCATCGCCATTCCCGGGCGCGTGGAGCAAGTCCGATACCGGCGCTCCCCTCTGCGGCGCTTCATCCTCGCGTTCCTGGTCGCCGCCGGCCTCTTCGCGGTGCTGAAAACCGCGATCAGCTACCACAGATATTCGGTGCGTGCTTACCGTGTGTGCTTTCCGCATAGCCCTCATCGCGTATGCATTCACCAGCGGCATGGGCGCCACCGTGGCTGGGACCTCCCAGCCAACATGGTGCTTGACCGGTGCGAGCGCGCGAGCACCTGGGCGGCGGCGGACGCGGCGCTGCCGTCTGAAGCGACGGCGCATTCCGCCACGCGGAGGCCACTTTCGAGATCCCGCTCACCGCGGACACCGTGCTGGTGCTCTCGCGCCACAGCAAGCCCTCCTTCTTCTCGTCCGGGACGCCGCTGTCCGGAAACTGGATATCTCCACCTCCTCGCGGCTCAACAACACGGCGCGCGTCGTCATCACCTCCTTGTCCGGGGGGCACAAGCGCGCTGCGGTGAAGGCGTGCCTGATGTCGGGGACCGACGGCGAGGCGGGCGTCGGGATTTTCGTACGTGCATTGAACAGATCTTCGGTGGATTCTGACACCCTGCAGACGGGCGCAGGTTCTGGGCCGCCGCGGCGGTCATGAAGATCCAGCTCGTGCTACCCGAGGGGAAGACGCCCCTGCACCTGAAGGGCCTCTCCGTTAACCTCCCCCATTTCACGGTAGATGTAGGACACCTGAAGGACGCCGTCTCGTTCGAGTCGGCTGTGCTCCGGACTTCCAACGCCGCCGTGCAAGTCAAGGTCGGTGCCCATTCTCCGCAGACCGCGTTTTTGCTGACCACCGTGCGCCAGTCGCTCTCCGCGGACGATGTCAAACTGCACACGTCCAACAGCGCCATCAGCGCAGACGTACGTCCCCTCCTAACCGAGCTTCATCAAATCCAAGAGTTAATAATGCTCCGTATAGTCGCTCACCGCCAGTACGCTCGCGCTTGAGACCTCCAACGGCGGCATCTCGGGCACGTTCAACACCTCCACGCACCTCCACCTCTCCACCTCCAACGCGCCCATCAACGTGTCCGTCGGCCTCACGAACGCCAACAGCACGGCCGCCACGACGCTGAACATGCGCACCAGCAACAAGTGAGCAATTCTCTCGTCCACCCCGCTTCGTCAGCGCTAAGTGCGCATACGCAGCCGCCTCGATGCGGCCGTCACGCTCGCCACGGACGGGCGCTTCCGCGTCGACGGCAACACCTCGAACGGCGTGCTCGCGCTCGGCGTCGCGGGCCCCGTGGACGCGGCGCTCTCCCTGGGCGCGCGCACGTCGAACAAGCGCGCGGAGGTGGCGCTGCCCGACGCGTTCGAGGGCCAGTTCACGGTCACGACGTCGCAGCACGCCGCGCGCGTCGTGCGGCGGGACGCGGAGGACGGGCGGACGGTCGAGTACGGGCGCGTGCATGAGGGCCACACCGTGAGCGGGTGGGTGTACGCCGAGGAGGCGAACCGCCGCCGGGGGGGTGTGCGGGTGACGACGTCGAATGCGGAGGCTGTGTTGGTCGTTTGAGTGTCTGTTTATCTGCTGTTGTATGTACCTCCTTAGTCTCTCTTGATAAACTTGCTCTCTCGCGCCTCGTTCTGATATCACTCCTTCGAGTCTGTCCAATTTATGTGAACAAAACGAATAGGCGGAGATCTCTCATCGGCTGGCAGTGATCAGTTCCGAAATTGGGCAGAAAAAAACGTTTATAAAGTTGAGATTTATAACCGTGCTCATCCGAACGTGGGCTTACAGGGCCCTGTTCCTCGAACGCCCTCAGGCATCTGCGAATTCGATCAAGTTTTGCTGTACCCTCACTTTCGACACAAATGGGCTGCGGAGAGGACTCAACTCAAAAAAGACCACCATAAGAGGGAAACACAAGGGAAACTTGAGAAGAAGGTTCCGCGATTCTGAAACGGAATAAGTGCATCGCCGTTCTCCGTATCGTAATCGATGTAAACACTAAATTCCCGATGTTCACCGTCAGCTTTCCCATCGCTCTCAGCTGCCATGGCACTGCGGGCCGCGTGTAACAGCAGTACGGTTATACCCCAAATAAAATTCAATCGAGTATAGGGGAAATCAAACAACAGCTAGAAGTTAACGAAGAGCACTTCGCTAACGAACGGTGAAATTTCGGCCATCTTTTCGCGGCCGCATTGAACCTGCCGACTCGCCTGTATCTGCCATTAAACCTACTCATTCAACGGGACAATCTCCTCCAACAGGATAGCATTGGTGACTGTAGCGATCTGGAGAGTCATCGTTAGCTGTGTGCGGCTACCGAAACAAGACCAGAACACGTACTCCGCCGGGGAAATGGGAGAGCAGAGAGTTGGGCTTCTCCTCCAGCTGCTCGTCGAGCGTGTGGATAGCTTGGGGCCCAAAATCGGCGCGGGGGTACGCTTTCTCGATCTCCTGCACCGTCGTGCGGTTGATAACAGGATCGAAGAATCCCTGCCCAAACGTATCGTACCCGGCGCCGTCGAAGAACGCGGAGAGGTGCATGAGCATCCCGGTTGCAGACGAATTGCCGCCGGCCCACTGCGACGTGTGTAGGAAGATGCTCTGTACGATGTCGCCGACCTGGTACGCGTCGAGCGCGGGCGCCGTCGCGTGCAGGTGGTCGTACGCCATAATCCCCCCGTGGAGCTCGAACGACATCGCGTGCGCGGGGTGATCGAGGCCCTCAGTAGTGTTCGTCCAGCCGAGGTCGTGCAGGATGGCGGTGTGGTAGAGCCGCAGGTTCAGCTCTTGGAACGTGATCTGCGGGACGCCCGGTGTGCCGGAGGGGAAGGCGTTGAACAGGATGGCGAGCGCGTAAAAGTAGCACCGGATGGAGTGTATGAATCCGAAGTGCGGGACGGTTTTCTGGGCATATACGAAGGACGCGGCGTGCGTGGGGTCGAGTGCAGTGCCTGCAGTCAACAATGCCCTAAAGTCTAGGTCCCCTACGTTTGATTAATCCCTAAAGTTTAGGGTCCCCCGAAGTCCGCCGGAGTCTGGGCTGATTCCTGGAGTTTGGGGGGATAATAATATTCTCTACAATATTTTGGTGCGCACTGCTCAGGACTAAGCTTGCCACTGGAGCACCTGAAGAGCAGGTAAGCTTAGGTAAAATATTTTGGACCCCATAATGTGGGGTTGAGCCGACCTTTGATAAAATATTATTGCGACTCAGATCTCAGGCTGCGGCTGGTAGAAGACATATATTATGCAGCTGGAGTTTAGGGCCCCCCGAATTCCGGCGGAGCCTGGGCTGAGTCGTGGAGTGTGGGGGAATAATATTATTTGCAAAATATTATTTGGCCTAAGCTCAAAGAATCAGCTGCGGCTGATGCTGAATAATATTATCTGCTCAGCATCTGGGACTCGGCCAATGCTATCTTGGGAATATCACTGAGCTTACTTCTGGCGCATCAGCTGAATAATATTTTTTGGCTTCAGCCCTTGCTCTCAGCTGATGCAGAAATCTTACTTGAGAAAATATTTTGTTCCCCGCTGACTAGGACTGAGCAGCTGCTCGATAAAAAACTAGCCAGCTGCCGTATTTGAACTGGGACATTGCTGATGTTCCAAACATGGTAATTTGGATATCTGACGTTATAGGGTATCCATTGGCATTAGAATTAAGGGTCAGCTATGCCCTAACTCACAGGTCAAATAATATATTTGTATTAGCTGAACCCCAAAGGTCAGGGAATACTTTTATTTGTATTCAGTGGGCAGAACCCTATAGCTTAGGCACATGCAATATTCTGAGTATACATACCAATTCATATATCCATCAGCTGAGACGAGGGCTGTAGCCATAAAATATTATTGGGATAATATTTTCAGCCTGGTGACTAGGTCTCAGCCAAGAATCCGCCGGACTTAGCTCCGCCCTAGGCTTTAGGTATTAATCAAACGTAGGGGACCTAAGCTCTAGGGAATTATTGACTACATATTGTGCTTGGATGGCACGTAGGCGTCAAAGGTCTTGGAGAAAGACATCTTGTTTGAGTTTTGAGCATTCTATCGACCCAGTATATATACTGTCTGTGCGATAGGGGTTATTCCCGCAGGCCCAATATTCGTTGGTGATTCATTCCGCGGACGTCGACAAAAATATCTTCCTTGTGGTCGGCTGTCGCCTCGGCCTTATGCAGGGCCTTATTCATAGTAAGCTAGCTTTGTCACTCATCAAATGGATGTGCAGCCAACTCTTGCGCGGTACACGTGCAAGCGGGATTCCGAGACGACGCGTGCGCCTCCCGAGCATACGTGCCCGGATTACATCCGCCGGCGTAGTACTTCCCAGAACACCGCAGTTCGCCGTGCACGTGAGATTATTAGACTAGCGATGTCGGAGAACGCCTTACTATTAGAAATGTGAATCCCATGGCAGCCCGGAGTTTAAATCCGTAGAAAAGCAAGGGTTCGCCCAATTCGCCAAGGTACCGATGGGACGTCCTGGTGAAGCGATCGGCGTGTTCGGAGCTAGCCAGGGAAACAGTTCAGTTGAAGTTCCACACATGTGAGCAATGAGAGTCCCTCAGCACCGTCAGATCGTCCCTGAGCCTGTTAACGATTATCGGAGGAGAGCGTCCGGGAAGAGCCATTCGGGGGCGTCGATGTCTACGGTCGTCGCCGTCGCCACTGTTCCCGATGACCGAGTCCAAGGCCACAGTCAAGCATGTAGAGACCATCCCCATCCGATCCCTCAGTGCGTTGAATCAAGCTGCTCGTCCCAGTTGACAGGGGTGCTGGCATCCTTTGCCCCAAGTTTGCTACTAGTAATGCCAGCATTCACGCCATATCTCGGCGCGGTTCCTTGTCCCGTCCCTGTATGCAAAATTGTCTTGATAGGCCCACATGCGCCTGCGCTTTCTGCGTGGGCGGTCTTGCAGTCGATTGGCAGTCCGTATACTGTATAATTACATTCAATTCGACCCGGGGTGTGACGTGTGACCCGAATTATCAGTTCGACCATTCGACCAGGGCCGAAATTTCGCGTGACAGAACCGAAAATTTCGACCATCAGAACGAAAATTTTCAAATTTACACATCACGGAGGAGATTTTGAGCAGTTTTGACGCCTGCGTGACGAAAATTACATTCGACCAAGGGGTGGGTGACGCGTGACAAAAACACCAATATTCGCCATCGACCAAGGGGGGAGTGATGCGTGACGGTCGAATTGAATGTAATAATACAGTAAGGTAGGCCCCATCCGCCTTCGACAAACATCACGTGTCGTTCCGGTCACACTTCCGTTTCGGGCTCACATAGACAAATCATTTTATTTTGAAACAACGAAGGCTTCCAGGACAAATCACTCTGACCAGATTATGCATATACATATAAATTACTTATAGAGAAATAATTATGGCTCTCTGGCCTCTCTGCGCTGGTCAATTAAGGAATGATAGCAAAGTTACGTGGTAACTGATTTGGACAAATTCCTTGACAGATGGGCTAATTCTGGGACCAAATCAGGGGTCTCGACCATATATTTTTGATGGGGAGGGACTATCAGACTCATATCCGGAATCTGGTCGAAGGATTTGGCCGAATGAGGTCTAGTAATTATTTTACAGAATTATCTACTGGAATCATCCGAGAGAGGAAGCTGTCACATCAGACCACGTGATGTTTGTTGAAGGTGGATGGGGTCTACCTTAGGTCCGTATTGAAGTGCGTGAACCCCGACCCGGGAAACTCCGTTAAATCAGTGGCTATGCCTACGCACCCGGTTTGCTCCGCCATCATCCTTCCATCTAAACAGTAAGTACACTGCATATTTACCATGAAAGCCCAACAAGCCATGGTGGAGGCAGGCCTCGCCACCGACGCCGCCGGCGGCGGGGATGGTGGAAAGATGTCCGAGAAATGCCGGAAATTTACGGGCAGACACAGGAAGTAGTGTTGCCGCGACTTAGACTTGGCCATCCTTAAGTCGACTTGGGTGCGGCGACTTAAGTCAAGTCAAGTCGAGTCGGAACTGAGACTTGACTTGACTTACAAGTCAGTCCAAGTCAACTCAAAGCCACTTGAGTAGACTTGAGTCGGGTTTTGGAACGAAAAAGTGTCCACAACCACATAGCACCTCAACAAGTCCATCTGCAGCAGACGAATGTACTGCCGTTGTGGTTTATGTTGATGGCTAATCAATCAATCAATTCAAATGGCCCTCCGGGCATACCTGTAACCTCTTCCTTCACTGCACCTCTTATCCTCATGACCTCATCCGTTTCCGTGCCCATATCCAATGCCTCTTACTATTGATCACCCACATAAAAAATTAATAACCTATGCATTTGTTGAAACACAAGACTATATTGAAAAATTTGCCCAAACAGGACCTTTTCAAGATGGATTCACCACCTGGAAACAAAGGGAGAATAAGCATGAGCTCAGCTAGAGTCTTTTATAGCACCTTCCTGGCTTCAGTAGAGGCTCGGTTTCCATTGGGTTAAAGAAGAGCAGTGTTTCTTTTCCCATGCAAAATCTTCTACACAAATGTTCCAAAATTTGATGCTGTATCTCCTTGATAGATCCCTCATTAGAAAGTCTATGCAGCTGCGCGACAGCTTTCAACTGCGGCAGCCGGATATATTGATAGAGCGATATCATGGCACTATTTCTTCGCCTTGACAATATGAAGAAAAATAAGCTGTCAGCTGGTGGACAGAGAGAGGTATGGGTCGGAAGTCCAGAAAATGGGGTGCAGGGGTGAAGTAGAAAGTGGATAGATGGTCCCAAGAATGTCGTAGATGGGTGAAAGAGAAATAGGGTGTCGATAGGGGAAATTGCCGAGTGGGCATGGAGTACGGGTGAGGCTCGTAAGGGTTCGGTAGAAGCAAGAAACTGGGACTCGGGTGCTTGATGTTCGCTGGTGGCGTGCTCACAGTGGAGTGCTCGGTTCGCTGGTTGCAGGGATGCTCGTGGTTCTGGGGGAAAAAGAGATATTTGGCCATGTGTACCCACGAAACAAATATACGGGTTGATACCTAATGTGCCAAAGAGTACATGAGGAAATAGAAATAAGGGGAAAGGTGATGAGCGGATCATCCTCCCCTTCCACAGCATCTCTCATGGTCGGCAAGCTGTTGACTGCATGAACAGATTCGAGATTGTAACACTGTGTCATGATCCGGTTTTTCAATCTTGAACACCGGGTCAGATCGCGATCATGGGGACGCGTTATCCCGTGACCGCATCGCGACAAGTCACACATAGCACCAAAATCCCTAAAGACGGACGACACGCGACCTCGATATCCTGATAACTCGTGATCATATACCGGTTGCTTATACATTCCCTGGCTAAACATCAAACCCCGGGCAACCGGATAACGCACGATCGCGATACTCCGACAACTCGCGATCACATCCCTGTCGGTATATTGAAACACAACACATAGGGTTGACACGATCGGACTCCTAGTTATATTGGTATATAAACCCGAGGTAGAAACTCCTGTACTTTAGATTCTACCTCGTCTAATCTCAGGCTTTACCTTTGCTTGACTCTTGTTCCCTTGGGATTACAAGGAACACTGGATTCTCACCTGTGGCACTACATACGGCGCTGCCTAGGACCTCGCATCCTCTTCCTCAGCGGATATCACTCCGTCTTCGGCTCCCATTAGTTCCCACCTGTACGACACTCGTGGCCTTACATCCCAGGACCGAACGAGGAAGTTGTTTGTCTCGTACTACTACTCGGCGACCGCACAGGTTACTAGACGGGTTGTTAAACCCCGGGCGGGATTACAATTTGGACGACTCAAGCCGACCTATAGGCCGTCGTTGACACACTGATTTAACAGATAAGTGGATGTGAATGTGATACCATCATTGGGATCTGTATAACTATCATTACTAAATTTGATATGAGTGAGTATATCGGCACTGGAATAATGGACTGGTGTAGTAATTATATGAACGGTGGACGCAGAATGAATGGTAGAATGGGACTGAACGGGATGGGTGGTCAAACAGTTTACCTCAACGTTAGTGAAGGAATGAACAAGGGATGCCGGCGCCAAGGTCTCCCTATGACCTTTATTGGTCCAGACTTCTGCCGAGACAGGAATGTCTGTAGGGAGGCCACCCGAAGCTGCATCAGGAGTCCAGGCGAGATCTTCCGAGGGAAGTGCTGTAATGATTTGTCTGTGATCTTCCTGTGAATAGCGAGGTGTCGAACCTGGATCAACAACAGCCGGAGTTTCGGCGGCTGTCTCGCTTGGTACCGCAGATGGTAGACCGAAAGTAGGTGTACTGTGGCTAGCAACAGAGAGGATTTCTGGCGGTGAAATTATGTCATTAGATCCATGCAAAGCCAGGTCAGCATACCGTCGGTGCCACAATGGTTGACGCCATTAGGATGAATCCTAAGCGAGCTATTATCGGGAAAGGGTGGCTGTATCGGGTAGTCATCATACAATTTCGATAGTTGGTGGAGACATTGACAGGAGTCGAAGCAAGTGGGAGAGCAGAAGGTGGGAGGAGACAAAACAAAGTGGGGAGCCGATTTGCTCTGTGTGCACCGATCATGTATGTGAAATATGGAAATGCTGAAATTCGGCGGTCTGTTGCAATGATTGCGAGGTTCCCATCATGTGAACAATGTCAAGACATCGGGACACCAGGTATCTTTTTCTCTTTCTTTCGTGCATGTGTGCCCAGAGGGACTGTTGAGTTGAAAGTGGTTGGATGAATCCTGGCTGCTGGGGATTTAGTGCCCATTCAGAGGAATCAGAGTGGCCACCCGCGAGGTTTTAACCAGCAACCTGCCTGCTCTTCTCCGAGCTAGGCCGGGGATATCATTAGAGTACCCAAACTTTCCACCCCCCCTTGGTAGCACGCATGTTCTACATAGCACGGGTAGTTTTTAGCCTGATAAAGGATGGTCTCGACCCGACCCTCGGGACCTGCCGCTCCCATCAAAGACAAAGTGGATAGCACTTTTAGTGCACCAGGAAAGGAAAGTTGTCTAGCCAGGTCTCTGCTGCAGTACTCGGGACATGCCGCTCTCATCAGAGACGAAATGGATAGTGCTTTACAGCGCCCCAGGAAAGGAAAATAGGCTATGATGGATGATGTCGGGACATGCCGCTGCCCATCAGAGACGAAATGGATACAGAAGAGGAAAGAGTCCAGGCTGATCTATGATGGATGATGTCGGATATGCCGCTCCCATCAGAGATGAAATGGAATAGCGCTTTTCTAGGTTCGGAGCAAGCCTGTCTCCGGACCGGCGAGCCGGTCAATCTCGGAGAGTGACCCGATCCCATCAGCAAACAATGAACGGCAGGCTTGATCCGAACCTAGCGCTTTTCAGGCCCCCAGGAAAGGAAAGAGTCTGGACCGGATTATCGGATGATCTCGGGTTGCTGGACAATTATGATATCATAAAACCCTAGTAGTAACCGGCAACCACCGAGTATTTTGGGACATAAACCTGTTTCCCTAATTGGTTACAGGAATAAACATGCATCGATATACTGGTAATAATGCAGCCCTCTGGCCCAACCACTGACCACCACCATGAACTGTCAATTGGTGTCTACCGCCCAGGATCGCCCCCTGCATGTAAGTCATCTACGCTCCACACTGCTGGTTATCTTCAATTCCCAGACTGCGTACCAGGTCCCTGCCCGAGTCGTTGCATGCATTTCTGATAACGCCAGCAACACGATACAGGCCTACATCACGTTGCAGCAGTATACTGCTCATCGCAAGATCTCTGCTCAGTCCCTCTTTGAGCTCATCATGGTGAAACAAGCTGGGGGATTGCAAAAGAACATGTAAGGCCCGTCTGTGTTTGTTGAATCCACTAAATCTCCCTTGATATTTGTCCTCGAGCCCGTCTCTGAGTCGTGCAGGAGAGCTTCAGTTTACACACACAACATACCTGATTGCCTTGCTGTTCTATCATCTGACTCACAGCCAATCCCAATCTCCGTTTTTTTTTGTACGGACTTCAATATTTCCTGGGGAAAGAATCTACCAACGACAAGGAGACCATATGTTGCCGAAGCGTTATGGGAGTGCTGAATAGCCCTATGTGAGGAATGTTCCCATTTTTACACCAATGGTTTCAGATTGATTTCATCTCCGGTGTACACTTCCTTGATATTAAGGTCCCAAGAATTCTTTGATGATTATACCACTCTCTACCAATGCTAAATCCCTGTGAATAACGAAGCCTGGAGATCCGAAATTCACGCGAATACCCCGGCTTTTCTAGCCCTACGTGAGCAATTTTCCTTTTACAACAACAGTTTCAGATTGATTTCATTCCCGGTGTACACTTCCTTGATATCAAGGTCCCAAGAATTCTCCGATAATTGTACCGCCCTCTACCAATGCTAAATACCTGTGAATAACGAAGTCTGGAGATCCGAAACTCACGCGAATACCCTGTTTTTTTCAAGTCACAACCCACGTGAACCAGCAACGTATCAACATCTCAATTTAATGTCCGACCTGCAAGCGGCTTTGTGCAACGCAATTCGGTATCTCCTCTCCCAGCTAAAATTGCTATCAGGCTCCTAATACGCCGGCCAGACGAATTCCGAGATGAGCGACTGAGCCATGTCTCGGCAGTTGGATATTTTCCCCAGGCGGATTCTTTAAATTGAATGAGGCGAAGCTGTTTTGAATTAAGGCTGGCTAAGATTATGAATACATGCAATTATATTTATATTTAATAGCAGGATTACGATTAAATACAGGCTGAGCATAATATTAGACCTTAGTAATATATCTGATTTAATTACATTACAGTATGATTACATTACAGTACAATGGGTGTATTTAATCGTAATATTAAGCTCCAGATGATATGACTGGCCCTGCCCCCATTCTTATATAGAGTCCTGGCTGAGAGGTAAAGTATGCCATTTATCCTTTTGGACCATCATGTAAGGTCCTCGGGTCGACCCCCTGCCACTGGAACTGGATGAATGCCTACCTGGACTTTTTCTGTACCCGAAGTATGAAACATTTTGCCGGTTTCTCAGCTCTGCATTTCAAGCTCTGCGACATCTTCTTTGCAGCACTACATTTTGTCGTGCAGTTGCTCGGACAGGAGTTGCAAGTATTTTTTAGCAATATTTATCTGATGGTTGATGATGACGACATTCTGGCTTGGTGGTGTGTTAATGCTTCTTCCTCTGCTCTATTTTCTGATTTGTTTCCCCAGCTGCAATTCACTTCCCTATTCTTTCCTGTATTGCACGTGACATTCTCTGTATTCCAGGTGTGAGCATCGCTATCGAGCACCTCTTTTCAAGCAGCAAGCACACAATGTCCGATGCACTGTCATCTATGGCCGCTTCAACTGCATCATCGACTGTTGTAATGAAGGAACTGTTAAATGCAGGCTTCGGAGACAGTCTGGACTACTTGGAGGGTGTTACAATTCATTAAATACAATTAAATATGATTAATATATCATTACAATACATTATGATACTCATACCATTAGATATCGGCCAATCCTTAAGATCATCCTAGCATTACAGTACATTATGGCCCGAGGTCGTATTTAATCATAATGTTCCAGCCCTATTTTGAATCGCAAAAATGGCCGGCCGACCTCGCACAAGAAGAACAGCACCTTCACCTCCACCTCCCCCTGATGATCCTGCTCCTGGTATTCGCACTCACCAGGCAGGCCGTAACACTGCGGCTGGTCCTCCCCGCCTACCGCCGCACGTGCTACTAGCTCGGGAGATCAAGCACGCGGGTTTGCTGCTCTCTCCAGTATAATTTCCGTTCATTTCTCTCGCATTTTTCTAACCCGAAACAAAGGTAACCAGACCGCCCAGTCCACCCGACTACGATCCACTCCCCAGCTTCCTGCAGTCGACCCACCAGGTCTGTGTTCCTGCACCTGCGAGTGGACTTTACTCACCGGCATTTCAGTGCCCGGCAGAGCAAGGGCATCCCCTGCGATGGTAGGTCAAAATTCGTCCAACCTTGCTTGAACAATTAAATATCTTTTCTCATAGATCTTTCCCCAAACCCCCGCACGTCGCGCAATAAATGGGTTGGCTGACCGATTCGCACAGGCAGCCGCTATGGCAAGCCCAGGTCCTCGTCTCTGTGACCCCAACAAGGCAAATTCGGATGTTAAGGACGACTCTGACGGTGATGAGTTCCCTGTTGTTCCACATACCCGACCTCTTCGTGCACCGGCGCTGCTCCCTGCCACCGACTCTGATGGCGAGAACCCACTGCCTCGGGCACCTGTTTGCAACAAGGCCACTTCACGCCGCTGCGGTTGTGGCGCTGCCGCCGCCTCCACTCGTGCTCCAACCCTAACAAAGATGAGTCCGGTAGTGTCTATGTGTTCATACAACCAGAAACTCTTGTAAAATCCAAGAAATCAGCGGACTCGGACTACTTTTTCGGACGCCGCGAGATTGACAAGGGTTTTAAATGCAGACTTTGCCTGTGCGTTTTCTCACTCTTGTTTGATGTTCATACATTGCTAAAATTTCCCACAGGCAAGAGTACGGAGCTGGTTCGAGTCTTACCACCCGCCGCCTTCACCTTCAGAATACTGAAGGCCACATGGAAGAGTACGTGGCAGTGGTGCAGAAATACGGGTTCGCAAACAAACTCCCCGAATATCATCAGCAAAAGGCGGACGAACAATGTATGGTCAATGCTCAAAGAGTCCCATTTTCTTTGGCAGCATTCCGGGAGCAGCTCGTTAAAGTCTTCGTTTCAAATGACCTGGTATGTCACTTTTTTGCCATACATTTCTACTCTGATTGTATTCTATAGGCGATCCATCTGACCGAAAGTCGTGACTTTCGAGATCTTCTACTGCTTCTCCAGGAAGCCCTTACAGATAAGGAGATCCCTCACCGCACGAAGACCACCAGGCTTGTTTTTGAGGCTTGGGATCAATATTACGTTGAATTGAAGGCCGCCCTTCGTGTAAGTGGTACTCGGCTCGAGTTTATCACCACTAATTTCCGATTCCAAGGCCTCGATTGGGAGAATTAGTTTCACCGCCGACATATGGAGTAGCAAAGGGCTGAATGCTTACCTCGCTATCACGGCTCACTGGCTCGGTCTCAGGGGGGATGATGATCAGGTCGTTTTGCGCCAAGCTTTGTTGGCACTTCGCCATATCCGTGGTGCACACAGCGGGCAGCGAATCGCACGCATTTTGTTTAATAGTCTTGAGAACGCCGGGATTATTCACAACGTGATTATTTACTTCGATGTCATTCTTTAAAGTGCAATCACAGTCTTACTCTTTGGATTTCAGATCGGCCATTTTACGTTGGACAATGCCTCCAATAACACCAGTTTTTTATTTCATCTCAGCATCTTGCTGGAGGAGATTGGAGTCCACGATTTTAGCGAGAAACAGAACTATATTCGCTGTTTTGCGCACGTCATCAATCTTTGCTCACAGGGGGTCATCCGTGTCATGGAAAAAGACGACATCGATGACCAGTAATCAGATTCCGAGACCGAACCCGCCACGGAGTCGAGCGCGAGTTCCGACTTGCGACCGCGTGCAACATGCTACATGCGCAAGGCTGGGCCTATCCGATGCACTCGGAAAACGATTGCCTTCATACGGAAATCGGGGCAACGCCGCGACGAGTTGCAAGCGATCATCACCCAGGGCAACAATGACTTGATATGGCGAGAGACGACAATTGGGGAGAACAACACAATCACCGAAACCATGGTAAATCTTTGCGTCCAACAAATGCAGTCTCTAACTTGCATTATCTTGAAGATAACTCTGTCCTCAGTCACTGTTATAGCGGATGTTAAGACGCGCTGGGACTCTGTGTTTTATATGCTACACCGCCTGCGATACCTGCAGCAGGTATGCCAAATTCTGTCGGAAATTTCATGAATACCATTTTTTTCTTAGCCCATGATTCGGTTTTTCGTGATGAACCGAGACGGACATAAGTTTCGGCACCCACTAGAAAATAAGCATTGGGGTCGACTTGAGCTGATGGAATTAATACTTCAGGTCCCTTGGAACTACTGGCCGTCCCGGCTGACTGTTCTCTTAGCAACCGCACATGGTGCAAGCAACAATGTCAGCCGAAAATACCCCGATCCTCGCTGGCTCCATCCCCACATTCGAAGTATTCATGGCCGCCTGGAAGGCGATGCTTGCTGATGCAGACCTAAAAGAGGAAAATATTCCCCAATTCATCAACCTGGGTCTGGAGGTTGCCAACAAATATTATGACAAAATGGGAGATACGGACGCATACATCATTGCTATGTGTGAGTTGGTCTGTGATGTGTGAACGCCATTGAACTCGCACATCAGTTATAAATCCTTCAATCCGTTTCGAATGGATCCGCAAAAACTGGTCGCGCACTGAGCAAGAGGAAGCTAAAAAAATAATTTAAAAAAAGGCAAGTAGAAATGCGACTGTATACACTCAGATCTAATTCGTTTGAAGCTTCGATCATACGAAACTTCCCCTGTTGTTGCGAACTCCTCGTCTCAAACCAGGTCAAGTTCTCCGGGCCGCAGCGGATCAGAATCTGATTCTCATCCCCCATCTCGCCCCCCTCTCGGGCTCATTCCAGATCGTGCCAAGCTCCTCCAGCAATGACCAGTATCACCCAGGCAGCAAAACGGTATCGGAATGCTGCCCTCACGCTTGATTTCACTTCCACGAGTGGGGGCTCAGCCGATCAATCAATTGAAGATGAGATGAAGCATTATATGTCGAGCGCCCTCCCTGCCAGGAAATCAACAGATATGGTCGGATACTGGATGGTAAGGTGTCATACTTTTGATTACATCTAGAGTCTCTAAACACCCTGCAGAACCACGGCAAAACAACTTGGCCAAGGATATTTCGTCTCTTTGCTGACTACGCCCCTATCCAAGCCACATCAGTGCCTTCGGAACGGGTCTTCTCGTCTTCGGCTGAAACGGATACGAAGCGGCGAAACCGCACCAGTGCCATGCTGATAGAGGCTTTGCAGATGCTCAAGTTCATTTACAAACATCGAGACTCAACTTCATGTCTGACTGGCAGACTGTCACTGTTGCAGATGACGATGAAGATTGGCTTCGCACTTTGGCGGACACAGAGAGCAAAGATAGGGATGTCATCTGGCGCGAGATTGTTGACAGTTGCGAGGCAGCAGACGGAGTCATATTTACAGAGATGCCCGACGAGTAATTGTATTTGTATAACATGACAGTTTGACCGATACTTAATGACCGAATATGTGTACCCAGTGACATTCACCCTCCTGAGCCAATAGTGTTGTACATAAACCGACTTGAGTCGACTTGAAGTGACTTGAAGTGACTTGAGCTGACAAAGTCAAGTCAAGTCAAGTCAAACGTTCTGGCAAGTCGACTTAACCAAGTCAACTTCCGACTTAATAAGTCGTGGCAACACTATGCACGGCACGGCATGCCTGCGCGAGCACACAGCGGTCTTTGATGGCCGCGTATATAAAGCTTCCCAAGTAGGGATGATGACCGGGGTGAGAACGCCAAGAGTTATAGCTATAAATAAAAGTACCCCTTCACCGATTCAAAACCTCCCGCTAAATGGTCACTAAAACAGAGAGGAAGTGTATAGCCACTGATCGGCATAGCATAGCCACTATTGACTCTAGTCAAAATAGGGACAGCCACAGTATAGCCACTGAATTTCGTTCAACACCGCCACTATTCTGACTAGCACAGCCCCTATTTCCTTTACAACGATAAATCTCCGATCATTTCACTCGCTCGCAGAATCCTCACTTTCGCGAAATTTAACAAGAACGATAAATCAAGTTATCGTAACTTCGAGGAAGAGTGAGACCAGTTCGAAAAACTTCGCAAATAGGAGAATGTGCCATCACCACGATCGCAAAGGCAGTCGGAGAGTAGGGACAGAATTGGAGAAAGAAAAGGTAACACAAGTGAAGACATACCTAAGCTGGAAAACCATAAATTTAATACATTTGAAGGCTGTAGAGAGTGCTCTGCCCACAGAGCCGCGAGGAGCCAACTGAAGGTTGGTGACGAGCAGCGTGATTACCTCTTCAAACATCAGCTCCCCCGCTTCTCTCTGAAAGCTCCGTGGCGTAGCACGGGCACACTGCTAGTTCATTATTAATGCAGTACATATTTCATTGAACTGGGCGGCACCGGATCCCACCGCCTAGTTCATAGATCGGGTCAAATTCCTGAAAGAGGATATCAAACTCGAGACCTTAGAGTGCTAAAACAATATTGCACACCTTTGGATTCTCACTCCGACTAGTCCGACCAGTTACGCACCCTCCAGCGCTTGCATTGTCGCCGCCAGCTCCCGTTCAATCTCTTGTGTCTCCGGCTGTCGTGCATCCAACACCCTTCGACGTGCTCGCACCGCCTGGTGCTGTAACTCCCGCGCCTCGTTCAGGCGGCCCATTTCGTAGTAGGTTTGGCCCAAGCTGGCTAGGCTGTGCAGAGTATCTGGATGGTCATTACCCAGACTCGGATGACGCTTCTGCTGCTCCAGCACCTCTGCTCCGAGTTTCTCCGCTCCTTCCGAACGGCCGAGGAGGCGGTATGTGGTGACTAGCTCTGCCTGAGCTCGAAGAGTAGTAGGGTGGTTTGTTCCCAAAGAGTCGGACGCGAGCATTATGTTTGTGACGTCCACGCCGAGTCGTTCCGCCTTGTCCAAGTGTCCCTGGGCTCGGTAAGTTAATGAAAGCTGGAGTTTCACTTCCAGGACGTCTGGATGGTTTCGGTTGAAAATCTGTGTCAGGTCTGCGCTACTTGTTTCCTGCAGGATTGCTGCCTGTTCTAGATAACCTTTCCGACAGTAAACCTTCCCAAGATTTCCCATCCCGACAAGATTGTCCCGCCTATTGTGGTCCGTTCTGGAGTGGCGGATTAAGCTTGTCACGAGGAGTTGCTCAGCATCTTCCCATCTTCCGAGTTGGTAATATGTCTCCGCAAAGTAGCCCATAGTAAGCAGAGTTTCTGGATGGTTCACCCCCAAGGTCTTGAGGTGCTTGTTCATTGCTGTCGTTCCAAGTTGCTGTGCGCTGGTGAGATGTCCCAGATGAGTGTAGGTCATGGCAAGATTGCCCATTGACTTCAGAGTGCCGGGATGATCCTCACCCAGAGTTTCAGTGCGCTTCTTCAGAACCGTGGTTTCTAACTCTTTGGCAGGGCAGAAATCCCCCAGCTGTGAGTGATACACAGCCAGATTGGCCATGGACCACAGAGTGTCAGGGTGATCTTCCCCAAGGATTTTGGTTCGCTTCTCCAACACCTGGGTCTCCAGCTCCTTGGCACGATGGAACTCCCCCAGTTGTGAGTACCTGACAGCCAGATTGGCCATGGACCACAGAGTGTCAGGGTGATCCTCCCCAAGGATTGTGGTTCGTTTCTCCAAAACCTGGGTCCCGAGATCCTTGGAACGCTGGAATTCCCCCAGCCGTGAGTAACCGATAGCCAGATTGCTCATTGAAATTAGAGTGTCTGGGTGATCCTCCCCTAAGATTTTGATTCGCTTCTCCAAAACCTGGGTCTCCAGGTCCTTGGCATGCAGGGCTTGCCCCAACCGCCCGTATGTCACAGCTAAATTGCTCATTGATGCCAGAGTGTCTAGGTGGTCTTCACCCAACAGGTCTGGTATCCATGTCATGCCCAGCTCCTCGAGTTCTCTTGCTTGATGGACCATCCCATTTCTTTTGTAGAGGGAAGCCAACACTCTTTGAATTCGGCTGGTTCTGAGATTCTTGCTCTGTGGGGACATTATTTGCAGCATATTTCCCAGTTTAACTCCACTGCTGTACTTTCCTTCCTCGTAGTACACCCATAGCCACTGATCAGCAAATGCAATGTCCACAACATTGGCCTGACGATTGGCAGAGGTATTGACGAAGGAGAGAGCATCGAGATGAGGAAAAATCTGGTGTTTGAACTGGAAGTTGGCAGTGGGGGACGAAATGGACATCCCAAGCAGCCTATGCATGCAGAGCTCCAAGGTTGCCTCAGAGTTCACACTTGTACGAGACCACTCATGAACTAGGGGATGAATGGAGAAAGTGATGTATCTTGATGTTGCTTGAAATTCAATAAGAGAGTAGCGCCCAAGCTCATTGGTAAGAGGCATGAACTTCATTGAATCCCAGTTTGAAACTGAATCCCGAAAAGTCGCCAGCAGTCTCAGTGGCTCCTGCAGCTCAATCTCGGTTGGGCCATGTTCTTGGAGCTGGTATGATGCAGCTTCTTGGAATATCTGCTCCGTGATTCCATCGTGATGGATGAAGGAGCAAAGTTGGAGCAGCTCGGCGGCCTGAGGGGAAAGCTTCTCAAAGCTGATCTGCCAGGTGGTATAGACCGACCACTTGTAGTCCGATTGTGGAGGCCTCTGGTTGAGCAGCTGGATTCGCTTTGTGGTGGTCTCATACAACTCGAGGTACCGCGCAAGAGCACGGGATGAGGAAATGTAGGCACCGGCCTGAGCCACAGCCAACGGGAGGCAATGCAGTCTCTGCAACGAGTCAGCTTCAGCACAGATTTATTACATTTAAAACTTACCTCAACGAGCTGCCTGCCAATTTGTCTGTTTTCCGGGACACTGACATCATGTCGGGCAGCAGACAGCAGGAGATCAATGGCTTCCTCCAACTGCATTCGGTCAACTTTGTATTCTCGGTACGCGTGCTGGCCCAGGTCGGGATTGCGTGACGTGATGAGGATGTTCCCATGAGAGCCTGCCGGGAAGTAGCGACCGAGATTGAGATTAATGTCGTCGGCATTGTTGAACAGAATCAACCATTCTGTTTGCTGCTGGGCCAGCCAACGCAAAGTGACTTCGAAGTCCTTCCCGAATTTCTTGGCAAGAGCAATTGTGGCCAGATCATTTTCGATGGTTTGTTCCGAGCTGCTGTCCACGAAATATACCTCAGAGAAACTGTACGTGATGTGAGGTTATGATTTCTTGCAGTCATCAGAGATGCGCACCGGGATTTTGACTGCTCAATAAACTTGAATGCAATTTGGCTTTTGCCAGTGCCTCCAAGGCCATGCAAGAGAAAGATATGGCGCTGGTCACCATAAGTATTGAAGTATTGCGACATCTCATCGAGAATGTCTCCTCTGCCCGTGAAACGAACTGTTGGAGGTGGGCAAACCTTGACATATACCGCAGATTGAGACACAGGAATGACAGGATCTACCAAGAGTCAGTTCACATAAAACAGCAGAACAAGTGCCAACCCACTCAGAATGACGTTCACAACATCTGTGAGCTTGGCCTTGATCTCCTGCGAACCCAGATAAGCCTTGGTGTGGGCTAAAACTTTGCCAGATTCCCACTGCCGTGGCTCCAATTCTTGCAAGCCCTGCTGAACATTGAAGCGGAAATATGTTCCAGGTACGACCCTGAATCTGCGAGCGTTGTCGTCGTGGGTCCTTTCGCAGTCCGTCGTAATCCTCTGGAAAGTGTTTGCCATTGCACTCATGCTGGGAGACTTTGAAATCTGAATAGTGGCCGGGTATCCACCCCCGATGCTGGTCACAAGCACCACTGGTCGCGAGGGATACAGCTGTTTCGCTTCTTGGAGGACCAAGGTCGTCGGGTTGTTGTGGCCGAATCCGCCGCCGATGTAGCGCTGCCGCGTCGCATCCGATCCGATTTCCATTGGCTTGAAGAGTCCCGGTATTGCAGAGGTCGCCCTAGCCGCCTCCCATACGAGGCACTCGTTTGCGGGCTCCTCCCGAGTATCGTAAGAGCGGAAAAACTCGGGGATTGCCGCGTTCATGTTCATTGTGTTCATCGCACATACGAAACTGAGAGGGGAGATTTAGCATAGTCAATTCTACCCGAGATCACAAGCACGTACGTCTTGCATGTATTAGCATGGAAATCCTTCATGTTTTCCCCCTGGAATATATCCATGAGATCTGCCTCAAATTTGCTCGTCTGGAACTCCTCGCCAAACCCAATCTTGGACTCGGGGCGAAGCTTTTCGTAAACAGATCTTGCGTCCGATACGGACATCCGAAGGCGCCCTAGCATTAAGGCAATGATCCTACAAAATAATTGATCTTTCCGAACCCTCAAGAAAGTATAGCTCACCCTCCTGTTCCACTGCCTCCGATGAGCTCAAAGCATTCATGCGGAAACGGCATGGTCTCCAGTTCACCCTCGGTCTTCACTCGGTACATTAGCCGTTCGAGGATGAGCAGCTCGGGCAGCGCTCCAGCGCCTCCGCCATCTGCAGTGCGCAGTGTGAATGTAGGATCAGTGAAAGGAGAACTCGCTCAATTACCGAGCGATAAGACTCGCACTCCCAGATTTAGAGTGTTGGGGCCCAGATTGTTGGCCATGAGGGTAGAGCTTTGGTAAAGGAAGTGCTCCGAAAGCGGTATGCACGCCGATGAGGAGGGGAGCGTACGTCGCTGCGGGCGAGACGTGGCAAGCTATCACCGTTGCTACCCAGTTTGTCGCAGGTGCTGTCGCTCACAGGGTGACTCACGTACAGATCTCCATAGGTATATCAATACAGTTTTGGACATGTCAACGGGCTGAGACGGTCAACGGGCTAGTGGACTTTATGCCGTCCCTAGGAGTCCAACCACTTAGCCAAAAAAACCGTAGATATATTGACATCCTATATCAATTGTATCAAAAGTACAGGTCCGTAGTGCGAGTATACGCCGCCATGCAAAATCATCTTTACCCAACATGCTGAAATCAGCATCAGTCCGTGATCTAAATGAATTCATGGCATCCTTGCTTTTGTACAGAATGTAAATCTGAGTCATGGGAAATATAGAGGGAACTCCTGTAGATGTCTCTGCACACCCTCATAAGCCAAACACACAAATGTGATTATGCATTTTAACGACTTCCGCTGCTAAACCGTTATGTGACTGGATCATTCCCAAAGGGGACAGTCCCAATGCGGCCGTCGATCATCCCAAATTTTCTTTGACCTTCCTCACCTCCTGCCGACGCATTTCTCGATGGTAGGCCGAGAAAAGCCCACCTCTCGTATGTAACTACCAATCGACATCTGGAGGTAAGCGCGGTGGACGTGGGATGTGAACAGCGCACTCGCGTAGTGTATGTCGAAGATTGCCGAAGATTACAGACTGACCGAATGGGGACAATTGTCACAGCCCGTTGAGTATCTGCAGATTGATTTTTTGACCGTCCCTACCGCAACTGTGCTATGAATATTCAAATACTTTATATATGATTGTTGTTTAGATGTAATTGAAGAGATCTGCCACTTCAAAATAATTGATTTGCGACAAATCGGAACCCGCGAGGCGATGTCATTTGGGCAGCCCGTTGACACTGTGTCCAAAACTGTACACTCCGTGTCATAATAGACACCTTGCGCAAAAGCCATTGGAGCCATAACGTGGCTTATTTGGCGTGCGTGCACGAATGGCTCCACCCACCAAAATCTGACGTCAATGGCTGGTGGAGCCATTGGCCTGGCATTTCTCGGCGGGTGGAGCCATTAGTTGCGCACGTCAAAAAAGCCACTGATTGGCTCCAATGGCTGGTGCGCAAGGTGTTTAATATTGCAAAAGTGAGATTACGTGGGAAGACGTACAGCCGACCAGGAGTGTATGGATTCAGATTGAGATAAGTTCCTGCCCTCGCCCGGATGACGTCTGCCAACCCCATTTGAAGTTCTGTTAGGATCTCGGGCACGAGGCGAGTGGGCGAGGAGGGAGATGCGGCCAAAGCGCGAAGACAGCGCATCACGCACTCGAGCGCCGCAGGACGGAACGGACGTGTGTGTGCGACGTGGATCTACGAGGGCCTGGAAGCGGAGAACGAGTGAAAAGAACGGGTAAGGCGAAGCCCCTGCACGAATCCGGCTCGAACGAAGACAGCGCGTCCCGCATTCGCACTCGAGTACCGCACGACAAGGCGCGTGAGCGACGTGGATCCGCCTAGCCCAAACGGAGAGCTCCACGAAACGGAAAAGAATGCGAAGAACGAAAAGAGGAAGGAGAGGAGACGGTGTGGCTCCCGGATGAAACCGTCTGAGGACAGGAAAGTGAGAGCCACTTGCGGAGATGCGTACGGGCTCCCCATGACGAAGCGCTTGGATCGTTGGCGAGTCACCTAGAGTTTGGAAGCGGGCAAACGAGTGTAGAAAGAAGGTAGGAGCGGACCGTATGGCCCCTGCATGAAACCGCCTCAGCTTACTGCAAGCGAAAGCGCTCCGTGAAGAGAGACGGGGCCTGCACGGCGGGAGTACAAACAGCGGGCATCGGTGATGATCCACCGAGCGTCTGGGCAGGCTGAGAAGAGAGCGAACGATCCACCAAGCGCCCGGATATGCAGAGAAGAGAGAGGGAAGCAGAGGAGGAGGAAGAACCGCAAGACCAAGGAGGGATACAAGCCTCGCACTCGAGCGCACGCAGGAACGGTGCATCGGTGACGATCCACCGAGCCGCGCGGAGTGCACCGAGACGCGGGGAACGAGTGCAGAGGACTCCCCGGAATGAGCGCGAGCCCGCCCTCAGCAAAAGTTATAGCGCTGCCACTCGCGCGAAGAGATATGCGCTTTGATCCGATTCGAGCGCCTGTGAGGCGGGAAACAAGGAGCGAGAACAGGAAGCGAGAATCGAGCGCAAAAATTAGCGCTGCCGGCCATTCCACGATACGCCGCATCGCCCGCAAAGCTCGGGGTGTTCGCAAAAGAGCAGGGAAGCAAGAATAAGAGACCCGAGCGCGGACGAGGGAAAGAGTGCGGCGGGGGACAAGCAGGGGTAGCTCCACGCACGGATGAGCGCCAGCGCAGCTGCGGGTCCTTGGCCTTCGACCGCAGCGGCGCAGATTGAGCAGGAGATACTGCTCAACGATGACGTGTAGCTCGCGCCGATGAGAGCAAGCAGCCGAAGGACGGTACGGGATAAAGGAAAGCGGCGAAAGAAAAGGCAAAGACAAAACGGAGACGCACATATACCGCTCCACCATCCCTGCCGCACTGAGATCATCCACCCTCGCCTGCTCCGCCTCAAACCGCGCCCTCTACAGCGCTTCCCCAAGCTCCGCCGCCAGCGCGCGCATAATCCCGCACCACCCAATCCGTCAGCGCTTTCTCGAGTGCGCGCTCCTCGCCCGCCCCTCCTCTTCCGGGGCGCGTGATCTGGCAGCGAGCGCGTACGCCTCGCGCTTGGCGTGGCCTTACTTTGAGGCGAGCGCCGTCGCTTGCGTGAGCGCGAGGGTGTGCTCTGAGAGCGCGGATTCCGTCAGCGAGAGCTTGGCGCTGAGGCGGCGGAGGAAGAGGGTGAGCTCTGCTACCGTCGCGGAGCTCCTCCATGAGCGGCTTGGATGCGCTGAGCGACAGGCCTGCTGCCGCCGAAGGGATTACAGCAGACATGCCGGTCAAAGCGAGAGATCGTCGAAGTAGAGAGGAGGAAAGAGGCCACGTGTTTGTTTGGCAGCAGTCGCCGTGTTCGGCAGTCCCGTTTCCTTTCTGGGTCGGAGCACTGTTGAACTACTGCCGCTGCTGTTATGCGTCGGGCGCAGCTGAAATTGTACAGGTGTTTCATTACTGCGTAAATTCAACTTTGCTGGGTCATGATCTATCTCCCTACAGCCCGGACCTGGATGTGCCTAGCCGCAGCGCGCAGTCCTTGATTAAAAGCGACATTTCTGCGAAGACTCACCATTTCTCCCAATGTCCAAAAACTCCCCTCAGCCGCAGCCACTGCTTTCGAAGGGCCCCCCGGGCCTTCCCCAGTACGCCTACCATCCGGTCTTCTACCAGACCATCGCGATTCCCGGGCGCGTGGAGCAAGTCCGATACCGGCGCTCCCCTCTCCGGCGCTTCATCCTCGGCGCTCGCGTTCTTGGTCGCCGCCGGCCTCTTCGCGGTGCTGAAAACCGCGGTCAGCTACCACAGATATTCGGTGCGTGCTTACCGTGTGTGCTTTCCGCACTGCCCTCATTGCGTATCCATCCCCCAGCGGCATGGGCGCCACCGTGGCTGGGACCTCCCAGCCAACATGGTGTTCGACCGGTGCGAGCGTGCGAGCAGCTGGGCGGCGGCGGACTCGGTGCTGCTGTCTGAGAGCGCCGGCGCATTCCGCCACGCGGCGGAGGCCACCTTCGAGATCCCGCTCACCGTGGACACCGTGCTGGTGCTCAGCGTCGCGCCACAGCAAGCCGTCCTTTTCTCGTACGGGACGCCACTGTCTGGACAGCTAGATATCTCCACCTCCTCGCGGCGCAACAACACGGCGCGCGTCGTCATCACCTCCTTGTTCGGGGGGCACAAGCGCGCTGCGGTGAAGGCGTGCCTGATGTCAGGGACCGACGGCGAGGCGGGCGTCGGGATTTTAGTGCGTGCATTGAACAGATCCTCATGTGGATTCTAATGACCCTGCAGACGGGGCGCGGGTTCTGGGCCGCCGCGGCGGTCATGAAGATCCAGCTCGTGCTACCCGAGGGGAAGACGCCCCTGCACCTGAAGGGCCTCTCCGTTAACCTCCCCCATTTCACGGTGGACGTGGGACACCTGAAGGACGCCGTCGCGTTCGAGTCGGCTGTGCTCCGGACTTCCAACGCCGCCGGCGTGCGAGTCAAGGTCGGTGCCCATTCTCCGCAGACCGCGTTTTTGCTGACCACCGTGCGCCAGTCGCTCTCCGCGGACGATGTCAAACTGCACACGTCCAACAGCGCCATCAGCGCAGACGTACGTCCCCTCCTAACCGAGCTTCATCAAATCCCAAGAGTTAATCATGCTCCGTATAGTCGCTCACCGCCAGTACGCTCACGCTTGAGACCTCCAACGGCGGCATCTCGGGCACGTTCAACACCTCCACGCACCTCCACCTCTCCACCTCCAACGCGCCCATCAATGTATCCGTCGGCCTCACGAACGCCAACAGCACGGCCGCCACGACGCTGAACATGCGCACCAGCAACAAGTGAGCAATTCTCTCTTCCACGCCGTTTCGTCAGCGCTAAGTGCGCATACGCAGCCGCCTCGACGAGGCAGTCACGCTCGCCACGGACGGGCGCTTCCGCGTCGACGGCAACACCTCGAACGGCGTGCTCGCGCTCGGCGTCGCGGGCCCCGCGGGCGCGGCGCTCTCCCTGGGCGCGCGCACGTCGAACAAGCGCGCGGAGGTGGCGCTGCCCGACGCGTTCGAAGGCCAATTCACGGTCACGACGTCGCAGCACGCCGAGGACGGGCGGACGGTCGAGTACGGGCGCGTGCATGAGGGCAGGACGGTGAACGGGTGGGTGTACGCCGAGGAGGCGAAGCGCCGCCGGGGGAGTGTGCTGGTGACGACGTCGAATGCGGAGGCTGTGTTGGTCGTTTGAGTGTCTGTTTATCTGCTGTTGTATGTATGTATACCTTCTTTGTCTCTCTTGATAAACTTGTTCTCTCGCGCCTCGTTCTGAAATCACTCCTTCGAGTCTGTCTAATTTATGTGAACGAAACGAATAGGCGGAGATCTCTCATCACCTGGCACTGGTAGGGCTCCAATCATTTAGTTTTCGTGTAGTGATCCGGTCAAACTACATGAAAACGGTTAATAAACGTTTAAAAACCGTTTAAAACTATTTATAAACGGTATTTTTGGTCCAGCTACAAATACCAATCGAACCAGCCAACTACTACCCCCTGCCACAGTCCAACGATGCACATTTCAGGAACCCAACCTGGATCCACATTTTGGTGAGCATTGGCTCCATTATGGTCTTGGCTTTGTAGGATCCACGAGCATCCTGGCACAGGTGGCGTTATTTTGAGAACAAGTGCTGAATGGAGACTCCAGGGCCAGGGATCACGAGAAAATCATGTGCCATCTTCGAAGCAATGGAAATTTGTGTTCGTGCTCCTGGAAATAGATGTCAGTAGTTGAATTTTCACAATGGTCTTCTCACCTTCCACCACAGCAATGATGTGTTTGGGTTGCCACAACAAGTTCTAAATGCATCCCAAAAGTGTTCGAGCTCCCCCAACAAGGTCACATCAACCTCTCAATGTGTGCCCTACACACATTGTCCAGAAACGAGTTCGTGCGGCGAGCTTGTAGTGCCGAGTTACCCGCTTGGGGCCGGCTCAGAAATAAAATTGTTTAAACCATTTAAAATGGTTTGTTTATCATGTAGCCCTGGCCTTAAATAAAATGAAAATGAAAACGGTTATAATTGTGTAAAACCATTTATACACGAAAACGGTTGGAGCCCTACCTGGCAGTGATCAGTTCCGAAATTGGGCGGAAAAAAAGTTTATAAAGTTGAGATTTATAACCGTGCTCATCCGAACGTGGGCTTACAGGGCCCCATTCCTCGAACGCCCTCAGGCATTTCCGAATTTGATCAAGTTTTTCTGTACCCTCATTTTCGACACAAACAGGCTGCGGAGAGGACTCAGCTCAAAAAAAGACCACCATAAGAGGGAAACACAAGGGAAACACGGGCCCGGCCGTCGCTGGAAGTGATCTTTGACTTCGTTCCATGTTGACGAGCGCCGCCAGGGTCAATTCGTCGAACGAGATCGCCGAAATTGCTGCTACCGGCAGAGCAGCGGTGCACCAGGATGGTGACCTCCTATTGATCAATTGAGCGCCCATCGTGAGAGTGTGGGGAAAAGCGCCTCGGCCTCTGCCTCGGTGATTGGATCCGAATTCCCGATATGATCCGTTCAAACTTCAACATATGAGCTCATATGCGACACTACCTTTGCACTGCTTCCCTGCAGCATACAAAGAGCCCCTTTGCGAGGAATGTTCGAAGCAATGCATATGGTTTGCCCCTTGGTTTGTCCCAACACGCGTTTCACTAATTGTTCACTCTTCATCTTTATTTATAACCCATGCCGTTGTACTAGTTCTCTTTATCGCATGAAAAAAATTATCAAGCCCATAAATTATGATTTGTCCGATACAATCACTCAGCCGCATGGATTTCAGCCATCATGGTGGCCTTACTGTTTTCACGGCTTTCCAGAGGGAGCGCGAAAATTATAGACAATTCAAGTGCACTTGGTAAAGGAGATGCGATGATGGTCGTTCCCCACTCGTGAGCACTAAACGGGAAGGACAGGTACAGTACATCGATGGACTTGCGATCCCACACGCTGTTTCTGACATTGGATGGCATTACTGCGCGGCTGTGCGCTACTTGTTGTCTTCTGTAAACTTGTTGTTCGTGTTGTGGATCACTCGAGTATAATATACTCTTACAATTTTCTGGCATATGGAGAGAAACGAAGGAAAGACGGAAAACGCAGGACGGCTTAATGCGGTATTAATGGGGAATTCCCTTACACATTTCGGGGGAGCGGGTGGTCCTAAACTGCATGGGAAGACGTGAAGCAACTGTCGGATCCCACAGCATTTCGAGTCACTTCAAAGAGAAAGTACCTAACCCTGCGAGTTAATCAATCGCCGAGAACGCCGAACTGACTCGGCACCAAATTGTAGTTAAAACGAGATACCTTGAGGTTGAAGCATGAATCCTTCATTTTATTTACAGGGTCGGATACCAGTTTATATTTGAAAATCTACTTGACAGGTCGAAACTTCCACGAACGACCATCAAACGGTAGAGGTGCGGGTCACCCGCATTCATCCTGTATCTGAATGGCCCTGGCACGGGGGACGGAGGACCACGTCTACATCCGTAAGGACAGTGCAGGTATAGTCCCCCACCCGCGACTGTGCTGAGGATGGAAGCCGAACGGAGATAAATTCGCTAAAATTCCGGTCCATTGTGGGCTTGTTCAACGCGCCGGACCGATTCAGCACGTAACGGTCGATTAAGCCGTTTGCCTCCCGTTGGTACCATCGGAAATAGCCTCCAGGAAATTGAAGCTGAGATTTGCAAGATTGAACAACTGGATGGTCCGAAATATAGTTGGATGTTCCGCTACGTGTAAGTACGGAAAGTTACATTCTTGTCAGCAAAGTCAGTCAGGGAATGATTCCTCGTCGTCTACGACGTGATCAAATGTGCGAGACAGACGGGCCAGTCCAGACGGCCAGAATGCATTTGGATAATCGTCGTCATTGGCCGCAGAGTCCCTTGTATTGTTTTACCGGATACCCCAAAGAATAATAGAATTGGGAGGAGAACTCGATTTCGGCACCTGGTGACACCTGTTTAATACCGTATCGCTTTGCTGCCGCTTTACTCTATCGCTGGCAAGAGCATCAAGCAAGCATCAAGATTCAAGATGGTCACTGTGATGTTAACTCCCAGTTCATTCGGCTGAGAAAATTAGTTGTAGCGGACGAATTACTCTCGAGAGGGCCTCATAGGAGAAGGCAAAGACACATCGAGGTGAGCCAAAGGTGAGATGCGCTGAAAGCCGCTCCGGCAATCAATCGATTGTGATTCATTGTTACATCTGTGACTCTGCCATTTTTCACCTCGCACCTGCCGCCGTCGAGTTGCCTTCAAGTTTCCTTCTTCATGAATCTCAGCACCGTCAACAAGGCCTGCATCATCCTCGAGGGAGATGTTTCCCAATTTTCTCAGGAAAGACCGGAAGCGTCTATAGGCGATCACCGCGGTAACCGTATCGTCAATATTCTTGAGCAGGCATGTCATCTTCTGCGGGACATCCACCCGAAAGATCCACAATTCCACGACATCGTTGAGCGGGTGAATCGCACCATCAATCTGGGAATTGAAGTGGAATACCGAGGTCGATACCAGGGGTATTCCGGGGAGGAGGGTGTCTGTGAATACGCCCTGTCCTTTTCGCGCTCTGCGCTGCCTTCGTTTGCGCATTCGCGCGAGTGTCCGTCGGTGGAAAACGTTTCGGGTGAGCAGAGATTCTGTGTAGCGACCGATTACTGAAACGAATATTAATCCCAGCCGAATTCGCGGATGCGTCGTCCGCGCAGGCTACCAGAGCTCGTCCGATAGTATCCTTTATCTCCGGAACTCAGTGCTGACGATTTTTCAGCGAACGAATCGACTGTTCCTGACCCGTGGTTCACCACCCCAAGGCCCCACAATCTGAGCAGCCTGCTGTCTCGCTTCGGCTGGGACCTGCCAGAGCCTTCTCACTCATCTCCCCTAGTCAACGCGATAATGCAAGCTCGCTGTGAGATTTCCAGTGATCCTTCATGGCTCCCGACCGGTATCTCTATTAGCGCGAGCTGCCTCCTGGTGGCCTGCAAGGGCGGCTGGCGAAATGACACCTCGTCCCTGGCCTATTATCACGATCTTGACGAGCGTTCTGCTGTGTGCCTTTTCCCCCTCAACAAGAGAACGGCGGATTACGGCCCCGGCTCTGATCGATACGACCCCTTCTGGACAGCCGCCATCGATGAAGTCAACAAACTGATGTTCGTCGCGGAGAACGCGCGGGCGCGATCGTTCGCTTGGGCCAGTCCGACGGGCGAGAAATACGAGGCGGGCCTCCCCAGACACACCCTGAACACATCCGACCACCGCGGGCCCCTGTCTGTCTTCGCGCCTGGGCGCGTCCTTCGCGCAGGCAGAGGCTCGATCGCCTTCTGGAACCTCGACGACCTCGAGACGCACGGGCCCGACGGGAAGCGCGTGGTTGGCGAGACTGATGCGTACTATGGGGAGAAATGGTCCTCCGGTAGCGACCCGACCAGCGTTATCCACCTCGCGGACCCCGCTTTCGCGCCCCTCGCGTGGTGCACCCACCCCAATCTCCCCGGAAACATGCTTTGCGCGCCCGGGCTCGAGGCACCGCCCCGGGACTATGCGTGCGTCTCGGTGGATCTTGATCTCGCGAAGCTGGCGGCGCGATATCTGGGGCACGGCGCTGCGATCCGGGTGTTGTCGACGAGCGAGCCGGAGCCGCAGGCGTTTTTGACGGCGGCGGATGATGGGTATGTTCGATTGTACGATACGCGGCGCCTCCTGCCCGCACTGACGCTGCGGGCGGAGGGATGCCGTGCCGCCGTGCTCGTCCAACCCGATGGAATTCCGCGTACGTTCGATTCATTCTCAACGTTATGGATAGTGCTCGCGCTGACGCCCCGCAGTCGTTTTCACGGGGTCTAAAACCGAACAGGCCGTCAGTCTGTGGGATATCCGCGCGGCCAAGGCGGTGTACGAGCTGTCCACGGGGAACAACGGGGTGAGTGGGATGGCGTGGGACGCGGGCCGCAGCGTGCTGTATGTCGCCACTGTCTGTGGGTACAAGGATCGGAATGGCCAGCAGACCGTGGGCTATCGAGCGGCGCAGTTTCCCGAGGGGATGTATCCGGGCGACCAGATGGACAATGGGTGGGAGGGTGACGGCGAGGGCGGCAGGAGCGGCGACGAGGCTCGTTCCGCGGACGAGGATGGGCCTCGGGCAGCGGTTGACGTGGATGTTGCTTGTTGCGTAGAGGACCTGTTCGACGACGACGACGGGCGATTTGAGGACTACGGTGGCGATTACGACGCACCCGATTTCGCGTGGCCGCGGAAGGCCGCACACAAGGAGGACTATTTCGGCAAAGTGTTCGACGCGGGCGACCATCAGATCTGTGGGTGTCTCTCGTCCCATGTGTCGTTCCGCTTGCGTATATTCATACCCCTCGCAGTCCGATATGCGTTCGCTGATAAGGCTGATCCATCGGTCCTGCCGGCCTACGGCAGTGCCAGCCCTGATGACGACTACTACTAGTCCATACGTCCCAGTTTTTTCCTCCCTTGCCTTCAAACGATCTATGTAATTTCTTGGGTGTACACCAATGATTGACGAATCTCGTCTTTTTATTCTTGTTATTTGCTAGTCCTCCAAAGCCAAGGGATTTTTCTCAATCACCTTAAACCTCGCAAGTTGGACCCAAGACCATATTGTGCGGCCCGGGCGCTCGCATTTCTCAGCGGGACAAGGGGCACAGATCCATTCACTCTATGCATCTTAGTTAGTCGCATCTATGCCGGCGACGCCGCGACGAACGCATTGAAATTATACGACAATGGCTTCGTGCTGAAAGTCATCTCAGCAGGCTCGAACGTCACCGCATCGCTCCCGTCACGCGTTATCTTCGCCGCGATATTGTAGTCCTCCGTCAGTGGCAGCTTCTGCTTGGAGACCGCAGCCGG
Organism: Mycena rosella; assembly: GCA_029378255.1. NCBI lineage: Eukaryota > Fungi > Basidiomycota > Agaricomycetes > Agaricales > Mycenaceae > Mycena > Mycena rosella. The sequence continues at coordinate 44,131 of JARKIE010000028.1, forward strand.
GACGCCCGAAAACGTCTGCGAAGAGGAGCCGCACGTGAGGGTGAGGTCCGCGGGCTGCGTGAGGTGGAACTGAGCCCAGAGCGTGTCCGACGCCCAGTCCTGCGTTCATCATTTCAGAACTGGTTTGAGAAATTTGAATTAGGCAGGAGGAGGGGTTCTCACAGCATTTTGAGGGGCGCCGTCGCGGCCGTGGGGTAGAGCTTCGCTCACAGGAAGATGCGGTCCTTGGGGATAGTTGGAGGCGCAGTTTTGTAGTACGCAATGTAGTACTGCATGAGATCCAGCCAGGCTGTAATTTCTGGGACGTCAGGACGGGGTATCTCAGTGGGATTGGGCACGGATCTTGGTGGTCAAATCCGTTTACCCAGGCCTGCGAATTGGGCTGCGCACCCTCGATGGGGCCGACGTAGTGCGATTCACCGTAATCTAGGGAAACACTAGCTCACGGTGGGTACACGCGAATAGGGTTGGGACGCACCGTTCCAGGTGATAACTTCCACAATTGGGACTTGCTGGCGGTTTTGGATGAGCACCTAAGGTCCGGTAGGTAGTCAGGAGGAGAGGAGGATCAAAAATAGGAACCTCCCAGCGCACAGTGCTGAACAACTAGTTGTCGAAGTTGTAAATCCAGTTCTTTCGAAGCTGTCCGCCCCATAGTGCGTGAAGAACCAGGGTGATACGACGCCGAGATACGTTTTCCTCCCTAGGGCAGAGATGTACGTCATGTCGGTATCGAAGCTCGTCTTTACCGGCGACTGCGGCCAGCCCCCGTTCCACTATGTATTATGATCAGAACTTTACAGGCGAATAGGAAAATAAAAATCTCGCGTTGAACGCACCATCGGCGGAGTGGTAAATGCCGAGCGTAGCCGGGTCCACGAAGAACGCAGGGACGAAGTGCACCGGTGGGACGCCCATCTTGACCGTGCTAGCCCACCCGGCGTCGACGGACCCCTGCCCGAACGTGCACTTCTCCCCCGAGAACGTCGAGACGAGCATCTTGCCCGCGAACTGTAGCACGTTCGGGTGCCCGCTGTACGTCGTGATGTACTTCTGCAGCGGTACAGCCGCGCTCGCTCACGGCATGACCGTCATGTCGAAGCTGAAGCTGATGCGAAAGTCGCTCCCGGCGCTCTTAGCGGCGGTAAAGGCGTCTGCGACCTTGTCCGGTTGCCAGCTGTCTGAGCCGAGGTTCAGGATGAAGCCTTCGAGGCCCTTCGAGGACGCCAGGGCAATATCTTGGGGCTGCGTAAGTGGTGCACACGACGAGGGAATATGGAAGGACCTACCGTTAGCCCAATTATCCACGGTGTAGGGTTCGGCGTTGCCTACCATGAAGTGGGCGATGACCAGGGAATCGTTGCTTGAACCCGAAGTGCAATTGGAGGGTGTGACCGTTGAATTGGGAGCAAGGCTTGAGAGGTGAAAAATTCTTGTCGACATGCATGCATAGCCCTTTCGAACATCAGGAAAAACTGTCTGGGAATTAGCTCACCGGTTAGATATGTTGCGAACAATAGTCATATGTAGCAAAGCGGGGATGTCTGTAGGGTATTTTGCCTCTGTAGCATCACGCCTCAGCACTGTAGCACATCATAGGCGAACATAGCCGAGATGTCAAGCTACAGTGATTGTAGTGAACGTGGCAGAACTGTTTGAGGTCAGTTCGGCCAGCCAGCCAGGCAGAACTGGCAATTGCCGGCCGTGGCAGAACTGGCCGAACTCAATTAGGCAATTCTGCGAAACAACATAGAATAATTAATTGGGTGTCTATGTAGCTCGTGTATGCATCATAGATTAGCTCGAAGAAATTCCCTTCGATGTTAGCAAGGTCAATGGGTCCCAGATATCCGCAGTTCTGCCCACATGAATGCAAACATCCTCGTCAAATACTGTCGTTGCCTCACCGGCGTGCCTGCTTGGCTTCATTCGGCGCTGCAGAGCAATCCTTGAGGTGAATTGCTGGCCGCTGCTCCCGTCCATCAATCGGCTTTCCGTCGTCGCCGCAGTACTTGCAGTTCCATTTGTATCTACCAGATTTATTGCTGATTTTCTCCCCTTGAGTGAAGTGGTTCTCGAGGAGTTTATTCGCTGGACGGCTTCCTGTCGGCACCATTGTGTGCAGCAAAAAGGACGAAGAGAAAAAGATCTATATGCTATGTGACATATCCTATCAATGCGGCTTGGCCCTGGTTACCGGCCCGCGGCCGTATGGTTCTGCCAGGTTCTGCCGGCTCACCCGAGGTTCGGCCGGCAATTGCCTGGCTGGCAGAACCTGGCTGGCAGGCTGGCAGACTTCTGCCAACAACACTAAGTGATTGGCGCCAAGTCTACATAGGCTACGGCGGCAAAATCCAAAACTGCCACTTACCGGAAGCAGGAAGACAGGCACACTAAATGAAATGGTAATGTGTTTTCGGTGCGTGAATATTGAAAAAATGGATTTCAGAACATATGGAAGTTCATCGCTCGTATTAGTGGAATTTTAGCCAAGTTAATTGAATCTCCGATTGATCACGTGTAATTGCGTGCTTGGTTGATGCTTCACGTTGATGCCACGTCGTTCCTTCCTTTCTCCTCCCTCCAGCTCCCTCGCGAATCCCTCCCCGTCCTATAGTCCCCGGGGCTGTATTTTGTCTCTACGTCTCCGTGCCGGTCTCGTAATCAAGCACATCCAATGGTATATCCTTCAAGCTCTCAAGCTGGACAAGTTCTTCACGATTTCTCGCTCGCACTCGCTGCAGACAAGAGTCTCCTCAAGACATACAAGGACCCTTCAAGATACATTCCTGGGTTTCGCTGTGTACCTACCCTGCACCCTTATTGCCTGCACTCCATCTCGTTCCCCTCTCCATCTGCTACCGTGGCTGAAAGGTGCGTGTTTTTTTCTGCCTCTCGTAAATGCACTCACTGATCCTTCTACAGCATACCATCCGCTCCCCTCCACGCACGCAAGATGCGCGCTTCGCCCTCCGCCCCGTCCTCGCTATCCCCGTGCGCCTCGCCGTCGAAACCACCCGAGCCATCGTCCCCCGGCCCCGCCCCCACCTCTCCGTTCTCGGACACCCCCGCACCGTTCGACTTCCCCTCAACCTCGAGCTGGACCTTGGCCTCGGCATGTTCGAGTGGCCGTGCGGGTTCGACGGCCCGTACCCCTCGACGTTGGCGTACGGGGCGTTTCAGTACGACAGCGTCGACCCCTTTGAGCCGGCCCCGGCGTCCCCCGCATTCTCGCGCGGCCCCGCGTCACCCTTCTCCTGCCCGGCCCCATCCATACGGTAGCTTCGAGTAAGCACGCTTCGACGCCGACAACTTCACAAGTCAGTGCCGGCCTTGCCCGCGCTCGCGCACGCCCCCACGTTACCCTTGTCCCCGTACAGCAGCCGACCTATCCTACGCAATTGACAGTTCGGCGCCGGCTTGGACAGCAGGTATTTAGTGTACTGCTGGATCGGGAGGTGTAAACCTATTAGCACCCTGTCCAGAGATGAATAAATATTGTTATTGGATCATTTACATGTCGGATTTGCATCAACGAAGATAAGCAATGGCAAACCATCTATTCAGGCGGTAGCTACGACGTGCCGCGCATGGCTATGAGACTACGCCACCCAATGTAGTAAGCTGTAGTTGTCGTGCTCAACTACATTGCGCTATATTTTAGGGGGGTAACGACAGAGCTACAAGAGCTACGCGAGTTACGTAGGGCTCCGTATTCATTCGTTTTTTTCCTGATGAAGCGCTCGATAGCTGGCTTTGAACAGAATGCTCTCGTTGATGCTTCCTACTTTGGCAAATGATTCGATAGCCTCGACGACATTGACGACAAGAGCCATTCGGTTCGATGGACCTTACGGCTTTCAGGGAAATCGGATATCTTTTTGGCTTCCGAATCTGTGACAGTGTTACTTCGGGATTCTGCATATTAGCAAAACTAGCGACTCAACTTGTACTTAGAACTTTCCCTCCATTGGACAGGCGGATCACGGCGAAGTATTGAACAGGTTCTTGCACGACTTCCTTTGACACTCAGATCCAGCGCGTGTGATACTTCGAATCCATTCTGGTCTGGTGAATATTGGCAGATAGCCTCCGAGTGGTTTATTCTTCAAGTTGAAGCCCCGTGTCGCATCGCCCCGCCATTGACGTATTTCAATCAGAGCAATGGGAGAGGGAGAGCCTATTCATGAAACAAGAAGCGCGGATTAAAATAAACTGCGAGTGCGGTGCTTGGTTTCCGTACGCGACCTTCACATTTGCCTTTGACCAACTACAAGTTTTTAAGACTCGGAATTGCCTCCCCTTTTGGTGCCAAAGCGGAGCGAAAGCAAATCCTGTCTCTCGTTGTTTTTAGGAGCCGACAGCCAAACCAATATACGTGGTGCATAGACCAATCTATATGGAGGTGGAGCAGAGACTCTCCGGGTTACAGAGTACGTCCGCACCCTGCAGAATGGGAAAACACATCCTGCTGGTGTTGTATACTTAGCGAGTATCACTTTCAGAGAAGAACAGAATTCAATGGTAAACACGATCCAAGTAGACCCTACAGATTGACTCGTAAAGGTATATGCGGCCATAAAAGTAGCAATGGAACGGAACTAAGGGCGCAACCTGATATGTACGAGTCCAAACAATAAGCCGTAACACTAAGGTGATCGTTAGTATGAGATACCCCGGATATCGGTAAGTACCCACCTCACTCAAGTGCACTGGGTGTTCACCAAAGGCAACAGATACCCCGCAATCTCCACGTCATTATATCCCTGGGTGGTAATGAACTCCAACCTCTCAGATTCCGAAATGGTGTAGAAATTATCCTGTCCAACCGGATTATAGAGGCGGTAAAAGGGCACGCTCCCGCAGATTTGGGTCGGATAGATATACACCGGAGGCTCGCCGGCCTGGAGGACGTATCCAGCCTTCAATGCATTGTCCCTCTCGGTTGTTGACATGGTGAAAAAGTGGTCGGTTGCAGCCGCGCTGTATAGGCGATAGAATTGAACGGCGGACAACTCTTGACTGACGAAAACCAGGCCAGCCACGCCCTGTACAGGGTACCCGCTGCGGACAATGCCACCGTTGAGGGCAGGAACGTCGGCCGTATAGGCATGATCGACTACCGAGCTTGAATAAGTTCGATAGTACGGCACTGCGTTGAGCGGGTCTCCGCAGGTTTCCGCAGAGCGTATCTGTAGGTGGAGGAGTAAGCGATGGACACGACCTGAAATACGGGACGTACCTCCGTCACTGGCGCGGGAATAAACGATGCACAAGCCAAACTGACCCAGAGGGAAAGAAATATGAGAGGTGTAATGCCCGTCATGCCTTGGAGTGGGTTTTTTGAAGCTCAGGGCAGTACCTTATATACTCCAGTGGGTCGGTGCTACGTTACGACCGAGGGGGGCGGGTGAATCCGATGATGACAGGGTTAACGGAAGAGAATAAATGGATTCTGCGCTGAGAACGACGAAACCGACACACGATACTGATTAACCTGTCAACATTGACTTCCAAAGCGCGCGTGTTCACTTTCCAAGCGCGCGCACCATTAACGCCCAGGAGCATTGACTATGATCCACCGAGGCAGGAGGTTTACCAAGTGGTTGGCTAGTAAGAAGAAGAGAGAGAACCTAGAGCAACCCCGCCATTCCAAAGGTGGCAAATCGGTCGGGAGACCGATTAAAACCGAACCTGCCGAGCGGCGAAACCCTCGGCAATCTCAGGGCATTTCCAGCCAAATGAAACCCTCGGAATGACCATTAAGAATTATCCCGCGTTGATCAATCGCCGGAATACAGGAGGAAATGATTGACATTCGGAATGGACGCAATCCTATTCAGCTGTACCACGAATAGTGCGGAACTTGTCGGTCGCACACTGTAACTTATCCGGCGTTGATCAATCGCCGGAATACGGGAGGAAACGATCGACATTCGGAATGGACGCAATCCTCCATAACTCGGGTTCAAGAGGTGTAAACTATAGGCTGCCGGAACGATGGAGCTGAACAACGAAGTTAACCATGAGCAAACTCGCAACGAGTGACCGTGTGCTAATGCTGACGATTTCAGCATACTGCTCGACCACCGGTGCCAGGTACTCACTGCGTTCAGCCAAGAGGTGAGTGATCGGAAGATCTTGTCCTCTGATGTGGCTACGCGAGCGACAGATTTGTAATATCCGAACATCTCGCGCCGAGTTGGCATCAATTGGCTTCTCGGCGTCCTACATACGAAAGAAATTCAGCGCACATTCACTCGCCTTCTTAGCTCGCAAAATATAGGATTAGTAGATTACAATCATTATTATTATGTGAATACATCTGCCCCGGAAGTGGCGCGTGGCTCGGAAATCGTGGTCGGAACTTTGAACCCTACTGTGAAGACGCGACGACCATCTACGCCGGGGGCATGCACCTCGCGCATCCCAAGTTCCCGATCCCCCCTTCAAGATACGCTTGGCTTTGGTCAGCACTGGTACTGGTCATAACCCAAGAAATATTTGGCAATGTGCTATGTGCATTATCTACAGAGCCAGAGTTCCATGTTGATTGCAGATTTTATGCGTCAAAAGACGCGAAATGAGGAAGCGACGCGCCGAGCGCCCAAGGTAGGGGATGTGTGGGTGCGAGCGGCAGAATGATGGCCGCCTCTGCTGCCGTCGTTGGCCGATGTTTGTGCTTGCCAAACAATTTCCTGATTTGGGGGTGTGGTGTGTCGTGGGAACGTTGGCCAAGATCTTCCGATCACTCACCTCTTGCGTTCAGCGGCTTCCTCGACGTGGGAATTTCTATGCAGGTGTACCCCTGCCGAGCCGGCTAGACACGGCTAGACAACACAGCCGAGGCGCTGTTCCCAGAAGTTCTGACGGCTCGGCAGGGGTTCACGTGCCTAGAAATTCCCACGTCGAGGAAGCCGCTGAATGCAGTGACTCAAGGGGTACCACAAAAAGAAATTCATACCAGACACTTATTGGGAGGTAATCTGCACTGATTGTCGGTGGTTAGGTTGTCTCCAAACCGTTCCTTCACTTTCCGGACTCAACCATGAACCAAAATTTTTTTTTTTTCAACCCTTCCAAACAGGCTTCTGAACAAATTCCAAAAAGTGAAATAAGAGCTCGCTGACCCACCCTACCTTATGAGCCAGTGTCTCGGCATCTTCCGGCGGGTACCTCTTGCAGTGACTACTTTCGGGCCGATTGTTAAACTTGGGGCTTTGTTGCTTCTGGCCAAGCTTTTGAAGTCTGAGAAAACTCCATTTCTTCTGCCATACAGTTTTGGACATGTCAACGGGCTGAGACGGTCAACGGGCTAGTGGACTTTTATGCCGTCCCTAGGAGACCAACCACTTAGCCAAAGAAATTGTAGATATATCGACGTCCTATATAAATTGTATCAAAAGTACAGGTCCGTAGTGCGACTGTACACCGCTATGTAAAATCATTTTTCCAAAACATGCTGAAATCAGCATCAATCCGTGATCTAAATGAATTCATGGCATCCTTGCTTTTGTGCAGAATGTAAATCTGAGTCATGGGAAATATAGAGTGAATTCTTGCAGATGTCTCTAGCTTTTGCACACACTCATAAGCCAAACACACAAATGTGAGCATGCATTTTAACGACTTCCTCCGCCAAACCGTTATGTGACTCCTGGATCATTCCCGAAGGGGACAGTCCGTCGATCATCTCAAGTTTTCTTTGACCTTCTTCACCTCCTGCCGACGCGTTTCTCGATGTACCTACAATCGACATCTGAAGGTAAGCGCGGTGGACGTGGGATGTGAAGAGCGCACTCGCGTAGTGCATGCCGAAGATTGCCGAAGATTGCCGACTGCCCGAATGGGGACGATTGTCACAGCCCGTTGAATGGGTGAAGATTTCTTGACCGTCCCTACTGCAACTGTGCCGTGAATATTCAACCACTTTATATGATTGTTGTTTAGATGTAATTGAAGAGATCTGCCACTTCAGAATAATGGATTTGCGACAAATCGGAACCCGCGAGGCGATGTCATTTGAGCAGCCCGTTGACATGTCCAACACTGTATACACTTACATACAGGCTTTTGATTCGAAGATAAGTAACCATTAAGAATTCTCCGGCGTTGATCAATCGCCGGAATACAGGAGGAAATGATTGAAATTCGGAATGGACGCAATCCTATTCAGCTGCACCACCGGTACAGAGAGTTGGGCTAGAGTATATTGGAGTCTTTTCATGGTGAGCGCCGTGCAATCTGCCATTTACATATATAATTCAGAAATTCAGATATGCCACAAATACCCGTATCATTTATTCTGTCGTTCTCCGCAGCTTGGCGCACCTGTGAGAATATACCCTGTGACTGGCGAGAGTGGATGGTATAAAAGACTGAAGGCTTCACTTCCAATCTTTCAGCGTCTTCCAGCTCTCCGCTTTCAAGCTTGCTATTACTCGCTCCCGCTCCTCTGTAAACTACCATAATGGGTGTCCAGGAAAATCTCCTCGTGTGAGTCTGGTCTCCGCCAAATGTCCGCCTTCTGACCCTCACCGTCAACTGACTTGGATTCCTCAGTTACGTCGACGTCGTCCGTCACATTGAGAAGTTGGGCGGTTCCAAGGGGCACGCCAACAATGAGGAAGCTTTTATCAAGGCCCTCAACACTGCGGGGGAGGAAGAATTTTTGACATTCAAAAAATACTCTAAAACAAGTTTGCTCTTTCAGATCTGATGTTTCCATTTTCGGCCCAGGAGATAAAGAGGAAATTATGTTTTGTGTTCTTCTTTGTCCACAAAGATGGGTTATATTCCCATGTTGACAAGATCTTGAAAGGTAATTTCTGCTTTGTTGTCTGTTTCAATTGGAAACACAAGTTATGTTTGCAGTTGAAATATACAATCCCTTTGTCCTGTTAGAGCCCAGTTGATGTTTCGACTACAGCCACAACATATGTTTCCAATTGAAATAGACCAAGAAGCTGAAGTCATCTTTCAACATCTTATAGATATAGGAATAGAAATTGTCTTTGTGGACAAAGAAGAACACAAAAGATAATTTCTTCTGTATTTCCTCAGCCCAAATTGGAAACATTAGATTCGAAAGAGCAAACATGTTTTGGAATATTTTTTGAGCATAAAAAATTCTCCCTCCCCCGCAGTGCAAGCAGGGACTCTCGTTACATTTCCGTTGCCCTGTTCTTTCTTCTGGATTGCTGTCGACCAGCGCAAACTTGTAGGAGTTGCTTCCGGAGGACGACGAGTAAGCCATTTCCCGTATCGGCCAGGTGCGACCTCTACTTACATGTTCCATTTCTCAGTCATGCCGTGGCAGTCCTCAAACATGCCGCTAAGCCCCGTGAAGTCGGAACTCCCGAGGACGAGAAAGCAGGGAGGCAAAGGTCGGCTTTTCTATCTTTCTGTCTCATTATTGTATTTATCACCATCGACACCCAGATACATCTTGTCATGGAATTGGACAGAGAAGAAAATGCAGTGGAGGGGGAAAGAGACATCGAGACCGAGGTGCTACCGAAGGGTAGCGGACTAGATATCGAGCCGACGCTTGTACTTGCTATGGGATAATGGGATGAACCCCAAGTGCTGTTAACGTCGCGCAAATAGAGCGAACGAGAATTTGCAAGTATCGAAGGCGCCAGGCAGAGCATGCGAAGGTAAGTAGCTGGATCTTGCTGCCGGGAAGCGGGATACAATAGACCCTGCGGAATCCGTATCTCCCAATATCTCCCAAATGGTGGTTGAAGAACCGTGTCGCCCCAACATATCGCAAGGTAATATCCAGCGCTGGAGATCAAGGTAGTTTCATAATAAACCCCCACTCACATAGCGTGAGAGGGAGCAAGGATCATCATGTGGTGGTGGGCAATGCATCAGGCGATCAATTCGTTCCCACGCCTCCTTGCCGAAATGCCGAAGGATTTAATTGACCCATCCCCCGCAACACGTTTTCCGGCCTCTACAGTGACATTTCTGCATAACACAAAACAGAAAATATTCTCAGAGGATTCAAATCTGTGTTATGGCTTAAGGAAGTTCTTGAATTTTGAAAACTGCCTGAAAAATGCATGAAATGCCCGCCAGATTGGGGTGTTCAGAACATAACAGCAATATTTCGACAATTCCTTAAGCCATAACACAGATTTAGGTCCTTTCAACATTTCTTGCCACTGTAGTCTGGTTGTGGCCGGCCTGTTGTGGTAGTAGAGCAGGTCGGCTATCCCGTAGACACATCGTGATGTAGTTGATCGGCTATCATTCTACCCTTGTCCGTATCCGCCATGTGCCTCTGAGTCGCCGTCGCCTTTCCCTGCTACACTGTGGAAACCGGAAAATGTGTAAAGTGCATAGATTTACACCTGTTTGACCTCACCTGATCTGGCAGTTCTTCGCCCAGGGAACCTATCACGGGCGGCTGGGACATCCGAATATGTATCAAGTATAATTATCTAGTGCCCAGGACACCCAGGGATTATTTTGGGACCTTTTCACCAATTTTTGACCTTACCAAGAGAAAGTGAAAGCCACACTTGTTCCACAAGGTGGCTGTTCGGGATGCTCTGGCGGTCTCAATTGAGGAGGAAAATCCTCATGAAGTTCACTGGTATATGGAATTCATATAATGTGCATTTTGAGTATCTTGACAGAGAAAAATATGGATAACTGAAGTCGAGAGAACAAGAGCAAGTGTTGGGTCAGCTACATTTGATCGCTTTCCATGCCGCACGTGATCGTCACGGCGGATCATTCGGAATTGCCCACCACCAATCGGTTTCACTCCTGAGTTTCCGCCTCAACGTGACATCCCAATAAGGTGATTTTGGTCGTGGCAAGAAGACGGCCATCAACCCTGATCAAGGCTTCTTCCAGGTAGCAAAGTAGCGCAGCGTCAGTAGAAGATGGTGAGGGCCTCTAATAGGGTTGTTCACAGTAGCCCTTTTTCGCTCCTTTTTCATTCCTTTTTCATTCCCTTTTTTCCTCCTTTTTGAAAGAGGAAGCAAAAAGGAGCACATAAAGGAGGCAAAAAAGGGCCCTTTTTCAAAAAGGAGCCACCTGGGTTCCTTTTTCAAACAGAGCCCTTTTTGCGCTCCTTTTTGCGTTCCTTTTTTCGCTCCTCTTTGATCCAAATTCAATTTTCACCTTCTCCCACCACAGTCGTTGCCACTACTCTTCCTACTACACATTCATTTTGCACTCATTTATATCTTTATGTCACCCCGTAAGCCTCAGGGAACTGGGCGTTCGCGCGCCAAATCTAGCACGTCCATGACTACCATGAAGTCCAAAGCAAAGGACACATCGACCTTGCGTAAAAAGAAAGACAAGGCTCCCCCATCTCCTACACGCACGTCTACGCGTCCCCACGTCCAGACCTCGAGGGCTAAAGAGTCCGCCGAACAGGCGCTCGAAGACTCTGATGCCGAGATGTCTGTCGTGCCCACTCCTGCTGATGACGCATCCGAGAAGGATGTTACGTCCGCGACATCGGGTAAAAAAGGTGGCATCCGCGTTTGATGGAATGATCCCCGCATCGAGCGCGTCCTCGATTGGCTGGAAACCTCGTCAAAAGCTGTTCTCGGACTCGAAAGAATCAGCAGAGGAAGGAAAGAAAAAGTGTGTCGCAAAAGGAAGCAAATCCATCTATTACACTGGGATTGCGAAGGACGTCTTCTCCGTTGACGATGATGCCGGGCTTCGTGATGCGGTCGGAACCGGTGATGGATCCAGAGATCGTTGAGGAGTGCAGCACGTAAGCCTATAGTGGGCATGTGCGGAGAGAGCGGCAGTACATCAGCAATTGACCGTTCTTTAACGAGATGCTCCTCGTTCGTTGGTATGTGTTGTGGTGCTTTCTCCATCTACACTTATCTCCATTGTCTCTGCTTCCCTCTCCTTCTGCACATTTTGGGTCATTCTCTTTTGTGGGATCCACTTGCTTCATTGGCAGAACTACGGACTACGGAAATTTCTTCGCAGAGTGACCACGGGACCGAGGAGTGAAGTCCAACGACAACGCAAAGCCTCGATCGGTGTTTCTTTCTGTCATCAATTCCTGCCGGCTGCACCACTTCACAACATCCTTGGTTGCTACTTGCTTTCATCGCCGTACGAGTCGACTATCCGAGCGCACAGAAAACTATGCTTTGAACATCATTCCCATTGGTGTTATCTATTCCCACACCGCTCGTACTTTCCCAACCTCCGGACCACTGCGAGCTGCGAAAATTTATACCGTTTCGGACTCTTGAGGCAAAGTGCAGAGTCCTGTGGATGAATATGTTCTCGGTGAACTTCGGCTATTCCCGAAAGGTAGGCATAATTCTCACTGCGCCGCAGAACACTGCAGTTTCTCGCAGTAATGGCGCAGTCGGGTTTATCATCCTATTGGACCTGCGGCCGAGGATCTTCCGTCATAAATAGAGGTCCGATTCCTCTCGACCACAGGATCTTTGCTGCATGCAATAGGGGCCTGATTTCTCTCTACGGGCAATTTAAACTGAGCAAATTATTCAACCATTGGCTTCCCTCTTGGTCTCACAGACCAGCAACTGATGCTCTTCTCGGATGTTCTCTGGCTTCAACTTGCTTCAACCTATATATCATACTCTCTGCATAGTGGCTGCTTCGTTTCCGCCGCCTGGTCTGCCGTTCCATACAACCGCAACAATTTCAAGCTGAACAGCTCGGTCTCGCTTTCAATGCCGCCTGGAGAATATGTTTTGTTGTGAGCTTCCTGTGGGTCTCGTCAGCTGGTGCAAATGTCTGTCATCTCTCAACAGCACCATTCATTCCTGGGTATGCTCACGCCAGGTAGGCAATTTGCCAGCGGCAATTTCACTTCAATCCTTTCTAACGAGTCGGACTCCTGACTGTAGTACTCACAATGCACTATGTAATTACAAAATTTCATTCCTTATGTGGAAACTTGAATCTTCGTTAGTGCTCGCTGTAAGGCTGAGCTCGAGAGCTTAACATGCCCACTATTACACTCCGCCGGAGCGGAGCGAAGGCATATCTTGTTTATGTAACACAAGGCAAACGGCAGCGAGTCGGAGATTGAACTTGAGCCATCTGCCGAGATGCTGCCGTGGAAGTAAAAAGGCCCTTTTTACTCCTTTTTTCCCAGATCTCGTTACCTACCCGTTTACAGTAGCCCTTTTTCACTCCTTTTTGTGCTCCTTTTTTGCTCCTTTTTGCTAGAATGGCAGGGAGATGGCGAAAAGGAGCAAAAAAGGAATGAAAAAGGAGCAAAAAAGGAGCAAAAAAGGGCTACTGTGAACAACCCTAATGAATGTTTAGTGTAGTGGTTATATGTGTATTTTGGTAGCTCTTACTTTTAAGTGGCGAATGAGTTCGAACCGGCCTGCATGCCTATTTTTGTCGGTCTCGGAATCTCTTGCCCCCCACTGCTCAGTGTTCCCAAGAGGCGCTTCCTGCTGTGTCTTCATTTCATTTCAATTCCATTGAAATGCGTGCGGGGCGTGCTGACTCAAGATGTCCTGAGGGATGGCAGGGCAACACCCTACGAAATGTCTAAGGCTCAACCAGCAAGTACATATCTTCGTACATAGAAATTGATAGAATATAATTTTGCTCAAATGGCCCGCTGCCGAAACTTGCCGGTTTTGATTGCCGATAATTGCCGCGATCAAAATCACCTTATTCGGAGGTCACGTTGAGGCGGAAACTGAGCGAGTGATCGGTTTCTATGCCCTCGTGAGGCACGATTGTTGGGCCTAGAATAATGTTTATGATCGACGGGCTGCTGACGTGAGCAGACTTTTCTGCTCTCACACCGCCATCAGCGATTCAGCCCCCATCGCAAGATTCATTCCGCTACCTTTTTGTCCGGCGCGGACCCTGGAATTCTTAAGTACTGTATTATTTCGATCAATTCGACAGGGGGTGTGACCCGTGGAGACGCCTCGGGGTCTCTGGGCCGGAGAGAAGCCAACGGGGCTCGCAGCGGGATGGGAGTCGAAGCAGAAAACCCAGATGTATGACTAATCCTACGACATGTGAACCTAACACAGACAAACTAGGCTGGAAGCTGCCAACCACGCCACACCCGTGACCTAAAAAACCAATAACAATTGTAGCGCGCTTTGCGGCAGAGCCCACTAACTCTAGGTGTACAATGGAAATTTTGCATGTTCAAAAATGAATCTTGCAATATCAAATGAGATCAGACATAGGTGCCCATTGAAGTCAATAACAATGGAACTATGCCGGACATTAGAAGAGTGAGGAGTAAGTCTTTTAGAAGCTTGTTAGAAGCACTGAAATTCCGTCAGCAGCACAAAGATGAAGCAGTTCAAAAACACACCCCAGACGGAAATCAATAATCAATCGTGTACACAGCCCTGGACCAAGGGCGGTGCACATTAGAACATCTATCTCCGAGCCTCCACTTCATGGCAACGTCCGTGTACGAGACACCGATAGTACCATTATCCGGCATTTTATTACTGATCCCACCCCAACAAAACACCCCGACTCCACGAAGTCCCTGAATCCGGCGCCATACAAAAGGGCAATTCCAACCGCATGATTGACTCCAACTCATTGTAGAGAGTGACCTACGAAATCCGCGCATCTCCATATTGATGCAGCTTCTTGTGCTCGGTTGGGTCCATGCTTCCAGAGCACGGCGCTTGTCGATCAGATCCGGATACAAGACATACATAGTTGAACAAGTTGCAATGCTCCTTCCTGACGGTTACCAAATCAACATTCATGCCGCATCAGAGGGAAATAAAATAAAATAAACCGAGAGTAGTAGAAGCGGCGGTGGCAGGTGTAAGGACACATTGGTTGATGCTTTCAGATACGGCGATATAATGGTCCTGGAATGGGCAGTTTCAAGCATCAGTAGGAGGTAGTCTGAGAGAAATGAAATATGCACACACCACAATCCGTGATTCATACTCTAAATGAGACTCGGTAACCGCCCTATAAGGAGGTGCTACACTCAGCTGGATCTGGTTGGCGCACGGGAGACACCGGATGCCTCGGGAGAATTCGCCCCAGGCAAGTGCTTGTCCCAGAGGCACAAATAGGTTAGTAAGATTGGACGGAATCCAGTCGTCAATGCCGTCGACGGGCGGAGCGAGAACCCTGGGTAGAGTGGACCCTCCGATGGCAGAGTCCATCTGTTCCAGGACCAGGAAGAAGGATTCAACGTTTTCGTGTCTAATAAACTGCTCCACAATGTGGATCAGCCGGATGCGGTGAAGAGTCTTCACGAGCGAGCGGAAGAGGGTTGAAGTGTGACTCAATCACTACGTTCCGCTGTCGGCTAGACTTGATCCGTCTAGCAAAGGACGGCTGTGGCCGGTCGGCTAGACTTTGGCTAGACAGGGTTGCTAGGCCAGTCTAGCCGACTGCCCACAGCCGTCATCGGCTAGACGGATCAAGTCTAGCCGACAGTGGAACGTAGTGAATGTGATAAGAAGTGGTAGAGCAGGAGTTCGTTGCAGGCCAGGAATGCTCGGGCCTGAACATGGCTGGAAGCAGATCGCAAATCATACTGGCGACCCAAGCGTGCACGCTTGTTCTTCTGCTGAGTTTTCAGCTTTTTATGAGACTGTCCATTCGCCATCTACTGTGTTGAGATATACACTGAATAAGGATGCCACACAAATTTCTACGAGAGACTTGCCAATTGAACGGTTACAAATCTGGCGGATGAAATAGGGAGAGGAATCGCGAGCGGGAGGAGAGATGACGGGGGGAGGTATCGCAAAAAGAGTGGTTGGGGGGGGGGGGGGGCGAGATTCGAGATGCGAGATGGGAGCAGGACCGGCAACATTTTGTAGAGTTTCAGATGACATGGGAAATATAGAGGACATCAAACGGAAGCGAGGAGCAATGGGATGGGATAGACGAAACAGATTGCCAATCACAGGACAGCAAGCCGCGGTAGGGGTGGGAGTCCGCCATCCACAACAAGGCAGAAGAGCGGAACAAAAACAAATGTTAGGCCAAAAATGGATCCTGAAAATAATCAATCACAAGCGACATTATGCTCAAAGCACCGGGAAGTGTCTGAATTGCTTCACCGATCGGATCTCTGTGAAAAATATGGTGCAGTCTCCATAGAAATAAGCCCGCTCACCATATTAGCCCCAAATTTGTCCGGATAATCCCGAGACGAGATTGGCGAGCAGGCCGATGAAGGGAAAACCCGGTCCAGATACCCGGATAATGGATAGTTTAGGTTCGCTTGGGTAGATTCGCATAGAACTCGGAGTCTCAGGAGCGTCAATGTTTCAGGAAGCAGGGCGCCGCCCACCCGATTAGCCCCAAATTTGTCCGGATAATCCCGAGACGAGATTAGCATGCAGGAGGCCGATGAAGGGAAAACCCAGTCCAGATACCCGGATAATGGATGATTAGGCTCGCTTGGGTAGATTCACACTGAATTCGGAGTCCCAGGACCGTCAATGTTTCAGGGAGCAGAGCAGACCCGGTGGAGCAACAACATAGATGGTGGCAGGACGGCGCCGCATACTGGAAGGAAACAACACGAATTGATGTCAAACGCTGCCCAGTATCAAGCATATATTCACGCAACGAAAGAAAGATTGTGTAGGGTGGGGTGTGCAATGAAAAAATAGTGGCAAAGGGGAGCAAAGGAAAATCACATTTGTGACTGATTTAACGGTAACTAACTTGGAAGCCTAGCACCTTATCCAGCGCCCAAACCCACTTTGTTACATGTTGAGCCAGCTCTGTCAATGCAGGTTGTACTTGGATCTTACTTAATGTCTCATAGATACACATTGAGATGAGGTAAAAGACCTAAAATCTGGATCTTTGATTGCCAGTGATAAACTGACATGTCAGCCCACCTCTGGGATATTCCGATGTTGAATTCAATCCGGCCATAGCCCCATGTTCCAAAGGGGAACTGCAAGCTGAATGGTGCCACTCTGCCGTCATTGTGCTATTTGCCAGTGACAGCCATAAAATGATCACTACAACTACACCTTATACGTAGATTCAACTTGAACCCTGACTTTCCAAAACAAGAAATTTGGCTGCATTGTGAGGGTTTTCTGGCCAGGGGCTGGCACGGATATTGTCAGTTGGATTTAATTGCAGTGTGAGCCGATTGCTGCACTCTATGTTATAATATCATGCCTTGGGAACGGAAAGAGGAGGCACGTAAATTGCCGCGAACAAAAAAGAAATGCATTCATCGGGAATCGAACTCACTCACAAAATGCCATGTTTGGCTCTGCTTGGTGTGGGAAAGTTGCATACTTTGGTGAGACTCTGCACCATTAGGGCGCTTTAGGACCCACTACCTAAAGTTAGTGGGCATTCGACAATTCGACAACCACCGAATTTTGGCGTGACACCCTTCAACATTTCGACATCCGAGACGTAAAATTCAGGTTTTTAGCATGGTTGAAAGAAATTTGGGTTGGTCGTGACGAAAGTTACATTCAACAGACCCCTCCGTGACCCGTGACCCCGACATCGACAGGGGGTCCGTGAC
Organism: Mycena rosella; assembly: GCA_029378255.1. NCBI lineage: Eukaryota > Fungi > Basidiomycota > Agaricomycetes > Agaricales > Mycenaceae > Mycena > Mycena rosella. The sequence continues at coordinate 61,640 of JARKIE010000028.1, forward strand.
CCGTGACTGTCGAATTGATCGTAATAATACAATATTGTAGGATGAGGCCTTCGGATCAAATATCGGGTGATGGCCCGATCGCATGCCAACTAATCGAGATTTACCTCGAACAATGGGATCAGCGAGGGAAAGCCTGAGAGTATGCATTTGTCCACGGGATCGGAGTAGAACAGAGCGGTCTTGCCAGCATTAATTATTTACGCCGTTCAATTGAGTCTAGAGATTCATCTCCGCCTCGGGCTCACGCATCGAATGTAATAGGATTCCCCGTGAACCACTCACTCAGTACACCATACAATGTATAACGCCGTTGCAGGCAGATAGAATTCTTAGGCCTTTAGAAGGTGACGCATAGCTCCCCGGTGCTTCTTATATGACGGATCGGGGATGGGAGAATGGTCGCAGCCGACTCGGCGAACGGGCGTTGGATACATAAGTGAGAAATACTAATATTAATCTGAGTGATTTGTCGCAGAGCACGGTGCCTATTCCAGGTGCCTATGTAACCGAAGCTGAGAAGGATCCCAGCGATACGACCGGGTGGACAGGGAACACGCGGCGGGCATAATTTATAAACTGAGGTGTATCGCAGAGAAGGCTCACGCCGCAATAGAGCGCCCAGGCCCAACGTCATGCTCCATGTCGAGAGTAAATTTCGACGGGTCATTCGCGAGGAAGTCGGTGACGCGCGTGTGCGACTGGATGCAAGATCTTCATGAGATCCTTTGGGGCATTAAACGGAGAGGATGGATACGCACGACGCAGACCTGACGAGACAACACATTTTAGCTGATTTTTGTGGTGCGGAAGGAGGGCAACGAACGGAGGGGCATTGTACGCTTAGGGAGAAGCTGGTCTTGTGTGATCGCGTCTGTTCGAAGAGAACGTTTGGTGCGTTGTAGTCCGACATATCCTCCCGCCAGGCGGGCGCATTGAGTCTGCCATCAATTTGGTGTCATGTTAGTCGCTGGAAAAGGCCGGCGCGGAGGCGCAGAGACGAACGTGCTGATAAGCGAGTTTGTGTACAATTTGGATAAAGGGAAGTCCGACATGAAGTTCCTGGATTGATGGTGAGCGACGGCATCTTGGGGCTAAACGTACAGAGTCGTATCCTAAAATCAATGTTCAGTAATGGAGAGGATCTGGAGGGAGGTACGTAGGCAACGCCGAACCCTACACCGTGGATAATTGGGCTAACGGTAGGTCCTTCCATATTCCCTCGTCATGGGCACCACTCACGCAGCCCCAAGATATTGCCCTGGCGTCCTCGAAGGGCCTCGAAGGCTTCATCCTGAACCTCGGCTCAGACAGCTGGCAACCGGACAAGGTCGCAGACGCCTTTACCGCCGCTAAGAGCGCCGGGAGCGACTTTCGCATCAGCTTCAGCTTCGACATGACGGTCATGCCGTGAGCGAGCGCGGGTAACGCTGTACCGCTGCAGAAGTACATCACGACGTACAGCGGGCACCCGAACGTGCTACAGTTCGCGGGCAAGATGCTCGTCTCGACGTTCTCGGGGGAGAAGTGCACGTTCGGGCAGGGGTCCGTCGACGCCGGGTGGGCTAGCACGGTCAAGATGGGCGTCCCACCGGTGCACTGAACAAGACCATGTCAAGGCAGGCTGCGGCCGCCGTGATGAGGCCCGTCTGCACGGTTACTGTGTTGAGAAAAGAGACGAGGGAGGTCCTTGTCAGCGATGTGCAACGGACAAGTAGGTTGCGACGCACAGCGAATTATCTTGTTGATATAACTATCCGTCGCAACGGCGCGCGTCTTCCGGATCCACTGCAACAACATGAGGGCGCAGATCTGTATTCGAAAGAGGAAGAGGCAAACCAGCGAATATACCAGTGAGCTCGTGAGGAATACGTCGCACGCGGTGGTCGCAACGAGCCAGGTGATGACCTCCGCTTTGAAGGTTTGGAAGCTGGAATAATCGGGCGACATGGAGACGACCGCCGTGACGGCGATTCCGCCACCTGGAGGGTGAGAAATGAATAATCGCGACTATATCTTATGGTCGCACACACCTAGAGAGACAATCGCGAGGATGCAGATGATAGCCGGGAGGATGATGGAGCCCGTGATGACCCGGACGCGCCAGGCAATAAATAACTGGACGGGAGTGGATACGAGGACCTGGGATATGATCAATTCAGGAATGAACCGATCGATGAATATGCCGGGAAGTTCACTGTGAGGATTCCATCTGTGGTACAATCGTGGCTCGAGTATTCGCCACGTGAAACAGCGCACATACGTACCGGCTCTCAGCACTGCGGATCGAAGAGTCGGCAAGCATGATCATGAATTTCACAAAATATGACACACGCACGAAGGGGTGAAGTCGTGAGTGCCTCCACGGTGGCTAAATCAGATGCATGATCTCGATGCAAGAACAACCGAATGCGGGAGAACTGACCGTAGCGAATGATCAACGGTTCGTAGATGAGGCCAACGTCACATATCCAGTTGACAGCGCGTCGCACGCTCACTGGCAGGCGCGATGCACAACATTAATATTCATCTTTGGAGGCGGGAAGAGGCTCGCTCGTCGGCATATGAATCTTTGTAGTAATTAGAGCTCGTAGCTTCTAAGATGGCATCGTTGTGACTGATTGAGAAGATGGCGGCGTGGCCTGAGGCGTTGATTTGGCCGTTAATTGCGAGTCTCTGCATGTGAGAGGGCCGACCCGCAAGTCTAACTGCATCCGCCGGGACGGTTCCAGCGAACTAGAGCCAGTATAATACTTGGTGGTGGTCTCGGATGCTTGCTGGAGCGGCTAGTGCTAGATTCGTCATCCGCGGGTGCTCGTCGCCCGAAGCAGTAAGTTACGGACCTTACGATGGAAGTCTATTACTGTACTATTTCGACCAAGTATTCAAGGGTTGTGACCAGTGACCGCAAGTATTCAAATGCCATCAATTCAAAGCTGGCTGGGACCTGTGACCACTATTTCAAGTGTTCATTTGTTCAAGTATTCAAAGGAAATTTACCCCTGGCGGCCACCATGTACGAGAGATCGACGTGATTTGAGCTCAAATGAGTCGGATTCGGCCCGAAATTCACATTAATCCATGAGTCAATCACGACCGACAATCAACCTTCATTTGAGTATTTTTTTTCCAAGCTTTTCACGATGCGACCATCCTCGGAACACCATGACTGCATTCGACCGAACCGCCTGGGTCTCTCAGGGCAAGGGCTGGAAGGATATCCCACCCCGTGTGTCTATGTCATGTTTGCATGGCTGACTTCATTGGGCCTGATCTTGCACATCTCCTTACACACTCTTCCGGACTTCACCCTCCTGTAGCCTACCCCAACTCCTGCTGGGAAGGCTCCTGACAGTTCTGGATTTTTCAGCAAGGAGGAGCATTGAATAATGTATCAGGCCCTCGAAATACTCATAAATTATTCCTTTTGCGGTGTATGGTCTTCATTTTTAGCGCAAAGTACGGGCACTCTCACGGGGAAGGTGCTGGGCTGAGAAAATTTTGGATTTTTGGCCCTATGAAAACACGAAACGGCCAAGTATTCAACGGCCCTGGTGACCTGTGACACAATTGAAAAGCCTTCAATTCAGCGGCCTCTGTGACCAGTGACTGAATACTTGGTCGAAATAGTACAGTAACCGTTCTTTAACGAGATGCTCCTCGTTTGTTGGTACATGTTGTAGTTCTTTCTCCATCGGGATACATCTCCATCCAGATTCTTAGGCTCTCGTCCTCCACTTCGTGTGCTGTGCATTTTTCATGGGATATTTTTACTCCATGTAAGGTAGGGGCCATACAAATCCCGCCAACGTCACATGACTATCCGGATTTGGGCAAATTCCCTTGTAAAAGCCCGCAAATAATGGCCACATCATCTCGGGCTTATCCCCTCCATGATTTTGTAGAAAAACATGCCTATTGTATTTGGGAACTTACCCATTTGTGAGAAACTCAAAATTGATGGACAAGATGTCGAAATGGTCTGAAATGCCTTGCAAGGCAAACTCCTCCTTCAAAAAAAAACCAAATGCTAATGGGTCTAGTCAGACCAAGTTTTATAGATCTTTGAACGATTTCATGGAAGGGATTTGTCCAGGGTGCTCTACTTATTTTATACAGCATTTATTTTGGGAATTTGCCCAAATCCAGATAGTCATGTGACGTTGGCGGGATTTGTATGGCCCCTACCTTAGATGACTACGGACTACTACGGACTACAGAAAATTTCCCGCAGGTTGGCCACGGGACCACGCAGCTAATTTCAACCATGGCGGAAAGCAGCTTTTCTACTAAGAATACTCCCTCGATATGCGGCAGCCATCACAGCTGACCTGCTGCAGTGCATTCCGCAACAGGTACAGCCGACCTCCTGGCTATCGGGCAGAAATGCACAGTTCTCGCAGCAACTGTGCACTACGGAGCACAGCAATCCTCCGAGGATTCACCTCGTATAAATGAGCCCAATTTTCCTGCTTTCAGTTCAGTGCTTCCTCACGCGCTTTCCTCAGGTTCAAGCCATTCAAGCTGTCTGTTGTGCTCTGGGACTTCTCTGGAACTTCTGCGGCTATTGCGACTGGAATATTGGGGCTTGGACTGGAGTTTTAGCCGAAACTGTGTCTCTGGCCGATCTTTGCTCCGGCAGCCTCCTTATTTCTTCAATCACTCCCTCTGTGGTTTGACGACGATACGATTACGCGGACAATCACACCTGCTAGCACGCCAAACGATGCCCGTGGGTGCCTCGGATTTTGGCAGTTGGAATGTGTTGACGTATATACACCTATGATTCGCTCTTGAGTCTGTAGTCTGAATTCCATCTCTTAAGGTAGGTGTCAGTCACTCCCCGCAAGCAGTCACGTGATCAAACTGTCACATCGACAAGGCTCCGGACACAAACCCTTGACTGACAAACTAAAACCTAGAAATGGTGTATTTGGACCTTCCGGAGAGATCCTAGGTCTCAGAATTTCAAATTTCGAAGTTGCCATCATGTAGTATATAATTCTTTTGACCCATTTTCTTTGAGTGCAGAAATGATCATTTCGTCAAATGGGCACGATTTGGTTTTTTCTTGGCCCAATATTTGCCGCTGACATAAGCTTCCCACGACCCTAATCGGGTAATTCCTTGCCAGAACCATGCGTACAACCCGGCCGATCACCTTCCTTCTTCCGTCCTTCAGCTGCAAGGCGGAATCCAGATGATTTGAAGGCAAATTTGGGTGGGGGAAATTATGAGTGAGATGACATAAAATTTCTCAGAAAAAAAAAAGTCTTGGAAACGATAAAACCGGATGAATCCCAGCATTTATAGGTTTGCGACCAAAATTTTGCCGGTCACGTCACGCGTGACATCCCACGTGACCGCTTAGGGAGTGACTGACGCCTACCTTAATTACTCCGTTTCCATCCATCGGGTCTCGGCCTGACTTTGTGCATTGTGAGCCGGGATAACTCCTTGGTTCGGACTGGTTAGTTTTCAATCTCGACCGGGATGGTATCTTTGAGTACTGTGCTCAATCTCTTTGCCTTTTGGGAGTTGGACCAATAATCAGCGACGGTGTCAATTCTCACCTTCCTGTGTCAGATGACAACAGCAACTGGATAAGTCACTCTAAGTATGAGAAACTAATTTTGTACATCTAATTATTCCACAATCAGCGCTTCAACTGCCGGAGCGAAGTTAAGGCATGCCTTATGCTAGTGTATGAAAGTCCAACGATTAACCGTTCTTTAACAAGATGCTGCTCGTTCATTGGTATCTGTTGTGGCTTTTACCCCATATACCCTTATCCCCATCGCTGTTTCTCTCCTTTGATAGCCTTCCATCTTGCTCGCGGGTATTTTGGTACCCCATTTGAACACAACCTCTAGTCTACCGTAGGTCACTGCTGACCTCCCGCAGTTCATTCCGCAACAGACGCAGTCCCTCGCACTCATTGCGCAGAAAAGGACAGCGTCCCAACAGTGGCTACGCACTACGGCACAGCGGAATCTTCCGAGGATTTACCGTGTATAAAGTAGCTCAATTTCGCTGCATTCAGCTCATTGATTCCTCCCCCGCTGTCTCCAACTGCAAAATTCTCAAGCTGTCTTGCTCTGGGCTTACTCGGGCTCCTACGACGAAGACTCTGATGCTCTGCCTGGGCTTTCCTCTGTCGGCACGACCTTGCAAATACCTATTTGATAATTCTACCCTTCCGAACCAAGTATCTCGCCGTAGCCCCGCTGTAGCGTAGCCGGTTGCTGCCTCGGAACGGCCGCGGAAACCTATTTGATACTCGACTCACGCAGATAGAACTTAGGTCCGTAGCATGAACTCGATCTTCTTTTATCAGCCTCAATCCATCCACCGGATCTCTATCTATGTGTCAGAGTGTGAGTGCGACGCCTGTCATTGCGATGGAATGGGCTAGGAGTTTCTCCTAGCACCATCCTTAATTTGTGTTCCCTTTTCTTTCGAATTTCACGCATAAAGAAGAACCACGGAGTTGAACCGACAGCTTGCAATTCAAATCCTCCCAGTGTCACAATTCGACAGTTTGTCTGCAATGAATTTGATTTAAATACGGAATCATCACACTCTCAGTGCCTTGACCTCCGGAGCGAAGCGAAGGAATATCTTGTATCTGATGCGCCATCATGCAAATCCAATGGTTTGATTGGGTTTGATTCGCGCAACGCCGCAGTACCTAATCGCTGGTCAGGGCCGTCAGCTTCGCAACGTGCTACTATTATCCGGCGGGAAGGGCAAGATTAGAGACCCGGCAGGAATAAAGACACCGCGCGCGCCGGGATCCCGCGGGGATGGGTGACCGGTATATAGGCGACGGACGCATCCCACCGCACCTGCCAAGACGTGTAAGCAACGGGCGAGGAATCGATTTGACAATGGCAGAAATGGAATTCGATTTAAAGCGGATGCGCGCCGGACGAGGGAGCGCGGCGGCCGTGGAGAGAACGATTCTCCATTGATCCTACCTGTATGTTGTTCTAGCTTACTGTTGCCAATGGACTTTGAACGCTGGAACGGCGGCGCGTACGCATATGTGAGGCGGGCAGAGCGTTATAAAGCCATTGGAAAGGGGAGACTCACAGCAGATGTGCAGCAAGAGTTGAACTCGTTTCGTTTCGTTTGATTTTATTCTATTTGAGGAGGCGGGAAGAGGAGTCTCGTACATCCCAGGTACTGGTGCGTTGACGAGCCGGAGCTTTGATTTGGGAAGGGGACGCGGACGCAAGCGGTGTCGTAAATGAATTATTATGTTGGATGATTTCTTGGACGGGGTGATGCGCTGGACGAGACGGTGCGGTCGAGTGCGAGATGCAGAGGGAAAGGGACGCTTCCGGGTCGACGACTCGACGGCGAGGGGAGCACGAACAGGGCCGTGGAATCCACGAGCATGAGGCGCGAGAACAATGAGCAGAACAAGGAGAGTGTAGTCCTGCGTTTGAAATTAGTACGGTATCCGACAGAGGAAGAACATCCGAGGCAGTCGTGAAGGTCGAGAGAAGCAGTTGACGAGCGCCTGACCTGTTTTTACTCGCCTCCATCCAGAGGGTGGATCGCCAGACCGACAACTTGAAGCTGCTCGAGGTTTATTTAATTCGAAGCTACTGGGCTGGGCATCCTCCTAGAACCGGGGGTGTGGGTGTAGGGAACACTGTTTATGGGACGGCCTCTTCTTGGATTAAGAACTGCATGACGCCGGTCCTAATCGTGATTCATTATCGGATGTATTAGCGGGAGCAGTGCAGCAGGTAATTGTGAAACTATGAGTGAGATGGGAGGCTGGAACGCATGTGGACAACGGTCAATATCGCATCTGTCATCCTAGAGGCGGGGTCGACATTGGAATTGGGTTATGGTCGCGGAGACGGACGAATCGGTGGGGGGGACACTGACGTGGACGAGGCAAGGCGCTGGGAAAAGAGCGGGGAATGGTATGACTTTGTACGAGGCCCTGGTAGAACGATTTGTGGCCGAATGCGGTGCATGTTGTCGACGGGTGGGCATAAGGAGAGGTGGTCAAGAATCTGAGGTTCGCCACAGGATCCTGGCGCGCACGATGACCATCCTGACTTGCTGTCAGGGCCCCGGGATTCGGGAAATACAGCGAACTCTCAGGGTGCGTCGATGAACGGGGCGGTAGTGGCGCTATCTGCGGACACGGACCAGCCAGGGGGGGATTTTTCCGGCACCTTGAACAATCGCGACAGAACTTGGGTACGAGGGAAAGACAAGAGGAGAATGCCGCGACGGCAATCACTCATTCAATGCACGCATCAATCGTTCGGATCAGATCCGGCAATTGCCGCCAGGTCTTTTAATTTCACGCTACGTTTGCGCTACGTAGTACAATCTAAAGAATAACACTTGGAGGCAAAACGGCTCGAGAAAAAAACTGTACATACCATTTTTCGTACATTGGCGACGGCCAGGTCATGTCTCCAGCCGTCCCGCTTTTTGTATCTCGGTTTCGACATTCGAGCTCATCAGGAAAACCGTAGTAGAGCCATAGTCGGACCATAGTGGCATAGCATCCATAGTAGCCATAGGGCTGTCCAGTGCTGGGCAGTGCACACCGAACACTATGCAGCACTGTCAAGTCTTCCCCCGGCGCCAACGGAGCGGAAGGACTTGGAGAATTTTGCACAAAGGAACATGTTGGCAACACGTGAACAGATATTTGCCCGTGATTCGTCTCCCACCGACGATTATCATATTTAGGGCCCACCCAGGTGCAATTTGAACACCCAAGTGTTGAATTGCATATAGGTGGACCTGAAATTTAATTTACTTCTAGTACTTTTGGTCCCACTGATTTTGTAACCCAAAGTAATGGAATAAAATTATGATTTGGCTGCCCTGAAACCCATTTGAAAGCCTACAATTTAGATTACACAAAAGTCCAACTGAAATTGAAAACCAAAATCACACCAACAATTATCATATTTTGTGTGAGCTGAAACTTGATTCGAAACGAGTCCGCAAATTTTCCCATTGGTCCGGGAAATGCCGAATCAATGGGAAATTTCTCGGATTAGTTTCGAATAAAGTTTCAGGTCACCCAAAATATGATAATCATCAGTGTGATTTCGGTTTTCAATCTCAGTTGGACTTTTGTGTAATCTAAATCGTAGGCTTTCGAATGGGTTTCATGGCAGCCGAATCATAATTTTATTCTATTATTTTAGGTTACAAAATCAGTGGGACCAAAAGTAGTAGAAGTAAATTAAATTTCAGGTCCACCTATATGCAATTCAACACTTGGGTGTTCAAATTGCACCTGGGTGGGCCCTAAATATGATAATTGTTGGTGTGTGTGTAGATATCGAGGGAGCCATAGGATCTTTCTCACGAGGGAGTATGACTACCCTCAGGTTCAAGGTACGCATATTTTTTCTGTTGCTGGTGGCACAGTGCACTTACACCCCGTATACCTTCAACGCTGTGGGCTACTCTTCACTCGCCACTCACCACTCACCACTCGCCCTGGCCACTCACCCTCGCCACTCGTCACTTGCCCTCGCCACTCACCCTTGCCACTCACCAGTCTCCACTCGCGCTGCGTAGATGTCGAGGGAGTCATAGGGAGCATGACTGCCTTCAGGGTCAAGGTATGCATATTTTTTCTGTTGCTGTTGGCACAGTGCACTTACACCCCATATACATTCAACGCTGTGCTGACTGTCTCCAGACTCTGCGGCACCTCCTTTCGACCTCCAATTCGTTTTTTGGCAGTCCCGAGAGCGGGGTTGCGTGTCCGAGGTACGTAGACTTGACCTTTCCTCATTTTTGGGGGTGCTAACTGCTTCTCCAGCACAGCCAAACGACCAACTGGAAGTACCGCGAGCGCATTACAGGCGTCAGGTGGGTTATTTCAATCTGTACTTGGTCCTAACACCGACAAAAGATAGCTCCCGGCGCCTGGCCTCTCAACGCGATGGGGCTCGGTAATCCCCACAACCCTTCGACGCAATAATGCATATAGCAGTGAGCAATGCAACGGGGATGAGTCGTGGTGCCAAGAGACGTGCCGAATAGTGTTTGGGGGTTTGTCGTCCAGTCTAGCTTATGCATGTCATGTTGTAGATAGGTTAATAGGTATATGCTCTCCGTCCTTAAATGTGTGCGCTGCGAGCTAGCAAGGAGCTGGCTGGAATAATACCGAGCACGTGTGTTCCATAGTGACGGTGTGCGGCTGTCCAGCACTTGCATAGTGCTGCATAGGGGGGATGAACCTATGAAAACTATGGGACTGTCCAGCGCTGTGCAGCACTGTCAACCCTCAGTCGGTTTTCCTGATTCTCATGAGCTAATCTGATTCTGAAACCAAGCAATAAGACCTGCGCGAAGCGGCTCGCACCCACCCTCTATGAATTGTAGATATAGGCGAGTGGGACCCCCTTGTTCGACTCGAGGTTAGGTCATGTTCGAGCCCGCTCCGTATTTTTACTTCTCAGTTTCTAACCCACACACTCATCAAGGGTCCCACCATAGAGAACAAGACCTGGATGCGAATCCGTTCGCACCCAACCCTCATGCAATGAATTCGTGGAATCTTCTTGAGACTACTTTGTTCGACTCAGGGCCAGGTCATGGGCTTTGTCTCAATTTCCAGCTACGCGCTAATCAATATAATGTACGACAAAAGACCTGGACGCGATGCGGCTCGCACCCACCCTCTATACATTTATGGAGCAAGTAAGCGAGTGGAAGTCCCTTGTTCGACTTAAGGTTAGGTCATTGTCATCACCGTCGTCCATTTTTCTTCCCTTTTTATATCGTAATTTCACCACCTGCTAATCAAGGTTCTGAAGGTAGGTAAAGAGACCCGGATGCGAGGCGGCTCGCACCCAACCCAAATAAATCCAAAGTCTTCGGTTTAAGTGGGGACTCCCTTATTCGACTCAAGGCCAGGTCATTGATTGTGCATCCAGCATTTTTCCTCCCTTTTGCATCTGAATTTCCAGTTCTCGCACTAATCTTGCTGTGAAGGTAGGAAATAATACCTGGACACGAAGGGCCGCATCCACCCTCTATGCGGTGTATGGAACTGGGCGAGTGGGAGTCCCTTGTTCGACTCAAGGGCAGATCATGGTGCGAGAGGATGGGAGTTTTCTCTTCCCTTTTTATACCTTAATTTCCAACTCATCTGGGTTCTCAATCTAAGTAAAGAGACATTGACGCGAAGCGGCTCGCACCCAACCCGCTACAACACTTCTTGCACATAGGCGAATGGGAGTCCCTTGTTCGACTCAAGGCCAGGTCATTTCTCGTGCGTCCCACTCTCTTTCGCTGCATTTCAGTTCCCAACTCACGCGCTGATCCAGGTTATAAAGTAGGAAAGAAAACTTGGACGCGAAGCCGTTCGTACCCACCCTCTATACCATTTGTTTCACCTCGGGAAGTGGGACTGGGACTCCCTTTTTCGACTCAAGGGTAGGACATGATATCTCCATATATATATTTTTCTGCAGTTCCAGGTGAGGGCTACAACTAGTATTTGTAGCCTTACACCTCTCATTTCTACAGACTCATGCTCTTATCTCGGAATCGAGGCCGGGCCATTCAATTTTGCTGTGTTGTGCGTCTCGTTCTGAATCCCTCTTGCAGGTATGCAGGGCCTGAAGGTAGGAATTGAAACCTGGATGCGAGGCGGCTCGCACACAACCCATTATAATGCCTCCTGCTGTAATGGGGAGTGAGAATACCTTGTTCGACTCAAGGTCAGGTTATTATCCTGTCCAGTCTTTTTGCTCCCTTTTTATATCTCAATTTCGAGCCCACAAGCTAATCTAGGTTGTAAGGTATATCACAACACCTGGACGCGAAGCGGTTCGCACCCAACCCAAATAAATCGCGAGTCTTTGGTTAAGTTGGGAATACCTTGTTCGACTCGAGGCTAGGTCATATCTGATCCATCCTGTAGTTTCTTCCATTTCTATATCTCAATTTCGCCACCTAATCAAGGGCCACAATGTAGGAAATAAGACCTGGACGCAAAGCAGTTCGCACCCATTCTCTATGCGTTGTGTAGTGGTAGGCGAGTGGGAATACCTTGTTCGACTCAAGGCCAGGCCATGATGCATGACTGCTAAATCCTGGATTTTTCTTCCTCCTTTATCTCTCAATTTCGCCACCCGTTAATAAAGGGCGACAATGTAAGGAATAAGACCTGGACACGAAGCGGCCCGCACCCATCCTCTATTGACTTGTGTGGATGGGTAAGCGAGTGGCAGTCCCTTGTTCGACTCGAGGGTAGGTCATGCTTTGCACAAGATGCTGTCATTTCTTTTGCATCTCAGTTTCCAACTCGCTCACTGATAAAGCTCCCTGTGAATCCCCTATGCTAGGATCTGCCGAAAACTGCTCTGATCCGCCCGATCTTCTGCTGCCATCTGCCGACATCAGAAAAATCATGAAAAGTTGCTTGAAAGTGCGGCAATCTCAGTGACCTCGAGTCGAATTTTGACTCCGTCACTGACGAATGTCTGTGCACGCGTGCACACGTGCACATCGCAAGACGTTGCTGCGCACCGCCCATCTCAAACGGGGATCAGTCGGAGTTTAAAATACTTCTTGCTTCCGTACCACCACCATCCCTGCTCTCCCTCCCTTCCTCCCTCTATCCTCGCCCTACGTCCGTCTACTGGCATACGTGTCTCATACTCATAGCACTGCAAAAGCTCCCCGAAGATTTCGTTGTCGACGCGACGAGGCTCGTTTCCGCTGCCATTGGATTTACTTCTCTTTTAGCGCGGTCTTCTGCAGCGTACGCAATGGATGTCAGGGCATGTATTAAGTAGTAGGTGAGTATTAAATGCGACCCATACTGTCTTTGACACTAACCTCATTGTAGCTGGATATTCAACGAGACATTATGTCCCCACAAGTTTTTCCTTTGATCCCAAGTCGCTCGCTCCACCGCCGCTGCAGAACAGCCGGGTCAGTCTCATTTGATGTCTAGGAAACCACTGACCGTTGTTCGCGTGCGCCTGTCGACCGCCTTCGGCAACATTTTCACCAAGTAAGCTTACCTCTTCCCTCGATGGGAGGCGCATATACTTATATAATTTATAGCCTCGATTATTAGTCGCACGTCCGCGAGGTACATTCACTTTCCCTCTGCTGTATCTGCCGCCATTTTCTGACCGAGCGCGCAGAAGCCGAGCATTTTCCTCCCACGCATCGCCCTCCCCAATTCGTCGTCCACCCGCCCTCCGCCCTGTACTACACAACGTGCTATCGTCGCTGTCGCATCACCTCGCTCCGCTATGGTGGTCAGTATAGCACTGGCTCTGTGACGAGGTGCGGCTCCCTCAGCCAGGGCTTTGGCGCGCGCTGGATATGCGAGGAGTCTAGGATTCTTGTAGTAGCTAGTTTGAATAATAATTGAATGTTTAATCCATGTAAGCAAAAGGAAGCCGGGGATATGCTGGGCATATGAGAGCAGCTCATAGCATATGCCAAGAGGTGGTCGTGCCGACACTCGGTGATATCAACCTCCGAAACTCCCGATGGTGGCTGTACCCCCCCCCCCCTCCACGCGAGCGGTTGATCGGATCGATGGTGGTCGGACCAATCTCCACTGGGCTCAGTGTTTGCTCAGTGCAGCACCATACACGCGCTGTCGACCGGTGCCAAGTAAAAATAAGCCTTTCAACATAAGACACATATATCCCACATGTTTCACCAATATGCCTGTGAATTTGAAGCCTGACTGTCCCACTTTACTAATATGTCTTGCTGAAATCGACCCATTCAAGGCCTTGGAAAGCTTTTCAAGGTGTAAAAATAGACCAAGGATATCTTAAGTAGATTGTTAGAAACTCCGCTGCACCTCAACCCGGGGTGCAGCCGTGGCAGGAAAACACTCGCAGCTGGCGACATTTGGTTTGCGCCGCTGCGATCTTAGACTTCAAAGACAAAGTAAAAAAAAAAAAAAACACCGCAGATCGCTCTGGAGAGTGCATAAACGGGGGGGTTCCCTTTTGAATTTCATGAGTCAAGCAAATATACGGGGAGAAAACGGAAGTCCACTGAAACCATGGCTGAAGCTCAACACGTGATCGGACCGCGTTCCGGCGGAGTTTGAAAAGAGGTCGATATCGCGGGATCTTCCCGCCCACCTCTTGGCCTATGCGGATCAAAAGTGCTCAAAAGCCCATTAACTGTTCTTTAACGAGATGCTCCTCGTTCATTGGTAGTTGTTGTGGTCTTTTCTCCATCTGGACTCATCTCCATTCTCTGTTCTCCCCTCTCATCCTCCGTACCGTCTAGCATGTACCATTTGTGGGATACATTGCTCCATCGGTACAACTGCGCACTACCGAAAATTACCCACAGGCTGTCCACGAGATCGCGCAGCAAAATTTCAACCACAGCGCGGCGCCGGTAAGCCTCATACAACCTTTTTCTGCGATTTACTTTGCACCGCTTGAGGAACAGCAACAGACTCTTTTGAGCGCTCTCAGCTGACTGTCTGACGAGTTACGCTGTCGGAACGCAGTCATTACAGCACCCAATACCTCCATTTGCATCTGTGAATGTTAGGTTCTCTATAGCAGCTGACCTCCCACACAGTCGGCGCAGCTACTCCGCAAATAGCACAGTTTCTCGCAGTAACTGCATGCTACGCAGCAGGGCAATGCTCCGAAAATCTTTCACACATAAATGAATTTGAGTTCTGGATTTTAGGTCACTACTCAATCTTTCCTTGCTGTTGTCAAATTCAAGGCTCTCAAACTGTCTCAGTGTCTGTAGCTGTGATACTTCTCGTGCAAATCCTGTCCCAAAGGTGCTCTCCAGCGTCTATGGGCAACGTCTCCTTCCGCAGTGTTCCTCCTTCATGTTTGGCCTACCCTTGAAAATGTTGCTCCGATCGCACGCTATTTTACTTCGCCAAGATTTGAAGTGGCTTCAGTCGGTTTCAAATTTCAACTTGGAGTGTTTCCATTCCGATGCTCCTGTTGCGACGCTCCTGTTTGATTTTATTGCTATCTGCTGTTACTAACTTGACTATTTGTTCTTTGATTAGTTTCCAATCCCAGATATGGTCCACCAGCATGTTAACTCACCTTCCTCTTCATAGTTGAGTCCACAATTACACCGCATTCAAGTCGCAAGCAGAGAGATTGGTCTCTGATAAATTCCGTTCACTGGTTCTGTACCATCAGTGCCGCCTCCGCCGGAGCGGAGCGAAGGCAGATCTTGTCCGCTATATCCTCATTTCTCCGCTCCGCTCTGCTCTGCTCGCATCCGCTTTCCTTTCGGTTGTCTTCCCACAGCAGATCTGAGCAGACCCGAGCAGACCCCAGCATGGGGGATTCTCACTGGGTCAATATCAATATCGATAAAGAACCATAATGTAGGAAATGAGACCTAGACGCGAAGCAGTTCGCACCTAACCCTTTATAGCACTTCTTGCACATAGGCGAGTGGGACTCCCTTGTTCGACCCAAGGTCAGGTCATGTTCGGTCTTTCATCGATATTTCATCCTGCACTTTTCATCCTCTTTTATTTCTCAATTTCGAGCTCGCTCGTTAATCCGAGTTATAAGGCAGGAAATAAGACCTGGACGCGAAGCGGCTCGCACCCATCCTCTATGCATGCTGGATGTAGGCAAGTGGGAGTCCCTTGTTCGACTTAAGGCCAGGTCATGTCCCGTGTACAGCTATTTTCTTCCTTTTTAAATTCTCAATTTCGAGCCCACGCACTAAACTGGTTCAAAATCTAGGAAATAAGACCTGGACGCGAAGCGGCTCGCACCCAGCCCAAATCAATCCCTAGTCATCGGTTATGTTGGGACTCCCTTGTTCGACTCAAGGCCGGGTCATGTTTTTCCAGTCTTCGTCTTCCGATTTTATTTCTCAATTTCCAACTCTCGCACTAATCACGGATCCCACTGTAGGGGAATAAGACCTGGACGCCAGGGCCCTGATAGCCGAAGCCTGGCCTCGCCGGACCTGGCCGCAAAGTGCGGCTAGGTCACATCAGTCACCTGTAGCTATGTTTGGCCAAGGGGGGATCGGGATTCAAATTTCGGATATAGGGTCAGGGGGAGGGGGGTCCCAGCCAAGGCTGAAAAAATTTTTACTATATGTTTTGCACGACATAATAGATATGTTGGGAGAGTGCAGGCATCACAGAATGAGTGGTAGAAGGTGGTACAAGACCCTCCACAGCCAAAAGTCGGCCAAAACATCCTCGGACCTGGGTTTAAAGGTTCGAGGAAGGGCAAATTAGACTCATAATGCACATGAGAGTAACAAAATTGAAGACAGAACACATTGTAGCCACACAGGAATCTCAAAGAGGTTAGTTTCGCGAGGTCGCGATAACCCGAGCTGGATAGGGAAGCTGTCTATCAGGTGGCGGTGAAGCGGCACATGACTCGGAGCATCGGCCCGGGCCTAAGGGTGCGAACCACCTTCCCTATATGGAAGGACCCGGGGGAGGGGGGTCCCTCGGAGGGCTGAAAAAAACTTTTCGACCCTATATCTGTTTTTCGAATCCCGATTCCCCCTTGTGTTTGGCTAGGCGGCTCCACACGGCTTCACACGGCTCCACACGGCTCGCCACACCTCGACTGGATCTGGCCGCCCCTGCGTGTAGATGGCAGGGCTCGGCACCGTCTCCCCCCTTTTCTCACTCCCTACTTAGATCAGCTGCCTGGCTCTATTACCTCTGTAACATGAAATGATATTGTCTGGCATTGGGCAGGAGAGAAAGAAAAATGTGTCGGGCTCCTCAGGGCAGCCTGAGGCCAAACTTAGAAGAGGATCGGCGGTGCCAAAATTTAAAAAGCTTAACAAAGATGTATTCATATCAAGGTAGAATAATTAAGCCCAACACGCGAGTTGGCCGTTTGCAGGGTTCAGGCAAAGCGGGATTGAGCCGGAAAGTGGGCGGCAGGCGACGGTCTGGCAACTGGTGTGGCGAGGTCAGGCGAGGCCTGAGCAGCGAGCTCGAGGCAGTGCGGCTAAGCGACGAAGCACTACGGAGCTGGCTTAGGTTGAACTTCAACAGGACGTAGGTTGAATAACGCCTTTCAACCTATTCTGGGTTCATTTTAGGTTGATTAGATAGTAACCTATGGCGTAGGAAGAATTTCAACATACGTGTTTCAACCTATGCCCGACTCAATTTCAACCCCTCCCGAGCAGTGCTTAAATCAACCTATAACCACAATCACCCATAATAGGTTGAATATGAACTGGCCCTAATTTTAACCAAAATTGCAATGAATACATGTATGTACACAACTACTCGTCCTCCCCCAACCACTCAGCCCGCGCAAGCACACCACTGCGATCGATGATTGCCCATCCATCACCCCTATCTGGGACTCTGCCGACGAGCGCCTGAACACTGGTGATGTCGATGACATCCAGACCGCCAGTGCCAGAGTAGAAATGAATGTCGAGTCCGCGGAGTTGGGCATCGTCCGCATCAAGGACGCAAGCGCGGATAGCGGCCAGTATGTACGTCGTCGGCTCTTCAGTGTTCAGCAGCGCACACGCCTCAGGGAAGTGGACTCGATAGAGATGGGTGAGTTGACCGTAGAAGGTTTGAAGCTCGAATTCCGGCGCACGCTTTTCGAAGCGGGCGTGTTTGTCGACAAGCATTTCGTACTGGAGACCGATTATTAGCTGAGGGTTGATGTTGATAATCTAAACTCACCCGAACATATGTTGCGTCCCGCGAGTCCTCAGCAGTTTTCCCCAACGAAAATGAACGCATCGTATCACCCTCCTCGGAATCGATGCGGCGAACCTTGCCCCATTCCTCGACCTCGGCCGCCTTGAGCGCATTATTGACATCCCGCATTGATGAACCCGAGCGTGTGGAAAGGGCAGTGGCAATCGTCTTCATCTGTGCCGAGCTAGGGGTAGCTCGCGATCTTGGAGGGAGAAGAACACAAGAGGGATCTAACGGAATCTCGAACCTCAAACGCGAGTTGAAACAAGAAAAAATAACACACGTACATGCAGGATCGGAAAATGAACCAGGAATCTCCGCGCGAGAAGCCGTGAGCGAGAGCTCCTCGAAAACATTGTACACAGTCTTGATTTGAGTGAGCTGTGCTGTCTCCAGGACGTGCCGGTCCATCGAAGCCCAAGGGAATCGACGACTTCTGATCCCCGGTTGAATACTTCCACAGTACCGCTCCATCGGGAACGCCCAATAACACCAAACTGGGCCGGTGAATTTGATTCCAGATGCGATGTGGAGGAGGCCGTGAATCGTTAAAGGGCAGCAAGGTAATCGCTCGATATTGTACTGAAAGTACATTCTGTAAAAGAGTCAACACAGATTTTATGTGAGCAAATTGGATCCTACTCTTCATATTTTTGCACCCACGCGATAAATCCGGTCCTGAGCGTCTCGATCTCATCGTCTGTTATCTCGAATTGAAGACAAATGTTCAAGAGCCGGACGAGGTCGAGGAAATGACGATAATACTTAGCGCTGCGAAATCTGCGTCGAAGGAGGACGGGCCCCAGGTACAATGTCCAGAACGACCACATCTCAACTGAAACATTAGGACGATCCTTGGCGATGTTGGGGACGCGGCTACCATACGCGGATGGTATTGTGTCCGCAGCTGCAGATGTACGCGATGCGATGGCTTCCCAGATTGCTTTGGCTAACTGGTACTCGCCAGTGCCTTCGTCCAAACCCTTGAAATCACCGGTCCACAGAAGAATGAGGTTCTTGATTAGATTTTCCCATATCAGGTGCATGAAGTCGAAGGGGAACGATCCGGGGAATGAGAGCGACTTCAGGTAAGAGAGAATGGGGACACCCTTGACTCCAGATGCTTTGGCGAGTCGTTCTGCGGCTGCGGTTGTCAATGCAGCCTCCACCTCCTTCCCCTGGGCGATAATCTCAGCCTCCGAGCGCATCGGAAGGTTCTCGGCGTCGTAAACCTGGATCGCATTAGCATCACCCTGGACGTCCGGATGGCAGGAGCGATCCAACGGCACATAGTGAGCTGTAGAGCGGGAGCTGGGCACGCGCAAGCCGATGATTTTACACATGCGGCACGGCGAAATTCCGTTGTGACCCTTCATGCGCATGAACATGGAGACCGCCGGGATGTCGCCAAAGACAAGAATGAGGTAGGCACGCAGCGCAAACAGCTTCCCCGACAAAATGTCGAAGGCGGGCACGCCAACGGCAAGTTTGAGCAGTTCCTGCACCAACAGCCACAAGTACGAATCTGAATCCTTTGGCTTATTCGGGCCCGGGATCACGCCGAGAGCGAGAATGAAAGCGAGATGGAATCGAATGTCAGGAGGGAGATCGTAGTCGAAAAGGATAAGGGGCCAGGCAGTCTTCTTTCGGCGTTTGAACGGGGCGAATCCATCCCAAGATGCTCCCAAAGCCACGTCGCGGATCCGAGAAGTATTTGTGCTTGTACTGCTTCCCGTTTATCTCCACATTTTTTTTAAGCAGTGAGCGGTAATGCTCTCCGTCAAAAACATCTGTAGTCGTTCCAGGTTCATACTGGTGCTCGGCGCGGTATTGGTGTTTTTCAGCGATATCGCGGTTCCCGGCAAAAGCGACGAGTCGGGGAATAAGGGGGATGTATGTGAATTTCTTGCGGGATTTCCCATTGGCCCTGCGGCATGGTTCCTTGCAGTACGGACAGCTCGTGAGGTCCGCATTTGGGCCGGCGTAACAAAGACATGAGTTGATGCAGCAATCATAGATCTCGGGCTTAAATCCGGCAAGGAAGTTAATGCGCGCACGCAGAGCATCAAGTTTAGGAAGTGGTGGGGCCTGAGGGAATGCACGGGGTAGTTTTTTAAACGCTCTGTCTGTCGTGTTGGTTTGAACCTTGTATGAGAAGGCTCGACAGATAGCCAGATCGTACGCGCTGAGTTTATGCGCTGAATAAGGAGAAAAAAATCATTAACATCCCAAGGGGTTCACTGAGCGGATATTTTAACACACCAATGGCCGCCGCCTCAGCCTCGTAAGACTCCCCGAGCTTTTCCCACTCCGCAAGGCCGTCGGTCGGGGCCTTGAAGGACTCCCAGTCAAACAGGTCCGGATCGTCGTCTGGATCCTCCCCCTCGCTATCCTCCTCGCGGATGTCCTCATCACTATCCACACCGTCGTCTATATCGCCCTCGTCCTCAGAATTCTCGGCAGCCGAGGGAAACAGACGCGGGGCTCTGTACGGGATGGACGCGGGCTAGGTTGAATGTAGGTTACCCGAATCAGTCTACGATAGGGTGAAATTCAGCGGAATACCTCATTCGGGCGTAGGATAATTGTGACCCCTAATAGGATACTTTTCAACCTATAAGTTTCAACCTATAACAAGGTGAATAATGACCTATTGCTGGTGAAAATCAACCTAATCACGGATCAACTACATCCTACAATAGGTTGATCTGTAGGTTGACTTTCAACCTGCTCCGCCGCCTCAGAGAAGGCATCAGCTCGCAGCATCTGGCTATATTTGCCGCGTGGAGCCGTTTAGCCGAGGCCTAGACCAGAGATCGCCCGGACCAGGACCCCGGTTTATCCCTTTGGAGGCTAGATCCCGAACTCGTCCGATCGACCAATTCTTGTCCGGACAGGTTTTACGCCGGATGGCCCAGATTTTGTCCGGACGGGATCTAGCCTCCAAAAAAACCCGATTTTTTTCCCCTGCGGGGCCAGATATGACTCCAGGAGCGTATAGGAGTGCATAAACACGCTTTCCTTGCGGTCTGCCATCACCCAGACCTGTTCTAAAATAAATACATCAATCTACTACATGTCCTCGTCCAAGTCGTCAAAATCACCACTCGCGTCCTTCGACCCTTTCCCGTGCTTGCGAAAGAGAGAGTCATGACCGCATTAAAACCATTCAACCCTCGAGCGGAGGCGTCTATATACATATGACTTTAATAAGACTCAGGATAAGGTAGGTAGGTAGGTATATTACCGGCGCGGTCCCGTTAAGAAACAGCCAGTGATAGGCTGGCCCTGTGACCAGGCGTGAAATCTTTCAATTTTGCGTCTGTTGTTACTCACTAGGGCCATATAAACCAATAGATCACTCCAAGAGAGCTAGTGTGAGGTCCGAACATCTAGCTAAGGATATACTACGTGTACTACCTGTAGGCGCTTGGTTGTGATGACGGTACCACTATGGGCCAGATTCCCAAGCAGCTATACTCCCTTTAGCTAAAGGTCGTCCACCCGTTCTGTGAGGAACTGGGACTTGCCTGCACGATCCTACCAAGGACATAGCTACTGCACGCCATCTAGACAATGGGCAATATGCTGGGGACACAATTAGAGCCTGCACAACGTCGCGGCGGTCAAAGCGACCTCGGCAAGTCCGACACTTCCCGATAAAGCCGATCAAGCTTTTGACAGGAAGTGTCAACGGTTTAACCGGACCGATGATCAGGCCAGCGGAACAACAACTCCGCGCGGCTAAATAGAGATCACCCGGTCTAGGCACTCGCTTTATCTAAAAGCCTAGAAACCATATGGAGCTGTCATTAAACGCATGGGATCTGCAGCGCAGCAGCTGCGGATTCGAGTCAGAATGGAGCGTGCCATGCGGCTCGTTCCTGGTGTGACTGAGGACGGAGGTCTCAGCCACCATTAAAATAATAAATATACCATTTTCTCGCGAACTAACTTTCAACAGGACCAGTTTCGCAGCTAAATGAGCTCGGAGCGTTTATCTGACGAGTTCTGAATACCCGTTTGTATTATTTTGTGACCAGATATTGTGATTTCCTTATTTAGATCTCTCGTTTTTATAAATACCTGTAGTTCTCTAGGAGGAAGCCAGTGGATTCTACCCTTTTTTACCCAGAGACCAAGGCTACCAGCTAGGTCCGGTGTGGGAACATCTAGACTCTATTCGGCACAACTCTAGGAACTTTTAGTTCTTTCAGTTAGCTTACATTGTGGGAATAAATTTGATTTCAATTGATATTTGAACGTGAGACAAGTTGAGAAGTTCGAAAGGACTAATCAAGTGCAAATTACAAGTTACCAGTATGCACGAACAAGTTAAACATCAGATTTCTGTGGAGCTGTGTCCTTCGTCGTTACTTTGCCATAGTTACCAAGCCAGTTACCAGAATATAAGTGCCAGACAAAAACCTATTGATCTTAAGATCACCTTGGAAGTAATTCCAAACCCCTGTTGCCCCAATCCTACTTTCCTTACCCTCTGAGGTCGCGTTAAGCGCCTAGAATGGTCTGGTTGTTCTAAAAATCACCTTTAGCTAAAAACTGCTTTTGTGTTGTAAAGTCCCAAATTGCCACTGCCTAATACCTGGTAGGAACCCCGAACTTGCGCGTTTGATAGTTTGAGTTGTTGTGTGTTGTTTGTGTTGTTGGTTGTTCACTTTTGTGCTCAGCTTCCACGCTTTATTTCACCAGTGGTTCAATAGTCAGCGTTTCACCGGGGTCCGTACTACATACACAGCATCAAATGCATGCTACGGATACTCTCCTTCTTCCGCCAATTGAAAACCTGCGTACCCATCCCTCCGCCTCCCCCAACACTTTGTACCAAAAATAATAAAAATACAGATTGGAGTTTCTGAGGCATCGGGACAAGTACTCAGTGTCGCATGACAATCCAAAATTGAGTATGAAGACAACGGGAGTCTATTCCAATAAATTATACAGGTACTCGGCAGGTTTAAAAATCTCGCGCGTAGAGTAAGCGGCTAGCACATCAAATGTGTACTTGGCCAAGCGTTGGATCACATCAAAATTCCGACACTGCGCCAAGGCAAGTAGGCAAGCGTCGGGAGAGGACCAGGTACGGGGGAGCGCAGGTATCTGTTGATAAACATCAACGAGAAACTCCCTTCGTAGCGCAATAAGCGTAGTGTCGCTCATGCATCCCAACAATGCGTGACTTTCGCTCTCGACAGCACCTCGGCAGAACCGACATAACCTGAATTCCCGTGGTGCACGCTGGCGATAGCGCTCGCTGTATCGTAGGACTTCAATGGCCAAGGTGTGCGAGGAGAGGTACAATCGGGTGAGTGCTTTGCGATGTGCGGGAACCGGTACCCGCAGGTACTGGCGCAACTTGGAGGCCATGTGCACAAAGTTCCCCTTGTCGTCCTTCTCCAGACGTCCCTGGATCAAGGGAAGCCGCGAAGCGTATTCGACCGTCAAATTTCCAAGCCATTTTTCACAAGCCGTTGTCACCCTTTTTCGAATCTCGGATACGTCGTCTGTGCTCAAATCCCCAGCTGGGAGCTGTAGTGGGACTGGCAAGGATTGTAGAGCAATGCGAAGATCGGAGATCCACGAAGGGTAGCCGGCTTGGCAGAGAAGTAACGAGTCCAGGTACGCCGCTTTCGCGAGGTGTCTCGGGGGCAGAGTGATGAGATAGATTAGATAACCCAGCGCCAGAATTGACCTGCGATAGGACAAAGGAGTCACCCCGGTTTCTGTGAAGAGAACAGCGAGGATGGAGTGGCTATGAACACCTAGCAGGCGCCGAATGAACTCGTGTTGGACATCGGTCAGCTCCTTCAGGTGTCCAGTTACGACGTCGATGCCGACCTCGCACCCAAATGTGAGATGTGGGTCGATTCGGGCCATGTAGAGTCGGATGCCTTCGTACGGGGGAAGGCACCCAATCATAGTCTTCGCCGCGAACGTCGTGTTAGCCACAGCCCTGGCCTTAGATGCTTTTTTGACATAGTGGGCAGCGAAGATGTCGCGGTCCACCGACGTGAAGATTAACCCCACGAATTTATAACGTTTGACGAGTTTGATAGATTTATTACCCACCATCATTCGGGGTATGGTCGCAGGCAGTTCGCCGAAGAGCATCCACTCCGTTTTAGTCGCACTGATAACCATAAAGTTGACCTTGCACCACCCGAAGAACGCATCAATTTTTCGCTGAAGACCGGCCGCCGTTGTGGAGAACAAGGCGACGTCGTCGGCCTGCTCCAGGTGAGAGACAGGGCGGCCGTTAAGACAAATGTCGTCCTGGTCGGGGTTGAAGACCCCGGCCAAGTCCGCGAAGTAGATGTTCCAGAGAATGGGGGAAGCCGTGTCGCCTGTCAAAACCCCAATCAAGAATTTGAAGGCTTCCGTCAGATCCGAGCCCTGTCTGACGACGTACGACATGCGTGCGTACAGCATACGCAGCCAGTCGAATAAGGGGCCCGATACTCCGGCAGCGTAAAGCTTCATCCACAGTGTGGGTAGGTCGGTCGAGGGGAAGGCATTGGTCAGATCCACGAAGGCCACATAAAGAGGTTTGCCCTCCGCGCGAGCGCGGTCGATGGCACACCTCAGAATGTAACTGTTGTTATGTGTGCGATATCTCTCGCAGAAACCATTTTGCGAGTCTGGGAGGATGTCGTTTGCGTCGGCCCATTCCCGGATGCGCATATCAATGAGCAGTGTCAAACATTTGAGTAGACAGCATTCCAGCCCGACCAGCCGATAACTGTCCGGGTCGTCGCTCGGCTTCCCCATTTTCAGGATACCGACGAGGATCGTTGTGAACCAGTCCTGCGGCCCCGAGTTTCGAGAAATGCAAAAATTGAAGAGCTTTAGCAGGGCTTCGTTCGGAATCGACGCAATCTTTTGGTACGAGACCGCGTCTACTCCCCGGGCACTCTTGCCACTGCGACCACGCAGTTTATGCTTCATTCTCTCGATATCGGGAAGTTCGAAGGGACGCGAGAAGTGTTGAGGGCTGTTATCGGTTGTGGAAGAAGGAATCGCATCGGACATGAGGTTGCGTAGCCGTTTAAGGTCCGCGTCGAAATGGTCCGGCATCACTGCAGGAGGATTCAGACGAATTTGGAAGACGTCGCGGAGCTGTTGTACGGTAACTTGGGCGTCGCGTGGTTTTGTATCTGTAAAGCCACGTATAATTTCCCACCATTCGCGAATTAAATCGGCGTTCAGCAACCTATTATGGTTATCCTTCTGTAACTTGCATACTCTGGAAGGATATTGAAATGATGTCCAATACGTGGGTGGGGAGCACCTACGTCAGGCGGCTTCGATGAGCATCACCCATATCCCCAATTCCAAGCTGTCCCGCAGTAACGTTGACCGTGGCCTTTGGTTTGGGAGCGTCTTCTTCGGGTAGCGCCGTGACCACTTTACGAGATGTTCCATTCGGACTGACGGTGGTGGGATCACAGTTCACGTGGGTGTAAGTAGGACGGTCAGGGGCAGAGATCGCTGCTAGCGCCAGTCCTTGCGCTGAAGCCTGCGATTCATTCTTGTCGGGCTTCTCGGTGAGATAGAACGTGATTTGGCCTGCGCGTTGCCAATAAGCTTCATGTAACTGGTGGAGAAATTAATTATCCCAACCTGTGCGTCGACGAATTATGTGCGCAAGGCTCTCCAGTAAATCACCGTTCGCGCAATCCCATCCCCGTGTATAGTTGGCACTGGCCCAGTAGCATAGCGAGCGGATAGCATATTTTGATGTCGTGTAAATGTCCACCCGGTGTTCCTGTGGAACATCGGAGAGGGCACCTAGTAAGCCCATCAGGATAGCTCGCGCGTCGTTTTTTTGGCCCGATATGCGTCGCCCGATGTTATGAGCATTGTTTCTTCCCCAGAAAATACCAAATCCAGCTCGTGCATCAATGCGGCCCGCGCGTTGGCAGATGCTAGCTACATAGCATCCGACGCGTTTCCCTGACGGTGTTGGAATCAATCCGTACAGCGCTTCGGTGGCCTCTTCTGTAGTTTGGCCTGCGGCAATTGTCTCCAATGCAAGACGGTCGCAGTCTGTAAGCGTCTTTTGAACATCCGGGAGACGGGGAGAATTTGCGATTAAAGGGTAAGGAGATGTCGTCGTCACATACACTGCGGCCGTGGGGACCACCACTTGCAGGGCTAGGACAGCGTGGTCCGACCAGTCCTCCATGCATGTAATCTGCAGCGATCCCGAGGGAACCATGGACAAGAAATCCTTGGAGAAGAGCGCATAGTCGACTACTGCTTTTCCGCCGGGCTGAAATGAGGTATACGCGCCAGGGCTCGTTTCCTCAATATGAGTCCCATTTAAGATTTCCAGTCGGTTATCCTCGCACGTCCTCAGGAGCCAGGATCCTCGGGTATTTGTTGGGGCGCCATCGCTCGAGTCCCTGTGAAGGACAGAAGAAGGCGGAACATCATCACCAGTGCGTGAGTTGCCATCCCCGACTCCTGCAACTGGTTTCGACCTATTAGCCGAGCACCAGGCGAAAGCCTCCCTAAGTCGCGTCTGAGGGTCAACGTCCGACCAAGAAGTCCAATTGGAGGAAGCCGGAAGAAGATAGAAGCCTATCAGGTAAAGGCGTTGCAGTTCGAGCGCGATCAGGTCTGGTCCCGATAGGCCTTCGAGCACATCGAAGCGAATTATGTTTTTAATCACCACCGCGACACCCCCGAACGGCCTCCTCATTCCGTGGCCTCGACGAGACCGTGCAATGATGATGTACCCATTTGGGAGTGGTATAGAAAGCTCCTGGTCTGGACACATCCAAGTTTCCTGGAAGATTATGATATCGTTCTCCAGGATGATCTTAATAATATGGGGTTGAGTTATTTTCAAGGCAAAATCGCCATGTATATTCCAGGCGACGATACGGAGGCTATTTTACATTTAAGAGGATGAAATACATCAAGTTTTTGCGGAGTCTATATCTACCTCGTCTGATTGGGGCCGGCGCGCGGGATCTCGGCAAAGGCCGCGAGGCCGTCAGACGCCATGGCCACCTGCTGCTTAGCAAAAGTGCGATAGCGCTGGGCAAGGGCCAGGAAGATAAAGGCCTTGTCTGCATTGCGGAATCGGATGCTGAGGAGGTCCTGGCGCTCGCGCGGCACCTGTCCACTCTTGACGTCTCCGGGGACAACCCCCGCGCGCTCCTTGGCTTTGCTCGCCAGAGCGGTCACGGCTTCGATGACAGCGCGCGCCATTTGGGTGGGGGAGAGGTTGCCAAACTCGGGAGTATATATGAGAGTAGTGGGAGTGGGACTCGCACAATTAAGCGAGTCCCACTAATGATGGGCGGGCCGAAGCATCCATCAGTCCATCAATTATGCGGCATCATTGGCGCTTCCACTGGGGGAAGGCTCCCCCAAACTCCACCCCTTCGCTAGTGCTGCCTTTTCCGCTGGTGCGGGGCCCTTTCTCTGGTACGAGGCCTTCTTTCTGGCGCTGGTCTTTTCCGCTGGGTGCTGAGCCTTTTATTATTATCTCATCGTGTTTTTTTGCGGCTAATTAAGAGTTTTTAATGAATATCTTACGCGGGGGAGACCCCCGCGGACCCCCCTTGCCGCTCGCCGCGGAGGCCCACTGCGTGGAGCTTTTCGCTCGCCCTGCGTGGAGCTACCGCTCGCCGCGGGGCCACTGCATGGTGCAGACAACTCGGCGGCGGCTTAAACTATGAGTGATCTATTAATGGCCGAATTACGCGAGTCCCACTATTGGTGTCGAGTCCCACTAACGAGCGTTAGCCGAGCTTAGCCGAAGATTAGCCGAGTCCCACTCCCACTAATCTCGTCGCCCCTCCAAACTCGGTGATAGGTCCAAACAAGACGTCGTTGCTCATTGGTGCATCCTCTCCTCGGCGGCGTTTCATCGGTCGGAAGGAGTCGGACTCGTTCGTTTGATGATAATCTGCTATGGCATGAGCAGGTGGTAGTCACATATTATGTGAATAATTTACCGCCGACCACCGATTTTTGGTAGTTCTCGGTCCCCGCGGCGAAGGACGAAGGAGCGAAGCTCGCGACGCTTGCGGGCGTGAATCCTACCCCCACGTTCGCGGCACCTCCGACGGGCATGAAGCTCGCGGTGGCCGGCACGAAATTGGTGGCAGTCCCCGCCGGCGGGATGGGCGGCACGGTGGTCGCGGGGGTGGACAGGGGAGCGAATCCCGCGAGGCCGATGGAGTTTCCCCTGAATCCAGAGGGCCCCGAGGGACTCGACTTTGCGAGCAGGTCTTTGAGCCCGGCGACTTCCGCGTTAAGATCGTCAATCTGTTTGGGTAAGTTCTGCAACGCCTCGAAGGTCACGGCGGACGGAATGACATTGAGAATGCCTTGAATACCGGCGCGGTTCTCTCCCACAGCCTTGTGCAGATCGATGAAGAGGGGGTCTTTGGAGAAGGACGAGCCCTGGGACGCTGTATTAGCATCCCGCATGAGTTTCGCAAACTCGGCGAAGCGGTTGCCGGAATCCTTCTTGACCGCCGAGAGGTCGCGCTCGAGCGACACGACGTACATGGCAATTTTGCCCTCATTCTGAACGGCCCGCTCCCTGTACTTGGGCGCAGTGTCTTCGGTGGGAGGAGCGATGCCGATGTGGTTGTAGGTGACGAGGTCCGCCTCAGTAAAGAATTTGGGGGCGATATCCATCGGATTGGCGTGCTTAGACCCCTTGCTCTTGGTCTTTTCCGTGCCTGTGCTTTTGTTAAAGCTCTTGTCGGTCTGGTTGCGCATGCCACGGCCGGTCGAAGGGCCAGGGGTCGGGGCAGCGGACGGAACAACCTGAGGGGCCTCGACATCGTCGGGATTCACGGTGTTGTTGATAAGATTATCGACGTTGAAGCCGGCGTCGCCAGTGTTCGCGATGGGATCGCCGCTGGTCGCGGTCATCGCTGAGTTGTTTGCCCCATCGCTGAGATTTTGAATATCAGTCCCGAAAACGGAAGACGTTCAAAAGGACATACGAGTCGCTAGACCTCGTAAGTCCTTCCGCCGACTGGTTCCAGACAGCAGGCGAGGTGTCATCTCCAACATGTACCCCGTCCTTCTTGGCTTTGTCCTTTCCTTTGAGGTGGGGGAACAGGGTCATAGTCGCCGGCCTCTCGTTGGTTTGCAAGGGGGGAAAGGCCAGAAGGGCAGTATTTTCCAGTGACATTCGGGAGGTGTCTTTGGGGGAAGAGGGTGCGGTTGGAACAGGTGAAAGCGAAGGCGATAAAGGCGTCAATCTGTCCTCAGCGTAAGTTCCGCAAGGCATCTATCGTCTGGGGCAACTAATGCTCGCAGGCCTTTATACAGGATCGACCGGCGCAACTTCCAGGATGACCTCATTTACCGCCTGATACTGGGGTGCTGGAGCATAGACTGGGGCGCTGGAGTACCAATATGCAAAAAACCGTCCCGAGCACAGACTCACTGGAGCGCGCTGGAGCACCAATATGCAAAAGCCGTCCTTCCATCATCGGAGTTGGTTCCCGGGGCCAGGCGTTACCGGGAAGGATGTTCGTTTGTGTGGCCAGCGCGGTGCGAGTGCGCAGGTGTGAACTGCTGTATTAGATTCGTTTGTATAGCCAGCGTGAGCTGATGTATTTTAGAGCGCGAGCAGGCCAGCATGTAGGTATCGTAAGCTGTGATGCGACTCCAATCATCCGCTCCATTTATGGCTCCAATTTGAAACAGTCGGCTCAGGTCAGGACACATTTCGATGTCCTTCAGGAGATAATGGCGGCGAGCATTTGAAACATTTGAAACACCTCCGCTCACTGCCCGAGACGACCCGATAGACAGCGTTGAGACTCATAACACTCTTATACGTCCGGCTAAAAGAGATAGTGACGCATGGCTCGAAGGGCAGCACGCTCCGCATGAAGTAGATCTCTGAGGATCCTCAGGGAAGTCGTAACGAAGCAGTATATTATGCCAGTTCAGGGGTAGACAGAAATTGGTCACTGAGCTCTGCCGTAGATTTTTTAGGGAGCACCTCGCACTGGCTATCCTCCAGAGTTCACTATACAGGCTCTTCGAGCTTAGCTCGGGCCTGAAGTATTCTCTCGGGACGTGGAGGGTGGTGGTTGGGGGAAGTCGGGGGGAGATTTCAGGACCGTGCATGAACCTTTCTCCAATGGAGGCGGCTGGATCGGGAACCATCGGACGACGTCGGAGCAAAGGGAATCGAGAGAAGCTGAGGTGAGCTCGTTATGATAGTCGAATTGCCTACCCGATGTATTGCCCATCGCGCTGGAGTCTTAACCGCTCAAGTTGAAGTAACTTGGTTCCTTGGGGTTTGAACGCAGGATCGAGGATGTCACAATCAGGATAAGGCCCAAACGGCTCCTTTAGTAGGTCCTTTATGGGTAGGGGCGGCATCCGACTCGTCGTTCGCGACTGATGGAGGTGAGAGAGCAGAGGCGAGATGGGTGGATATGGCCGATAAGTACTTCGTTAAAAACAAAACAATAAGGGGAATCGAACGCGGGGCAGCGGCGAAACAAGTACATAGTACAATGCAGGAGATAGAGACCTCTGCACGAAGGAAGAACAAAATTATGTCCGCCAAAGGCCCTCCACCTGAGATTCTGTCCGGCCGCGGGATCTAGCATTTGGCAGCTGGGTCCCAATTTTTGTCCGTTTAGGATCTAGCCTGGGGGGTCCAAATCTCAATTTTTTGTCCGGCACCGGATCTAGCCTCCGAAGGGATAAACCGGGGTCCTCCCGGACCTCGCCAGACCTAGCAGAAGCTCCACGTGGCTTCGGCTATCGGCCCGGTGAATGCAGTGATTTATCTAGCAGGTATAGGTCCCCCGTGGAAGACAACTGAGTGCCTTCATCCGTATAAAAAACGGGGCATTGGCGACTCTCCAGGAGGGCTAGACTGAGCGGCAAATGGTATCACTATGGCTGGCTATGTATCGGGCTTGCAAGTCTCTGTGGCAGGATGGAGCACTATGTTGCCGCTCCTTGTCCTCTGGACGCTCGCTAGAAAGAGCTTCTCATGCGGCATTTTTAAAAGAGGACGAAGGGAGTGAAGTATCGCTCTGTAAAGAGGTGCTGGACTACGGCAAAATATTCTACGCTAACCTTCTCTCGTGCTCACTTACTAATCTCGCGAATGTCTAACTCGTCGCATACTGTCTACAGTCAGCGAGTCCACCACAAATCTCCAACAGCTGAACCGAGGAAAAAAACGCGGCCTAGAAATATGTTCTCCAAGCCGGTCGTTCCATTTCCAGGCGGACCTCGGACCCGTCTGACACAAGAAGCCATGTCGCAACCTAAAACAACCCTCTGTGAGGCGCATAATGCACGCAAAGATAAGGCAGCTCACCTTGGGAAGTTTACTCAGACGGATCCCTTGTTCCCCCAGAAGAGGAACTGCTTTATGCTTGACGTACGCCGGGGAAAGGATCTGCCCAACTTATACGACAGGTTAGTCTCAATATCGTATGTTCGACTGGAAATACTCACCTTCAACATCTTGCGTCTTGTAAACGCGCAGGATCAAGTCAAAGCTGGCCGATATTTGCTCTGCATAACTGTGATACAAGATCAACATCGTTAGTCGAATGTGCATAGCATTTAGTACCCCTTTTTACCCACCCAATGCTTTCGTCCATCACAATAAACGACTGGAACCCGACCTGTTGGTTCAAGTCGGGAACAAACAGCCGATCCTCCTCGTCCTCCTCCTCACTATTACGGGCTTCCACATACTCAGAGTTGTCAGTTGTCCCTCTTGACTTCCCTCACAGATGTACGACCCTAGCAATGATATTTGAGTATCCGGAACGACAGCCATGGAAGAGAGAGGTACTCACCTAAGACCACACGCACTGGAACGTAGTTATCATTTCTTGCGGTTATTCGAGAGTATTTTCGGATAATAAATTCCAATGGCTTGGACCATGCAGATCCTTTAATGGAATGATTCGACCCGGCTGTCGAGGAAAAAAAAATGGATTTAATGAAGGCGAAGTCAAGCGGATAGATATTATCGCACCTTTGCATGTCTGATGGATAGAGGACGGTCGGAGAAGGCAACACGGTTGATATTATCACCGCCATCTCGAATATTTGCAGTGCCAAATGCACGACTGTACCAATGAGATCGTGAAACGCGCATTACATGTCAAACTTACTCGTAATCTAATCTCGCAGTAAACTTTGGCGATCCATCATTGATGTTGAACCTCTGCCGTTTCATTCATTAGAATGGCTACTGTGATATAAGAGAAATTCTCACCTGCCAGACGACTTGCTGATAGGAGTAACCCTCGTCAATGTCAACTGGTGTGAGGGTTAGTGTAATCTATCAAATCATGTTGAATATTCCGCAAGGATGGAGCTGAAGTAGTCATCACACCTGGTATGATTTGGGTATTTTTCTCTTGGGCCTTCCAGGGATGTACGGGGGGATTACGAAGTTGAAGTCGTGGCCCTTGGATAAAAATGATCCCGGTTTAGAGGCCTGAGAAACGGAAAACGCCCACATTAGTCGCTGCAAAGATGAAAAACAGAATTACTTACCTTCTTGGCTTGCCCGACTTGGTGGGCCCAACTGGCAAGGGAGGCGACACCTGCGATACCAGCCAAGCCTAGAATTCCGGCCACTATAGTATTTGTGGCTTTTGATCCATGCGATGATGAGTTCGTAGAAGAAAACGTCTGTGCGGTCTGGAAGGGAGTCTCCGAGGTAACTGCAGACATGAGGCTGTTGTCGGTACTCGGAGATGTGGGTAAAACAGCAACGATGGTGTTTGAAGCAGGGCTTTCATGCGTAGTTGTGGGGGGGACGGGGCCACTGTTGCTGGGGGTGGACAGAATGAGGCTGTCTTCCTCGGCTGTAGACACAACGGGTATGTTGGTTGAACGCAAAACGGCGCTGGCTTCTGTAGTGGTGGGATAAAGGCTGTCGTGGCTGGATGTGGGCAGAATGACTCCGCTGTTGTCCCCGGATGTGGACAGGACGGGGTTACTGTTGGAGGTTGTGTGCGAAGCTAGGCTATCGCTGCTGGGCGAGGGGACCACGGTAGTAGTGGGGAAAATGGGAATGGCGGTCGAAAAGTAGCCGGCATTGGGAGCTGAGACGAGGCTGACAGGGCTGCGATCGCTCGCTGTGTTTAGGACGGCTTGGCTGTGGGAGCTGGGTGTGGACAGGATGAAAGGGCTGGAGGTTGTGCGCGAAACAGAGCTGTTGGCGATGAGTGAGGGTGTGATGGTGGATGTGGAAAAAAAGGTGAGGGCGTTCAAAAAGGAGCTGGCAGTACTGGATGAAACGGGGGTGTCATTACTCGCTGCGGTTGAAACGAGGCCATCGTCGGCCGTGGGTGCGCCGACTTCGCTGTGGTCGCTGGGTGTGGAGATAATGGAGGTTGTGCGCGAAGCAGAGTTGTTGGCGCTGGGTGAGAGTGAGATGGGGGATGTGGACAACACGGGAACGCCGGTCGCAGTGGAGCTGGCGATGCCGGTTGAAAGGGGCGTGGAAGGGATAGTGAGGCCGTTGGAGGTTGTGTGCGAAACAGCGCTGTTCGCGCTGGATGAGGGCGCCGCAGTGGTTGTGGTCAACAGGGGAATTTCAGTCGAAACGGAGCTGCCAATGCTGGTTGAAACGAGCGTGGCCTGGACGGCCGGGCTGTTGTCGCTGGGTGAAGATGTCACAGTGGTTGGGGGCAATATGGGAATGGTGGTTGACAAGGAGCTCGCGATGCTGGTTGAAGGCCGCACGGACAGGATGGAGGGACTGTTGGACGCGGGGCTGTTACTGCTAGGCGAGAACACCACATTGGTTGTGGACGACACCGGAACAGCGGTCGAAAAAGAGCTGGCGATGCTGGTCGAAACGGGTGTGGAAAGGGTGAGAGCGTTGTTTGTAGTTGTACTTGACACGGGAATAACATTGGGGATTGTAAGCGGGATATCGCTATCGTCTGTAGTAACACTGTTCATCCTGCATAAATATTTAAACGAACCACGAATGACATAACGCACATGACCCCGTTGACCAATATTTCTGGAACCGTGGAATAACCACCACGCTGGAGCACCAGTGTGAGGTTGTGTTCCGTGTTTGGAAGACCTGTCCTTTGATATTGAACAACGTTGCAACGCCATGTGCTTGGCGGAGCCTGAAGGTCATAGAGGACAACTGGCGAATCTGGCACCCCATCAAAGTAGGTTTGATATATGCCGTTGTATGACCTGTTGAACCCCACAAAATAAACGGCGATACCTATGTAGGAAGGGGGTAAATGGTGTGCTGAGGCTTTTTGACTACAGACGTTACCTTGGAAGATCACAGAAACAGAGGAATTTAAAACGTAGCTGTGTTTGCCAGTCACTACGTTCCGGCATCGCCTAAACTTAGCGGGCTAGACTCTGTCTAGCAACGATCGATCAACTACTATCACGTGCTGGAACCTGGGCACCTTAAGGGTTTGACCCGTTAACAACTCCTCGAGAGACATTTTGAACATCTGAAAGTTTTAGATGGTAGGCGCGCATCCTGGGAACAAGTTGAGCCTATTTGGGGCGTATTTGGGGACATTTTGAAGGTGTGGTGAATTTAGTTCGGGCGAAACTCCCGAAAGGGCAATTATGGGGAACCTGGGCACCCATGCAAATTCATTGTTGCCAGCTCATTTAATGCCATTATGCTGCTTTATGATGTTCAGGGGATAAAACTACAGTATCGCAGATGCCAAAAAGGTATGTTGGACCTAGAAAAATGGTAGAACTGAGTGCTTACGATGCCAAGCGCGTGCGACGGGATCCATACCGCTGATCAAACGACTGCCGCGCAACAGTGAGAGGACATAGTCGCCCAAAATAAGCTGCAAACAGCTTCATAATAAGTAGATGGACATACTTGGCCCAGGGATCCACTCCTGAGTCGAACTGTCGAGAACCCGGCATTTAGACATTGGTACTAGAGAAAATCGGCTGATTTGGTACATGGTCGATGCTAAGAGAGACATAAAACAGATAGAATAGTAGTCGAACTTCGAAACTGAAGCCTTATACATCATAATAGACTATGTGGAGCTCTAGATTGATAGGGTCAAAAGGTTGTTTGATATGGAGGTCGCGGCGGTGAGGTATTTGAGGGCACACCATGTTTATCCTGGAGGTTTTATAAGGGAGAAAGCGAATTTCCGGAAGCCCTTGATGTAGGTGATGAGCGCGAGATTTTTGCGGTTAGAACGAGCCCCAAAACTTGTGGATCGACCGAGGAATGGTGGAGAAACAGGTGAAATGGCCTCTCGGCATTAAGAAAATGATGTTCTCACCCTCCGGCCCGCGATCAAACGAGGCACAGCTTTCGATCAACGCAACATTCCGCCTCAAGATTTGGCATAGATGGGCGTCAGGGGTCGTAGTCCCTCCCCCAAGTCAAAGTTGTTAACATTTGGTACTATTCATGCATATATTTGGCAAGTGCCCAGGTTCCTAGTCAGAGATAGTAGAGAGATCAATAAACACTTCTAAACAGACCTAAAAGTGTGTCTAGTTGATCGATCGTTGCTAGACAGAGTCTAGCCCGCTAAGTTTAGGCGATGCCGGAACGTAGTGAGTAGTTGAGTCGTTGCAGGGGATATTTTCATTCTCTGGTGTGAGACCTGGCCACCCCCCAGGTCCCTCCCAGTTCCCGACATTAAAACTGTCGGAAGAAGTCAGAAAACGTTTGGACTGTGCAGTAGCAAAGATACGTGAAATTGTCCGAGGTACCAGCAACAAGTGTAACATTTTGCACAGCGGCTGGAACCTCGGGGAATGCAGTGAGCAGTACGAGGAGGCAAAGGAGGCAGCAAGTAAGCATTGGAAGAGTGGTCCTGCGTGGCGCTAGAGCACCAGTGAACTTTCATCCCCTTAATTTATACTTTCCACCCTTCTCGTCCCTTGGGCGTCAATCCGACTTTTAGTGCCCCTGTCTTCCGCGATGGCTTCTGTGGTCTTTAACTTAACACAGATATGTCAAACGGCTCTCCTGATCCCAACTGCCACCCTGAAAACGAGTGCAAGGCTCCACCCTTTCCGAAGTTGTGTTCAAAGACGCCGACACTGCCCCAAGATATAAGGGCACGATTGTAAAATTTTGTGACGGAGCTTTAAGGATCGCGGTGAGCAACATGATTCGACGAAGGATGCAAAGAAACTGAATTTGACGCCTGATGTTCTTATGTGCGCCAGGCGGGGCAACAAAGGCGCGGTGAATGCTTTTCGTATGGTGCCAGCGTCCCCGAAGATGGCCGTTGGAAAGCTGTGAAGTGAAAGGCATAATGTTCCAAAGCATGCGGCTCCGTGGAACGGAATTAGACAGGAACATAAGCCTGCTATGCCGACTGGCTACTTATTGTGGGTCGTGTCGGGGCGCAGCACTTACCGGGGCGGCAGAAGGCAGAAGCATGCCATATTCCGATTGTTATCCGACTAAAATACGATGCATTCTGATTGCTGCGATGCAAGTCAATTGTATTGAGTGATATCCAATGCAAATCGGTGCACGTTGATGGGCAGCGTCCCGCTGTCATCGCGAACAATAACAACAACAACTACTACTACCACCACGCCCCACGCCCCGCGCCCGTAACTTTCGCCCCTGAGTGCCCTGTACTCTAAAATTTGGACCCGTCATACTCACAAGACCCCTCATCTATTATATCCACTCCAGAATTTTTTTCACCGATGCGTTTTCCTCCAGGCATCAATCTTCTGCCACGCCGATCTGATGGAGACTTCGCCGCGGAAGAAGCCTGCTTTCTCCCCACGGAAAGCTACCAGAGCCACCACGCCCAATCAGTGTTGGCAATAAAGGGTTATGGACTGGCCTCGGGGGTCCTTAAGGGTTATTGAGCCTTAACCCTTAATTTTAAGGGCAGACCTTATGGCCTTAATTTCCATTTTGGGAAATATGTTCCTACGCTTATTTCCTGCCGAAAATATTGTACATATCACTGCATTCAGCGGCCTACTAGCCCAGCCTTCGGCTAGTAGTTGTGAGCCGTGGCTATCTATAGGCCAGCCGCAGCTATGCCGGTAACCAGGGGCACATAGCCACACCCTGATTAGGTGTTGTGAGCCCACGGCCCGCCAACATAGCCGCACCCTGGGTAGCCGACCTCGCCATCCCACCAGTGCCCTGCCACTGAAGCCGCAGGATAGTTCATGCACTCCCGTACCTTATGGAATTCAACTTGTTATGTATATAACGCTGCCCTTACGCCGCCGGGCTTCTTCTAAAATTATCACAATCAAGCTTTAGTGTGACAGAAGTGTGGGAAGCTGCGTCTAGCTGACGTGAGCTGTGGCCGGCCAGCTGCCCGGAGCTAGCCACACGTGGCTCGGCTAACTAGCCGAATGCCGTCGGCTATCTCTGGTTAGGCTGCGCCTGGCTATCCACACTCTGAATGCAGTGTATACCATGCAGAAGGAGAGAGTATCACTTCCGCAGCATTTGGGTCATGTTTTGGAACAATTCATTTGCCCCACTGGCTCTCTGCTGGCCGATTCTCTACCCAAGTTGAACTGTTCAACCTTGGTTAATAATCTCTATCTAGGCAAAGGTGGGGTATTTCTTCAGAATCATTTAAGGAAATTTTGCGAGTGTCATTCTTTCCTAGAGTTGGGTTCACACAGGAATGAGGCAGTCTGAGCAAAGTCTGAGTATAAATTTTTGTTGCACCTGGGGGTTCACCGGCCTTGGCCGGCCCGGACCCTTAAGCCCTTAATGTTTTGAGTAGTGCTTATTTGTATCCATTGTCGTGGATATGAATACAATACAACAAACCACGGATAATTTACGAACAAACCAGACTCCTAACATACATGGTGATTCACAAACTCCTGGGTTCTCAGTGACTTCAATATTCTTCTGACATTACTGCCCTCTGTGACGTTGTAAGCATTTCCGCTTTGCATCAACATACTCACCAGCCTCTAGAAACCGAAAACCTTCAAGAATTACCTGTTCCACACCCCAACTAGTCTTGATGTGCTGTCCTTCCGAGGGCAACCTGCACTCGCAAGACACTGCTATTCTGCTCGAAGGATTTTCGGAGGAAGTCGAAATTCAGTATGAGATGAACACGGTCTCTGGATGCGCAGATGGTGCTGGGCCGGACTTTAACATAAAGGTTTGTTACATGCACCAAGAATTTCTGCTCACCCAGTCAATCACTGCGTCAGTGTAATAGATCTGGGCTTCGCACGCTGCCAAAGGGCGTGAGAAATATGCTGTCTAGCAGCAAACAAATAGAATGGTCCAGATTCCCTATAAAAACAGCTGACGTTCACCGCGGATAGTACTGAAACAGCCGAATAGTAAGTGCGAAACTTTACTAGACACGAACGACTGAATGTCACGTAGTTCTTAGGACTGCTCTGCTAAGAAATATACCTGCTAGGCAAGGCAATGACTGTAGTTCACTGGTGAAATCCTCAGTGGGAAAGCTAGCACTTCAAGGCGATGATGTATTGCAGTGGTAAGATGTCCTTTACACAAGCGGGAAGACTCCCTTTATGTACGTAGAAATACTCTAAATATAGCTATATGACTCGAGTGGAGTCGGGGAGCAATGACTCATGCCCGAGACTGCGCCAGAGGGCAGTGGCTCTATGTCCCAGCCATGCTCAAGGCAAACAACAGCTGTTCAAACATCTCGGGCATCTCGGAGATGTTCACTTAATCAGGCTGTACTGTACAACGAGAGTTCATGGAGGGTATTTAACTCGAATCAGCTGGTATCCATCACAGTCAACAAATGGCTCGAGCACAGTAAGCCAGAATTTCTGTTCCACTTTACGATTCCAATTGGTATGATCATTTGTGTTGTGCACCGCTACTGGTCTCCTACCTACGCATAAATATACCCTGTTACCTACATCTACAAATTCATCCAGTCATTTTGTGAGCTGTTAATTAATGGGGGCATGTGTATCATTGACTGAGATAAACATTGGTGCTCTTTACACACGAAATTTTCCTCACTCTACGAACACATAAACTACGACAATCTCCGTGATAGGGCATGGATCAGCGGCACTTGATGCCGAATGTGGGCTGTTTGTCTGGGCCTCTGGCTTCCTAACCATTGTCTATAAATTTAGTGTTGGCACATCCGATGTATAACGCAGCCATGTTACGCAGCACTATAAACGCAAAAAAAAAAAAAAAGTACATAAGTACGAGTTTGCCAGGCCGTGCCACGGCCATCACCCCCAAGTTAAGAAGGGTGTCAAGACCGACCCACCTGGGCAATTCAGGAAGTTTGCTCCTGTTGGGGAAAAGGACGAAAAGGGCACGAATCTTGGCGCATCAGAGGATGGTAAGCCAACTTCCTGATTTCCGAACTGCTTGCATTCAGTCATGCTAATTTCACCCTCCAGATCCCGATAATAGTGAGACCAGCTCGTCCGAGGGTGCCGGCGGCACTCCCGAGCCTGGACCTGAGCTCACACTGCCTAAAATTGAAGGTAACCGGAAAATGCCCGGTGAGCCTGCCTTCACTTCTGCTGACGTGTAACTCAATCAGAAACAGGAGTTGTTCAAGTTAATTTCTACGATGAAATTGACCGAGCTGCACCCCCTTGTCAAGTTCTCGTAGACGAGTTCCCCGTCCTCGTTTCGACCTCCTAGGATGGCAGCAGGAAGTTCACGACATTTCTGTCACAGCTCATTCCTGCTGCTATGAAGAACAATTCTCCAATTAAAGGTACGCGCTAAACCATATGCTAACACCCTCCATATTTAATTATCTTAGAACGCGGTGGTCGCCTTTACCGCCCAAATATCCGCAGCAGTCCCGGGCATCATCACCTCGGCAAGATCGAAGCCCTACTGGCCGGCGAGTCGAGCGCGTTGAGTGCCAGGTAGATGGACAAGTACATCCTTCGCCCATCTCCAACTGATGACTCGTTTGTTTGCGATGTCTTCTGGGAGCCGCCCGCCATCGCAGGAGACTCTGCTCGCCCCGAGGTGTCTCAAGTGTGGATAATTGCCTTTGAGCTCATTCTCCTCGATGCTGAACTCCTTTCCAGGCAATCACCGTGTTCTCCCAGGTTGTGGTCGTTGGGACGGACGAATCGGTGGGGGGACACTGAAGTGGACGGGGCAAGGCGCTGGGAAAAGAGCAGGGAATGGTATAATTTTGTACGAGGCCCTGGTAGAACGATTTGTGGCCGAATGCGGTGCGTGTTGTCGACGGGTGGGCATAAGGAGAGGTGGTCAGGAATCTGAGGTTCGCCACAGGATCCTGGCGCGCACGATGACCATCCTGACTTGCTTTCAGTCCCCCGGGAAATACTAGTACAGCGAACTTTCAGGGTGCGTCGATGAACGAGGCGGTGGTGGTGCCATCTGGAGACACGGACCAGCCAGGGGGGGATTTTTCCGGCACTTTGAACAATTGCGACAGAATCTGGGTACGAGTGAGGAGCGCTGTTCGAGATGAGGGCAAAGACAAGAGGAGAATGCCGCGACGGCAATCACTCATTCAATGCACGCATCAATCGTTCGGATCAGATCCGGCAATTGTCGCTAGGTCTCTTAATTTCGCGACAAGGTAGTGCTGGTCGACTCTGCCAGGAGCAAGGAGGGAGAAGGAGAGAGATGGAGCGAAGACGAAAGCAATGTCAGAGCGAAGGTGATGGGGGAGGCAAATATTGTGAGAATTTAAGCCTGTGTACCAATGAAATTGGCCATCTGCGAAGGATCCAACGGATCCTCGCGTCTCAATCCAGAACAGAAGGGCTCTCTCGGCAACATGGAATTTGCGAGAGAGACAACTCAGAACAGAAGAAAATCTTGATAATCATGAAGAGCGTTCTGGAACGAAATGGGGGTCAATTTCTGATTTCATGTACACGAGGCGATCCGGGCTTCGGAAGAGACGAGATGAGCCCGAAAACACCAAGCGTAAGCAAAGCAAAATGGGGAGGCAGGTGGGGCCTCAAAAATCTGCGAAGCGCTCAGCAGCGGCAGGGATGGTGAGCGTCGCGAGCAGAAAAGTATGAGTGACCATCGTCACGGGTGACGAGATCGCAGGAGAAACAGGAAGCACTCCTCCGTATCCCCGCCTTCCTTGTCTTCCACTCAGGCCGACTCGCAAGCTCGTCTGACCTGAGCTCACACTATGTTATGTAGTACAATCTAAAGAATGCCCGCTATCTATACTTAGATAGAGGATTTTGTACCCACACCAAAAAAACGATCGGAGCTCTGTTTTTGCTGCCTTATTAGGGAATTTTTGGACCTGATGGACAGCTGTCCATCACCGATCTGTCTGATTCGCCTCTTCTTTTACCCTTCAAATTTGAAAAACATCGCTCCTTCGAGTCCGTTTGGGAGTTGGAAATGCCGGGGATTTGGGAGGCCGGCAGTGTGATCGGCGGCATTGTGATGGTGAGATTCAATCAGCGGAGCTTGAATGATAGTTGTGGATCAATAGCTGCAAGCACCCCTGTCTCTCCTTCGTCACTCTGTGTTGCTTGGTGGTACAGCAGCGAGCGAGATGAGAGTATTGTCCGGCCTCAAAGGCCAATGGGTCCATCCCGATTTATATGCCAGGACAGATATTTTCTGTTGGCCTATGTAGAACATACATTCGGTTGTCTTCCCTAATCGTACAAATTCATAACAAAGAAACAGAAAGGTTTCCTTAATTCTCCGAAGACCTTAAGTTCTCTGTACCAAAATATGGGAGTGTTGAAGTGGTCCTTTCCGCTCGAACGTGAACCTTCATCTGCAGCTTCATGTAAGCGGTAGGCCTATCCAGCAGAAATATAGTTTTTATTTTGTTAGACAA
Source organism: Mycena rosella (assembly GCA_029378255.1). Lineage (NCBI taxonomy): Eukaryota > Fungi > Basidiomycota > Agaricomycetes > Agaricales > Mycenaceae > Mycena > Mycena rosella. The sequence continues at coordinate 103,166 of JARKIE010000028.1, forward strand.
GGGCGAGGGACAGGGGCCGGGGTGCGGGATATTGGGCGGAATTTAAACTCCGCCTGGTGGAGCCGGTATGCCGGCGATATTGATGGTGGTATTGATGGCGGTGTGTTTGGCGGCATTTCCAACTCCCAAACTTCCTGGCTCCTTCACGATGTCAGACGTAACACTTGGTCTTGAATGGGCAGCCTGCCTCGCGATCTCCTATTGGCCCAGCAACGGCTGGGCCTTCTTGTCTCATCCATGATCCCCTATCAAGTCGTCGCATATTTCTACCGTTGTCTCACTTTGCTGACTTCCTGTCATGATGAGTCACGGCGCCTTCATATCCTGCCTGTCCGTCCTTCCATTCTTTTTTTTGCCTTTCTTTCCCCGGTCATGCTCAACAGCCGTTCTCGCAGCCAACGCTGCCGTCCCTTATTTTCGAACTCCTGCCTTTCCCCCACTTTGATACATTGAAATATTCTTTGAACCCATTGTCTCCTCCTTCGATTCACTCTGAGCCGCGGTTACAGCTGCTTTATCCGACGGTTGTGTCTTCTTCTCTGCATCCCTCTGGTCCTTGTAATAAGCCTCTCATATATCAAAGCCACCGCCTTCATCACTTGTCAACGACGGTCCTTGGGTCAACCTGTCTGCGACCAAGCACAACAGAACCGCAAGTCCTAGCCCAGGTGTTGAGAGGAACTGGCTGTTCGTGGTGCACATACGAACGGCCGACGACCGAGGATCACTCCCAGGAGTAGTTCAACCAGAGGTTAGACTGTGGTTGCAGTAGTCCTGATGGGCGCGGGATAATCGAACCGATGTGGAGCATATCCCGACGGGATTACCGGGGATTATGAATGACACACATGGGTTGATTATAGACCAGCAAACAGGAGGGAAGATCCAGGGATATCTGACAGAGGCTCCTTCAGACTCTACGCTTTAATGCGAGAGATGTAGGAATAGTTGTGGTGGTGGTTGTGTCCCTCTAACCCTGCACGTGATCAAGACTCTGTGTCCATGCCACTGAGATTCTTGATACCAGTGTTATCATCCTTCACACCCTACAACCCACCACAGGCTCTGTGATGAATTCGGAATGTCGGAGACAGGAGTCGAAATAGGAGACAAGGGTTTGCCAGCAGAACAAGTGGAGAGGGAAACCCAAGTCAACAGATAGCAAAAGCAGAGCAAGCTGAGGCTGAACACAGGTCAAGAACAGGCCAAAGCAAGGCGGTGAATAGATGAGGTAGAATCTGAAGTACAGGGATTCTACCTGGGTTTATATACTACTGTATCTAGGAGTCAATCGTAATATACCCTATGTGTAACATAAAGGGGTTTAGTTGAAACCAGAAAGGAGTTAAAATGAAACATATAGGGATGTGATCATGGGTTAACGGGCTCCCGTGATCGCGGTTTGATCCGGCTTCGGGATCTGAAAAGCCGAATCATGACATCACTCATTTGATGCTTGGATATTCTTCTCTGATCCACTGCATCCCCTGTATGCATGTCTGGTATGCATGTTCTCGTGTACTTTACATTCCCTGACTCCTTTCAGCTGTGCTGCCTCGCAGTCACAATGTCCCTTCAGCCCACTCTCTTCATTTATTTGTTCACCCCACATGGAACGGTCCCTCTCAGATCCTCCCTTGATTCTCCATTCCTATCCCCTGCTGTCGTTGCTTTCCTTTTCGTCTGTCCACATCTCTACCAGTGTCTCGGCCCCAACCATTCACAAGCTCAAATAACACTGCCCCATCTTTGACATTTGTGCATTAAATTCCACCCGCTATTTCGTCGGTCTCTGGTCCTTCCATCCCACCCTCACAAGTGTCCGAAGGCCCCATCGTCTCCAAATGCGACCCCACAATATCTGGTCTCGATTCTCTTCAATCTCTTTTCCTGTCCCGGATTCTTCAGCTAACATTTTCATCCCAGATCCATTTGAGTTGGCGAAGCTGCTTGATGCATATTATATCACTCATTTGCCCAATCTCACTGCTCTCGGTGCTCGTCATGGCTTGATTTGCCATTTACTTGCAGGTGGTTGTGTAGGGTCTTGCAAGGCTCCCTTGCGCTGTCGAGGCACTCCTGTAAATGTAAAAATCTATGTGATGCCTTTAGTACACAGCAATCAATGTCTTTTAGTGCTCTGAGTGTCATATTATCTGCAGGTAGTGATCACCTCCAGTCTTCATTCTCGCTGCTAGTCATGCTCTTGTATGCCCCTCACATTCTTTGCAGAGGGAATGAGAATCTGATTCCCTTGCCGTGTTGAAGTGTGGAACTGAAAACACCTCTTGATACCTTCAGGCATTTTTTCGATGTACTCATTACCTCACTGTCCCTGAAACCAGGATTTTCACTAAGCTTTATGCCGGAGTAGGAGGAGGAGGAGGAGGACATATTACCGTGGTGGTTCTGATTAGGAATGGTACTGTACCTACATACACAGCCTGTGTTCCCATGTATTCTGCAAACTCAGTCTTCTGGTATGAGGTTCAATGTTATTTTGAATATGTACTCAGCATTCGGGGTTGAGAAACACTGGATGTAATTTAATCATTCATCATTTACATGTCGTCCCCCACTGTCCCGCCGCGGGGAGCGACTGAAGGTCGGCGACGAGCGGCAGGGCAGGGCTATGTCAGAGCTAAGAAAAGGCAGAGAAAAGTTCATTCAGAACTGTATTCTACCGCTTGAGCTGAGTTTCTTATTTGCAAAAGCAGAATCAACAATCTAGTGCCTCGGGATAAGTATTCGTCCACGGTTCACGAAAGGGAACTTAGTCGGGGTGCTAAATTTTTGCGAGAGATGAGTACCAGGGTCAAAGGTAGATAGCGGGCCTTGCCGCGCAGCGGGCTACTCTAATTATAAGACTTGGAGGCAAAACGGCTCGAGACCAAACCTGTACATACCATTTTTGGCAATCCCGGTCGTCATCCGAATTTGATAGAATTTGATGCCCATTGAAATCCAATGATTTATTCTGAAGATTTTGACAGGTGATTCATGGGTTGCCATTGAATAAGCAGATCAATGGAATCCAATGATTTTCCCGATGGATTTCGACGAATCAATCTTCAGAATCTCAATGGCTTACCTTGACTGGGTACGAAACTTTATTCCTTCTCCAACTTTATCACCACGATGGTAGCTAGTTATAATTCTTGATGAGTTTTTCTGCTTGCTAATAAATAGAGATCCCGCAACCAACCCGCAACGGCATACACTGCATATACAATGATTACACATACCAATCAGTAATGTCTGTGCAATGCAACTGCGGGGATTCAGAAGCAGATGTCCCCATCAAGTCTCCCCTTACATCTCTTATTTCAGCGATTATTAATGAGGTTCGTCCCTGTGTTGATTGAGGGATGGGAGGGGGTCAGTCATGAGGGACGGGCATAGTGGATTGACAACAATCCCATCCGTTGAATATATGGGGCCAATTCTCGTCGCCAGTATGCCGGAGAGGTTAACTTGTATTTTGCTTACACCACGCGAGTATAATATACCCCCCCCCCCCCCCCACAGGCAGTCACTAGATTGATCCCCCTTGTTGCGAAAACTTTTGCTTAAAATTGTCCCTTTATCCGGCGAAAATGGCACCATTTTCCTAGAAAAATGGCAAACATTGGAATCCAATGGGGTGCTAATTCAATGGATTTCATATGGCCGCCCATTGGAATCCAACAATCATCAAACCCGTCAAATTCTGATGACTCCCGGGATAGCCGTGTACGTTGCTGACGGCCAGGTCATGTCTCCAGCCGTCCTATCTCGCTTTTGACATTCGAGCTCATGCGCTAATCTGATTCTAAAACCAAGCAATAAGACCTGAGCGCGAAGCCGCTCGCACCCACCCTCTATGAATTGTAGATATAGGCGAGTGGGACCCCCTTGTTCGACTCGAGGTTAGGTCATGTTTGAGCCCGCTCCGTATTTTTACTTCTCAGTTTCTAACCCACACACTCATCAAGGGTCCCACCGTAGAGAACAAGACCTGGATGTGAATATGTTCGCACCCAACCCTCATGCAATGAATTCGTGGAATCTTCTTGGCACTACTTTGTTCAACTCAGGGCCAGGTCATGGGCTTTGTCTTTCCTCAGTATTTCTTTTTCTTTTGTATCTCAATTTCCAGCTACGCACTAATCAATATAATGTACGACAAAAGACCTGAACGCGATGCGGTTTGCACCCACCCTCTATTACGAGTACTTAAGGTAATCATTATTGAATCAATCGACATGAGGTTTTTCAGGTCTCGGTGAAAAGTGTCCCAGCTCAAGATTGCAATGCAAAATAGGGGCTGTGCTATGGTATCTAGTGGCTGTGTTGAATGCATAATAGTGGCTGTCCTTTAAATCCGCTTCAAATTCGGTGAAAATATAGTGGCAGTGTTCATGCTTTGTAAGTAGGTCGCAATCGTGGGCCGCGTTCGAGTCTCACCAGGTGTCTTTCTTTTTTTACAATTTATTAACTTTGCCTCTCTTGTGTATTCGAGCAGTTCTTTGGAGCATATCATTTTAGTAATGTTTTATTCTAGTTTCCAAACAATTTTCAGTGTCTAAATCGACCTGTAGCTTCTGGCTTGCATTGAAGTCCATGTGGCTGTGTCCATCTGTTTGGTCTCAGCAGATTTCCCCTCGGCCCTCGGCCCTTCCAGAATCTCTATGTCAACTTAATTCAGGGCAGGTTGTGATTGTGTATATCCCATCAGATGCCTACCCAAAACTGGCCATTGTCCGGCTGTTTACCTCGCGTTCTGTTTGAATAGCCGCCAAAATGTGTCGTGGACACGTGTAACTTTCTCACAGTGGTTATGCTTGGCTGGTTCAATTTGTTTGTGTAGCGACGTAGTCTCTAACAATTTTTCTTTAATGTTACTTTATTGCAATTTGTAAAAAATGATGTCCTCCACCTGAAAAAAAAAGAATTCAGTTCAAGTTGGGCAGTGCGAGGTCGCGGGTTCAGACCGCGCCGCCGACATCATTTTTACCATCAAAGCATAACTAAATAACACGCGTTTTCGGTCGCGCTGGTCTTATGTGGTATATCTGACCCATCTTGGGGGGAATTTATGGGTTAGTAATGTTTCTGGAGGTTATTCAAGGGGTTTAAACATTTTTGGGAGCCAAATTAAGGATACTATCATGTAATTCCTGTATGCATGTTGAACTGTTGAATTTCTGAGGTCTCAAATGCCCTAGGATATCACTGAGGCTCTTAATTGATCTACCAGATGCTGAGTGCATCCCCATACAATTTTGGCCCTCTTATTATGTCTCCAACCACAACAGAAGCAATTCAGCATAATTTTGTTTAAGTACATAATTAGAATATTATAGGATAGATCCTGGTGCAGAGACATTCGGAATACACTTGAAAATATATGTCCGGTACGATAGGTGGGACCCAGGGTACTCCTCTACGAAATAGATCCGAATTTATGCATTCTTAGCTGCAGTATTCAGAAATTCATTACTTTGAGTGATTCAACTCAAAATGAACACATCCCCAAGCTATTTAAAACACTTATGTGCTATGAAAACTGATTTTAGAACATATTTACCCCAGTTGAGTCTAAGGAAAGGGCAAGCAAACGACGCTGCGACTGAAAACACGCGTTATTTGGTCGTGATTTGATGGCGAAAATGATGTCGGCGGCGTGGTCCGAACCCGACCTCTAGTGAAAACTTTTTTCTTTCTTTTCTCGGACGTTGTGTTTGCAATAATTCTAGAGGAAAAAGAAAAAGGAAAAAAACCATAATTGCGAGTTTGCCGGGCCGTACCGCGGCCTTGACCCCCAAGTACATGTTGTGGAGCAAGTAAGCGAGTGAGAGTCCCTTTGTCGACTCAAGGTTAGGTCATCACTGTCGTCCATTTTTCTTCCCTTTTTTATATCGTAATTTCGCCACCTGCTAATCAAGGTTCTGAAGGTAGGTAAAGAGATCCGGACGCGAGGTGGCTCGCACCCAACCCAAATAAATTCCGAGTCTTCGGTTAAGTGGGGATTCCCTTGTTCGACTCAAGGCCAGGTCATTAACGGTGCATCCAGCATTTTTCCTCCCTTTTGCATCTGAATTTCCAGTTCTCGCACTAATCTTGCTGTGAAGGTAGGAAATAATACCTGGACACGAAGGGCTCGCATCCACCCTCTATGCGGTGTATGGAACTGGGCGAGTGGGAGTCCCTTGTTCGACTCAAGGGCAGATCATGGTGCGAGAGCATGGGAGTTTTCTCTTCCCTTTTTATACCTTAATTTCCAACTCATCTGGGTTCTCAATCTAAGTAAAGAGACATTGACGCGAAGCGGCTCGCACCCAACCCGCTACAACACTTCTTGCACATAGGCGAATGGGAGTCCCTTGTTCGACTCAAGGCCAGGTCATATCTATGACATCCAATTATTTTTCGCTGCATCTCAATTTCCAACTCTCACGCTAATCTGGTGCTGAATGTGGCTTGCACCCAACGCACTATTCTGTATGTAGTTCCAATGTGCACAAGTTGGGAGTCCCTTGTTCGACTCAAGGGCAGGCCATACGCTGGTAGTAGTCTGTTTTTGTCTTTGTATAGCTGAATTTCGAGCCCACCCGCTAATCTGGTACTCACTGCGTTCAAGCCCTCGCTAGCGTTAGGTTCGGAGCAAGCCTGTCTCCGCACCGGCAAGCCGGTGAATCTCGGAGAGCCTGCGAAGCACGTGAAGTCATGTGATGAAGGCGGCTTGTTCCGAACCTACGCTAGCGTGGCCAAAATCTAGGCGCGCTGAGCCGTCGGGGATTGGTCGGCGAGGCGAGTCTAGGCACTGCTATATATATAGATTGATAGATGCGCGGTGCCTAGACAACCCTCGGCTTGACTTGAAGCCGAGGCGCTTGGAGCCCATTAGACATGACAAAACCTAGCCGGCTAGAACCGGCTTGCTAGCCCGTTGCTAGCCGAAGAGCCTAAGTAAACTTCACTTCTAGCCGCCTCGCTAGGCCTCGCCCACACCCTGCCTCGCTTTTGTGATTGCTAGCTGGGGGCTGAACGCAGTGACTAAATCTAATAATAAGACCTGGACGTGAAGCGGCTCGCACCCAGCCACTATAAACATGAGGTATTGGAACTTGAGAGTCCCTTGTTCGACTCAAGGTCAGGTCATGTCTCTGACATTTAACTCTTTTTCGCTGCATTTCAATTTCCAGCTCACACGCTAATCTGGTGCTGAATCTAGGTAATGATACCTGGAGGTGAAGCGGTTCGCACCCAACCCCACTATATGGTGTCAAGTCTCTGTTGGGACTCCCTTGTCCGACTCAAGGCTGGGTCATGTTCAAGCCCGCTGCGTATTTTTATATCTCAATTTCCAACTCACGCTCTAATCCGGCTTATAAGGTAGGAAATGAGACCTGGACGCGAAGTGGCTCGCACCCAACCCAAATACATTCCGAGTCTTCAGTTAAGTTGGGAATCCCTTGTTCGACTCCAGGCCAGGTCATGAGGTGCGGTCGAGATCACGCACTAATCCCGGTGCTGAATCTAGGAATGAGACCTGGACGCGAAGCGGCTCGCACCCAGCCCACTATATAGTTTGCCGAATGCAGACAAGTTGGGAATACCCTGTTCGACTCAAGTTCAGGTCATCAGGATCCTGTTGGTATTTTTGTGCAGCTCTCTTAAATCTCCCATTTCTACCGACTAATGCTTGTATTTCGGAATCGAGGACGAGCCATTGAATTTTGCTGTCTTGTGCATGTTGGGCCCTCTTGCAGGTATGCAGATTTTGGACGTAGGAAATAAGACCTGAACGTGGAGCGGTTCACACCTGCTCACACCCAACCCTTTATAGCACTTCTTGCACATAGGCGAGTGGGACTCCCTTGTTCGACTCAAGACCAGGTCATGTTTTGCCAGTCTTTTTCTTCTGATTTTATTTCTCAATTTCCAGCTCTCGCGCTAATCCGGGTTATAAGACAGGTAATGAGACCTGGACGAAACGGTTCGCACCCACCCTCTATACATGCTGGATGTAGGCAAGTGGGACCCCCTTGTTCGACTCAAGGCTAGGTCATGAGGCGCCATCCGTGTGTTTTTTCTTTCCGGTGGCTTCCGCATCGAGATCCGACATCTATGCAGTTTGAAGGTAGGAAATGAGACCTGGACGCGAAGCGGCTCGCACCCACCCTCTATGCATGCTGGATGTGCTTAGGCAAGTGAGGCTTCCTCGTTCGACTCAAGGCCAGGTCATGTTTTACCCAGTCTTTGTTTTTGCTGCAGTTCGATTTCGAGCCCACGCGCTAATGTTCTCAGGGTAGGTAAAGAGACCTGGACGCGAAACGTTTTGCACCCACCCTCTATGCGCCATGTGTCGTGAGTAGGCGAGTGGGATTTCCTTGTTTGACTCAAGGCCAGGTCATGTCTCTGACATTTAACTCTTTTTCGCTGCATTTCAATTCCCAACTCGCACGCTAATCTGGTGCTGAATCTAGGTAATGATACCTGGAGGCGAAGCGGTTCGCACCCAACCCCACTATATGGTGTCAAGTCTCTGATGGGACTCCCTTGTTCGACTCAAGGTCAGTCATGGTGATCCTCCATTAAATTCCTTTTTCTTTTATATCTCGACTTCGAGCTCACGCGCTAATCCGGGCGATAAGGTAGGAAATTAGACCTGGACGCGAAGCGGCTCCCACCCACCCTCTATGCATGCTGGATGTAGGCAAGTGGGAGTCCCTTGTTCGACTCAAGGCCAGATCATTGTTGTGTCAGTGAGGATTTTTTTCTTTATACATTTGCATCTAGATCTATGCAGTTTTTGAAGGTAGGAAATGAGACCTGGACGCGAAGCGGTCCGCACCCAACGCACTATATTGTATTACACAATGGGGACAAATTGGGGCTCCCTTGTTCGACTCAGGGCTAGGTCATTGTCGTGTCGCGTGCACAGTCATTTTTCTTCCCATTTTATATCTCGACTTCGAGCTCACACTCTCATCCGGGTTGTAGATCTAGGAAATAAGACCTGAAGCAAAGCGGCTCGCACCCAACCCTCTATCAAGTGCATCCAGTTGTGTGCGACAGTTGGGAATATCTTGTTCGACTCAAGGTCAGGTCATAAGGGCATTCTCACCGACTTTTTGTCTTTCCGGTGGCTCTCGGTTTCGATTTTGGTGAGATCCCGCGCACGTCCGGGACGCATGAAATGACGCAGGAAAGAAATTAGACGGCGGACACCATGCTCCCCGGGTTCAACGGTTGAACATCGCCAGTAGCTCTGCTCAAGCACCCAGGTGGTCGCGGTCCCTGTGCAGGATGCTGATCGGACTCCGAAAACGCTCCACATCACTTTCAACTTGGCGCCCTGCGAGAATCGCGCTAGAGGATGACTTTGAAAATGGGGCCGCATCAACTTGAATGCCACATTGGGATGACTCGACCCGCTAGGGTTAAGGTTCGCGTGACACGTGTGACGCGGGCTCCTTCGCTTCCTCTGCCACTTTTCCGTCTCCTGCCACCCGGCGCGTGCCCACCATCCTTTGCAATCTCTTCCTTGTACATCAATCTATCCACAAAACTCAACTCGTCGAATCCAAGAGCCAAACCACCCGCGCAATGTCCTTCCTGTGGCGCCTCTTCCGCGCCGTACGCCCTCTTTAGCCTCTTATCCGTCCCATCCAACTCATCCCGCCCGCAGCCCCCACCCGCAGACGACTACGAGTCCGTCCTCGCCGCACTCGCCTCGGACATCGCGCAGCGCCAGTCCGCGCTCGCGGCCCTCCGCGCGCGCGAGCGCTACGCGTCGACGCTCGTCACGCTCTACGCCCTCGCCGCGTGGGCCGTGTACCTCGCCGTGTGGTACTTTGGCTTCGTCGCGAGTGGTGCGGGCGTGCGCGGCATAGAGCGCGCGGTCCGCGCGCTGCCGGTTGTTGTGGGGCCCATTTTGTGCGTGTTTTGTCCGTCTCGGTCCGCCGTGGAGGGAGAGGGTGGATGGGCGCGCTGACACGAGTACACAGGATCCTCTTCATCCGCGCATCGTGCAGATCTGGTACAACCGCAAGGGCAACGCGGAGGGTGCGGCTTTTCCTTTCCTTTCGTCCCTTGCCTTCGTTCCCGTCCTCGTTCCCGAGTGGCGGCGCCATCGCGTGTACGTCCGCTGCTCGCGCATGCCACCATCCGACCGCAGCCGCGCTTCTCGCTGACGCCCCGCAGGCGGCAGGCAAACAGTGGCGGCGGCGGAGGCTGTGTTGTGTTGCCGGTGGGCTGTGGGTCCCGCTGCGCGCACGGCACGGTGGTCCGTTCCATCGCGGCATCCCGCCGTTCTTTCTTTCCCCTCCCCCTCCCCTCCTTCCCCCCATCCCCTCCCCCCTCTCCCCCTTCTAACACCCACGTCCCGCGCAGAAAAAACCCTCCAGTCCCTCCTCAAACAGCAGCGCGCCAAGGTCGAGGAGATCAAGAAGAAGACCAACTTCTACTCGACGCGCGAGCTGCTCGCGCGCTACGACGGGGCGTCCGCGCCGAACTCGCCGTCGCCGTCGCACCGAGCGGCGGGCAGACGCCGCAGCGCCCGGGCCCCGCGAGCGCGCTTAGTGTGTCGCAGAACGGCCGCCCTGGCGCCGCCTCGCCGTCCTCCGCACCGTCCTCCGCACAACAACAACAAAACCAACCGCGGCAAACACAGCAACAGCCGGCGCAGCGCAAGTGGTTCGACGCGCTCGCGGACCTGCTCGTCGGCGCGGAGGACGCGGCGCGGAGCGGGAGGGCAGAAGTACGCGCTGATCTGCGGGCGGTGCTTTGCGCACAATGGGCTCGTGCCCGCGGGGGTGTGGGGGGATGCGCGTGAGTTTTGTTTCATTGTTTTTTTTGCGAGCGTGATTGCGTGTGCATGCGCGCGTTTTTCCGTTCCTTTCACTCTTCGCATATCGCGCGCTGACCCGCTGGCAGAATACACCTGCCCGAAATGTGGGCACTTCAACCCCTCCGCGCGCAGCCGGCGCGTGCTCGAGGGCGCTGCGTCGCCGTCGGCGTCTCCGTCGGCGTCTACGTTTGCGGGTGGGGCGTCGTCGGTGTCGAGCGCGCCCGGGCGGGGCTCGCAGCTTGGGGCGATGTCGCCTGTTTCGCCGACGTCGCCGATGGGCGGGCTGGCGGGCGCGACGATGACGGGCGGGGGCGGGGGGTCGTCCGCGCGCCAGCACGAGCACGACACAGCGAACGTGCGGCGCCGGTCGGGGCGGGGGCTCGGCCACGCGGAGGCGGAGGCGGATGGGGAAAGCGGGGGGAGGGAGGAGATGGAGGTGACAGTGATGGGGATAGTTAGTTAGTTAGTTAGTTAGTCCGCCGTAGGATTGGATTGGGGGGGTATTTATGGGAGGGGATGGAGGGATGGAAGGGGATGGAAGGGGGTAGGATATAATATACATACGTAGGATTAGGAAATCGCCCTCCCGGGGACGGCTCGGGTTCGGGTTTAAGTTCGACGGTCGACGGTCAACGGGTGTGGCTACTTGGCTGCGGCAAGATGTCTCGGCGCTTACCAGGCCGCGAGCCCGCATGCATTCGGAACCGGACTCGGACTCGGATTCCGGCCTCGGTTCGCGGCCCATGCATCTCGATATTGCACCGTCCACGGTTATGCTGAATAGCACCCCATCGCGCATGCGGCATAACTCCATCCTGGGTTGAATGAGAGCGCACGACAACGCGGCCGACTTGCTCAACGAGCTCGGGAGTGGTGCTGGAAGAAGGAGCTTCTGCCAGTGGGGCTGGGATTCATTTGTACTGGGGACGTTGACGTTCGACAAATACAGATGGGAATCTTGATGCGGATCTTGCGTGAAGTTTGCGGGCGGAGTAGCACAAGGACACTTGGTTTGTAAAACTACTGCAGCAACGTTCTTACTGGGTGGTGATTTGCCCCTGTGTCTCATACTCGGCGAGGAGCTTCCGCCCAGTGCGCCTCATCGTACCCTGCGCGCCCTGAGTGATTCTGTCTTCGTTGGTCGACCGCTATTCATTCACGCCAGATGCAGCAGTGTAACCTCGAGATTTTTCGGAAAAGGACTTGAAGAACGCGCAGAGGACTGAGCTGGTTATATGTTGCGAGAAGCAGGTCGAATGCAGCGGCGAGCTCATCGGGAGTGTCTTGGTTGTGTGCATCATGATATTTCCCATCAACCAGGGCGCTGCTTTCGGACCGGGAAACGCGCACTGGCGACGTGAGGTCCTCGTGGACAGGCTTGATGAAGCGAAGGACTGCACAGGCTCCCAGGGTTGAGAAAACTGGATATCACGGTGTAGCGGTCTGCACTGAATATTTCAGTAACACGGCCATTTTAGACGATTGAGAATCGCGGACAAATCGTTACTTGGCCGATGAATAAGTCTGCTGCAGCCTGCAGTCAACCAAGCAACCTAGAATATATTTCGCAGGACGGGCCGCGCCGATTATCGCGGAGGTTGTCAGTCGTTTGCAAGGCCGTGTATATCTCCCGTCCATCGCCGTTCGAGCAAGAACGCCGGTCGTTGCAGACCCAGCATTCCAAATGGGACTTGAATGGATGGAATTATAAATGCGTGATGATCAGCTGGCTGCTGAACCGAAAGATCAGACCGGCTTGGGGCAGGTAGGTAGGTAAGTAGAATTACACGGCACGGTCCAACTCATGAACGACGGTTTCCAGAGATTTCCCCGATAATCTTGTCTTTCGGTTTAATCAGAAACAGCGATAGAGTCGAGGCGCGAGATGCGCAGGAAGGTATTATTCATCTCACCGAGAAAGCTGCGCAAACCTACACAATTCGCAGGCAATTCGCATGATGTAAACAACATTGAGATGGTTCAAACTCCATACTTACAGCGAGTAGCAGCGAGTGCGAAATGATTTCCGGCTTACCATGGACCCTCGCGAGTATTACTAGACCGCAGCAGGAAGAAATTCGAACGAGGGAGTGATGCCGAACCCTGGGCCCGTGACGGGTGACATAACACTTTGCACCACGCCGCCACTGGCACGCTCACATTCCTTGCCTCAGAATGAACGCAGCTACCCGCGACGGAATCGAATCTCAGGACATCCCCACGCGCGTGGCTGATCTTTGGTTCCCTGACCACGGTCTGGTACTCCAGGCCGGCAATCGGCTGTTTCGCGTTTCTGGCGGCATCCTTGCGGCACGATTTCCCGTGTTCAAGGATATGTTGTCGTTCCCTCAGCCAGAAGACCCACCGCTCATGGAAGGATGTCCCATCGTGGTTCTTCATGACTCGCCCGCTGATGCCGAATACTTTCTGAAGGCCATCTTTGATTCAATGTTTCTACCGCATCACACCCTTGCAGTCGCTGGAGATTCTAACTGTCTTCGCCAGTTTTTTTGAGCGGCCCCCGGCCCCCACCACCTTCTCTGTCGTCGCCGGTGTTCTAAGGCTCAGTACTAAATACGACGTCAACTACCTTCGACGCCGAGCTCTACTCCACTTGTCTTCCGCCATGCCGTGTTTGTGTGCGGAATACGACACCGTTGCATCCACCCGAACATTCTATACCCCCGGCTCCCAGTTTTCGCGGTTATTGCTTATACAGGACCTTGGATTGACTTGGGCCTTGCCGGCAGCTATGTACTCCGTCGCATGTGCTTCAGTCGAAGCGCTCGTGGATGGCATATCCTTCGAGGGCACCCAGGTTCACCTCCCGCCGCCAATCCAACGGACGTGTTTGATTGCGCGCGCTGACCTCGCGGTCTCCCAGCACCACGAGATCCTTCGCTTCGCCCGGTCCTGCCCTGATGGGTGTGATGCGCACCTCTGCCTCCAGACTCGCCAAGCCGTCCTTGACGACTTGACCAAAGGGAGTGAAGTTGGCCCTTTGACACGGGTCCATCGTGCTACATGGCAAACGCTCAAGTCTGGGCTCTGTCATTTTTGCTATCTGGAAGCAAAGACCCAGCACCGCATCTCGATACAGAAGATTTGGGACGACATACCGAAGTGCCGCCGGGTTGGGGCTCGGTAATAGAATACTATCTTATCTTGGTCAATTGATTATGTAAAAGCCCCGAAAATTCTGCATTGTCCTGTTATGAGTGGCTTATCATAGTATCCCAATTTCATGGCTATTTCCATCGCAGCGTACGCCGAGTACAATTCTGCCCTTCGGCCGAGGCGCGCTGATGGCAAACACGTGAGGAATTCCCTTATGGAGATATTACGTGATCGGTTGGTTCACCTCCCGACCCCGAATTTTCAAAAAACGGGACCGGTTCCTTGATTCACAAAACGGCACCCCTTTGCCCATCCTTCCGACTCCTTCGTTCTTTCTGTCTTTCATCTCTCGCACAAATCGGCAGTGTCCCCCTGGGCGGCGCTACCTTGTGATAAAGTTGGACAACAGATATCTGATACGGAAGCCGCCAGACAAAAAACCCGGCACAAAAAAGCTCAAAATCCGCAGCCAAGGGGAAAATAGCAGAAACCTGCGAGGCCCGAAATGCTTCGCGATCAATGTAAAATATTCGGAAACCTATCTGGCGACCCTACAGCGGAATTTCGAGACGGAGACGCCAACGCTTAGATGTGACAAACATCCCCGCAGATAACGGGCGCGGCGAAGATTATCACACGCCAGATGAAGCAGATTTGGCACATGAGCCGAAACATCAGGCTTCTACTGGATTGCCACGACTCCGTGCACTGCTTATGAATTCTTGCTTTCAATTCGAGTCGGCGCTCAAGCGGGAGGGCGAGGGGATCCCGTGTTGAAACCGTAGATCAAATTTCTGGGTTTACATCAGATTATGCCGACAGGTCCCTTCCTCACACACACATACATCTGCCAGTGGATGACTATGGCGCCAATCCCATTCTGCTTCTAGAACCACAGCTCTCGCGGCTGTGCGAAGTAGATATCCCTCTCTCAGGGCTGTAGAACCAAACCCACTTCCCTTTCCCTCCCTCCATGCACCCGCTTACCCGCCAACCGACGCTTGAAAGCATCCGCAGCTGGTGGTCGGATAGAAACCCTGCTGGTCCAACTATTTCCATCCATGCGGCGGCGAAACCCTTGATCAAGGCGCTGTATCATCGGCAGGTGTTGGACTTCATCAGGAGGAATTGTGGTATCCCGCTTTCGAAAGAGACTGTGGAGACTTGCGCAAGCTATCTGTCGTAGGTCCTTGATTGGTCTTTGGCACGGCCACTAAATACTCTCCGTAGGTACAAATACATATCGCATACGACCAAGAGCACAATTCTGCGAGAACTTTCTCAGAGAGCGGTATCAGAGTCGGAGGCGCTCACTATGGTCGATTCGCGGGTATTGGGCATCGTTGGAGAATTGCTTCGGTCGCCAGATCCCAATGTACAAATAGCGACGTGTTGGCTGTTAGGGAACCTGGTGTACCACCGGTCCACAGCAATCGCCATCATGGGTATGAACCCCTGCCCGCATCTCGTGGCCATCTTAAGGTGCTCCTGATAACTTCACTCTCTGCACAATATTCATCCTCATTTCTGGCAGTGCCACAAACCTCCAGGTCCTTGAGAGTGCACTGTACGCATTGTCTTGCATCACACAGTGGTGGGACGGTGCGCAGGCGGCCGTAACCGCCAAGACGGTGGACTACCTCGAGGACCTCCTTGTGTCGCCGCGGACGCAAATTCGCAGGCACGCGTGTGTCACCTTGGAACGCTTAGCCTCCCATAAGTCCACAATGGTGGCGATACGGCGGATTAATCCGTGCCTCAAACTTGTTCCCCTCTTGCGGTGAGTCTCGATTATTAATCATAGAACCAGTTGAAGATATGATTCTATACTTGATTAGCGACGAAAATCTCGACGTCGTGGAAGTAGCGACGAGGTCACTTGGTTTGATCGCCACATCGCCGGAGGGCGCGCAGGTTGCTGTGAACGCAAATGTGGCGGACTCCCTGGCCGAGCTTCTTGAAGCATCAAACGAGAAGGTCCGGAGATGGGCGTGCGAGCTGGTCGCGCAGATCGCGCGCCACGATTCCACGAGGCAAATAATCCTGGACACAGATTTGTACGCACCTCTCGTTCGCCTCTTGCGGTGAGTCTCCAGCGTTTTTCCACGGATAAAGCGGTTGACGTGAACCAGTGACGAACACGTTGCAGTCGTCGAAGGTGCGGTCAAGGCATTGAATGGGATTGCGAGATCGCGCGAGGGTGCACAGTCCACCGTGGACGCAGATGTGTTGGAATTCGTGGCAGAGCTGCTTGATTCACCGAACCACGACGTCCGACGTTGGACGTGCAAAGTTCTGGGTGAGCTGGCGTGGCACCACTCCACAGCAAGTATCCTCTTGCGTAGAGGCGCCTGCGCCAACCTGATGTTTCACTTGTCGTGAGTCTGGAGCATTCAATCACGAGCAAGCACGTTAATCTCAATATTTGGGACCAGCGATACAAATCTCGGAGTAATTCAGAGCGCGGCAAAGACACTGAGTTGGATAGCTCATTGGCCGAAAGGTGCGCGGATTATCATCCCTGCAATAGACTCCGCCACCCATCTGCTCAAATCACCCGACGTCGGCGTACGAGAATGGGCATGTGAAATCCTGGGGGGATTGGCGTACCACGCATTCACGAGGGATGCCGTCTTGGAGGTAAAGCCCTGCGTCCACTTGGTATCCCTCTTACAGTGAGTCTGGAGTCTTCGCTAATTAACAGAGGCATTTATTTTGACCAGTGATGAAAGTCTCGGAGTCGTTGAGAGTGCAGCAAAGGCACTGAATTGGATCGCACATTCGTCCGAAGGCGCGCAAGCCGCTGTGGAAGGGAATGTGCTGGACTTCGTGGCCGACCTCCTTGAATCACCGAGCGTGGAGGTCCGGGCATGGACATGTGAAATGTTGGCGGGACTGGCATCGCACGAACGCACGATGAATGCCGTCTTTGGGATAAAGCCCTGCGCACAGCTGGTCCTCCTCTTGCAGTGAGTTTGCAGTATTCGTAGATGAACAATCCTGTTGATTTACAAGCAGTGATAAAAGTTTTCGAGTCACTGGGAGTGCAGCCAAGGCACTGAATTGGATCATTCGGTCGCCCGAATGCGCGCGGGACACCATGGATGCTAATATACTGGACTGCATGGCTGACCTGCTTGAATCTTCCAACGAGGAAGGACGACGATGGATGTGTTGGATCTTGGCGCAGCTCGCAGAGAACGAGTCGACAAAGGACGCCGTGTTGGGGGTAAAGCCCTGCCTACGGCTCATATCCCGCTTGCGGTAAGCTGAAATCAATATTTACCTGTAGAGGTATTGATACGAACGCAGCGATGAAAATCTTGCGGTAATCGAGAGTGCAGCAAAGGCGTTGAATTGGATCGCCAAATCGCCCCAAGGGTCACAGGATGTTTTAGATGCAAATCTGGTAGACCGCTTGGCTGAACTCGTTAGATCCTCTGGCACCCTAATCTGGAGCTGGGGGTGTGATGTGTTGGAACAACTGGCGTGCCAGCGCACACTGGCAGCTCTCTTGCGGTAAGTATCGGGGACGTGTTACTCGCTCATGGCTTATGTTTCTTCCAGTGGCGGACATACTACAGAGATCGAACATGCAGCAAAGGTTCTGCATTTACTGGGATCCCATGGAGGTGCCCAAGCCGCCGTGGATGAACATTTGACCAACACTGTGGCCAAACTACTGGAATTTCCAAACGCATGGGTACAAGACGCCAGACGCAACTCTTTGGAAGAATTGATGTCGCGCGAATCCACGGTGACCGTCGTCTTGTCCACAAAGCGATTCGCACGGCTTGTATCCTTCTTACAGTGAGTACAAACCATCGTCCTCGAACATGAGCTTGAGGTGTTTTCAGTGCCGACAGTATATTGGATGTGTTCGCGAGGACCGCACAAACATTGCGCTGTATGGAGGGATCCACTGAATGCACGCAGCCTGCCATCGCCTTGCAATTTGTAGCCGGTGTACTCGAATCTTCGGGTGTGCTGGCCTGGAACTGGACATGTTATGTTCTGGGACAAATGCCTCTCCAGGATCCCGAAGCGATAAGGGTCTTGAGGGAACTGATATGCCTCCTACGGTAATGTTCAATTCTGCGTATGTGAATTGTGTTTATTTTTTCTTTTCCAGTCGCGATAATCCCACAATAATCGAACGTGCGGCTCAGGTTCTGTGTCAGGTCTCCAAGTCGCCCGATTGTGCGCAGGCTATTCTGGATGCCAACGTGTTGGACCGAGTGGCTGCACTGTTTCGCTCGCCACACGCAGACGTCCGTGGATGGGCATGCAACATCACGCGAGAGCTGACACACCACACGTCCACGACAGCGGCTGTGTTAAGTACACAGCCGTGTATGTGGCTCGTATCTCTTTTACGGTGTGCCCAAATCGTCATTTCTCGAACAAGGTCTTGATTCTGAACCAGCGACGAAAATATCGGTGTCATTCAGAACGCCGCACAAACCTTATATGTGATCGGCGGATCACCTGAAGGTGCCCAGGCTGCTGTGGATGCACACGTGTTGAAATCGGTTGCCGGACTGCTTGGATCTTCAGGCGCCCTGGTATGGAGCTGGACATCCCGTATGCTGGAACAACTTGCCAACCAGGAGCCCACAGCGAGGGCTGTTTTAAGAGAATTGGGATCCCTCCTGTGGCAAGTCTAAGTTTTCTGTTGGTCAATTACTATTGATTTTCGTGGATTTAGCTACCGAAATCCCACAGTCGTTGAGCGCGTGGTGAAGATTTTGTATGGGATCTCTGGGTCACCCCAAGGCGCGCAGGCTGTCGTGCATGCAAATACTTTGGACTGCGTTGTAGAGCTACTTGAATCGCCCAGCACCGTATTACAAACTTGGGCGTGCGCGATATTAGATCGGCTGTCATCTCATGAGATCGCGGCAGAGGCGATCTTGGGTGTGAACCCATACCAGCGGCTCGTATCGCTCTTGCGGTGAGTGTCAATTAACTCCTTTTGAACACATGTTGATTTGGGCCCAGTGACGAAGGTCTGAAACAGAGCGCCGAATATGCACTTTCTGGGATCAGCAGATTTCCGGAAGGTGCACAAGCAGTCATGGAGGCAAAGATTTTAGACGTCGCGGAGTTTCTGAGATCATCGAATTCCAGGGTCCGC
Organism: Mycena rosella; assembly: GCA_029378255.1. Classification (NCBI taxonomy): domain Eukaryota; kingdom Fungi; phylum Basidiomycota; class Agaricomycetes; order Agaricales; family Mycenaceae; genus Mycena; species Mycena rosella. Next base: position 122,257 of record JARKIE010000028.1, read on the forward strand.
GAAAAGGAATGCGGCACTTTGACCATTCTAGCATCTCAGGAACCCACGATGGCGATCGTCATCAGTCTGATACCAAGAATGCTGGTGTCTCTCTTGCGGTGAGTCCAGTCACTGTATTGTTTCGGCTTGAGCCACACTAAACCTGAAATAAGTGACGAAAACACGGACATCGTCGAGAACGCAGCTCAAGGACTGTGCTACATCATCTCCAGATCACCCGAAGGCGCACAGGCTGCCCTGAATGCAGATGTGCTAGGCTGCATATCGGATTTACTTGACTCGGCCACCGACGGAGTCCGGAATTGGATCTGCGCGATGCTACACCAACTTTCATCCCACAAAACGACATTGACCGCTGTGTTGGATGTAAAGCCCTGCCGGCGGCTCGTAGCCCTCACTCGGTGCGTCCTCGCCAGAGAAATCAGACACACAATCTGATTGAGGCTTTTAGGCACAGAGATCTTAACTTGCGCGCTAGCGCCCTCTTCGCTCTGGGGAAAATCACTGAATCATCGGCTGGCGTCGCGGCGGTTGCAACCACAGAGATCTTCGCAACCCTCTCGGACCTGATGGAGTCCCCAGACCGCGAGGTCCGATTGCGAACTTGTATTCTTCTGAAGAACATTATGAGGCAAGCCAGTCCAGAATTGTGAGCCCACTCCGTTGTGGTTGACTTCTAGTTGTACTTGGATATGAAACGGGAACGAAAAGTTAGAAGAATATATAAAGTTTTATTTCCAACAAAATAGCTTGAAACTGCGCGACTGAAGCGGCATTCAAAAGGTTGCCGCCGTAAATTCAACCCGGTGGGGAAAATTTATTCTACATTCGCCTTACCGGAGTCATTGATACCGGCCTCCGCCTCCTCACCGTGCAGCAGCCGTCTGAAGATGCCTCCAGGTATATCCAACAGCTCGTTCGGGCTCCCGTTTTCGACAACATGTCCATTATCTGGCAACACAGAAACCCGTCATTGTCCAGGCGCGCTGCGCACAATGGGAAGGGAACGTACCGAGCACAAGGATGCGGTCGTAGTCGCGGACTGTGGAGATGCGGTGGGCGATCTGAGTAATCGGGGTGTTTAGAGATGCAGCCCGACGGACGTAGCACAGGGGACTCGCCGTGATGATGGTTGCGGCACCAAAGGAGGTGCGCAAGGTCTGTTGGATGGCCTGGTCCGTTTCGACGTCGATGGACGACGTGGCCTGTAAAATGAGTTAGATACCCTACATGCGATGCGCAGATCCCTCACCTCATCCAAGCACACAACATTGCGCTCTATAACCGGATCCGTCAGGCGAGTTCATCACCAGCAGGAGGTAAACCTTACGTCGGAGCAGCGCACGAGCCAAGGCAAGTAGCTGCTTTTGGCCTCGCGAGAATCGTGATGAGCCGGTGATCACTTCCTCCAACTTCGATGGGAAGTGCTCAATTATTTCTTTCATCTGCGCGAATCAGTACTGAATTTGCAGAACGTCAATATGCACGTACCGAGGAGAGCTCCAATGCCCGCCATATCTCCTTGTCCGAGTGCTTCCCCTCGATGTCCAAGTTCTCACGCACGGAAATCTCCAGCAAAACTGGGTCCTGCGGAATCAGCGTCATGCCACTCCGCAACATATCCAGAGAAATCTCCGAAATGTCGAGCCCATCCACTACATACAACCGCGTCAACGGCCGTGCAAGGAAAGTATTTACGCCACATACCCAAGATGGTGCCCTTTTCTATATTGATCTTGCGGAACAGTGTCGCCAACAGAGTGCTCTTACCGCTTCCTGCGCAGTATTAAATAAACGCTGTGTTGGATTGGAACCATTACGCACCTGTGCGTCCGACGACGCCCACCCGCTCGCCTGCGCGTATCTGGAACGACATATCCCGGAGCGCAGGCTGCAGCTCCGGCCGATACCGTGCGGTAACGTCCGCAAAGACGATCCCGCCCTGCTTCGGCCACCGGCGGCCAAGCTTGACGGTCTCGAACGCATTCTCCGGCGAGGTATCCTCCTCTGGCGCCCAATCCACGAACTCCTTTATACTGCAGTCTGCGTTCAGACGCGCGCCACGGAGAACGAAATGCATGCGACGCACCGCTCGGCCGCGACGACACAGATCTCGACCTCTACCCAGGTGATGAAGAACCAGTTGAGCCGCTCGGTTAGGCTGGTCGCTTGGACGAGCGCGACGGCGAAGAGCCCCGCGCTCGTGGAATGGCGGAGTGCCACCGCGAAACAGATCAGCGCGCCGTTGATGAGCGCCACGGACAGCTTGATCTGGCCGCAGAGCCAGCGCTGCGCGGCCTTGACCAAGACTTGCGGGCATCATCAGCGGACAGTGCGAGACACACGAAAATTGAACGGCGCACAAAAGGGTTTCTGGCTCGCTTGGATGCGCTTCGAATTGATTTCGGTGAATTGCGCCTGGCTCTTGAACGCCCGCAGGGTGCGGATACCATCTGCCTCCACGCTAAATCAAAGCGTCAACGAAATACTGCACTGATGAAGTGTCTGCGAACGCACGTATCTGTGAGAAGATTGTAGAGCGGGGTCCTGGAGGCAAGGTCGAGCCGCCGGAGCTGGGAGGACGTCTTGGTGTAAAAATACTGAACCACGGAGAATAGGGCGACGATCCCAAATATGAGGAGCCCGATCCACGGCGTGGTGACGGTGATGACCAGTAGCGACCCGAGCAGCGCCAGTCCGATTCTGGTGTACTCTGAATTAGTAGCTTCGCCTAAATACATGGCCGGACTTACTGCGTAGCTCCCATGATGGATATAGGGAGGGAGACGTCTATAACGTTCATATCCTGCACGCATTGTGAGTTGCCCGAGCACAGGGAGGCCGGAGAATGTAACTCACAGAGCTGAACCGGTTGAGGACCTTTCCAACGCCTGCGGCTTCAAGGACGGTGAGGGGCGCACTGCATCGACATCAGGGATGAGCCACGCGAAACGAGGGAGAAAAACCTGCCGCAATACAGAATCTAGCAACTCCGCGTGCACGCCGCGCGCCGCGTGCGGCATGGCGACGCTCGTGGTGTAGTAGACAAACAGCGCGATCGCCAGGACCGCAACGGCCTCGAACGCGACGTAGCCGCCAAAGTACCGCACCAGGAGGCCGCGGTCGTCCTGCGAGGATGATGCATTCAGAACATACGGCAGAATAAAGGGTGAGAAACTGACAAACGACGACGTCCAATAATTTTGGTAGATGTTGATGGCGAGGGGGATGAGCGCTGCGGCCATACAGAGCGCCAGGTAGAGCGCCGCGCGGAACCCGCCGACGAGGCGGAGGTAGAACGCGTACGTGCCCCAGCTGACGGTCGCGCGCTTGCCCTCGTCCACCTGCGTATCCTCGGTGTCTACGTCAGCGTCCAAGGCGGGCGGCTCGTCGGCCGCAGCCGCAGCCGCACCTGCAGCCCCGTCGTGCCGCACAGAGACGTGCTTTTCCACGAGGTCGCGCGTCGGCCCCGCGCGCGCCAGGAGGTCGCTCCCCTGCTCGACGATGCGGCCATGCGCCAGCATGATGATGTACCCCGCTTTGTCGAGCCGGTGGACTGATAAACGAATCAGCGCTCCATCTCCCTCGCACTCCAATCAAGAAACAAACTCACTCCCGTGCGTCGCGAGCAGGACCGTCTTGCCCGCGAGGAGCCCGTGCGCGGGGTGGAACAGCGCGTCGAAGACGTGCGCCTCGGTGTTCGCATCCAGCGCGCTGAACACGTCGTCCAGCACGAAGCGCTCCGCGCACGAGTACACCGCGCGCGCGAGCGCGACGCGCTGGCGCTGCCCGCCCGAGAGGTGCGTCGTCAGCGTCGCATCCCCCGCCGCGAACCCCGCGAGATCGCGGTCCAGCGCGACGGCGCGCAGCACGCGTGCGTACCACGCCGCGTCGTACGCGGACACGAACACGACCGCGCTCCGCACCGCTTCGACGCGCAACCACGCGTCCTGCGCACAGTACGCCGTCGCGCCGGCCGCGACGGTGAGCGCGCCGCCCGTGAGCGTGACCTCGCCGAGCGCCGCGTGCAGGAGCGTGGACTTTCCGCAGCCGACGTGCCCGATGACCATCGTGAGCTGCGCGTTCGGGAGGCGCGCAGTGAGCTCGTGCAGGAACGTCGCATCACCGTGCCCGAACGACGCGTTGGCGAAGGCCGTGCTGTCGCCCACGGGCGTCTCGGGCTTATTCTCCGCTAGCAGGAACTCCTCGACGTGCTTGATGGAGACCCACCCCTGGATGAGGTACGCGCAGGCCTCGCCGAGCTCGGTGATGGGCATGCCGATGAGGTTGATGATCGCGATGACGGTAAACCTGCGGCCATTAAGCACCTGCAAATCCAACAATGGCAAGTAAAACATACATGCGAGCGGTCGTGAACGGTGGCGCACTGGGATCCACGAGCCCCACGATGGCGTACGTCCCGATGGTCACGAGCGATAGAAACTCGGCGCCCCAGTTGGAGAGCACGAGCAGCCTGCTGGTCCGCCGCCAAAAGGTGCGGTAGGCAGTGAGCTCGCGATCGCGCGCGGCGTGGATCATGTTGTAGAACGCGTCGGTGTACGCCATCAGCCGCCCGGGAACGATGTTGCGCAGGATGGACGCGGTGAGCTTCTGGCGGGCCTCCGTCGACTTCGTCCACGCAGCCTGCGCCGCCCCGACGTCGCGCGACAGCAGCGGTGCCGTCCCCATCAGCACGAGGCAGCCGATGAGCGTCGCGACGAAGGAGATGCCGATCTGCTGGTAGAGCTGGTAGAAACCTAGGACGGACAGGATGAGGATCTGGATGGGCTGGTAGATGCTCGTCATGCGTGCGACGATCTTCTCCGACTCGACGCTCATCAGGTTGCCACTTTTCCCGCTGCCCATCTCCTTCGCGACCTCGACATGGCACGCGAGCGCCTTGCGGTAGATGGCCTCGATGAGGAACCCACGCAGGATGGTCGAGCCGCGGTTCGACTCGAGCATGTACCACCCGTCCGCGATGCCGCTGATGGCGTAGATGAGCAGGAAGGCCGCCGCAAGCGTCCACCCCTCCTGCACCGGGCGCGGGGACGCGGTCGAGTACGAGGAGAGGAAGTCGATCGCGTCATGGATGGCAACCGGCTGCGCCATCTGCGCCAGGGCAAAGACGATGCTCGGGAGGATCGGGGCGAGCAAGGCGGAGGGAAAGGCATGGATGAGGGTGCGGAGGAGGGGTTGCTTCCGTCCGCGCATGTGCTCCCACTGGCGGCTGCCTCGCTCCCACGTCCTGAGCGACTCAAAGTCGTCCGCGATAGGGCCCAGCGTGTCGACCGTGAGCTGCGTGCGCGCGCCGTAGATAAGCAACGGTGTCATCCCTGGTGCCCATCAGTTCAAAGTCGATGACCCCATGGGATGCGACGTACATCCAAAGACGAGACGCGATATAAACGTCGCTGTTTCCTCGGGCGCGAGGCGCTCCTTTATGAGCCACGCCTTGCTGACGTTCTCCGTGACGTTCATGCAGCACCGCGCCGCGAGGCTGGCGCAGAGTGCGGCAAAGAACGGGGTGTGGATCAGTCCCGCAAGCGCAAACGTCCGCACGCGCGCCGCATCACAAAGCACAGTAGCCAGCAGATAAAAGGGCAAGAGAAGACCTGAGCGGCGCGTATTCCAGTGCTCACAGTGACACAGAACGCTGAGCACGATAGAAGCAACGAGACCGAGGGATGCAGCCACGCGAACACTGGTGTGGGGACTCGTCGCGAGTGCCGTCGCGTCAGCTGCGATAAGCGCGAGCGCATAAAAGGCCTTGAGGGCATATAATAATTTGCCATTGTTACCGAGCGCGCGCGGCTGATTAACGAGATAGAGAATGCGGCTGAGCCCGAGGACGATGAACAGCGCAGATGGAATCACAGAGAGGATGCTAGGGGACGAATCAGAGGGTGATTAGAAAGACAGGGGACCAAGACGGACTAGGATTCGAATTGGACCGTAAAGTCGAAGAACCTGCAATCCGAGACAGGCCCAAAGCTCTCGTCGCTGGCACACATTGCCGGCGCCATGGTGGGGGTGGAGAGAAAATGGCGATTGATGGCGATCCGGAATATTTATCAGATAAGACATGTTTCGGAGATTGCGGGGTCGGCGCTAGTCGGTGGTTCGGAAATAGTACCTCTGACTCGTACGGGTACCTCCACAGTCGCGTCCGCATGCCAATGTGAAATCTCTGTCAGATGATAGGCCCAAGAGGGTCAAGTTGAGTCGTTGTTTGAATTTGGTTTAAATCACCAAGTGAGGGATCCAGCATCATAGCACGTAAGAGAAATGCCGCAAGAGGCGGCGCGTCTGTGTCAATCTGTCCGACGGATCAGTAAATTTAGTGATGTCGCGCTTATTCACTCGCTGCAGAGCCCAAACCTCTCCACCTATACATTTCCCCGTTGAGCTCTGTAATGATCCATGTCAGTTAGTGTCTTATTCCTGTAGCCGATTTAGGGAAATCATGCTAATCCCACCTCCGATTATTCTCGGTTTTTTTTTGTACATTTTCCGGCAAGTTCCGGGACCCTGAGTCTAGTGTTTCCTTTTCCGGCGCCTTCTTTACATTGCCGAGACCCGGTCTAGGCCCGTTCCTTGTTTCCGCCTGTAACGGCATCTCCAGAGACCCCGGGCCTCGGCCTTTTCTATTTCGGGGCTGGTCCAACACGAACATAATAAATATTCAATCTCTAAAAGTAAGCTGGCCGCTGAACGGCGGCATATATTCCCGGTCATGTGGAGGTTACAGGGGTGCCCGGTGGGCCTTATGTATCAGACAAGAGTGCACTGGAGCGCGGTACTTCGCCTGTATTGTTGAGAAGAGAAGCTATATAAATGTATGTGATACGCTCCGACAGACACGGATTAACCGTTCTTTAACGAGACTCCAACGAGACTCGTGCTCCTCGTTCGTTGGTATGTGTTGCGGCCATTACTCCTTATGGTTTTATCTCCACTCTCTCTCCTTCCTTCTCAGCCTGCACTTCGTGGCATGCATCTCCAAGAGGTGTCCGATCTCGTTATCGGACCCACTATCAACAACACGTGCTGATGAGGGGGGGCCATGTGTTTGGCCCCTCCTCTAAACATGAGATTAAGTGGCCGGCAAGCGGCGGAGCACAAACAGGGCGTAAAACATATTGGTAAGAGATAAAAGTGGTACATTGGCAATCAAGAGTGTGTTTACGGGAAGAGGGCAGAGTTGGCAGCCATGTAAGTAGTGTCGTGGAACAAATTGGAAACAAATTGGGAGCAATGTGCGGCAGCGGCATATCGGCAGAAGACTCAGCAGAATGACAAATGGCAAGGCACGTGGGCGTTTTGGCGACATTCTCGGTACTCTGAGCACATATCAGAAACTAAAGTTTCTGTTTGTGAACCATGGACCCTTCTGCACATCCACAGAAACTATATAGAGTGTATATATGTCAATTTTAGCACTTTGAACCTCTCTTCCTGTGGTCGAAACATGCTCTTGGTCCCTGAATCTCGTATGGCGGTTGCTTCCAAATTGGGACATAAACCCGATGTTTCAATCAACGTAGCCATTTCTTCCAGGAAAAATCGAGGAATACTCTAATAGTGGAAATGGTGATCCACTCATGAACAGCCACCAAAACTAATTTATTTTACCCTTCCTTGCGTTTTCTCCTTGGCATCAAATCAAAGCACGTGTTTTGATCCATGGGTCTGATAACGAGATCGGACACCTCTTATGCATCTCTGTCCTTCATAGAGACAACTACGCGTTACGGAATTGCGGCTCCGGATAGGCCCATTTGCGAATATCCCTGACCACAGAAAAGCGCAGCAGTAACTGCGCACTGCGCCGCAGCACAATCTTCCGAGAATCTATCACGTATGAATGGCCCCCAGGCAGGACTAAAAATCTGCCCGATATCCTTATCTCGAAACCCGACAGCCCTTTGGACAGAGATGCACATTTTGATAAATAAAGAGGGAGATGAGACGGTTACGTGTTAAGTGGGTGACGTCCCGTAAGGTAAATATATTCCGGAGCAGCTTGTTTGAGAGTGCCAGTGATGAGATCAAATATTGCCAAGGATATTCACGCGTCTGCAATTCCCGCAAGCAAAGAATGAAATTTAATCTGTGGAGGTAACTAGAATTATCCTCTCATGTTCTTTCTTCCACTCCAGGATTCATTCCGACCCTCCTTGTCTTCGCACATAGACCCACGTACGTCCTCGCTAGGGCGCAGCTTCAAATGATGGTTGATGGCAAGAAGAAACACATTGAGGGTCCTGTGGCGGCCTAGAGCAGCAGAAAGTAGCGGAGTAGCTTAAAAACACGCGACGGCGAGTAAGTGGAGGCTCCGCCGAGTCCTTGCCGACACATGGTGCGAGGGAAGTGGAACTTTGGAAGCGGTCGGGAGCGGAGAGGTTGATGACAATCGTAATGATCAATCAAAATCCCAAAATCGTCGAATAAGCCTAAATCCTGGAGGAGGGGTTCCGACCCTCCAGAATCTACTTACTTTAATTTCAGGTGAAAAACTCTATTCAGGACTCCAATTTCAGGTGATGCGAATTAAATCGCGTCCACTTTGGGTTGGCGTAACTGATGGGGTCCTGACAGGTGCCTCGGCAACTCTCGGCAAAACTCCGAAATATTCTGGAGGAATGGATTTGGCTTACGAGAAACTTAAGTCACCCAGTAGGACATTGCGCAAAAAATGTGCCCATTCCAGTGGATCATTTGCGCATTGCGGTGGAAGGAGCTAAAATCGGACAATTATAATAAAAAATGATTGAATACTGAACATTAATTTCAATAATGGCCTCCGCGGATGTATTGCGTGAATGAAATAAGAGGTTTTGGAGGTTCTGCGGTGATTCCGACCTTCGAGGTATACCCATTGACACCACTCTGGAAACGTCTGGACCGTGTAGAACCGTAAGAATACATCGAAGTCTTACCGATAATACAACAAGGCTTTACAGTTGAAGTATTGTCCCCGTAACAGCGTTCGTGGTCCCTCCCAAGGAGCCCCCGCCCGTGAGCATGATCTGGCTAGTCGTGGGCAGCACCCGCACCTCCCGCGCGTACGACCGTGTCGCATTCGTCTGAACATACGTCCACCCGCCCGCCGCCCCCAGCGCCTTGTTCACAAATACCCCCGTGTGGCTGTTCGCCGATACGATGATTGTACCATTCGCGCCGCCGGTAGGAGTCCACGCGACGTTCGGCGAGCTCGTGGGAACCTCTCCCGTCGTCGCCACGAGGAAGGTCCCCGGCGCGGCGGCGTTAAACGTGAGGGGCGAGCTCGCGAGGCGGTAAGTGACCACGCAGCCGCCCTGCGGCGAGTTGCAGTACTCATATGTGATGATGTACTGCCCGTTGGGCAGCAGTGCAATCGTCGTCATCCCGGGGCGTGCCGCAAATGCGTCGTACGCCACGTCGTCGACGACGGCCCCCCAGGTGCGGAGGTCGCTGGTAACTTGATGGCTGTGTACGTCGTTGAGCGTTCCGTCGGAATATGCGTTGCGAAACGAGAACGCACACCAATTTCTGGCCGTGAAGCGGATCGCGCTGGTCGGAATAGTATATGACGATCTGGTGGTTGAACGTCATGATAAACGGTTCCCAGACGGGCGTATCACCGTTGGTAGGCTCAGCCAGCCCGCCCGCCGCGACGTGGCTCTGCGCATAATGTTATTCCCACCTGGGCTGTTCGATGAAGGCACGCACCACAAACTGCCACGTGCGCCCTTTATTGAGGGACGCATACACGTCGATCTGGGTGTTAGACAGATTCGTGGGGATGGAATTTCCGGCGCAGAGGATCGTTCCCGCCTGCACGTTGTTCAAATCAAACGGCCAGGAGGGCTCTGGGTAGCACGGACCGGGAACGCGCCAATTGCCTCTGTCAGCTCATACAGGAACGGCTGGTAGCGCATCCCCCAGCCATTCTGCGTATCCATGACGTTCGAAAACGGTGTCCATGTCTGCCCCAGCGGTGGATCGGTAGATCGAGAACCAGACGAGCGGCGGCTCGGGCGAGTAGTTCTCCCACGTCGCGAGGAGGACGTTCTGGTCGGTTCCGTCTTGGGGGAGCAGAACAGTGCGCGCGTAGAGTGTGCGCGGAACGATATAGCTGGAAGGCGGCTTGAAGATCGACACACCCGTGTATGGGGACACGGAGGTCAGCGCAGAGACAGCGGCGCTCCATAGCAGGAGCAGAAGTGTGGCGGGGAAATCTGAATGCATACTTTTCCTTGATGTACAGGGCGACCGGATGCCTTTATAAACAAGTGCCCCGGGCGCTTTAGTTGAGAAGCCGCCGGCGGGCCGCCGTGGGGGAGACCAGATGATAGATCAGCAGACATAGGCGGACAGTCGACTGGCGGGCCACAAGCAAGAGGGATCTCTTAGCTGGAAATATCCTCAGCGTTATGTATGCACAGAGAGAACTTGGTGGTAGGAAGATGGTGGTGAGAAGTCAACGGTCGTTCAAACTCCGCTGCCGATTATCGGCATGCTTTCCGAGTCTCTCCGAACCTTCCGGAACTTGCCGCTACTCCTTCATTTGCCTGCTCTGGAGCACAACGCGTCCGCCTGGCTTCTCATTTTGGCGCACTCTGTCATTCGTCGGATTTATCCATCACACTTCGTCGAATTTTCTTCCCTGGCTTTCAATCTTCGGTCAACCCGTCTTGAAATTGGACTTCAAACTTAATATCATGAATCACGCGACATACGCTTTCTCGGCCGGAGTGCGATCTATCAATTTCGCGGTGTGAAGCCTGCGAGAAGGATGACACAAGGTCGGTAGGATAATTATTGTCGTTGAATCCTAGGTGCATACGTTGTGGTATTTGATCCTCAAGCCGCCGGGGGGTACACCTGCATCATGTTCGCGATGTTGTGAAAATATAAATCCCAATCGGAAAACCTACGATGAATGTGTGAGCCGGAGAAAACTACGCTGAATATAAACAACCGCACGCGCATACTGGAAGCCGGGTGGGGCCGCGGACCACATTGCGACGGTGCCCATATCCATGGAGGAGCTCTGACCGTATGTAAAGGCGGGAGTACTGAAGGTATCTGGAGCGGGAAACGAGAAATACGAAGTCGCAGGAGCGGTGGAGACCTGCAGAGGGCCGGCGGGCTCCGCCCCTGCAGGCCTGGTAAAGTGGTCTCGTAGTGTCGGGCCGTACAGGGCGGGGTTGGATTCCGGCGCAGGGGGCAGGTGCCGCGTTTCTAGGAGTGCGCTAGCACTAGATCCTACCACGAAGGGCGAGGGGTCATAATCCTCCGGCGAAGATCTAACGGGCGGCACAACGGGCGGCACCTAGTCGGCCTCGACTAGGTGCCCCAGCGTATCCCTGCGAAAATACGTGAGTCTACAAGGGAAGATATAGAATAATTTAGTACAGGAGAGGACCGGTCGAAAGCCAGCGGGTTTTATGCGCTCGGAGAACATTGATACAGCGGTGCACGGCGAGGTCTGAATCCGGAACGAGGCCTGTGCGATTGCTACCCCAGGTGTTGAGCACTAGGACGATCCCGGCGGTAAACACCGCGGTCTGGCGCTGAATAAGACGGGGCTTCGAATCGACATGCACATTCACCAACCTGACCGAAGACCAGCGGATTATTGGGCCGTCGCTGGTGCTGGATTTCGGCGACATTAATGCATGCGCGGGCAGCGGTGTTGCATATGCTGAGGGCAGGGAAACACTAATGTGGATGACACGTTTGTTAGTGGTTTCGGATATTACCGGCTCCCGCAGACGGACGGAATCATGGCCGAGTGGTGACGCACATGAGATGGAATGGGGGAAGAACTCATGGTCGGAGGGGCCAAACTCTGGATCGCGGGAATGAATGGGCGATGGATGAGGATCCGCAAGAAGTAGTAACTGCAATGCAACGCAGCGGACTGGTCGAAAAAGATAACATTCGGGCACGCCTGGTCCCATTTAACTATGGAAATCGCAGGTGGTCAGTTCAGGCTCCAGACTGAAAAAAATGCTGAGTGCTCACGGTGCACCGGGACGGAATTATACCACTTGTTGAGCGCCGAGTCGAATTCCATCACGAGTTTCTCCTGCCACGAGTCGTCCCCCGTCGCCAGTAGAGTCTTGATTCGGTTAGTTGAGTACTGTGGGACTTTCTTGTTCCAGCAAACGTGCGATGATTTCACAGTGAGGCAAACCGCACCAGAATTTTCAGCGTGAAGGAAAGAATATTGTTCAGCTTGAGGAAAGAGGTAAAGAAATCGACGAGCGACGGCGTATTAGGCGGGTGGCAGAATGCCGCGTTGCGCGGGCTGGCCTCCCAGTATTGATCATCGCACCGGACGGGTAGATCGAGGTCAACGCTGTAACGAATTGTCATATAGCAAGGGAGGGCACAAGCACTAGCACCCACTCGTGCGTTGGGATTGCGATCGTTCGGCCGAGTGCACCGCTGACTTGGGTGTCGAATAGGACCATCACCCTGATACCGGTTAGCAGAGAATAAGGCGGGGAAATGACATACCAATATGCGCGCTTTTCCAGCTCCTCCTCCGGCGTAACCGCTCGTGTGCGAAACTTGAGCCGATGGGCACCGATATCCTGCGCCAGGGCACCGATATCCTGCGCCAGCCGAATGCCGATTCCCACCAACGTCCAGCACGCGCGCGGGCTCGCGGTCCGCTCTCAAAATTGGCTGGCGAGCTGAGGTTGAATAAACACCAGCTCAAATGGACTTGGAAAATGGGAACGCACGCAGTAGTGCTGGAGATCGTAAAGTGTCGGTTTGCTGGACAATTGCTGGCCCTGGAGCTGTACCTGCGAGAACCACCTCCATCCAGCGGGGCTGCCGGATGGTACCGCGGCGCAGTGAACGCGCGGGTCATCGGAGTAGAGAGCACCGAGGGCGCACACAAGGAGCAGCGTCCCGCCGAAGCCATCGCCGCGCAGATGAAGTGTAGCAGCGAACGCACTTTCGAAAGTGGGCCGATGGAGGAGCGGGAAGAATATGTTAATAGTATTGAAGTACAATGAGATCAGGGAAATCGCTAGGTCATCTCCCGGGAACTCATACTTTGGGCGAGAGGGTGCGACTTCCCACTATTGCAGGTGAGATATATATGAAGTGATCGGGGATAAAATACCGACTGGGGCTACACTCCACGGCTGACTTGGAGGTTTGCTTGAGTGGCTCCCCTTGAGGTCTACTGCAGCTTTGACGAGAATTGCTGAACTTGACTTTCCCTGGAATACGTGGCCCCCGCGGTTGTTCAGCGACATCGAGTCCATGCTCTCCGAAATTTCGAGAAAGCTGAGGTCATCCGTGTGTGGCGCGGGAAACGGGTTATTCAGTCCGCGGATTGCTATCGTAACCATTTCGACAGCAGGTCCATTTCGCGAGGTCGAGGCTGGCGAGACATCTATCGATTCTGCGCCAATGGTTGCCTCTCGGAGGAGGGCCTCCACCGTGTTCAGGCGTTTCTCGAGGGACTGAACATAGCTGGATTTGTGGGCGCGCGAACAGATACGCTAGATATTTGCATACCTGTTAGATGTCCCGGCTGCGCGCATCGCTCCCTATTCGTACGTGCACTTGAATTCGCGCTGGGCACAACGGCCGCAGGGATTTCCACCATCACCTGTGGTGCAAATGTTATTTACACTATGTCGACAAAAGTAATGTCACATGGGTTTTCAGGTCATATCTCTGCATTTAGACAACATTTTCGGGTTAACTAAGATATAGGGATGTAGAGGAGGAGGTACTCTATAATTCCCAGCCATTGATGGAATCAAAATATAATGATACACCATCAGTTGGGCCGGAATACAAAAAAAGACTGAATTTTCGATCATTCTAGCTTCAGAGGGTGCTGATTTTGACACAGACCGAAGACACCAAATTGTAGCACTAGATGTGCTGTATGATCCCCCACTTTGAATTGTGCCAAAATATACAGGGAATATGGACATATGTGGCCCGCAACATGGCTATTTTTGCACATTTTGGCCCATTTTTCGCCGATTTGGCCGATTTGCCTGCTTTTTCACCATTTTGCGGGCCACATATCTCCATATCCCCTGTATATTTTGGCACAATTAAAAGTGGGGGATGATACAGCACATTTAGGGCCACAATTTGGTGTGTTTGGTCTGTGTCAAAAACGGCACCTGCTGAAGCTAGAATGATCGAAAATTCAGTCTTTTTTGTATTCCGGCCCGACTGATGGTGTATCAATATATTTTGATCCCATCAATGGCTGGGAATTATATAGCGCCTCCTCCTCTACATCCCTATATCTTAGTTGACCCGAAAATATTGTCTAAATGCAGAGATATGACCTGAAAACCTATGTGACATTACTTTTGTCGACATAGTGTATATCGGATGGAAACGCAAAGGCAAGAACCTACAACGTCCTGAAATTTGGAAGCGGTTGTTGCTGGATCAATCGCTCGCGAGGATGGTTGGAAGAGCACGTACGTTTCCTGCGATGGCCATTCGAGGACATGGTGGTACAGATCAAGAGAGGCACGACTATTTGACAAGTCCCGATGATCCGATGTACATCCGCGGGATAACTGCTCTTGTTTCGGAAAACATGTTGTAGATGTATTCCCCCAACTCCCCTCAATCGGTACCTGGATCGTCTAATTCTATCTGCTTCCCTGGCGCTCCGAGTCTGCTCACTTCAATTTTCGAACCTGGACTATTCTGGATCCAAGACCTCGTCTTTGAATTGATATCCAATCCTTGGCTGGGATCGCATGGCGCATGCGGCTGTCGCATGTCACTCCCCTATCATAACTCGAGAATCCTTGGCGCAATTAAGCCGCACTGCCTTCGCATCTTTATAACCGGAAACATTCGCCATCGCCCCCCTCCTATGGCCGGAAACCCAAGCACCGTCGTTGTGTTCGGACCCTCACCTGCCTCGTATTACGTGGGTCATGGCCGACGCCACTTCGTCGAGAACATGTCGCCATCCTTTACGAATCACGCCCAAACGGCGCTGAATATCACGATGAGTCTATGAATAAGGTGCGCGCAGGTTTACTGTTCGGTTCTTGTGCTGATCTGGGGCGGTAAATCTAGTATGAGTAGCAATGGAGAGACGTGGATCGATTACAACGTCGCCACCGACAAGTGTGCGTGTACAGCTCCAGGCACAACATCGCGACTGATATTACCTAGTCCATTTCAACGCGGACATGAACCAAGACGTCCGTGACCACCTCTCTGCCGCCAACGGCAAATTCGCTGCCGAGTTCGTATCTTTCCCCGACAACACCGAGCACGCCTACTTTGTATGGCAAGAAGAGGGGAGCATGGAACGCCGTCCTGCCGACCAACTTCATCCAGCGCCTCACGGAAAAGCAAGCCGCCGTCCCGAACTTCAACTCCGACATCACAGGTGTGCTCTTCGGCCAAGGTACAACCAACATCATCCTGTTCAAAGGCGGTTTCGATGCGGCCTTCGACGAGACCTACATCACGTCGACCGACCATCCGCTATACAAGGCTTGTCCGTCTCGCTCATCGTAAGACTCCCACGGGCAACTGTTTCACTAGGTTCTCCTCGAGTTCAGCAGCCAGCCCGGCTGGTGCATCGAGCGCGGCTCGTCGCTCTGCTTCTATGACAGCCAGTTCTTCTTCCTAAAGTTCGCCAAGCAAGGCGAGCGAACGGTCCACACGCGATGGAACCTCCCCATCATCGTTGCTGAGAAGCTCGCCGAGCTGAAACGTCTGGCGGAGGCGCCCGAGGAGAAACTTGGTAGGGCAGTTTAGCCAATACGCACGTATTACGCTGATTTCAAATCCCTCCCTACAGCAATAATGCAGCAAGACCAGGTGTGGAGGGATGTTGCACGAACCCGCCGGGTGAGTGCATCCGCTTTGTTGCACTGCGTGCCTTGGCTTACAGACGTCGGCATGCAGATGGGAGAGGCACAGGCGACGAGCATGGTGAACAACATGGTCTTGCAACATTCGATGACTTTCTCTTCGGCGCCGAGGACCGTTAGACTCGTAACCAGCCTGCCTACGAGTCTAGAGGACCGTTAGGATTATGGAAAACATTCACTACTGAGCGGTGGAATAACTCTCTGCGCGGTCTTCCTTCAACATTGACCGTCGAACCTCCAGGCTGACGATGCCTAAGTCTACGGTCGTAGCCGAAGAGTTTGACAAGCGGCATATCGTAGATAAGTGATGTGTTAAGTCGCATTAGGGACGCGATATTATGACATGCTTGGTCCTCGATTCTGCGGCGCGTCGGTCACGTGATGTCGGCATGCGCACTGGCCTGCGGCTGCGCTGGCACTCCCCACTTGCTCACTCGCCGGATATGCCATGCTGCTAGGCTCGTTCGTCTTCCTGCTCACCGTCGAACGTAGATGAATGACTCGCAGCTGTGCAAGTGACCTCGGCATTGACACACGAAAGAACTCTCGGGGATTCGTCCAAGATTCGTCAATCGTCCATGAATCCGCGGAGGTTCAGAGTTTTTTTCAGGCTTCCTCCCCAATTCCTCGAACAGACGAAATCCTTGCCTTACTCGTTCAACTTCTTGGGTATCTGGAACTGGTCCTAGTGAACATATTTGGTGCCGCGGTGATCGATAAGTGTGGTTCCGCTGCATCCGTACTGAGACTGCCTGCCGATACCTGCCGCGCCGGGTATTTCTTCATTTGCGAGGGGTCCAATTCTCCTTTACCTACTTCTCTTCCTCCCACATCGCGTCGAGTTGACCTCGGCGCTGAATATTGCTTTAACATCTTTAAATCTTCACCTGCCTCCTCAAATCCTCTCTCCCGCCTCCGATGCCTGCTTTCCCCGCCTCCCAGACTCTCCCCGACCTCACTGGCACCTTCGTTGACGAAGGCTACCTCCAGCTGGTCCTACTCCTTGGCTGCGGCGGTTACGCCAAGGTCTATAAAGCCCTCGACACCACCTCTTCTTCAGATGACCCCGTCTTCTACGCCGCCAAGTGCATGCGCAACGGCGCCCCCGGCTCCACTGACGTCGCCGTCCTGACGAACGAGTTTTCCATGCACAAGGACGTTTCCTATCACCCCGGAGTCGTCTCCTTTCACCGTATTTTCACGGGCGGCGAGGACGGCGAGCTCGTTTTTATGGTGCTCGACCTGGCGGCAGGCGACATGCTCCACTCTGTCGTCCAGCGCCATCTCTACGTCGACCGACCGGCGCTCGTCGCGGACGCTTTTCTCGAGGTGCTGGACGCCGTCGAGCAGTGTCACGCTGAGGGCGTGTTCCATCGGGATCTCAAGCCGCAGAATTTCCTCTGCAACTCCGCGGGTACAGGTATCCGCCTGGCAGATTTGGGGATGGCGACGCGGGAAGAAGAGTCACAGATCTTCAGATGCGGAACTCTTGCATTCATGAGTCCCGGTTCGTCTCATCTACCATTCCGTACACCGACGCTAACAGTCATCGATCACAGAATGCGCCGACTCCATGCCCTCGGAGCGTGTCTCGTACTCCCCACGCGAACCTGACCTGTGGGCGCTCGGCGTCATCCTCTTCACGCTCGTCACCAGCACGATCCCCTGGCCCGTCGCCGAGCCGTCCACCTGGCAGTTCGCCGCATACCGCGCGGACGAGGACAATTACCTCGCAGACGCATTCCACCTCACCCCCGCCGCGCGCGACCTGTTTCGCTGGTGCTTCGCCGCGAACCCCGCGACGCGCCCGACCATCCCGCAGATGCGCGCGGCCGTGCTCAACATTGAGCGGTACTCGCTTGCGCACATGCTCCCTGCCAAGTCCGCACCCGCGCCCGCACCGGACCAGCAGATCCTCAGCCTCTCTGCGCTCTGCCATTCGAGCATGTTCACGCCCGCGCTCGTCAGCGGCCTCCCCACCCCGTCCGCGTCCAACTCGAGCGCCTCGAGCGCGGGCCCATACACACCGCTGTCTAGCGAGCACCCCGTGATTCTCGACAGCACCAACGTCGGCTTCGCAGCGGTTCACCCCCCGCCGCTCGTCCCTACGAAACTCTACGCGCCCATGACCATCCTCGCGCGCCTCCCGCCGATCAAGATGGCGCCGGAGTACCGCTTCCTCGACCGCAACAAGCGCAACATCGCGACGCGCCAGCGCTTTGCGGACAAGCTGCGCCGCGCGTAATGGCGGCGCGAAGTTCAGAGTTCCTTGAGAAGAAAACAGAAAACAAGATGGACGACGATGGATGGGAAGGAAAAGAAGGAAAAGCAACAAAAGAATGGAAAATGTACTGAAAACGAGAAAACAGGGACCCTCTACTTATTAGTCGTAAATAGCAAAAAAAAGTATAATCGGAAAACCCATACTTTATAAACGCGATATTCTATTTGCTGCTATGCCAGGATGGGTCCAGCGATGTGTGTTCCGGCGTAAAACTTGCCTCGTCGCAGATTGAAACATGAAGAGGTAAGAGAGAACGAAGTTGAAGAAGGTCGACGGCAGCGCCATGCATGAGAGAGCTGCGGCCGAGAAATTAGCAGTTTACATGGTACAAACCCTCAAGGCTAATTGCGGTGAACTACTCGAAGAGGACAACAAATCCCGCCGTCGTCAACGGACACAATGGGCTCAAAGGTGGGCAACGGTGCCCTCGGGAAAGGATTATGTTTCGAAGGAAAAGCGGACGGACTGCAGCTTCGACACCCCGTCGCGAGTTCCTTGCCATCAGCACTCCAGCATTTCAACGAGTTCCATGATGAAAATTTGAGTACCGTACTGTATGTATTATTACATTCAATTCGACCGTCACGCGTCACTCCCCTTGGTCGATGGCGAATATTGGTGTTTCATCACGCATCACCCACCCCTTGGTCGAATGTAATTTTCGTCACGCAGGCGTCAAAACTGCTCAAAATCTCCTTCGCAACACGTAAATTTGAAAAGCAAAATAGAAATATGTCAGCGGCCATCCCAATTCGGTCCTCCCGATCACGGCTCTGCCCTCGCGACCACGACTTGGTCAACACTTTATCGCTCTCGTCCCCCAACTCGTGGATACTCTAGATCTCGTACCCAACGCCGCCCAGCCCTATTACCTTCTCAAATAAAATATCGTTCTTGCGCAACATGACAAAAAAAAAAGCAGTGAAACTTTGCGTCGCCCTTTCCTCCTGAACCACCCGGGCTATCTTCAGCGAGAGCCGAACACTTCACATCTCCGCAAACTCAGCCTTCTGAAGGCGCCTGGCTCCGAAACATCAGCTGCGACACCACCGGAAACACCTACTGCGGAAACCGAAGACATTTTAGACTGGGCGGAGGAGGCCACAGAGAAGGAGCGCTGTTACTCCGAATTTAAGATGATAAAAACCTTGTTCCCGCTCCTTCCATCCACTAAGCGGCTGGTCTTTCTGGAGCCGGAGCTTACCATAGTGCGGATGAATCGACATGCGCATCGTAAACAGTGAGTCACTCTGCGGCTACCAACCCTGCTTCTCCATTAATGCATTTTGTATTCAGGCCGATCTGCGACTCTTGCATTCTCCTGAGGCGGCCGGACTTGAATAATGTGTACTTTCCCGCCATTGTCCAGTCCCATGACACTCTCGAGGTCATATTGGAATGGTTCAGGGATGTGCTACCTCCACAACCGCTCCAGCCTCCCTTTCGTCTGCCATACTCAGAATGGGAGAATGCGGTTAGTGCAAGGACACTTGATACAGCCCAGGTAACTTTCAACACTCGCTCCAAGAACGGTCAGCTGATGACTGCCATCCAGATTGCTCCCATCCTGTGGCCTGCTCTGCTTACCGACACTCCTCGCATCTTCCCCTCCCCCTTGTACTCCATCGAAGATGCACTGTCGCAGCACCTACATGAAAGAATGCCTGATATTCTTTCCAGCCTGCTCGCCCTTGGGGATGAAAAAACACCACCTACTTTTATCACTATCCGCGAAACTTTCCTCGCCTCTTCCTACTCCAGCATGTTTTACGAACACGAGATAGGGGCTCCTCGCGGTGCAGAATCATCCTCGCCAAGCGATGAGATGGCCCTCACGTTCACGGCGGAACTACTGGAACAGCGGTTGCAGCGTATGCATGAAAGTCATGTGTATGCGGAGGGAAGGGAGATAGATGGCAGCTTAATCCGGCCGCTGGCTCTATATGCAGGACGGTTAATGCTCGCGGTTTTGACCGCTGCATTCTATCTCGAGATCGAAATCGAGGAGGCGTATCAGTTGCTCAGAGCCCGCAAAGTGCGTCGACCCAGGATCCTGTGCGAAGAGGTATGGCAACTATATGGCCGCTCTATACGAGATGCAACAGAGGCTGGGTGGAGGATACTGTGCAATACCCATAGAGTCATTGTACCAGGCATCCCATTGCCTTCACCTCGCCGCATGTCTCTGTAAATAGCATCTGTATCTAGACTTTCCTCTGTGCAAGCAATATGATACCCAGGCGCTCGGGAAATTTCACCAATCCCTTCGCACTTCCTGGGATGGAAGTATTTTATTTTCATTCTTGGTATGGCAGGGCACCCCCACGATTTTTTCCGAGGCAGGTTGTGACCCAAACTTGCCGGTGGATAACATAAATGAAATCGCGCTTGTTTGTGTTTGCATCAAGTGATCGTGTTGCGGCGCTCAGAATTTCACCGACTCCTTCGCACTTCCGGAGCTGGAAGTATTTTATTTTCATTCTTAGTATGGCAGGGCACCCCCACAAATTTTTCCGAGGCAGGTTGTGACCCAAACTTGCCGGTGGATAACACAAATGAAATCGCGCTTGTTTGTGTTTGCATCAAGTGATCGTGTTGCGGCGCTCAGAATTTCACCGACTCCTTCGCACGTCCGGAGCTGGAAGTATTTTATTTTCATTCTTAGTATGGCAGGGCACCCCACAAATTTTTCCGAGGCAGGTTGTGACCCAAACTTGCCAGTGGATAACACAAAGCAAATCACGCTTGCTGGTGTTTGCATCAAGTGATCGTGTTGCGGCGCTCAAAATTTCACCGAATCCTTCGCACTTCCGGAGTTGGAAGTATTTTATTTTCATTCTTAGTATGGCAGGGCACCCCCACGATTTTTTTCGAGGCAGGTTGTGACCCAAACTTGCCAGTGGATAACACAAAGCAAATCACGCTTGCTGGTGTTTGCATCAAGTGATCGTGCCGAGGCACTCAATTTTTTTTACATCTACTGTACTTTGAGCCTCTTGCTACGACGCTGTCCATCCACTGTCTCACTTCCCATGGTCTCTTCATTTTCCTCGTTCAACACTCTTATGTGACCAGGATTTGGTTCGTGGTTCCTGGGCAACCGATTCAATCACAGCTGTCGTCAAAGAATGTCTTGGGCGGCCCGGCAAACCAGTCCTAATCTGAGGAGGATGTCAGCCAATATCTGGAGAAGTGTAAGACCTCATTCATGCCTTCTGTGGGTGCCCACGCTTTATCAGAGTTTTCGCGACATTTAGATCCAACTTGTTTTGCATGGGTTCATGGAAAGATGCGACTCCGAGTGTGGTGGAAAACCCTGCGTTAGAAACATCGGTGAAAGGAGTCTCCTGCAAAGAGATATATTGGCCTCAGAAAGCGACCACAGTTGGAACCCGGACTCACGTCGGAGTGCACTGCCCATCCCTTGGGAACTTGAGCAAGGATAATGTGGTAGCGGTTGGTCTTGCCAGCTTTGAAGCAGCGCACGAGAACCTCCTTCGAGTTCGAGGATATATAGTCCACAGATTTCGAGTACTTGGTACCTGTCAGTGCTCGTCAGCATGCAGGAATAAAACTATGGTCAGATCACACCGATAATGTGTTGCGGATCGAAGAGTCCTTCGGAGAGGTAACGGTTATAGAGTTCTCTAGGTACTTGAATCATCACCCGACGATATACTTTGACGTATCCTGCAATAAAATTGCGGTTGGATGTAGAATTAAACGCAAAAGGATTGAGTGAATTCGTCCGCCCTCCACAACGCTTCAAGAATTCGGCAGAGACCCATGTCAGCATGAAGACCGGGAGGTGATTGCGGACACGGGAGTACAGGTATTGATTGCTGCAAAGGAAGGAGATCGGGGTATCTGGATGGATAGCGACTTCGTACAGGAAATCACTGGCAAGTTGCTTGCCGACTCCTCCGAAAGGACCGTCCGTAGCACCAAGGACATCAACTATGCATGGATCCTTCCGAGGTTTGCCCTTGCTTGGGCCCTTTAGGACCGTCGCACGCCACTGATCTAGGTAGGCAAGAGCTTCCGGTAGCTCGGAAACCCAGTCAGGGCCACCCGGGAACTTCTTCCAGAAGCGTTCCTTCCAAGGCTACAAATCGGGGGAAGATTGATGTGAATCCTAAGAAAAATGGAGTCCCGCACCTCAGAATCGGGGAGCAAATCCTGCTCCGTAAACTTGCGGGCAGAGCTGACTACATGGAGGCGTGTCAAGCGATTGAAATCGCTTATAGCATATGCATATTTGTCTGTAACAATAGCTGCGAGAACAGCCACGGTGGGCCCATCTGGATGAACCCGTGCTCCTGGCTCTTTGAACTTGTCGGGGAGGACAAAGGTCCGCATGCGTTGTGCTTTGACCGGGTCATCGTTGGAGCCTTCAGTGCACACAGAGGTGAGAAGGTCGAAATCTCCACTCGTCATGATGGTGATGTTTCCCTCCAGTCCCAAGTGACAGACAAGGGCGTGCTAGCTCAGATTGAGTCCAAAAACGAGGGGAGTTAGACGGTTCGCTCACATAGCCTGCACTGAACACCAAGCATTTTCCACGAACAGCAACGTGCATAGGGCTGGAATCGAGCTGCTTCTGTACAAGATACGCCCAGTCCTCTTCGAGACGATCTGCATCCCAGGGGCTGAGGATGTGGGGGAGCGGCTCTTGTGAATCTTGATAGTTGCCGCGGTCAGCAGTCAATGTGGTGTAAGTCTTACGGTCTGTTCCCAATGCGAAGGTCCTTGGGAAGAATATAATCTTTCCTGCGGAGATATGTTAGGCTGCACGACTCCCGACCTCAGCTCTACTTAAAATACCTTTGGGCCAAACCCCAGTAGCTTGATATTCCACTATAAGCTGGTTCATAATTTGTTGCGCCTTGACATTGGACACCTGCGACTCTGGCATAGCAGAGGACAGCAGTCGCGTCGTCGCGAGATCGGAGGAAGCGTGAAGTCACAAACGTGACTTGTCGCGTTGCGTGCCGCACCGTGACCCCAATTCCTCTCTCCGCTCTTCCACACCAGTTAAATACTGTACGCTGTCTGCGCTGTGCGACTTCGGGGGAATCTTTTGTACTGGAATAAGCTGATACGGGAGTATTTTACGCCCATGTGGATTATGAAGCTGACTCTATGGAGGGACTCGGATAGCATGAAAACCATCTTTGGTGTGTCGCACTCCGTCCCCACAGCTCACGAGTCTAACCTAACCTCCATTGCCTGCCTCAAGCCTACGCTAAACCAGCGCTGCGCCATTAACGTACTCGCCGCTGCGTGCACGCCACCTCCACACACCGCTTGCATAACCCCACCCCCCCTCGACCTGGAGAGCGACCACTCTACGCCCGCAACACCCACCGCGCACCTCATCTCTCCAATACCCTCCCAGTCAATCCCTATACCGCACGCCGCGCATGCGCACGACGACGCCGCCGCGGACTCGACGCCCACCCAGAACTTGATGCCGACCCCACTCTCCGTCTGCGCCGACACGTTCCTCGACCTCTCCGTCCCCTCCCTCTCGCCCCAGCTGACAACGTCCCCCACCGCCACCGCCACCGCCACGCACGAACATCCCTGCCGACGCCTCGACCTCGAACATCCCCGACAATGCCTTGACCATCCCTACCACGCCGTGCTACGCCCAGAGCCCGACACAGGGGCGGACACGCGCCGGTGATCTCGAGGCAAGTGGTCTTCGTGACCTGCAAGCGGGGACGACTCACCGACGTGCCAGATGCAATGCGGAGCGGCGGGCCCGCGGACGACGCATACGACTCGGGTAGTTCGCTCGGCATCTAACTGATGAGCGCCAGCGAGGGGCTCGGGACGCAATCCGAGTCGTTGACAGCATGGGAGGTGTGCAGCGTGCGTCCGTCCGCATCTGAGCTGCAAGCGCTGTTGAGTCCAGCCTATGCACCTCCTTCTCCGAACAGATTACTTACCTCCCGAACAGTGCTGCACTCTGAACGTACCTGCCGCCGCGTGCATACTACGTCCGTGCAACGCCGTGCAACCCCCACCGCTCCAGGCCGCTGGTCGCATCGCAACACGTGAGGTACGAGCGCCAAATGTTGTAAGGCCGCATTCGAGCTGCAACCATGCGTCTCAATCCCACACACACGCGCCTGCACCCCCGAGTCGGCGGCACGGTGCAACGCTGCGTCCACAGGTTTGGTGGTAACCTGCGTGCCCCGCCCTCCGTACGGCAGCCGTGCTGTCCACGCTGCAAGGTCCCGCATCCAAGAGATGTGCTTCGAGGCAGCGCAGCGCGGCTCCACGCGAATCGCCATCACCGTGCTCGATCCCGCGGCACCCTTCAATACTCGTGCTAGCCCCCGCACGTGGCTGTATCTCGCTCCCCGCATGTCGAATGGCACACCCGCACCAATTACGGGAGTGCGGACGACTTCGTGGAAATAGGGTACAGAACGATGTAGATAAATTGATGTACGCTAGTGAATATTAAAAAATCCAGGCGCCCATTGCGGCTGACCCAAAGACATGAAAAGCTCTGTAACCTGGGAAAACAGCCATAACTTCCAGGCCGGAATATTTATGGCCTCGAATGTAGGGAGTGAGCTTTTGTGCAAACGCAAGGTATGTATGGGCCGCCCTGCCGATACACGCTGTAGAATAAATTCTTGAACCGATGCAATTGGGAGGTTCGCGAAGTGAACCTCCGAAAGGGTGGGAAGGAATTTTTTCTGGCCAGCCTGAGCCAAAAAGGAATGCCAGATGTGTCTGTTGAGCCCGTGAAGCTCATCAAAATCGAGGTGTAGAGTGCGAATGGTTTGGAAGGGATTGAAAAGGCTTTGCACATGGGGGGACCGGGGGTGGATAGGAAGGCAGTTGAGAGCCAGTGTGTGTATGGTCGGCGCATATTTCAAGTGTAAAATGTCGATAACAGGGTCATAGTTATCAGCGGCCTCGATAAATCGAAGGTTCAGCTCCTGCAGCGACGGATGATCAAGGAGGGCAAAGAGTCGGATGACAGATTGAGCGGGACACATGACTAGCAGCAAACAGAGAGGGTGGATCTGACTGGAGAGACGACCAAACATTTGTCAATGTCTCGAGTGCTAGCCTGGAAATGAGCGGGCCAGGCTTATAAAGAATCAATATGAATGGAATTGAATGATCAAGGAATTTGAGGATACCTGGAGCGCCATAAAGGGGGGTATAGTGATGATCGAACACTTTTGCGAAGTGCGGAGGCTAAAAAGAGGATGGGCTATACATGACAAAACAGAAAAATATGATAGGAAAGCGGGAATATATTGTGAAGAGAGATGTGGCGTCTCGGCCGGTATATCTAAGTCAAACAATTTTCTATAGGAGATGATATGATCAGAACTTGTATTCTTCAACAAACAGGACAGGCCGAGTCTTGATAGACTAAGGGCATGAAGTCCTGACCGAAATTCTATTGAATGTCGACAAAAAATAGTTGTGTTTGCCTGTGCAAAAAGGCCTCGAGCACTAGCTTAATGTCATTTTGAACATTGGTCTCGCAAATAAAGTCTGTGTGCATGACAGATAGCCCCTCCGTTGGTGTATGTCGATAGAAAAAAAGGCCTATTTGGGCAACTAGGTTGCCCGAAAAGGCAAATCAAATATGGGTTGTGCAAACAAAGGATACTATGAGTCGAGGTCGGATCCTTTGCACGGTTTATTGGGAAAACTGGTAAACTGTGAGGATAGGTAGAGCTGTCATAAAACCAGGAATTTTCTTTTATAAGGGACACATATCTGAGGCTAGCTGGTCCAAAAAATATACAAATTAGGAGTTATCCGTCGAGAGCCGTAAAGGTCTGACAGAAATGCTTATGTGACCTGACCATATTGTATCCCAGAGATGGCAGTATTTTGGATAGGACCTGGCTCAAATCATCAAATGCGACTAACAAGAATTATATAAAGTCCGGAATAGGGAATGGATTAATGTGGGGGTTGCCTAGGACCTGACATGAAAGTATTAATTTTCCTGGATGGAGGATACATATCGGAGCATACGAGGTCAGGAATAAGTACCAATTGTTAGGGTAATGGTCGAGATCCGTAAAGGTCTGACGGAAATGCCTTGGAGACCTGACCTTATTTGGGTCTAGGGAAGACCATATTGTGCTGGGTGTTTGACACAAATGCATGATGAGTGTGACTAAAATTCAAAGAATGTCAGCATGTATGTTGAGGAACATGTAATACTTTTTTTTCTTTCTGTTTAAAATGTAGAATGCGAGAACTGGATGGTGGCCAGATCTGTGGGTTCGGTAGCTACCTCTCAGGACCAGTGCGTGTTCAGGGTCCAGATAAATGGTACTGAAGGCCTGGTATGAAACTGATAATTTTCCTGGATGGGGGACACATATCCTGGCGCAGCAGGTCAAAAGAATTTACCAATTGGTGGGATAATGGTCGAGATCCGTAAAGATCTGACAGAAATGCCTTCGTGACCAGACCTTATTTCTTGCTATGTATGACCATATTGTGCTGGGCTTTTGACAAAAATGCGCGCTGAGTGGTACTGAAATGTGATCAACACGGATCAGGCCTGATAGACTTCGGGAATAGTGTGGGCAGTGAGGGATATGGAAAGGGTGTGGATGGAAGTACACGCTAAAGTTTAAGTTGATAGATGAAGATTTAAATTGACTGTGACATCCGAAATAGTAAATTTCCTGAATTTGAAACAGTGTGGGAGCTAATGAGGACCTGGCATGAGACTGATAATTTTCCTAGATGAGGGACACGTATCCGAGCATAGCAGGTCAAAAAAATGTACCAATTGGTGGGATAATGGTCGAGATCCGTAAAGGTCTAACGGAATGCCTTGGAAGCGGGACCGTATTAGGATCCTTATATGACCGGAATGTGACTGGAATGAGACCATTTTTTGCCTATGCGAGGACCAATATGTTTGTTGACCTGTACAGTATTGTGCTCGATGAATGACTGGAATGTGATCCGATCATGGCGAAAAGGGTTTCCACATATTACAGTATTATCATAGCAACAATACCAAAATTCCTAGTATGGGCGGCAGAAATTGTATGACACAAGGACATAATCGTGTTTCTGTCAAGACAATTATGTTTGGGAGGCATGATGCAAGCGCCATCAAGTCACTGCCAAATTGGGAACGCGGGCGACCGATTTGTGATCCGAGCTGACAAAAAATGTTCATGAATTTGAAAATCTTCGTTCCGATGGTCGAAAATTTCGGTTCTGTTACGCGAAATTCCGATCACACTCTACAACGAAATCTGAGACGAAGACGAAATCCACCTCAAAATTGGTCACCCTTAAAGGCCCTATTGTCTGCCGGAGATAGCAAGATAATAACCAAAAGCAGGCAAGAGAGTTCGCGTGACAACCGAAATCGCAATCATCTTACAGCTGTTTCCGAAATCATTGAGACAAACACATTTATTTTGCCAGCGCCGAATTTTTGATGGCTGCTAAGGATTACCAGATCTGGCCTCGGATCAGCTATATTTAGACATCTGCCGGGGGCCAAAAATCCTGCGACGTCCACACACGATGCAGTCTGCCCAGAAAAGCCCAGTTAAAAATGAGCTGAGTGCAGGCGCATCTATTGGTGTGAAGGACGGCCAGGCAAAACTAAACGGACTGATAAATTTAGGCGCTTCGGCTGAGCTCGGGTAGGCTCGGCAACACCTAAACAGGTAATCCTTAGCATCAATCAAAAATTTCGGTGCTGGCAAAATAAATGTGTTTGTCTCAATGATTTCGGAAACAACTGTAAATTAAATGTTAGCTCAGGCGAGGCGAGCTCGCGAGCCGGCCTGAGTGTGAGACAAGTTAGAGGAGAATAAAGAAAGATTTCTCCGTTCCGTCGTCCGCCCCGTTTCGTGTGATCGGAGTCACTCCGGTCACACTGCCAATTAATCGCTTCTTGCCTCCGCATTCCATACTGCTTCAGCAAAATCTATTTGCTCGTCTTAAACCTCGTCCAACCGAATTCTTTTTTTCTGCAAAATGGCTACAGTCACAACCTCCCGCTGTGGCCTCCCCTCTCCTCTTCCTGCTTCTTTCGACTGCGACGCGCACGCGACGTGCCCTGGCGACCGCATCGCGCCCAATGGCATGGAATTGGAAGATAAAAATGCCGCAAACGTGATCATCGAAGCATCCAACAAGACCAGCATCGCTCTCACTCGCGCGTACGCCGCGGCGCGCGCCTGCGCGGCCGGTGTGGGCATTTTGGACGTCAGCGATCCGCTCGAGGCTTTGTGGGCCTACACGGACGCGGAGAAAGCGATGCTGCTGCACTCTCCCGAGTTGGTGGCAGCCGTCGGGCCTCTGCCGTTGTCCCTGACCAAACTCATCGCCCACCACCGTGCCACGACCGCTATGCAGCGCGAGAAGGAACGTGTGGACAAGGAGGCAGAGAAGACCAAGACTGCAACCTTACTGGGTTCCATGGTCTTCACCCAAGCCCATGAAGTTACCCCGATGCTGAGGCAGGCGGTAGTTACTCCCACAATCTTTCTCGTTTCCCTTCGTTATAAAGTCTATTTCCCTTTGCATTGGTGGACCGATAGGATTCTCCGCAAGGCGGCGGAGAATCCGCATTCGGTGGAGAGGGTGTTCTCGCGCGCGGAGCAGTCGGCGTCCTACACGATCGGGGAGCGAGTGCAGGTGGTGGACGTCACGAAGTGCGCGAAGCTCTTCGACGGCAAGGACGAGGCGAAATGCTTGACGCCGAGTTTGTGGCGCCAGGCCACTAACAACCTCCTCTCCGCGTTTCAAGGATTGTGCCCGCCCGTGGACCCTCACGACCCCAGCACGCGCAACTACGCGTCGGAGTTGGCTCTCCACTTCATGTGGTTCTCGAATCTCGAGTGCTTCGATACGAAGATGGACGTGTGGCTGCAGGTCGAGTGGAAGCTGCGGCACGTGATTCTCGGGAATGGTTATTTCAAGGCGGAGACGTGGGCAGACGAGGTCCGCTCCGTTTTGAGTGTCCATGAGCATGCGGCCGTGTTTGCGAGCAGACACGGCCCCCCGTCGTACTCAGTGTCGGCCCCTGCTTCAGTGGGTGTGAAGCGCTCGTTGGCGGCGGAGGAGTATGACGCGGTGTCAAAGCGCGTGCGCCGCGAGGGTCCTGGCTGCGGCGAGGGGGGCAAGGTGGCCTCGCCGCGCGGGAATGCTACCTGTTTGATCTGCACAGGCCCGCATTCCCTGGTTGACCATCCGGTGAACCCGGCTTCCTTTCGAGATAACGCACCTTTCTTCTCGGCTCCGGACGGACGCGACTTGCACACTGCAAAGTCCTTTCGGGGCAACAACCCGAAGTTGATCTGCATCATCTTCAATGCGAGGGGGTGCTGCGACGGAGGGCACCCGGTGGAGCGCCTCCATATCTGCTCGTTGTGCGGCGGAGATCACGGAGCCATCTCGCGCCACAACAATTGTGGCAGAGTGCGGAACGGGGCCTTCGAGCCCTGATTTTGTACTCCCTCTGCACGATATCGTCGACCACATACTATTCCCCGCACAACCTACTTTGAAGTACACCAACTTATCCTCGTTCGTCGAACCGCGTCCCGCACCGCTTATGGTGATCGACAGTCTTTCTCTGCTGTTGGATCGAGTGGTGCAGCCTTATAACATGGATTCCCTCGACTCTTGGATCAAGAAACACAATCTATCTACAAACTACCCCTTTTTGATCAACAACTTACAAAACGGATTCGTGCTGGGCCGGATGCCCCGCCTCACGTCTACGATCGTCCTCGGCAACCACCCTTCTGCCTCGGAGCATCGCGCCGCAGTCGTGGAGTACTTGGACTCCGAGATCGAGGCGTGCAGGATGGACGGTCCGTTTTCGCGGGAACAAATGGAGAGGATTTGCCGCGGTCATTTCTACACGTCTCCGCTCATCGTCGCGTCGCAAGACATGAGCCCGGAGCTGGAGCCAAAGCAGCGTGTATGCAGGCACCTCTAAAAAGGGGACACGCGCTCGAGGACGCCCGCCGTCAACGAGTTCATCCTTAAGGAGGACTTTCCGACATCCTTTGACATGCCTGGGAAAATGGCGGAATTGGTGAGCATTCACCCTATCAGTTCTTTCTCCCCTCTCCTTTTCTTCCGGGCTACATCGTCCCTCCTTATGCCGAAGCTTCGGCGGAGGTTGCTGCTCCACGCGCCCGCACGCTCGCTTTCCCGGGCCCATACACTCATCGTCCCATGCGCTCGTGCGCCCGTTTCGCGCCCATGCGCCCGATAGTGCCCGCGCACCCGTTTCGCGCTCGTGCGCCCGATAGTGCCCGCGCACCCGCTTTGCGCCCGTGCGCCCGATAGTGCCCGCGCACTCGCTTCGCGCCCGTGCGCCCGATAGTGCCCGTGCACTCGTCTTGCGCCCGTGCACCCGATAACGCCGTGCGTTCGATAGCGCCCCGTTCGATAGCGCCTGTGCGCTCAATAGCGCCCGTGCGTTCGATAGCGCCCGTGCGCTCGATAGCGCCCGTGCGCCCGTTTGGCGCCCGTGCGCTCGTTTGGCGCCCATTCGCGCCCGCGCATTAGTGTTTACGCGTCGTAGTGCGCTCGATAGCACCCGCACGCTCGTTTTGTTTGCGCCCATGTGGCCACCTGCGTGCACATCGTAGTTCTGCGTACAGTGCGCTCGTTTTCCGTGTGCCGTGTGCCCGCCTCTCTCGTATCCGCGCTCGTGTTGATGTTCCGCGCGTGTGCTTCCGTCTCGCCCACATATGTCGTGCGGGTATTTCAGTTCCTTACCTGTCAGCGCGGGTCGCGACGTTACCGCCCGGTTCACAAGGGTGCGCTTTTGACATCAAGTCCTTCCACCGCACCTGCCCGGTACTGCCCACGCACAAGCCGTTCCTTGTAGTGCACTTCGAGGGCGATTTTCACCTCGACCACTGTTTCCCGTTCGGCGCCGACTCCGCCAGCAGCAACGCCGGGCAGATTTTCAACGCGATCATGGACGTGTGGAGGGCGGAGATGGGCGAGGACGGAGATGGCCTCAAATATGAGGACGACTCTTGCGCGATCCGGAAGCCCAACGAAGTCGGCCCTTTTTTCTCGGGCTACTTCCGTTATCGTTTCGATCGAGAATCCATCGTGGCTCCTATCGAACCCGTCGAGACTCCGTGGCATCCGGTGAAGACCGGGAACCAATTCCTCGACCAGGTCGTCTACCTCGGCCTTCTCTGGGACTTCGTACGGCGTCGTGTCTCGCTCCCGGATGCCAAGCGCCGGAAGTTCCTCGCGCGGGTCCGCAATGCGGTGCAGGCGATGCGCGTGTCGCGCAGGTTTTCGCTTGGAGAGTTGGAGGAACTGCACGGATCATTATGTCATTTGGTATTTGTTATCACGGACGGCGCTTTGCGCATCGCGGTGTTTTCCAACGCGATGGCGGCTTTCAAGGGCAACCGGTTCGCGGGCCATCACCTGTCGAGGACCGCGCTGAAGACCCTCATGTGGTGGGACGTGAAGCTCTCCGACACTTCGATTTATCGCCAGCTGCATCCGCTCGGCGTTTTGCGGGACTTCGGTATTTACGTCGACGCGAGCACGTCTTGGGGCGTGGCTGTCGTCATTGGGTCGCGCTGGTACGCGTGGCAGCTCGCGCCAAATTGGAAGCGGCCGGGCACCGACATCTGCTGGGTCGAATCGGTGGCGATCGAGCTCTTATTTATGTTATTGAGGCAGATGAACTTCCGTGACATTCATCTGCTCGTTCGCTCGGATAACAAGGGCGCGATCGGCGCGCACAAGAAGGGGCGCTCCCCCAACGTCGGGATCAATCTTTGTGCGCGGCGCACATCGCAAGGGGATGTGTTAACTGCGACACTGTCAAAGTCAGACTCGGCTAGATGGGTTCTTATGAGTTGCGACACTGTTGTCACTTGCGACAGTCTGAGGCGCTGATGGCGGGCCAAATTAGGAAACTCAACATTCTTTTTCTCCTCAATTGCGCGAAGGGGACCAACCATTCAATGCCCCTCCCCTCCCTCGCTCCGCTCGGGGGGTCCCCCAAACCGGGGCATTTCAGGTTAGCAATCTAAAGCCTCGTTCTCGCTTCAAGTATGTCCTTCAATCCTAACTCTAACAAACCCTAACTTCTAACTCTAACCAAACTCTAACCAAAACTCTAACTCCAACTCTAACCACACACTACACTGCTCGAAATGGTATTTACACGCTAATTCCGAGCTGATGGCAACATTTGATCCCCCACCACTGTGTCGCAACTGGTGACAGTGTCGCAACTGAACGGCGATGAACCAACGAGTCTGAGTGTGGGTGTGGCGTAGTTGGATGATCCCCCATTTGCGATCACGGCGGGTTTGCTAATCACCCCTAACATCATCTACGTCCCTTCCGCTGACAACCTCGCCGACGCCCCCTCCCGTGGGCTCCCCTGCAGTCACCTACGTACCGCCGACCGCCTCGTCTGCGAGTTTGAGCTTCCCGCTGAACTCGCCGATGTCCTCGTCTGACTTTGCGCACCTGCGCGCTCTCGACGGAATCTCGCTGCTCCTGCCGTCGTCCGCGCTCGCCCGCGCCCTTTCTCGTTCGTTTTCCGCGCCGTTGCCCGCTCCCGTTGCCCTGGTTACCCGTACCGCTGTCGAGTCGCCTTCGAATATCCTGGGAAATTCGTGTGTCGCCGCAGATCCTTGCGCGCCGCATCGTCTAACCCGCGTCTAGCACTCTATTTAACTCCTCGTTCTCATCGTTTTCGTGGCCTTTGGCCCCCTGTGCTAGTGTTTTGTTGCCGTGCGTTGTGGTCGCCCAGCGACTTCGTTTACTGATTTCTGGATAGGGTTATTTCTGTCTCGCCCCTCTTGACTGTCCACCTCGACCCCCTGCACGCGCGGGCGGAGTCCATCATCCACCCCGCACCGCGCGCGTCCCCTGCCGCCTCTTTTCGTTCGCGCTCCGCCTCGCCACTGCCCCGCCGCACGCCCACCGACCTCTCTAACCACGAGCCCGTTCACATCTTGTCTTCGTCACGCGCCGCAGAACCGCACGTTGCGCTCTTTGATGTGCGCCTCGCCGCCACCGCTTCGTTGCCCGCCAAGCGCCCTCGTCGCGCCGCCAAGGGGAGGGAGTTGGCGCGGTCACAGTACCGTCCCCACGTCCCCGCGGACCGGCGTGTATTGCTGTGGACCTCCCCGTACTCGCTGGGCGTCCACGCCGCGTGGGAGGCCGCTGGCATCCGCCTTGATCTGCAACGTCGCGTCTATGAGGGGCTGCTGCAAGCGCAGGTGGCGGAGACGCGGGAATCCTACGGCGCAGGACTCCTCCGCTTCCACCAATTTGGTGATCGCGAGGACATCCCGGAGTCTGCGCGTATGCCCGCAGACCGTTATCTCCTCGCCGCTTTTGTCGCTGACGCCATCGGCTCGTGCACCGGGGGCTGCATCCGCAACTGGCTCTGCGGTCTTCGGCTATGGCATCTCTTCAATGATGCGCCGTGGCACGGGGACGAGGGATGGCTGCCCGCGCTGAAGAAGTCCGCGGACAAGGGCGGCGTCGTCTTCAAGCGCCCTCCGCGCGGCCCCATCACGGACGAGCATATGCGCGCACTACGCGCCTCTCTCAACCTGAGCTCCCCATTCGGCGCGGCGGTGTGGGCGGCGGCCTGTTCTGCGTACCGCGGCTGCCTATTCTGCGTACCGCGGCTGCCGTCGTCTCGGCGAGATCCTCATCCGCAGTGCATCCAAGTTTACGACTATGCATGATACTTGCCGCAACACGCGTATCTCACACTCGTGTGTCAACGGGTGCGAAGTGCGGGATATCCACTTGGTATGGACGAAGACCACAACCACGGCGGGCGGCGAGTGCATCCTCACCGAGATCGTCGAGCGCGACACCGACCTGTGCCCGGTTTGGGCCTTCGATAATCATTGCCGTGTCAACCACTCTCCCCCCGCCAACACACCTCTATTCGCGTTTCGTTCGTCGACGACCTGGGAGCACCTCACCAAGGATCATTTTTTGCGCTACTCGGCGACCATATTCAAGACGGGTTCGCTGGAGCTGGTGTTCGGACACAGTTACCGCATCGGTGGTTCCTTGGCATTGTTGGCCGCGGGTGTCGCACCCGAGGTCATTATGAAGCTGGGCGGTTGGTCTTCGCTATGTTTTCTAATTTATTGGCGTCGTTTGGAAAAGATCCTCCCGTTAGCTATTACCCGAGCATGGGACGCGCGCATAGCCGAGTTCGCGGCCTCGCATGGTCACCCCTCCAGCGGGGACGTTGTTCTATTTGACTTGTAATTTCGTTTATTTAATCACGACGCGTTTATCTTTGCCTTTCGCTGCGCTCTGTTTGGGGCCCTCGGCCCGTTTCACTCGCCCTCGCACGAGCCTTCAGCTCTTGGAGCTCCGCTCAGTTGGGTTGCTCTGGGGCTCGTTCGCCGTCCCTTTGCGGCCCTTGTGTACGGGTTCGGCCGTGCCCGGTCCGCCCCTATCCGACTCGGGATTTCCCGCTGCCTTCACGCGGCCTACGAAACCCAACGAGTCGCCCGGGACGACCGAACCCCCCCAAAATACACACAAAACCGAAACCCCGAACCCATATTAATTGTGCCTCTACACAATTACTATCCCGCTCTCCCGTCCTCCATCCTCGAGAAATCTGGACGTTATCGACTCTAACTTGTTAAGTTGCGATCAGTACAGCCGCATATCGGCTGTCTTCCCATCCACTCGCAGCACCGGAAACGATCAACATCCCTTCCCTCGAACTGGATCATGCTTCGTTCCACCTAGATTTTAGCCTTGCCTACAGGTGAATGGACCATTTCCTACTCGACCCTCACTCATTACAAGTGTAAGTAAAATATCTTCTGCTTTATTTCAGACACCAAGCAGGATCTAACTTTGGACAGATATTCCTGCAAATCAAGTGGAGCTCCAACATTCGGCTGGCATGAGGACCAGTGCGCTTCCAATGGCAAAGCTTGTTTGCGCGGCTGATGAGGCGGTAATGTACCGCAGAGCGGCGAATTCCAGGAAAGGAATCAAGAGATACACTATTCAAATGAATCCCTCTGTTAGACCGTGCGCTGCCAACATCGAGGGTGTACGGAATTCTAGAAGCCTCGCAGACTTCCCATAAATACAGAGACCACAAGACGATACCGCACGGTTCCTCCCCCGCCACCTCCCGTTTGAATCCTCTACTAGTGGGTCTTCTCTCTCTAGAATCTGCGTCATCCCTAATATTTGCGGTGGCTTCAACATGCAACCCTTCACTATCGCTTGCGGCGTCGCACTCCCCCTAGGGCTGCTGGTCCCCCGTGCCCTTGTCGCACCCTTCAGCACGATCGCTCTCACACCAATTGGGTATCGCCTCAACACCAGGTTCCTCTCGGGGGCCTTGTATCGCACGTCGGGAGCGACCTCCATTTTCTCGACGCGGCCGGCGACGTCATGCAGGCGGCCAGCGACGTCGTGCAGGTGGCATTCCCCCGCGGCGCGAAAGCCGATGCCAGTACCGGAGGAGCAGTAGGGCTGGATTGCCTACGTCTCCTGGCTCACGGGGATCAATATCGAGCTCAAGGGCGGGGCGGTGCCGGGCGTCGCATGGGGTAATGCGGACGATGTGGTGGATGGGCTGGCGGCGACGATCGAGGTGGATGGGGCGACGGATGCTCAGATTACCATTACGTATCAGAGTTCATTTATTGGGCTTATGCTTAGCTTATGGACCTTACTGGACAATATTGGCATGACGCTCTTTGCTGCCTTTGAGTTCAATCTTCCTTCTGCACCCTGTTGGGGAAAACTCAAACAGATGTCTTGTATTTGAATCATTTGAATATGCCCGAAATGCCCGACAAGGCCCGGAGCCACGAAAGATGAGTCGCAAACCACGTTTGTTACGATTGTTACGATTGTGAACACCGCCTATATCAAATACATGACTAAGGTATGTTGATCCTGGGTGAACCCCAGCTCGTCAAGCACACGTTTCAACGTAGTTCCATGCTGGAAAATCCACCCGGTATCTCAGAAATAGTATAAGGTAATTTGAACCGCAGCTACTGACGCAGAGATAAGAATGTACGGCGGCTGTAACCTCTTCCACACATCCTCATCCTTATCGCGTTCCGGACGGAAGTATAAATATGGCCAGGTCGGCAGGTAGCACATTTCCTGGGGAACAACGGCTGAATCAAAACAGATGAGTCTAGATCTGAGACCGCGAGCATACCATTGCGATATCGCACATTGGGCAAATTCGGCAGCAGCAAGTTTATCATCTCAAAAATGAGGTGGCTTCTCGCGCTTGCGTCAGGCACTAGTCTGTTGTTAACCGCGCCACCACGTATAGGTCGCGCAGTTATTACATAATCGTCGGAGTTTCAATTGGACACGCAACCACTCTGCCCTTCAGATAGCTCTGGGTACAAACAATAAGAGAGAGAGTCTCTTTCATTCTCATTCCTAAGAGAACTGTGTCTCAAAAACTGTGAATCCGAGCCCATCTCCGCCCAAATCATTTTCTCGGGCTTTTCCGTTTGCCGGGCCATCAAATTCGGCATCAAGCTTCTGGAATTCTGCCACCACACGCTCGCTGAACAAGTTAGACTTTTCATCTGTGTAAGTGGGACCCAAGCCTCAAATCCAAAGAAAACACGCCCCCAAGACGTGTTTGGGTTTCGAAAATTTTGGTGATTACATAATAGCGGCGCGGCCGATCACTCCATCAACCTTACTGACACACTATAACAAACGAGGTACGAGTTGAGAATGTTATAGCGTCTGTTTATAAGAGACTAGTCAGGCACTGCGCTGAATGCGTCCCAGAAGCAGTCGGTGGCCGAATTCTGCTCAGCATCGATCTTAAGAGGAATCTGAACATCACAAATGTCAACTGGGCGGGAGATGGCAAGCAGTAGGAGGAGCATTAACATGGTCCCTGCCCGCGTCGACGTCGTTGGTCTAAACGTCGTCGGGGACCCGCAGTAACGAATCTGTTCTGTTATTTCTGGATATCTGCGCAGTTTGATCGCGCTTCGCACTGATTTCCTAACTGAGTAGAAATGGGTCAGTTGGCTAACTGGTCACCTTTTCGACGTAGGTCCCACCTGTGCGGATGGACAGAAACCTCAGGCTCTGATGGTACTTAGAACAGAAGGGCACTTGTCCCAACAGGTTCAATGCTTCCATCGATGTGGACGACAGCGTCTGTGGAAGCAGTGGGGTGTAAATTTGGACACGGCAGAGCCCTCGCCGTATAAATTCTCCCAGTAGTCAGTGTTGGGGATCGTCAGTGATGCGATCAATCGCGACTTAAAGTTGGATGGAAAGCGGGCCAATATTTACGGGTCCATAGCTGCTTAAAATCCACCAGTCAGGAATAATCAAATTTACCTAACACATACATATTCTCTACTTCTAAGCAAAGCGAGACGCGTTGATGTGGTGTATTTGTACGTCGCTGTCAACGCGTGAAGGTCGCGTGACTTCTCGTGAAAGCTCATCCTGGACATGAAACATTCGGACAACACATACAGTGACGACTCTAGACCTCGATTCCCCGATTTGCCTTGATTCCTCAAACATCTGCTCGGCCAGCCACCCTCAGCCACCAACTCCCGATATGCTACTGGTCCGACTCTGCGCTCCACGGGGCCTTCAAGGTTCGAGATTCCGACGGCTCCCCGAGTACTGCTTCTTTTGAAAGAGGCGCAACAGCGCTGGGAATGTAAAGTCGGGGCACAACGGTAGACGACCGACAAGATAGGGTCGCTTGAGCTGGGCCTCTTGGATTATCAAACCAACAGACATCGTCTGTCTCTACTTATCCTTCCGATATCCTCTTTCTGAGTGTGGTCATCTTGGGCCCCACCGTCCTGGACTCCTGGAAGCCTTCCAGTTCCCATGCCTGACTTCGAGGCTACTGCTCCCGTTACCCCCCGGTTACAACGTTCATCCTCCTTTCACAACAATAACTTTACGCCTATTTATTTTTGGATCCCATGGGCATTATGTGCCTCACGGATAACCGTCTTGCGCGCTCCCGGGTTGTGCGTCAGCATATAAAGCGTTGGGCCCCGCATGATCTCGACCGTAGTCCCATCCCGAGATCAATGTCTTCCCTTACCCCCGAGAAAGGCCACACATCCACCTCAAACAACTACAGCCCTGATGTTGAGCAGGGCGGAGGAGTCCCGATATCGACGACGGAAGGCCCGGCGCACAGGTCTGGGATAGGCAATCCTGGGCCGATGTTCGTGCATCCCCCCTCTGGCTTTGGACGCTATTAACGCTCGTTATCTCCTACCAGGGGATTGTTCTCCTTCGCATCCACGACGTTCATCCTCTCGATGTTCAACGTCCAGACTCGCGGGATCACGCACCAGAATGTCGTCGTCGGCATGGCCATCTTTGCGGGTGGGCTGACACAATTCATCGCCGGCATGTGGGAGTTTCCGCGCGGAAACGTGTTCGGCGCGACTGGTACGTGCTTGACCCGCCCGTCGTTCCTGCCCGCCTAAAGTATCGTCCGCAGCATTCTCATCCTACGGTGCCTTCTGGATGTCCTATGCCACGATCTTCATACCTTCGTCCGGCATCATGGCGGCCTACGCCAACCCTGACGAACTGGCCAACGCGATTGGTATCTACCTCGTCGCCTGGCTCATGGTGACGCTGTTCTTCCTGTGCGCTTCGCATTCCCTTCGCTGTACGGTGTGGCGCTGAACCGCTCCTCATGATTCAGACTTGCCGTCATCCGGAGGAACATCGCGTACACCGTGCTTCTGTCGTCCCTGTCCGTCGCCTTCGTATGTCTCGCCGCCGCCGAGTTCACGCAGAACCCCATGTGCGCATCGTTTCCGTCTTTCGCTCTCCCACGCGGATGATAACAAATTTGCACCCAGGGTAACCAAAGCCGGCGGCGTGTTCG
This sequence comes from Mycena rosella, assembly GCA_029378255.1. Classification (NCBI taxonomy): domain Eukaryota; kingdom Fungi; phylum Basidiomycota; class Agaricomycetes; order Agaricales; family Mycenaceae; genus Mycena; species Mycena rosella. The sequence continues at coordinate 161,363 of JARKIE010000028.1, forward strand.
GCATCATCACGGCGTTCATCGCGTACTACATCGGCGTAAGCGAGCTCTTGTTCGCTGAGCAGAGCGCCATCTTCAACCTCCCCCTTGGCGCCTGGGGGCGGTAGGCGCTGCCGAACTGTGCCCCATTTCTCCTGCGTGTGCGTGTGCGTGTGAGAGCGTGAGATGCTTCTATTTCCGCCCGCCCCGTCGGTCCGCTTGTTCATATCGCCAGTAGATGGCGATTTGGATGATAATGTACATATATCTCTACGATTTTGATGAATGGTATCAATGAAGGCGATTCTGGATGTACTGCTCACCTCACCCATTCAACATCTCCGGAAATACTTAACACAATCACAACTCAGCCATGTCTCCTCGACTGAAATTGTTTCGGTCCTTTTCCCATGGAGTACTTCTTCCCGCCCTGTCTCAGGCCTGCTGCGGCTCCACGCGCCAAGCCCGACCCACATTACCCAATATGGCTCTGCGAGTGTAGATCGTGGGACACGTTGCCCCGACTGCCTTTTTGGTCCCTAATCGCCGTAAAATGTAGATGGCTAGGCACTTCGGGCCGGCGCAAGTCACTTCGCTCGTCTGAGACACCTGACTGTTTTTGCTCACACCTCTGGGATTCAGTGGGAAGAACTGAATAAGTTACAATCACAACAGCGGTGGCGGGAGATTCGAGCGACACGTGATCCTGATTGTACCTTTTACTCTTTACGAACGGTAATTACCGTGGGAACGCGGATTGAGTTTTAACGAAAGGGAGAAGGCGCACATTCGACGCTGACGGTCTGCCCGCAGTGGGATCCGTCGTTGTAGTAGTCTGGGTGAGTTACATTTGTGTAGCACTCAGCATCGCTGTCTCCTTTAATACCTACCGAGAGGGTCGGGTCAGCCCACCGTTGAATTCATATGCTGTTCCCTAACTTCCTAGTCCTCGTGACTCACGGAGTCGAGTCAGCGGGAGATGGAATGGATACGGAGGATGAGCGCGGAAAGCTGCATGCGCGGGGATATATAAATTTTGTTGCGCACGCGCTTTACGAGAAGAGATGCCGCGGCGGTCTTTGCAAGCGGCGCGCTGTGTTCTTCCGCACCGTGGGTCTAAATCTGGCATGGCGAGTTCGTGATACTGAGGATTACGCACCGTCCGCGAGTGTGTACGTTCATTTTTTATAGACTCTGGAAGGGGACGCGTCCATGGATGGTGGAAGGAAGACACGGACGAACACGGCCGACGAAATAATTTAGCGTCCCAGACGGAAAGCATAGTCTACAGTGAGCTACACACGTTACATGCTGTGGCGGCGACCGTGGCCCGGGGGCGACGCGGGCGACTCCATCCGCATCGCAAGGACGACGTCGTCCTTGTGCACCCCGCCTACGAAGTGATAATCTTGGTACGACGGCGGGCGGGGCAGATATGGTGGGGGCGGGAAATGGTCTGAGGCCTCACACGACTCTGGCCACCAGTCGGGCCGGACCAGCAGATACTGGCGGTCGGACTGCACGATGTGATCTCGGCAGGAGGCACGGCAGTAAATGCGCGCGAATTGCACGACGCCAACGAGGAGGGCGGAGACGAAGAGCGTCAGGAAAATTATTACTGCGACGAGGATCGACTCGGTTGGCCCGGGGAGTTCCGCTTCTGGGGGGCCGCGGTAATAGGGAGTCGGTTCTGGGGAGAGGGCGGATAGAATGGGCAAGGGTTCAAAGGCCGGGGCAGAGTCCAGTGCCAGATATGGGTGAGTGCCCGAGCTGGACAACACGATGCTAACAGGTAGGGCGAGCGAAACCCTGGACAATGAACATGAGAGGAATCGTACGACACGGGGACCGAGCGGACTCACAAAGTATGGTGTAAAAAGAGGAGGAAAAGAGTCCTGCGTTGAAGGCACGATGAGAGCTGCATCGTAGACATGGAGAATGAGCGTAAATCCAGCGACAACTACGCAAATGGGCGGAGGAGTGCGGTTTTGGCGTACTTGAGAAGGGTTTCGAATAAAGAGGAAGATTACGACGCAAAATTCAGAGTAAAAGAGAGACGGCTTGAGTTCGCCGCAACCAGCGGCTTCATCACGCCGTGTGAGTCAAATCCCGAATCGCCTAAAATAGGTGACCCGCAAAAGGAATCCCACATGAATCAGAAACGGGTTGAATGGCCGGTCGAACGGCGGATGCGATTTTCTACGCTGTAATCAGCGCTCCTAATCAGCCTCCGCGTCGGTGCAGATGAGGCACCTTCTCAAATGATCGGCCGGTTGCGGAGTCGGTCCGCAACCCATGTGTAACTTGTAATAAGTACAGTACATCCTTGGAAACGAATATGGGGAGCTCGACGCCTATCATTTGGACAACCAAAATAAGCATACCTTTGGAAACCATAAAGCGGAAGGAGAACCTCTGGTAACATCGGATCGCGAACTGGGCGCATAGGTACGCCCAAAGTTTTCGTGGAGCTTCTCGTATCGCTCAGGGAGCTGTATATTATTAGTGCGTGCAGTGTTCGCCTTCCGGAATCCGTGTCCCCCAACGGCTCCGTCGGGCCTCCCGAAGCGCATCCTCAAGGACCTCCCTCGCACGCCGCGGGGTCGCCGACGCGGATGAGGGCGGGGAAGCACGCCGCAAGCCAGAGTGCGAGGAGTGCCTTGAGAACTCAGAGGAGTGAGCCAGTTCCGAGTTGGGTATCAGTGCATGTGGTGCAGACGCACAGCTTTTCATATTGGTCGGATCAACATTAATCGATGAGATCAAAGCCGCCCATCGGCCGCCTCCATCAGCCTCCATTGCGACCTACCCGCCTTTCACCCACATCATCCACCTCGACGGTTCCTCCACCGAGAACGAACTGGACTAGGCTCGCCCCTCACGCCTCGCGTTCAACGATAAATCCCTTCCAGCCCTCCGCGTCCCACTTGTCGTTCTTTGCCACCTGTACAGCTCCGAGCTACGCGCTTGCATTAGACGTGCGCTCGGTCTCGTCAGGAGCACCTCGATGCCAGGACTGGAAACGTGAAGCGCGCCGCGGTGCGGATTTTTGGCGGACCGCCGAGGCGTTTATCGCGCCGTAGATCTGGGTGCGTGGTTGCGCGGCGTCATGCTATTTTATTCTGAATTGGTTTACCCACTACCGAGCTTTTGGGTGGCTCACGCGTCGGATAGGACGAGTGACTATCACTCGCTTCTGGCTCTCAACACAGCTCGAGTTTTGTTCTCTGTGAGTGCACGATATCTTGCAGAGTGCCGTGGGTTAACATGGATTCCAAAATATCGGTCGTTTTAATTGCCCTGTACATTTAAGAAGGATTGTAAAGCATCATAGCTGGGCGACAACCTCAGCATTAAGCCCCCACTTTCCCCTTCCCTCCTGTGCGTTCTTGAGGACCGCGCCAGAGCGTCCCGTATAGTTATTCTCCCGCATCCACCGCTCCAATGTGTATGTCCCGGGGTGCACGCGCCGGATCCAGTCCATGTCCTTCTGCACGACGTCGTCCCGCAGGATGCGCCAGAACGCCGAGAAGTTGTCGCGGATGGTGCGCGAGCCGTCGCCCTTCGTCTTGTCGCTCGCCACGGGGTTGTCCACCATGTCGTCGAAGTTGGTCCACCACTCGTCCAAGCTCTGCGACTTGAACACAGCCGGTCTTCCCGTAACCTTGGTGAACGTCTAGCGCGGGTGTAAGCTACTGGATCATGTTGCTGGAGAATCAAGGTACGTACCTTGACGAGGTAGTCCCACCCGACGCGCTCGGAGGTGATGTTCAGCTCAGTGGCGGAGGTCTCGGCGCGGTGGTCGAACGTGTAGCGCGCCCACCACCCGAGGTCCTTCAGCGCGATCATGGGAATCTGGCCGCCGGCGACCGGCGCCGCGAACACCACCGTGCCGTCCTTGCGCACGTTCAGCGGATCAAATAGGCCCTGCAAGCTCCCGTCAGCGCGCGCAGGCAGCGGAAGGAGGGCAGCGTACACCCATGAGGAGCTCCATATATGGGCCCGTGGTGACGATGCTCCAGGAGAGCGCGTCGTCAGAGACGACGGACGGTTGCGCGCGCAGCCAGTCCGCGACGCGCGCTTTAGCGTCCATGTGATCGACCTTGTACTCCGGATTGAAGCCGGTGAGCTGGATTCATCCATCATCAATCAACCGCGTTCATCTAGGCCAAAAAATGCAATTACCTTGGAAACATAAGGCAGGCTGCTCCAGACATAGTGTCTCAGGCTGCGCGCCTGCTTCGCGGTCTCGAAGATGCGCATGCCGGAATACTAACTCTCAACATCAGTTTATATCCTCGCAGGGAAGAAGAATTCCAACGAACAATTTCCTGGACCTCGCCGACGGTGAACCCATCCGTGTTCACCCAGGCGCCGTATGCACCGTCCAAGGCCTTTGCAACGGACTTTAAGTCCTGGAAAGAGCCTGAATATCGTTTGAACATCAGTTTCGACTCTCGGGCGTGCGATCCGATGATTTCCGCACCTTCGACGCATTCAACACCCTGGGCTGTCAACTCAAGCGCGTGTTTGCTCGTCGGGTCCCGAGTGAGCGCGCGCACGGCATAGGGTGACGGATTCCCGCTCGCATCTGGGGCTAGGAGCGCCTCGACGACGACCTGGCCCTGCGCGCCCGTCGCGCCGATGACGAGGATCAGTTTCTTGCTTGCAGACATTGTAGAAGTTGAAGTTTGGTTGGATTTGGTAGTTGGAGAGTCGCTTTGGAGGTGGATATTTGGATGGATAAGGGCACATGGACCGTTGGCTTTATACCTCCCGTCCTCTGCGTTCAACATGACTTCGTGCGAAGCGAATGATGAACCAAGCCCGAATGTGATCAGTGCCCGAGGATGCCCGGGTGTGACGCCATAGTTCGCCGCGTGACATTACACATCCAACCTCGGGCATGCCTCGGTCACCGATTCCAAGTCCAAAATAGGGTCGGTGGCGCTTCCCACGGCAATCTCGGTTTGAAAGCGTCACCGGGGATGCCCAAGCACCAGGGTAAAGCGTGCAGCTGAGTACGCCCCACATGAAATCACGGAAACGGTTGAAAGTTGAAAATTAACATTAGCAACCCAGGATCACGACGCCTACCTACAACGAATGCAAGGACAGAACCATTTCGCACCGACGCATTCCATACGCTCTGGTCGCTTTGGTTTTTTGGACGGTACTGTTGTCGTACATAATGAGAGACTAGTATCCAGAGTGGAAAATTATTCGGAAAGGAACAACCCACCGCTTACCAATGGTAGGGGACAAGAAAAACGTCAAAATATTTTCCAAAACCACAATGCATCGCTTAGTGAAAGATCTTCAACCTACCCCCGAACCAAACGAGGATCTTCTGCTAAGCGATGCCTATCCTTCGCAATGAACACCAGGAGGCAACGCTGTCCATCCACTGAGAGGAAAACTCTTACAATTGAGAATTCTAGTTGAGATTTGCTTCATGAGACTAGGGTGAGGTAAGAATCCAGATACACCTCTCCAGCTGATGATAATGGTGCATTGAATCCGAGTCGTACAATTCAAACTTGTGAGAAAGGAATCGATTATAATCTGCTCCGCGCGCGCGCGCCCAAGTCCACAACAACGCCATCAAGAGCGCTGCAAATCGCGAACGCGACACGGTCTGGCTGCTCTTGTACGATCTAGAATACGTCGGTCGACAGATGAGTGCATAATTGAGGAGGCGGCGCACCATGTGCCCGCCCTCCAGCCGCGTAATCGAAGCGGCCACGCGGCCTTCTGAGCCGTCGGAGAGCGAGTCCTGCAGGACTCTCGGCCTGCGGAATGGCGGTGAGGGGTTAGATACGTGAAGCGCGGGGAATATATGCGTACATGAGGCGACTTCCGGTTGCCCATACCAGATGCACGGGTACATCGCGACTCACGCGGGAGAGTTCTTCTACTGCGTCGAAGTGCGGCTCCACGTCCGGGAACGCCATTGCCTCTTGCCGGCGGTCACACTTCAGCGCCACCCTACCGTCTGGCGTGTCTGCAAGCCCGTATTCCTGCGTAGCAGCTGAAGGGATCAACACCGGATGGTTCAGAAGCGACCCACAGTAAAAATGCGCAGCACTCGCGGGTCCCAGTGCTTCCACGGAGCCCTTCGCTTCAACCACTCGTGTGCCTCTTCGCGCGAGCGCCACCGATCGCGGCGCATCAAGGTCGTCGCGACGCTCGTCGGGACCCCTTTAGCCATGTAGTGGTGGAACATATCGGGCGCCGCCAGCGTGGGCTCGATCAATACGATGCAGGCGTATGGGATCGCAGAAATGGAGAGGCCTTTGAGCGAGGTGACCCTGTGATAAGACGTCGCGGCGCGGATATTAATCAAGAACCTGAAAATCACTTACATGGTTCCTGCTCCGGCGGAGTGCCCGATAGCGACCATCCGTTTGCCCAGCATCCGTGGCGAGCGCACGAAGGCAGCGATAGTGGCAGCCCATTCGTGCGCCGCTGGAAAAGGGAGAAGGTATAACCGTCCATTAAACGCTAACTAGGACGGAGAAGACCAGAAATACGCACAGACACCCATTTGCCGCCTGCTCCCCAGTATCTTCTGATTGAGTATCGATGCGTCGCCGTGGTTCTGCCAATCGAATGCCCACGCCTCCCGCACGCGCCGGTGTCGTGCCTTGGATTTCTGTAGTCGAAATACCTGAGCTATTATCGGCTCCCACTGCTCTTTATCTATTATCGTGCGTCAAATTGAAGCTAACGAGGGGAGTGCAGAGCGGGACATACGAGACCCAATGCAGTGCGCGAATAACAGACTGAAGCCTTCGTGGTTTGACGCAGATTCAGCGGTGAAGTACCGCTTCGCCGTCATCTTAAGGACATAACCAGACGAGTCCCTGCTGTCAGAGCAGGAGGCGAAGGCGAACACAACGGGGGTTGTTTCTAGGAACATCTTGAGTACTGCGAGGGTAGAGCCAGGGAAACAGCAGGGGTCAAATAGCTCTTGCGATGAGAATCCAGTATATATACCCGGCGCTTCGAAACTTGATTCTGAATTGACATGACGATACGTCAACAATGCTCACTGGGGCGAATATTCACAGGAAGACCAGTGGGGGAGACCCAAAACCTAGTTTGACGTGGAGAAGCTGAAGAGCTATTCTCACCTCGCATCCGCCGACCCAGAGGACGTGCATGATGAGTCAAGCGGTGACCAAGTGCTGGAATGGATCCCCGAGAACATTCTACGTGCAGGCGAAGGCTGGACGCGAGGCATTCGTTGAGCGTTCTGTTTCGTTCCGCTGGGGTTCCACCGAAAGAAAGGGAATTGATGGAAGTTACAAAGTCGTTCGAAAAGAGCATGAGGTTGATGGTAATGTCACAATTCGGTTGCGTCGATAGTTCGGCGGGATTGGCAGACCTGCAGACGGTCCATTCAAGGAGATGCCATGTGAGGAGCGCTCAACGTGTTAGGCATTTGCGTCGGAGACAACCGGCCTGGGGCTCGAAGCCTGTCCCGCGACTTGGGGATCTTATGGGCGGGAAGTTTGAGCGATTTCCATATGGCCTTCTCGACCGACGAATGTTCTCATACTCCAGACACGAGGCCCACTCAGTGCGGGAAAGTGTTGCCGAGTGACAGCGATGATCATGGTTCCCAAAAAATGGCGGATGCCGAGGGGAGACCACCTCATCCAGCGCGGTAAGCATCGAGAAATGCTTGAGGTTGGCCGTTCATCGAGTCGTTGCCATGCGCAGGCCGAGCGCGAATTGAGCGCGAGTGTCGCTTGCCGACAGTTGCCGTCGTTGCGTTACACAAGTGGGAGGGTCCAAGGAGGTTCATACTTCAGAGCGCAGTAAACCGGTCAGGAATTCTGAAACGGTGATGAATGAGAGTCGAGACCAAGTCAAGACCAGAAAACTTGAAGGCATGTCCTTGTTTGTCTTCACATGCCACGTCACGTCGGCCCTCTTATCACACTCGTGACTCGGGCATTCCCGGAACGCTTCCGGAATCCTTCTTCGCCGTTCTCTGAATATTTCCTTTACCTCGAAGCAAAGCTTCAGAACGCAATGAAAAATTTGAGCGCGTCTCAATTCTATCCGATTCCTCGCCCTCCACACCTCAAAACATAATGCCGAGAGTTGTTGGCTTCAACCCTCAGTAGACAAGTTGACGGTTCCGCGACTCGGAGAGTCATCCTGCAACGCTGTCAATGCAGGTCGATTGTTAGAACTGGAGGGATATAGCGACAGAATTTTGGGTGCTTCCCTTCGTACTTTACTATTGTTGTTACTAATTACCTTCATTGTATTCCGCCTGTATTAGACACACAGAAAGCGAAATCTCCCGCAAATCTCCCGACAATAGAATGCTGTCAAATATTCCCATAGGTAATTGTTGCATTTCGACGGAGGAGGGGCTAAAGTAAAGAGGCTTAGAGGAAGGTTTGCAACAGCACTGTTGGTTGAAAAGGCTTGCTTTAGGGCAAACGGATGCCCTAAGAGCCGCTACATTACTTGATTATATACCTACAAGTGTGGCTACTAGAGTATTCTACAAGGTCCAACATGCACTACTAAATATAGAAATGTAATGTACTAGAAAGTTCGGGCGCAGACCCACTACTTTACTTAATAAATTAACCCAGCTCCAGCGGCCTCCGAGTCAGTGGAGATTCCAGAATACCGCAGCAGAGGTCCCGTGTGGACAGTTCAACACCTCCGGCATGTAACCTTTCTCTTGGCATTTCAACAGGACGCCATTGCACCACCTCTCTATTGATTCCTCAAACTGGTCCGGGCCGACGGAGTGCAAAATGTGAGAAAACGAAGCCTCCCACAGCAGAAAACCATAGTCGTCTTAACCTGGTGACGGTCATGCTGATCGCACTTCCGGGCCCAGTGTCGCGACCCGAGGATGCTTGTTGCACGGGAATTCGCACGCTTTCCTACCCGACAAATATTTTGCCCTCGAGTATCTCCTGAGAACCTGTCTAGTGTCATTTCGGCGGGCGGGATCATTTGACGGCACCCCTCTGGCGAATGGTTGGTCATCGATTTGCTGTTAATTTGGGCGTCACGCACAATCACCTGACCACTTGCTTTTCGGTTTCCCCGTCGTCGGGTATGAGAAGTCTCGAACCGGGAGAGGTGACCATTCTTCCTTTCACATGCTCGTTTCTTAGCTACTAAAGGCCGAGTGTACTATAGCCCCAAAGCCATACGTCTCCTTTCCCCCGGCCTACACCACGATGGACGTTGCTAGTGAAGTGTCCCAAATGTATGTTTCGGGTCCAAAGGAATAGCCGATTACGTGCCCTGACCCCCAACGCGCAGTATCTTCGAAAATCACCTGCACATCGTCGGGATCTGTGAGCTGCCTTTCCTTCAGTATGCTGCCCCGTGTTTGATGCTGTGATAGCCTTCCTGTACTGGGATCATTTCCTAACACTAAGTATTCGAGGTTGCTCATACTCCTGCTAACCAACCCACGCGCCCACCAGACACCGAGATTCACTTCCTCTGGACACGGCGAAAATTTGCAAGCGCTTATTCTTTTTTCATCATCCGCTATGGCGCATTCTTGATCAACATCCCTGGTCTGGTTACCTTGTTTCTCACCCTTCCAACGAACGTAAGTTGCTACTTCAGGACTCGACTAGTCGATTGACCTCGCCAGGTGTTCGTGCTGCTCCGACTTGGGTTCCAATGCCTTTTTAAAACCCCCAGCCAGCTGCATTTTATGGAGCACTGTTTACGCGATTGCGATACTCGTAGTTCAGTTTCTAATTTGTGGTATGCTCTGTCTCTCAATGTGCCGCTCAGCTCCCTGATTTTGGTACAGTTGTTATGTGCCTGCGCATGTACGCCCTCTATCGCCGAAGCAGGCGAGTTCTGTGGAGTCTGGTGGTCATCGGGATATGCTTGACGACAATTGCAGTGGTAAGTTGCACCCTTGAACTAATGGTAGCACTCCTCACTGCTTCCGGCGAAGTATACCACACAGGACCAGCATTCTACCACACTCACGGGTAACAGCTAGAAATGAATCAGACCGAATCTCACTAAAGAGCGGCTAGTTTTGCCTGGATGCCATTCTCATATCTCAATGATGACGTGAGCGCTTTCATCTGCTCCTGAGGGTTGAGTTAACCCCACGCTATATAGCTCCCATCGTGCGTCTCTTATGCTATTCATATCTGATCAATGTAAAATGTGGTATCCAGGATTTGCCGGCGCCTGGGCCACACTCTTCTGTTTTGATGCCATAATCTTCGGGCTTACCGTGCACCATGGATGGTCTACCAGGGAGGTGCGGACGAACATGGCGCTACACACCTTGATAGTCCGTGATGGTGCGCGTCTCACCCCTCTCTTCGTGCCCAAGTTGTGACCGTTCCCAGGCGCCGCTTACTTTGCGTAAGTATTTCTGCACACGATTTCCGGCCCTCAAGGATGTACCCAGGGTTATGCTTCTCTCCAACCTCGCAAACATGATGACCTTCATCGTATGGATCCTTTTGTCCTTCCCCGCAAAAAAACTGATGCGCTCGTTGCAGACGAACACGGTAGGTCTGCTCCTTCCTGCCATGAGCTTTAAATCAGACATTGCAGCCGGTCCTCCCCGGCTCCTTGGCAACGTTTGCGAACTGGTAAGATGGTTTCCCTGACCGGCAAAGATATCATGGATCATGAACCACCAGCATCTCAGTAACGATGATGATGCGCTTAATGCTCAATTTGCACGAGCACGCAGAGAGGGGGGTCCTTAATGTCTCCCGATCTTTCCTGGACGAGCCCGGCATTTTTGTCAATATTCGTCGGCCTCAAGCATTTTGACTGTTGAGTCAATCTGTACAACTGTAACGTTCCTGTAATTTTAAAGTCCGTAGTCGGCATCCCAATTTTCTAGAATGACAAAAAACCCGCAGTGCAGTGCATCTACTCCTCTACTCGAGTCCCAAACCCGAAGCGGAATTCCGATCAGGTCTCCGAGTGTAAGAGAAACCGGTATCGCGCGGGATACGGATAAGTGAGCACGCGCAGTAGTAGCACGTGTTAGAGTTGAAAGCAGCGTTGGTGTTACACAAATGCAACACAGATATCTATGAGCGAGAATATAGGATCGGAACCCTTATATAATCGGTAAACACGGGGGACTTTCACCGAAAGAAGTGCAAATGAGATACTGTGCTGGTATCTAGACTTGTGCTGCTAGTTGATAAAAGCAGGGTAATAGTGCGCTCTTAGGAGTCACTAATAGGTCACAGCAAGCTCTTAGGAGTTGCTAGTGGTTCACGTAATAGAATAGTAGTCTCTTAGGAGCTACTAGGGTTCACGCAAGGGTGTGTGTAAGTTCACAGGTAAGTGTATTGGCAAAGATGTAAGATGCCTTCACAAGAGGGAAGGCTCCCCTTATATACTACTGTAGTGAGTCATAATTGAACTGAATCATATTTAGGATGACTCAGGAAGTCGGAGAGACATAGCCTAGCGGATGTGAGGCATGACTCCGAAGTTGTGTGAACCGTGAGAGTGATGGAACAAATCAGGACCAACAAGCGCCGTGAATTACAGAGGGCATAGTGACGCGAGGTTAAATACATGGAGGCTAATAATAAATATGGAAATTCGAAACTAGAAGTCATATCCATCACACCGAGCTCCTGCTCGCCTGGGCTCTCCAATTGTTAACGACTGCCGACACATAATCAGTCGGAGCAGCCGTACTTGCCACATGCGCCATTCCTCGAATAATTGCTACTTTTACATTTAAACCTTTCTTCACGCAGCGCTTAGACTTACCTCATTCAATTGATTTTAGGCGGGAGCAGTGAAAGTCATTTGAGGACAGTGGGCAAGTGGAGGTGAATTCGGAAAAAGAACTGAGGCGGAACCCTGCCGCTACCAGCGCACTAAGAAGCGGGATACCCGATCATATCCGGATCCTATTTGAGTTCGTGTTCAATCGATGGGTAAGTTACATCTCAGGAAAAAGTTTCCAAGTGGTAGACCGACCCATCGTGGATCCATGTTGGATGCTCGCCCGCCAAATTTTCACAACCATTTACAAACTGTTTTACATAACCTGCTTTAAACCGCGTAATTACCGTTTTCGGTTAATTTTCCCCGTTCCCTACACGAAACTAAATGATCGGAGCCTTACGGCGGCCAGTGATGAGTGATTGTTGTAAACAGCGAAGCAGGCTGGCACTTAACCTGGCGCATCTATGTAGCCATCTTGTAACGTTGAACAAGAAGGCGATAAAGGTTGAATAAAGGATGTGAATTGAAGGGCGAGGAGCGATGAATAGCGACGATGTGGTAGGGAAGAGAACAGGAACAGGAACATGCTTTAATGAGGTTCGAACCGAAGACGGCCTACATAGGAAACTTTGAACAGGAAAACTGGTTTAGCGTGAGTAGGGAAGTTTAGATGTTTTTCGTTTGAACTGTTGAACGCAGAGAAAAAGAGATGGTGAGCCGGGTCCATGCAGCAAAGCAAAACTGATTCGACCCGGGCTCGAACCGAGGACCGCCTGTGTTACACATAGAATGTTAGACAGAAGTGATAAACCAACTACACCATCGAACCTCTGAGAGCCGGCTATGTGCCACGGTATAGGATGGAAAGTGCCAGACGAACATAAGTCAAGGCACTGCGGCGATCACCGAAACTTAGTCGGAGGCTAAAATTATGTTGTTCATTTAGTATACCAAAAGTAAACTGTCGGTAGACAGGCTGGTCGATCTGAGTTTGAATTCGAGACATGCGCGAGATAATCGAGACATGCGCGAGATAATCCCTTTGGTCTATTTCTAAGCGAGATTTGGCGGGGTTCAAATCCTAACAACAATAACATTTAAAAGTTCATTCTTGTGAGCCAAGCACTGCAAATTTCGGTCACGGATAAGGACGTGCAAAATTGAGCGAGAAGGATGCAGACCGGGCTTGCTTACAAATAGGATATCTCGCGTGTTATGGAAATACAAACTCAGATCGACTGGTCTGTCTATTGACAGGCTTGCCTCCATAGACAGACCAGTCACTGGTCTAACTGCACCCTTGATTCTGGAAGAATTATCGGAGCCTTTTTTCCCAGTCCGAGTCACAGAATGCAACACTTCCAGGAGAATTCTGACTCTAAACAATGCCAGGAACAAGGAGGTAGGCATCCAGAGGCAACAGAGTGAATTTGCTTGCATCCATAAGTAGAACTGCAGAGACAGGAAATTATTATCCTTCATCTGACTCACGCTCCAAACCAATTCAATCTGTTTGTGCCCCGCTGCTCGCCGGCCATTCACTATCATTTTAAATTATTTTACGAGTACTTAAGGTAATCGTTATTTAATCAATCGACATGAGGTTTTTCAGGTCTCGGTGAAAAGTGTCCCAGCTCAAGATTGCAATGCAAAATAGGGGCTGTGCTATGGTATTTAGTGGCTGTGTTGAATGCACAATAGTGGCTGTCCTTTAAATTTGCTTTAAATTCTGTGAAAATATAGTGGCAGTGTTCATGCTTTGTAATTAGGTCGCAATTGTGGGCCGCGTTCGAGTCTCGCCAGGTGTATTTCTTTTTTACAATTTATTAACTTTGCCTCTCTTGCGTATTTGAGCAGTTCTTTTGAGCGCATCATTTTAGTAATGTTTTATTCTAGCTTCCAAACAATTTTCAGTGTCTAAACCGACCTGTAGCTTCTGGTTTGCATTGAAGTCCATGTGGCTGTGTCCATTTGTTTGGTTTCAGCAGATTTCCCCTCGGCCCTCGGCCCTTCCAGAATCTCTATGTCAACTTAATTCAGGGCAGGTTGCAATTGTGTATATCTCATCTAGATGCCTACCCAAAACTGGCCATTGTCCGGCTGTTTACCTCGCGTTCTGTTTGAATGGCCGCCAAAATCTATCGTGGACACGTGTAACTTTCTCACGGTGGTTATGCTTGGCTGGTTCAATTTTTTTGTGTAGTCGCAGATCACGACGTAGTCTCTAACAATTTTTCTTGAATGTTACTTTATTGCAATTTGTAAAAATAATGTCCTCCACCTGAAAAAAAAAAGAATTCAGTTCAAGTTGGGCAGCGCGAGGTCGCGGGTTTGGACCGCGCGGCCGACATCATTTTTACCATCAAAGCATAACCAAATAACACGTGTTTTCCGTCGCGCTGGTCTTATGTGGTATATCTGACCCATCTTGGGGGGAATTTATGGGTTAGCAATGTTTCTGGAGGTTATTCAAGGGGTATAAACATTTTTGGGAGCCAAATCAAGGACACTATCATGTAATTCCTGGATGCATGTTGAACTGTTGAATTCCTGAGGTTTCAAATGCCCTAGGATATCACTGAGGCTCTTAATTGATCTACAAGATGCTGAGTGCATCCCCATACAATTTTGGCCCTCTTATTATGTCTCCAACCACAACAGAAGCAAGTCGGCATAATTTTAAGTACATAATTAGAATATTATAGGATAGATTCCGGTGCAAGGACATTCAGAATACACTTGAAAATATGTGTCCGGTATGATAGGTGTGACCCAGAGTACTCCCCCACGAAATAGACCTGAATTTATGCATTCTTAGCTGCAGCATTTGGAAATTCATTACTTTGAGTGATTCAACTCAAAATGAACACATCCCCAAGCTATTTAAAACACTTATGTGTTACGGAAAATGATTTTGGAACATATTTGCCATAGTTTAGTCTAAGGAAAGGGCAAGCAAAAGACGACGCGACTGAAAACACGCGTTATTTGGTCGTGATTTGATGGCAAAAATAATATCGGCGGCACGGTCCGAACCCGCGACCTTCTACTGAAAACTTGTTCTTTTCTTATCACTGGGGCGGACATTGTGTTTGCAATTCTAGAGGGAAAAAAAAACCCCATAAGTGCGAGTTTGCCGGGCCGTGCCGCGGCCTTCACCCCAAGTAGTGGAAGAAAAAAATAGAACACGTGACCTTCCCCCTTGAACTTTTTCTTCCACTAGAATTCTGACTTTTTGTGGGAGAAATATAGACCCTCTTTCATGTAGTTTTCCCTCAACTAGGCTCACTAAATGAATATCATGATTCTAACCGTTTTTGCTGACTAAATTTCGGTGATCGCCGCAGTGAGGTTGCCTTGGCAGGATTTCGAGCTTTCTGAAGAAAAAAAAGAGAGTTGTTCGGTAGATTATACCGGCCTCTCCTGAAAGATATGAACAATTGGCCGAAGTGTCAACCAACTACAGTTAGATTCCATAACTGTTGCCTGTCGGTTTGGCCTCCGAGCTATGGGCCCGTGCCGCCTTGTAGGGAGGCAACACACCGACCAGGGCCGTGACATGCTCCCGCAGCCGGGGCCAACGCAACGAGTTACGAGGTAGATCGTGACCGTGACCGTTGCCCAAGTCGGCGACGTGACATTTTTAAAGGGCACTTTTGAGGGGGTTTTCCAGTAAGTTTAGGCTACTTATTTGAAAGGTGAAAACAGACTGAATTGACTGATTTTTCATTTCCCAGCTATGTTTCAGGCTAGGAAGTTTTTTATTTTTATTTTTTCTGCACAAGTCACGGTCCGCCCTTTGGCAACGGCGCCCTCCGTGACCATGACCCACCCCGACGGGGGCAACGCAACCGGTGCTCCGTGACCGTGACTGTTGCCTCCCTACAGAGCGGTACAGTATGGATTTTGAGGAGGGGAATACAACAGAAAATGGAAGGTTGGTTCAGCCCCAAAGCTATGGGTTTTGAGGAATATGGGTTACATATGTGGAATCAGACTGTACACCATCAGACCGATATTCGGGGAAAGTAGGACAGGGGGTCAACTGCGAAGATGCGAATAGCAGGAAAGAATCAATAGTGTTGGTCGAATGGCATACAACATATACCCAGGGTACAGATCACAGGGAATTCATTATTTAATGTGCACGGTTGGATTGAACGTGGGTCATTGGAAATTTGTCGAGAGAGAAGGTTCGGTTAATCTATCCAGCACGAGACGCGTGCTGGGATAGTTTTCGTCGCATTTTCTGAAGCTGAGTCTGGAGCGATTGAAAGATAGGAGGCAGAGCAGGAAGGATCATCCATAAAGTGGAAGTTTCAGTAACCGCCAACCACCGGAATCGAGGTGTAGTCACCCAAATTAAGGTAGATCGCAGAACGGACATAATGATACAGCTTTGTATTACAGGCACATGGCTCACAACGACGCGTGGATGCGACGGGAGAAAGCCTGGGAGTCGGATGTAAGCATACTTTTCGTTGAATGGATGTCAACACGGTATAGTAGGGATATCACAGCTCACCGGACACGGAGAACGAAGCCACTGGGCCAGTTCGGTGGGGAATTCGATTAGTACCAGCTCAGACGATCGATTCCGAGGACGTCAGTTTGAAGTCCCGGATACAGTAGTCCAACCGAGATAGGTTCGCGCGTACAGTGGACTTCCTGGAGGCCATGGTGTACATTATTCTACCAATTAACCACAGACATATAGCCTTCAGTGACACAGATGGTGTATTGGGGCCGGAGGAACGGACGCTAAGAAAGAGCGGCCTGAGATTGATTGCCTACAGAATATAGATATGTCGGGCATTGGGGCCGGAGGAACGGACACTAGGAAAGGGCGGCCTGAGATTGACTGGCCACAGAATACAGATATGTCGAGCATGAAGTTCGGTTCGATGGAGACCCTTGCGGATTCACGATGAATGGATGTCCCGTCGTCGAGTCCTTGAATGCAGCTGTAGGCGCGACATCTGTTGGCGTTTGCGTCTGTCGGCGACGAGTCGTGAAAGATTGGCAGCACCGATGTTGCCTCGTTTGAGCCCGATGAAAGCGGTTATTCCGGGCTTTACCTAGAAATTGCGCAAAGGAGCGCAAAGGCGTGCACCCGGGCCCTCGGACTTCGGGCTCTGTGCATCTCCATACTGCAGTGTCCCGGAAGTGAGGCGAGAGGCGACTCCTATTGAAGCATTTCGAGGTCTCCAGGCAACCAGAGGCTCCACATCCGAGAGTTCAAAAGACTGAACGATGAAGACAACGTGTAAGCGACGTTTGTTTGACGTTGTTGCGACGCGATCAATGATCAAACGTGACCTTTCTCAGTTCCTGCCTCCACGTTGCGCCGCCGACTTGCCTGGTGCCACCGACACTTTCGCGCCGTCAAAGCCTCATTTGAATGCGGGTCCCGGAAGTTAACTGTTCAGTAATCAAAGCTTGCTGCAGTGTTATCTCGCAGCCTTGAGCTTCATCAACAAGGAGGCACAGCCTACTTGAAGACAGCAGCGCATCATGTCTGTTTCGCAGAATTAATCATCGCAGATCGTCCAGGGCCAAATTTAACAGCTGCGCTGGGTGACGTCCTCATTGACAGCAAATTGAAAATCGGTACGCTGACAGTTCACTGCCTGCTCTGAAGCGCGCGTTAAACAAGGATCTCCCCTGGATGTGTTGTATCAATGTGCTCTTTCCTTCAAATTCTGGGCGAAGGGAGGTGAGTTTTCAGTTCGACATACTCGTATGTGTAGCCCGCATATTCATTTGATTTCACTGATTTCTTAGATCGGCGACACCTCATCAATACTTTCCGCATGAAAGTGCTCCACGGGTCCCCAGCCCGATAATTAATTTGCCAAGAGGGTCTATGCAATGATTCACTGTCAGCAAAAGGCCGTTGTGTCGGATGTCGGGTCCGAATGCGTATTTGGGCTTGTTGTCCTCCTCCTTTACCACTCACCTCCCGATGACACGTATGATTCAGCGACAACCATCTGCCTTGTATGCTGCGATGTCGAGTCCTGTTTTTCCCTGCGGCTCCGATTACAAGAACAGATAGATTTTCTGGACGCGAATTGAATATCCCGCCTGCCGCAGAGATACTTACTTCGAGGTGCGGATCTATTTAACCTTGGACGCCGTGGCATCTGACAGTGGCACTCGCAGCTTATCCGACAGAACATATCCGTATGTCTCTTTGGCGCTGTGATCGAATGGTGCGCTGCGGCGTCACTGTGAGTCTTCGGGACTCGTGCGGTCCGGTTTTGCAAATCGTTTGCGCGACGGCGGGGTCGGAATTCCCTGTGCCGTCTGTGATTAATTATAAGATGAGCGGGCGCATAGCCATCATCGGTCGTCGTACCGTTCTTCTCGCTATTGAGCGAACGAGGAACCGTCTGAATCACCGTCATAGATTGGCGCGGTGCACTGTCCGTCTTACTTCCCTCCCACCGCCAAATACTGATTTCACTTGCTATCTAGTCAATGATATCACGCATCGACTGTTAGAGTTGCCGTTTAATTGCATGATGGTTTGTCCTCCAAGCCCCTCGGGCCTGGCACTAATTGAACCGCCAGGACACTCCCCATTCGGCAGTGCCATCAATCTGAATTTTGAAACCTGTCACCGAGATGTCAACATGCTCAGTCTACGCTCACAGCAAAACTCTGGCTTTCCGGGCATAGGATCCCAGTCATATTACGAGTGCCTTCTCGTGTCCGGAACTGTATAAGACGCGCCGTGCGCGATTTTCACCACCGCACAGCCAGCGCATACGCAAAGCCAACACACAACACACCATGAGTGACCCACGCCGCTACCACTCCGCCTCCAGCTCGGGGTCGTCCAGCAATTACCCTCGCAGCTCCTACAGCTCGCTCGCAGATGCGGGAATGTCGTGTTCGTAGATGTTAATGTCCGAGAAAACGCTCCATTTACCCCGGCCTTGGCAGACCCTAGGACGAACCAATCAAATCCCTCCGGGGCATATTACGGCGGGGCGATGCCGCCAACGCAGATGTATCCTCCAACATCGAATGGTCGGGGAAATCCATCCCCGCACCCTTCCACCTATCAGCAGGGCTACGGGTCGCAGCCATACGGCATGCCTGGCCCTCCCATCTCGCCGGATTCGCCGCTGAATGGCTATAGTTTCAACACACAGTACCCGAATACGTCGTATAATCCTAACACGGCGTATCCAACTTCCAACACGCAGTGGGCTGGATCGCAAGCCGCGCCCTTCGCTCCTGGATCCTACGACATGCTCATGGCCTCGCTCGCGACCCCGACGGGTCCGTCGCATACCTCTCCATATGGTGCCTCTCCCAGTGCGTACGCTGCGCACCCAAGCAGCCAGTACGCGCCCCCTTCCTCTTCCCCCCACGCGCCGGATGCAAGCTGCGGCGTGAAACAGTGCTACCACTGCCACGCGACGACGACGCCGCTCTGGCGGCGGGACCCAGTGACGCAGCGCACTTTGTGCAACGCGTGCGGGCTGTACCTGCAGCAGCGTCACGCGCTGCGCCCACAGGAGCTCATCGACGCCGAACAGGACGACTCGGACGAGGAGGAGGGCCCGGGCGACGGCCCGGAGTGCAGCCACTGCCATACGCGCCAGACGAGCGTGTGGCGGCGCAACAAGGAAGGCGACCAGGTGTGCAACGCGTGCGGGGTGTATCAGCGCTTGCGCGGGAAGGAGCGGCCGCTGTCGCTCAAGCGCAATAAGATCAAGCCGCGTGCGAAGCACCCGCAGACGTGAGCGCTCGCGAATGGACCGTTTATCTGAACTTTTGAACCATTGTAAATTTTCCCTTGCCGCATCCTTTTCGTATTTCGTTCCGTCGCCCTCGCACCTATTTATCTCGACGTAATTTGCTATCTATACATTTGCTGAAATGAACACCGGATTCTTTTCGTTGATTGCTTTGTACGCGCCGCCTTGTTAGATTTGACTCGTCATATATGACTACTCCGCCACATCCCACCTACTTGGGACATTGGCCTGCCTGATTGGATCCCCCTTTTATACCAACATAAACCATCTCCGAATCACGTCGGACAGGCCTATGCTCTGATTCGAGATGAGGAAGTTGAATACGTCGGAAAGCTCTGAGCCCGGAAAATGCTATTTAAGTTCCGGAGCAGATATCAGCGCCCATCTCCTACCAGGGCAGTTTTTGGAGCAGGGAACCTCACTGAAACCCCAGATTCGGCCTTGCGAGATTTGCATCACCACTCGAGCGCATCCACTGATTAGATAGACGCCGTGTTGGCAGTCCGCTGGATCGGGCGATCCGCGAGCTCGTTTTGGGCCTCGGCGCCTTTCGGAGAGCGAGCATTCAATGCACACCGCAGGTTGAAAATACTTAGCGCCGCTGCCACCGTTTTCGACGTTGCCCGCCGGTTTGCGCATCAATCTTGATTCCACGCACTACATAATTAAATGAAGGAAGACGTCGTTTCTCCGATTCACTACAGACCACTCGCAATCCGAGTATAGCAGGGTCCCTTGCAGCCTCAATTCATATTCAGAAGAAGGTTCTGCCTGACGGAGACGTTAGCGCATGGGCTTTTCGTTGATCTGACGCTCCCGGGACAAGCATGGGAACCTGGTGGGCACTGATTACCAGTTGCAGAGCTCTGGTGGTCGGTGATCCGGGGCGGGCGTCTGTGCATTTGACCGGGAAGCAATTGGTTGGTTCCAAACCCAGATCCCGTCGCGGACATCTGTCAATCTGCTGGTGAATGCCCAGAGTCTATGGAATTGGGGGTTATAATTGGCCTCTGAATGAGACATGGACGCGCCCACATGCTGTGCTGTCCGTATATATGCCGCAAACTGTTGATTTGCCATGCGCTATATAGTGATTTTTTGACTGACTGCATCGCTCAGCCCTTGTATTACAGTAGTTGGGTCTCAACGTCGTATCATGATCGTCGTGATTAGGTTCCTGCCAATCTATTCGATCACTTCCTGACTGTACTAATGTAGAAAACGGAATCTGGCGCACTGTTAGGGGATTAATTGGTTTTGCCAACATCCTTCGTTCGTATTATGACCTCCGGCGATCACGTCCGAGAAATCAGCGCAAGGAACGTTTTCTTGAGGCCTTATCACAGAAACAAGAGCGAAGATCGAGAGTGGAGAGCAATGACTTAGTGAGGAAGTGACGACGCAAATTACTTTGAATTTGGTTATGAGGCAGGGTGCCAGGCGCCACCGGCGTGCGGCGGGGTGATTGGGAATGCATATTTTGGCGCTGGATATACCATTCCCTAGCCACAAATACAGTCGTCGCCGGCAACTTCAGAGCAAATGAGGAAGCGGTATGGCGACCTTGCACATTTAATAAATGGGTATACTCAAGGGGCTGTCGGGATTAAAATTTCGGATATAGGGTTAGGGGGGGAGGGGTCGCCCAGAGGGCTGAAAAAACTTTTTACGCCATATTTTCAATGGGGTCCAACCCCTCCAGAAACATTATCCGGGAGTTGGGAAAGGTCTATTGGTGGGGAAAAGGGCTTTGGGAGGCCCTCCGTGGCCGGAAGGTCCTCGACCCGGGCCTTCAGAGCTCACAACAGGGAATATACTCCAGAAATCAACACAGAATTCTCAGAAGCGAAGCCTAGGATATTAGAGTCACGACTGAAGACACATTTAACGCTCGCGGAACACAACTCGGGCACTGTTACTCGGCATAACATCAACCGCTTTTGGAAGCTGTCCATCGGGTGGTGGGTCTGCACATGACTCGGGCCGCGGCCCGTCGCTAGGGGTGGGAACCTCCTTCCCTATATGGAATGAGTACGAGGGTTGAAAAAAGAATTCAACCCGATCTCCTTATTTTGAAACCCGACAGCCCCTTGGGTATACTATTGCCAACTGGATAGTTGACCACACTAGGTAGTTGACCACTTGGACAATGGCTGGATATACATGGAAAACTGACAGTGGATTGACCTCGGGGGAGGGAATAGGATGTCTGACGAAGGTTTGGACCAAATTTGGAGGCGAAGTGATGGGTTGTTCGACAGCGCGATTCGTGAGATCACTTTCTTGGCCATCAGCAGCATCGACGTTCCGTTCTCGACCAATCCTTGGTCAATCCACGACCTTTGGAGGTCGTTCTGGAGCTCTGGGTCGGGGCTTTCAACTAGAATATAATTTATCCCCCGAAATTGGCATTGACACTTGCAGGACCCACAGAATAATTAAATCCAATATCAAGTGGCATAAGTTGACCACCCATTCCTAAGAGAACCATTGGCACTACTAATCTGAAACTCGGTATGGTCCATATTGGTGTGCTATGCTTCAAATTGGTAGGTTCATTTATATTTTCTACATTTTATTCCTCTCTCGCCACCGTCCAATACATCAAATCACACGAATTTTGGGGTCCCGACTGAAAGAACACAAAGTTTATCCCCCTATGGCATCTGTTGGTTGTCATGGCAGCCAGTTGGTCGAGGGCCTTTACTACCCTTATTGGCTTGCACTTCAGAATGTAAGGTACACTAAATGGTAGCCTGGAACCTCCAAAGACCACCCGGACACTAGGCGGTGTCAATTCTGTCCTCAGCGGTGTCTTCAAGGTGGTTAACTACCCCGTTTTGACTGTTTTTGGAATGCTGCCCAGAAAAAAATTGGTCGCTCCTCGGAACAACATCTAAATTCCGTCAAATGTGTTTAGCAGACTCCTGGAATGCATGCCATCATTATGAACCCCGGCGGACCCCGACAATCCACTGATGGCTTCAAAGATACACCACAAATGCTAAGGTGGTCAACTACCCGGTGATTGATAGTACAAGCACCTGTTTTTAGTAGAAAATTCAGCCGGTTTTGGTGCTAAAGAAACATCCTCAAACCTTCACTCAAACTTTCCAGCTCCTCAGTAAATAAAATCAAGACTCAACAGTTTCAAAATTTTCTATGAAGTGCAAAAAAAAAACTTACAAAGTTTCTGAATGTCCAAAACTGTTTCTCTCTACATTCCTTACAAAAATAATTCCATGAGAACTCAAACTTTTCTCGGGGAGTTGCGAGACAACATCGTTTTTTTTCGAATGTGGCTGTGCACTAACACTACAAATAAGGTAGACGCCATTCAAACTTAACTTACGTCCCAAATATCGAAAAACAAATATGCTGGATATTCCGTGGGCTGTTTCCGGCTTATCCGTCCCTAGGATCTGTGGATATACATTCTACCTATCAGCTGATCCATTCCAATATACGATTATAGGCGTGAAAAAAGATAAGTTTGAGTTTGAAGTCGGGATCAGCAAAGGTTTCCCACGACCTTCGAGAACCCTTGCAATATTAACTCCTCCCCCAGTTTTTACTTGTGTCAAAATCTGTCTCATTCAGAGGTAAAAAAGACGATTATCTATAGATTCTAGGCAGGGATAAGGCTTAATTTGTGTGCTGATTATCTGGCGCATTTGTTTAAAGTATTTGCCCATAATTGGAACGTCAGTTGCGTTTGAGTGACGTCTACCTTGTGTACTTCCGTGATTTTCTGTTAGAATCACCTCATATATGTGGGTGGCTCGGGTGCCGTCTAAATACAAGTACGTACGGTATTCAGACACCAGGAGAAATTGTGGCAGAGTCGGCAAAGAGTCGGAGCAGAACTGATTTGGACATGTCGGATCGGATGGGATCATTAGGGTTAGTGCACAGCCACATTCGAAACAAAACGATGTTTAGTCCTCGAATGTTTTCTCGCAACTCCCCGAGAAAAGTTTGAGTTCTTATGTAATTATTTTTGTAAGGAATGTACATAGCGTCTGTTTATAAGAGACTATATATAATCTCGATCTGGCTCATGACTCGCGGTCAGGCAAACAGCACAATAGGCTGGCAGATCACCTACATGGCGAAGCCTAATATTGAAAGTGGCGAAATCTACGCCCGGTGTTCTATATACAAATCCTCTTCCCTTTCAGATCCGACCCTCCTTCTGACAGGCACATTTTGGATCATTCGAAACATGGTTTGAAAGGGTGCGAAGCACCTAGGAAGTTCCAAGGTGCTTTGTATTTTTTTCTGTTTTCGAGGACCTACAATTGATTACACGACAATTTCGGTCTAACGGAGTAAATCCGTCTTGGCCGTTGGCGACCTACAGCACATGAGGTACGAGGTATTACTGCGAGCGTCAAATGTTGTACCGTCTGTCTAGGGGAGGCTATTGGCGACCAGGCACCGATTGAAACCCCTTCCTGCCTCCTGTCTCGGATAAAAATGAACCACGGCAGCAAGGTGGCAGAAAGTAACCTTTCACATCCGACATCGGAGTGTTCAAATCGAGCTACGAGCATAAAATACACCCCCTTTCGAGTAACTTGTGCGCTAGTCCTTGCCATTGCGAACAACGCGGAGTCGCGGACGGATTGCGAACGTGATCCGATCGCCGCGGCTTCGGCAGAGCTCGGCCGACGTGACTGATCTGTCTGAGGTAACTGATGACTGTCCGCCGCCGCCACCGACCACCATGTCGTCGTTCGTGAATGTTGCTCGCTCGAGGCCCTCCGCCGGTTTTCTAATTCTGCGAAATCGCCGTACAACACCTACTGTGAACCCAACCTTTCAGCCCACTGCATACATCTCGAGCCTGAAGTTGAGGCCTCCTGGCCGATCGATATTGGATACCGCTGCGCCCGACGAGTAGCCGCACATAGCACCTTTAGATGCGACCCCTGGCTGCCTAAATATTGGCTATGAGGAGCGCACGATAGATGATGCGCGTCCATAGCTGATAGGAGACGTCCACCGAGTTAATTGACAGGCGAGATGGCGGGCGCCTTTTAATAAGACACAATGGATGTATTTCTCGTTCCCTCTCCTTTACTCCCTTTCATTCAGTAATGTGGTTTGGCCGCCTCTTGTTGGCTAGTCTGAGCCTCACGGTTGTTGTCGCGGGCCACGTCGCTCAACGCTCGGACCAAGATGCTGCGGTTCACAGACACACCTCTCACTTCAATGCTTCGCTAGGGCTGCGTGAGGATCCTGCGGAGCTGCGGAAGCGCGATGGGACGAAATATGTGTTTATGCATCATGTACGTCGCCTACTAAAGATCTCAGATTCTTACCAACGACAGCCGCCCGTAGATCGTTGGCAGTGAGTCGTTGCACTCATATGAAACCTGAATTACATAGTTATCTTGGTGATTAAATAGATACGTACGCCCAATACTCTACCGTCTAGGAACACTCCTGAAATTTTCGCAGCTATCACTACACGCAAGCCACATGGACCGACGATATTCAGCAAATAGCGGCCAAAGGAGTGTACGTTGGCAGGCTTCTCCCGTGTTCGCCTCCTGCTGAACCAACCCTAGGGATGCAATCGCGCTCAACATCGGCGGCGACGACTGGCAGATGACGCAGGTCGGTTATGCGTATGCCGCAGCCCAGGCGCTGGCGTCGACCACCAAGCTCTTCTTCTCCTTCGACTTCACCACCAACCTGGGCTGCAGCCTGACCGACATTGTCTCCCGCACGCGCCAGTTCTCGTCCCACCCGTGGCAGTTCAAGGTCGGCGGGAGCAAGCCGATGATCTCGAGCTATTCGGGTGATTGCCTCGGGAACGCGGGCTGGCAGTCGCTGAAAGATCAGACGGGCGCGTACCTCATGCCGTTCATCTGGGGGCTCGAAGGTAACTTTGGGAGCTATCCGAGTTTGGATTCGTGGTACTGGTGCGCATGCTTGTACCGCGCTTCGAGGTGCCACTTACAAGGCATTCTAGCTGGGGATGCGCATGGCCCCAAGGAAATTACGATAAGAATGTGAGTTCGAATTTGTCCACTGAATTTCCTTGCAGAAGCTGACCGAGCCTGGTAGACTGACGACGACAATTACTGTATATTTCTTCCTATCATGGTGTTTCCACTCGGAATCTCACCTTGGCGACGTAGACATCAGCCAGTTGGGAACCAAGTACGCCACGACTGTCAGCATGTGGTTCTTGTGCGTGTGCTCGACCCTTTCTTCCTCTTACCAAGGGATCTGACGTGGATATTCCCAGCACGCATCTTTCCGACAAAAACCGCATCCTACGCTCGGACGACTGGTTGCTCAACAGCCGGTGGGAACAGCTCATCGCGATGCGTAATACGCTCACATTCGTGGAGATGGTCACATGGTAAGTTTTTTGGGATTATCGTGAAGCCATCCCTAATTATTGCTTGCCAGGAACGATTTTGGAGAGTCAGATTAGTGCGCAGATATTTTAACTCACCTTCAGGTTCAAGTTACTGATTTCCACCCTCAGCTTTGGCCCCGTCAGAATCGACCAACCGGCAGGTCCGTTCATCTACCCTTTGTGAATTTGTAAAACTAAATGTCAACTCAAGGCACCACCTGGGCGGACGGCTACCCGCACACCGCCTGGTTCGACATGAGCCAGTATTACATTCAGGTTCGATCCCATCCTTCTCGTGTCAAATCCTGGCTAACACCGCGCAAGGCTTTCAAAAGCGGGGTCTATCCGGCCATCACTGTGCGCCCCCTTCCTCCCTTCCTCCCTTCGCGATGTATTGGTCTTACGACGAACTCACAGACAGACGTCATCTACTATTGGGCGCGGCCACATACGCACGATGCCATAATCTCCGGCGACGGTGCGCAGCCGGATGGTTGGGACTGGACGCAGGTGTGTATATCTCCCTTCCCCCCTTCATTACTTTTTTCTGGAGAACTGAGCGCGTCCACAGGACTACCTCTGGGCCGCAGCGTTTTGCAGTTCGGCCTGCACGGTCACGCTTAAGTGCGGAACCTCCACCGCGACGTTCGCGAACCAGCCCGCAGGCGTGAATAAACTGAAGATCCCGCTCGCGGCAGGGAAGATCACCGTTTCGATGATCAAGGTGCGGTCTATTTGATTGGATTAGTTTCAGTCGTTGAGGGGGATGGATAGAACGGACAAACGGTCATCAGCAAGACAGATCCCGACTTTACCTATGTCACGAACCCGACCAAGTGTGAGTCGGGGAGTACGCTGCGAATGGAGAGAGAACTGACTCGCATCCAGATAACTTCAATGCCTTCGTCGGCGCTGCATGTGAGCTCATTTTCCCCTGCGTTCGTTGGACGATATTAACGCCATTCTCTGAAAAGATGCGAGTGGCAGTACGACCCCTGCGACTACGACCACCGCCACGCCGACGACGACCTCCACCACCGCCACGACGACGACGACGACTTCAACCACCGCCACGACGACGACGACTTCATCCACCGCCGCATCGACCGCGACGAGCACCACTGTCGGGGGCGTTTCCTGGTCTTATCTCGGCTGCTACCCCGACCCCAACAACCCCCGCACACTCAACAACGGAATTCACACGTCGACGGGTACCAACGGCATCGCTGCGTGTCTGACTACATGCAAGAACGCGGGATACGTCTACGCCGGGGTCGAATACGGGGTACTGACCTCATTCGCACGACTCCAGCGGAAATTACTGACTTAATTGCTGGGACAGGTCGAGTGCTGGTGCGCTTCTGCGATGACTGCCGGTGTTAGCGCTACCTCAGCAGGGTTGTGCAACATGGCATGCTCCGGTGGAAGTACGTGATTTCGACTTTTTTCCCCGGCGAAGAACTAACTGATTGTATGCAGCCGGGATTTGCGGGGGCGGAAATAATATCAACATTTATTTCGCTGCTTCGGGTCTAGGTTCAACCACTACAACCTCAACTGCTTCCGCGCCTACGAGCACTCCCTCTTGGTCTTACCTCGGCTGTTACATCGATACCGCCAACCCGCGGACGCTGAATAACGGCATACACTTCACGTCACAGACGGGTCAGTCAGTCGCGAGCTGTCTGTCGGCATGCTCTGCGGCGGGATACTTGTACGGTGGGACGGAATATGGTGTACGTCATTTCGACGTTTTTTTTTCATCTCCATGATTGTTTAACTCTTGTTGCAGGTCGAATGCTGGTGCGCTTCGGCAATCTCCAGCGGTGCCTCGATGGCAAGCGGCTGCAACATGGCGTGTTCAGGCGCGTGTATGTGTCCATCCACTGATATCCTCTGGTCTAAAATTGAACGTACCTTTGCAGCGAGCGATGCGTGCGGCGGTGGCAATCGGATCTCATTGTACAAAGCCAGCTCTGTGGCCGTTGCCCCCACCCTCACCTGGACTTCCCTCGGGTGCTATCAGGACTATTCACCCCGGACTCTTAACAACGGCATCAACTTTGCGTCTACGACGCTCACTATTCAGAGTTGTCAGAGCGCCTGCGGCGCCGCGGGCTACCACTACGCCGGTGTCGAGTACGCGGTTCGTACTCGAGAATTTGTGTGCCCTCCGCTTTTACTCATAGATATTTCAGCAAGAGTGCTGGTGCGCCTCGGGGATTACGAGCGGTGTGGCGCAGGCAGCAAGCGGAGAGTGCAACATGGCGTGCCCGGGTGCTGGTACGTCTCCAGTTCGGAATCCTCAGTATGTGTCTTCACATAGACTCCTAGCCGGACAAAAGTGTGGCGGCGGGAATCGCATCTCGCTTTACAAGGCCACCGTCACATCCGCCAGGAGGAGGGGGCTGCATCCCCTCCGGATTGGGAACTAGATGATGCAGCTTTTTTTTTTTTGGTGTTACATTCGTTAAGATTGGTGGAATACTGTTGTTTCGCGCTTGTGGGCTAAATACTGGCCTGGAATTTGCCAGCGGAAAGTGCGGGGAACGAAATTTAGCCGACACCATTTCACAAAATCGAGAATTGCCGCAGATTTCGGGATACACTGCGGTCTCATGATAATATCCACTTGAGAACCACAAATTTGAAAAATAAAATCGGGCGTAACTAGCTTTGCGACAGGACAGATGGCTTTCCGCAGCGTGGCAAAACCCGGATTCAGAGATTCCCGTGATGGGCCCGCATCATGATCTGAGTGGTTGAAGTTCGGACCATCTTGTCAGTGATTCCTGACAGACGTCCAGGAGTTTTGAAGCGGTGGGCCGCACAGTATATCGATATTGCGGTAATTGCCCTAGACCTATGTTGGGCAAGTTTTTTGACAAGATTTTCCGAGTCCACCACCGGGAAAAAAGGCAAGGTGTTATAATTTGGGCACGCATTGGATTCAGCTTTTAGGCTCGGATTCACGCATCATGGGACCCTCTGATCGAGAGCTAATCGATCCAACTAGGTTTAAGGTCCAGCTCTGGCTGCACTGGTCAGCACGGCCATCTGATGCCAAGCAACGAGATTGATTGCCGTGCGGCGGTGTACTACTTCGACCAGTCGACGACAACGGCGAACGACGGCGATCGCGCGCAGCATAACCGCAGCCACTGCCAATGCTCCCTGAGGTCGGCTCTAAATTTGATTGGATGGAGTCTTGGCGACGTGAAGAACCACTTTCTGACGCACAAGAACCACTTGCGGAGGGCTGCCCTGACGGTTTTCGTCGAATCTTCAAGACGCCCACTGCAGCAGAAATTCTCACTTCGTTTCCTAGTCTGGGTCTTGACACTTTGGAGGACTTCAATTCTATATGGTACACTTCAGTAAGAACTACTACATTCTTGGATGAAGCAGCATCAACTGGGGGCTGACTTGATCCGAATGCAATGTATTTCCGGCTATTTGAGTACTGCCTCAACGAGCCTCGGCGCTGGGGGTAGGTAGGTAGGTAGTATTACACGGCCAGTCCCGCTGATCTTTAGCCTGTTTTAGCCTGCACTGCTTAATGAGGCTTAATGGTGCTCTCGTGTGCTTGGCATACGTTGCCATCAGGTTCAGCGCATCAACCGCGGGTATCCTGGTTTTATCTAGGGCCTCCCACGCGTGCAGCTTGATTGACATCGCTAGTGCCCCAGGAATCAATATTTAATCTGCGGGATCCGCCCTTAGATCCCTCGGCTTTCTTCGTTCCCCACTCCTGCACCTTCTTCTTCTTCTTCACGATCTGCGATCGTTTAGCTTTGTTTCTTCATTCTTTTATACCAACCCCACACTCGTTACACGCCACACGCAAATAAACGTTATCCAAGATGCATTCTTATTCTATCGGACTCCTCCTCACTCTCGCACTCGCCATGAACACCGCGGCCTCCCCTGTTGCATCCCGGTACGCGCCCGTTCACCTCCGCTTTTCCTGGAATTAAATGTATTCCACTGTAGATCCATGGTCCAGGCTGTTAACAGAGACATGTACGTTCCTCCCACTCTGGTCAATCGCCTTCTAAATTCTGATGTCCACCCCTTCAGTGAATTCCCCGGCCGGGCTGCGGGCGAGGTGGAGAGCAGGCGGCACGGCCAGAAGGGCGGAAAGAAGGGTGGAAAGAAGGGCGGAAAGAAGGGCAAAAGCGGCAACGGCAATGGTGGTTCCACAGCCGGTCAGGGTGCTACGGGCAACAACGCGACTACTGGCAACAGCGCCGCCACGGGAAGCAACGCTACTGCCGCAACGGGCAATAGCGTCGCTGTCGCCACTAACGCCACTGCGGGCGCCGCCGCGACGGGAAACAACGCCGCAGCGGGCGGTGCCGCGACGGGCGCAGGGGCCGCGGGAGCCGCAACAAGCCTTACGATTGACCCTGCAATCATTCAGACGACCGACGATGGCCAAAACCCTCCCGTTGCTGGTCAAAGCCCTGCCCAGACGTCGACCAACAACTTCGCTAACTTCTGCTCCCCGCTTCTTGCCAAGGGCATCCCCATCACGAACGGTCTGCAAGCCACCACCGGTTCCTGCAACCCCATCCCCATCGGCCAGATCCCGTCGACGACCGCCATTCCTTCCGCTAAGTTCCGTCAGTATTTTTTGCTTGCCTGCATCTTTGCCCCGTTCATTTTTTTCTCAACAGAATCTCCCACTAACGGGGACAGCATTCCTGCGAATGAGCCTTTCAACGTGACCCTCGGGGTCAAGAACATCCAGCTCGGCACCTTCACGAACGCCCAGAAAACCTACTTTGCCAACCCCCAGACGCTCAACGCGCAGGGACAAATCATCGGCCACACTCACGTTGTCATCGAAGCGATTGACTCGCTCGGGTCGACCGCGATCACGGACCCTACGAGATTCGTCTTCTTCAAGGTGTGTTGCATCCTTGCGCCCCTTTGCTGCAACGCTCAACGCGATATAGGGTGTCAACGACGCAGCCGATGCGAAGGGCAACGTCGAGGTTGTTGTCGCCGCCGGTCTTCCCGTTGGTACCTACCGCATGGGCACCATCATGTCCTCTGCTACCCACCAGCCTGTAATCGTCGCCATCGCTCAGCACGGTCTCTGTGATGATGTTATCTATGTATGTTCTCTTTCCGTTCCACATCTTCCTGTCCTTGGGCCTTCTTCTCCTTTCTCTTTGCTGACCTCGTTTTCAGTTTACTACGACTGCGGGGGCGGCCGCGGGGGCCAAGGCGGGGGCGGGAGCTGTAACAGGTGCGACGGGGGCTGCCAACGCAGCCACGCCCGCAGGAAAGGCAGGAGCGACCACAGGGAAAGCCGCGCCAGCGTCCACCGGGAAAGCCGCGAAGGCGTCCACCGGGAAGACTGCGACGGCCGGAAGTGGGAAAGCGACAGGCGGGAAGGGCGCCAAAAAGGGTCGCCGCGTATAGGCTTGCAGCACGTTCGTTCGACGGCGGTTACGTGCGTAGCCCAACTTTTCAGTCCCCGGATTAGATGCTGACCGTCCTCCAGTTCAGCGTCGGGATTCTGGTTTTTGTTTTGTAATGACTCCTCTGGTGCGAGCACTTGAGAACGAATTAACTTATTCTGCTCTGGCTTCCCTGATTTTTTGGTGATTGATATACCTTATAGTAGACACTGAATCTACTGTAGTCTCTTTTGAATTTGCGGCAGACATTGGCCGAACAAGAATAGATTCATAGCCGGCACCGCGTACATTATTACATACTTCCAAATGGATAACACTGCCTGTCCTGCTGTCAGGGGTAGATCAGGGTAGATCTTCATCATGATGGGATTTACCGTTAGGTTGCCCGTGGTCGCCGTTAGATTCTGACCGTTGACGGGGCTGATGCACTTGAAACTTTGCTCCGATGCGAAAAACACAAGCTCGGCCTCAGGTTTCAGGAGAAATAATCAAAGGAAGAACTGGCTCTGGTATGTGAGTCAACTCTCACATTCGTTTGCGGGCTAGCTTCTTCTGAGATCATAGAATCCCGAGACGACCGAACGTTTGGGATTTGTAAAACACCATTTACCCCGCGTTCGCATCCTCGGAAGAACCGGAGCACCGTCCGCCGGTGTCTCGTTACCCCGCGTTTCAACCAAGAATGTGGATCTGGTCCGTCATAAGCGGATAGATACCTATGGATACTCGCACCACTGCAAGTTCCTTCGCTCGAAGTTGAACTTTTAATCGCGATACATACTAAGTAGGTTGACCCACCTCGGTTCAATTGCACTGGACGATACCAATCATGGCTGCGTACCTAGGTCCGCACGCGCACTACCGGTGAACTGCCTCGCCGCCCCGCGTTGTAGTATAAATTCTAGGCAGCTCCTCGATCTGCTCAAACCTCCGCGGAAACATATACTACAGCGATCCCCACCGCAGTCTCCGCATCGTCCGCGTTCGAGGGGAATATTAAGCGTTGACACAATTGCCGTCGAGCACCGCCATGGCGCCGCCGCACAAGTCGATCCTGACGTCGGTGGCGCACTTAACATGCAATAAATTTCGAATAAGGAGCCGAATCCGCGTCCGGTGGACCTTCCAATAATCGAGTAAATATACATCTTGGAGTAGGGCTCGTACGCAATATTGCCGCTGTCAATACTCTTTGTCGTTACGTTCAACGTTGTCCATTCATTCATTCGCACTACATACAATTGCGCGAGCTACATATATATGTACATGGATATAGACAGTAGAACGTCAGAACGGATCAAGATAGGAGCGAAATCAACGCGCGCTAAACGACCCAGAAGCTGGGCACAATCATCCCCACCTCCTCGAGGTACCAATACGTCCCCTCCGCCGTCCCCTCCTCTCGCTGGGACCCCGTCTCCGTCGCACGCGCGAGCTGCACCCAAGTCCCGCACACCCCCATCCCCACACACATGCGTTCCGCAGTCTCGCTCGCCACGAGCAGCACAATCGCATCCGCGCGCGGGTCGTGTCTCGCGCCGGGCGCGGAGGCGCGCAGGAGGCGCGGGGCGGCGATCTCGGGATCGAGGTGCCAGTCGAGCCACGGGACGAGCGCCACGCGGTGCAGGCGCGCGGCGAGCCCGCGCTCGACGGCGCCTGCGGGGCTGGCGCCCGCGGTTGTGCTGTCCGTTTTCGGCCCCGAGATGGACGCGATGCGCCGGAGAGACCACTCGACGGCGCCGGGCGCGTGGGTGAGCGGGAGGGCGGTGGGCCCGAGGAGCGCGAGGAGCGTGGGGGTCGGGGGGAGGAACGGTGCCAGAGGATCTGCATTTGGGGCGGCCGCGGGCGGTGCGGCGGTGTCGGTGGGCACAGACGAGTCCCAGTCGCCGGCGCCCCAGCCGCCCGTCGCCCAGCCGCTCGGCGTGCCTGTGTCCGTATCCATATGCGCGGAGTCTTTGTTGGCTGCATCTTTCTCGTCGGAGGTAATGTTGTCGGTCGTCGGAATCTTGGCGCCAGCTTGGGTTTTTTCGTCTGGATTGTCTTGGATGGGGTCAACATCTGGAGCCGTGCCGTGCTTTTCGCGCGCGTCGACTTCAAGATCAGGATCAAGCCTTGGGCGCTTCGCCTCGCGCTCCCCGTCCGAGTCTTCCTTTTCCTCATCCTCATCGAGCACCAGCCCATCCACCTTGCGACCCCAACACCCCTCGCACCCCCGCGCGAACGCATCGGGCAGCGCGTTCGACATCGCAGGCATGCGTGGGAGCTCAATCCCCGCGACAGCGATCACATCGAGCGCGCGCATGAGCGCGTCGGTATGTTCCGGGAGCACCGCGTTGCGGATGAGGTACTTCACGAAGAAGCGCATGAGGTGTGGGGCGCCGACGAGCTTGCGCTCGTCCCTGGGTTAGCGGTGTCAGATTATTGCGAGGAAGGGGGTGGTGTACCGACCAGACGAGGCCCTGGTCGCGCATGTACGACGAGAGGAACATTTTGAGCCCGCGGACGGGGTCGTTCAGAAAGATCTCGGCTTTGGATTCCTCCTTTGCGATCGGGGGTAGCGTGTCGGGATTTACGGCCGGCGCGGGGTCACGCGCGCGCGCTTCGGCCTGGGTGGCAACGTCGGCAGTTTCGAACACGGGGTACCCATCGTCGTCATCATCGGCGTCATCGTCCAGCATTTCGTCGTCCTCGAGCGTGGGGTTCGACGTCTTGAATATCGTCGACGGGGAGATGCCAGCAAAGTTCCGGAACTACATCACCGTTAGTAAAAACCGAGGGAAAAAGAAAGGGATATACACACATGGTCCCAGAGTTTCTGGGGACCGGCATGGACTTCGTAGTATCTGCAATTAAATGCGTGAGCAACGAATTCAGCGATCTTCTTAGGCGTACTTGTGAAAATCGGTGGCTGCCTGAAGGAGGCGACCAACGCGATCGAGGGCTCTGGAGACGTCGTACGTGAGGTGGATCATTTACCGCGGTGAGAGGAGTCCATACGGGTTGTACGGACCGCGGATCCGGAGGTGCTCCCCGCTCGCCTCCCAGGCCTCCCACCAGTCTTGCTTCGGCCCCGGATTACCAGCTGCGGCTTTCTTTTTGCCCTTCGACCTCTTCTTGCTCTTCGGCGGGAGGGCGACGGTCGCGATACCTAGCCCGTCTCTCTCGATATTATCCGGCCCTACGACGCGGGTGCCGTACTCCTTGAAATCGGCGAAGGGGGTGATTTGGACGCCGTCAGGGACGGGAGGGAACGGCGGGAAGTGGAATCTTCTGTCCGGGGGGATGAGTACTGAGCTAGATGTTAGCGTTTCTGTGGCCATGGACTTGGAAACAAGTGGTCAGTGGGCGAGAGAAAGAGAAAGAAGGTTGAAGAACCCCACGTGACGACTTGGTAAGCAGACCTTCCAAATCGAGCTTTTGCTTTCCACCATCAGCGCAATCTTGGC
This sequence comes from Mycena rosella, assembly GCA_029378255.1. Taxonomy (NCBI): domain Eukaryota; kingdom Fungi; phylum Basidiomycota; class Agaricomycetes; order Agaricales; family Mycenaceae; genus Mycena; species Mycena rosella. Next base: position 196,110 of record JARKIE010000028.1, read on the forward strand.
GCAATCGCTCAGAGGTTCGGTTCTACTAGTACTCAAGTCAGGGTCGAGTCCGTGGATAAAGAATTGAGATCGCCCTCTGCTGGACACTCGTTTTCAGCTCAAGAGGTACCCGCCGGAGAATGCCGAGGCACAGCCTCACAGCGGTAGGTCTCTTATTCGGAATTTGTGCAGACCACTCTGAAAATGCATTTCGAAGGGTTACAAAAAATCCGGTTTTTTTCGATTCCAGGTCGGAGTCTCTGAGGTCAAAAGCGAACGTAAATTCAACTAATGCCGGAGACTCTCGCACAGATTCTGTGCTGATAGCTGACCGATTGCGGCTAGAATTTGGCATTTTTAAGGAATTTTCCTAGAAAATTTGCCCGATTTGGTGTTTACATAAATCGGCTAACAGTAGGTCTGGCCGGGTCTTAATTCAGTTTTCCGACCCTGTGCAGTAAATTTCTTGTTTCAGCTTTCCAAGAGACGTCATCCGGTATTTTCTATTAGTAGCTTGGCATCCAGTCTGCGACGCTGAACAAATTTGAAGATATGTGAAACTTGCCGCTAATCGATCGTCTCCAGTTTTTTGCCTTGATACCACAACATTTGTCACTAGGGACAGGGTTTTCGGAGGTGGTTCTGATGGTCGGTTTTGAAAACGGTTTTGAATTTAATTAAAGCGTGAGAAAACCGCCGAAAACCAGAACCACCTCGGATACGTAAAACCTCCTCCCGAGGAGATTTCGAGGCGGTTTTCAGGCGGTTTTCTACAACTCTCAACTACACTATAAATTCTGTGACCCATTTATGCTGACAAATCTTTACCGCCGTTTTCACCTCGTGCCCGCCGCCGGCGCCATCATTGTCGTCGGTCCTCCCTGGAAAGGGCACCCAAGACAAACAGGGCTGCCGCCAACTCAGAGTAGGCCCGAAATGCTGCATCCATTGCATCCGCTGAAGCTCGCGAGGAAGCTGAACAGCCAAAAAAGCGTGCAGTCGCGTGGAACTCGGCAGGAGACAAGATAAATATGATGGTAAATCTTACGTAATGCCCCGAATCCACCCTAAGGTGGATCCGGGGAGGTTATAAATACATGCGACTTTCTAGCAAGGGAGCTCAGAACCGCTTTGAGAACCGTGTTTTAAAATAGGGCGGTCAAAATTGAAGGCAGTTTTGGGAGGTTCTCCCACGATTATGATGAAAAACCTTTTCCAGAACCGCCTCAAAACCGTCATCAAAACCGTCTCAAAACCACCTCAAAACCGCCTTCAAAACCTTACTCTGACTGTCCCTACTGATACACGCAGTCTTGCTTTGAATTTGAAGAATGCTTTCATCATTCAATACTAGGACTTGTGTACCCGTCGGTGGATCTCATTCGGGGATCACCCAACTTTGGTTCAGATGTTTTTCTCGCGCGGCGTCGAACAGTCCAAAGGCGACACGAACATAATCGTCCTTGCCATCCACCGCTATGCACAGGAATCTGTCGCGGCCTGTGCTGGGAGACGATCGACCGCTTTGTAGTGCTGCAGGCAGAGCTGCCGGCGTGGGACGAGCCCGCCGTAAACCGCGACGTCGTGCAGTGCCTATGTACAGAGTCTGGCGGATTGGATTGTGGGCTCGCTCCATTTGTCCTTCCAGATGGAGAGATACTTCTCTGAACACGATCAAGGCCACGATGATGGTTGAGATTCGTGCGGGAAAGTCGGCACGCCTCTGATCGACTTGATATAATCAGAAATGATATAGTGGCCGTCGCAGCCGCAGCTCGGCAGCAGCACCGGGTTGATTTGCCACTGCTGCCGTCGCCCGGCCGTTCGATGAAGCACGACTGAAATGCCCAGGACAGTTGGGGTCGGGGTCAAGGGCGAGAAGAGATGCAGTTTATGTCGAATTTGAATATACTTACGACAAATTTCTTGCGTGGTATCCGGGAGTGATGCATCGAGGCACCTCCGACTTGAACAGACGATTATACATTCCAGCGCCCGTATGTACTTGCATCAGTACTGCCACACTGGAGCCCCTGGTGCACAGAAGTCTATGCTTTAACATGAAAGCAGCGCTCAGTCGACTGGGCATTGTTGCCCCACCAATTCGGCATCACAATCCCTGCGGCAGAACATCAGTCAGCGGCCGAATCAGAACAAAAGGAAGAAGACAGTGACCTGACGAGCCCAATATAACAAAGATGAAGAGCAAGTTCGCGTTGAAGCCAGTGTCGACTGCATTGAATGAGATCACAGAGATGCGACAGACAGAAAGAGGCTTACGGGCAGCACCGCTGATGTAGCTGCACTCTGTGTCAGTGATACGAAGAACTCGACAGAAAATGCGACGTACGCCCACATCTTCCAGAAGTGATGACGGTACCTGAACAGGTACAGGTTCCACACCGTGCCGATGATAATGGACTGCAGCGATGGAATTCACCAGTGGTAAGAGCAGTGAGGACCTTGCAGACGTACGGTAAACGGTCCGGTGGAAATGTTTCCCCGGAATGTCGCGCTGCTCGCGAAAAAGATGGTCGTGTTCCTGAAGGGAATTGCCTTGAATTAGAACCCCCATATGATGCGCAAAAATACGCACCACTTGTCCAAGCCCCAGCGCGGGAACTTCTTGTGTGCGAGCCAGATGAGTAGGGGAGCGACAGCGCCGACGCTGTTCGCAATTTAAATATGCTTTCGGCTCATGCAACTGACTTCAGCCGGAGGCGCTTACAGAAATCCATAAACGAGAGGCCGGTACACAGTGTTGGCGAACAGCCGCGTCGGACCGACGAGCGCGTATTGGATTCTGGCAGCGCGGCGAAAGTCAGGACGCCGTCGAATCGGAAGAGCTATAAATACCCTGCCGTATTGTACGACTTGAAGTCTTGAGCAGTCTGGAGAACAAAGTTCAACAATGCAGCGGGAAAGGGCGACCGGCCGGCTTACCCATTGGCCCGTCGGGTCAGTCTTGATCCCAGTCAGATCTACCGGAGGACTTCAGCGTCATTGCCCGGTTACCGTATTGAAAACACACAATCGAACTTGGTCTCCAGAATCCAGCGCATGATTCCGTCTACGACCAGAGAGGATAAGATGGACACATCAACATAAGTGGGAAAGGACGGACAGTTTATAGGTAGCCCCACCAGCGCGGCCATGATTTGGATCCCAATGATGTGGCGCGGTGGGATATGCAGGTAATGCCCAATCTAACATTGCGCCATCCAGTTCCATTCCCCGAGCATTTCCTGTGAGACAGACCTTCTGGTCCTCGAGCAGGGGATAGCAGTCGTACCAGACATTGCTGTGACAACATTAATATGTGTACCTCATCTAAACAATGAAAACCGACCCAGATATGATCCTATACGCCAGTTGCCCGAGAGGGTGTCGCGACGAGCCCTTCACCCCATCCTATTGAACGTTGAGAGATACCGCGGAACCGAGATTATACAAGGCGCACGATCATGTCTGCAACAATCCCAAATGAGTCGACCGTTTTAATAGGAACGTAGCAACGTACACCCATAGACCAGCTCATTCTGATCCCACCCGAATCAGTGTCAACCCACATATCGAAGGGACACTCACAAATAACCCCACTTTCTGTGCGCAACAGAATATTAGAATCAACGCTAAGTGGAGACTGGAGGGAGACGTACGAGCATGAACCCCGACATGGCGTAGATCGACGCCATTGGCAGCGTCGCCGCAGCTCCGAACAACAACCCGATGAAATAGGTGAAAAGGCTTTTAGGTGCGTGGGATACATTAGGCCACAATATCTTGCGGATGGCTGCACGACGTACGGCATGTATATACCGCCCTTAATTACCACCACGAGTAGTACGACGAACGGGATTGTAAACAACGCCAGCCATTCACTGTTTTCGCACAAAGGTCAAGATGGTATCCGCCAAAGACGACGCCTGAACGCACTAGAGCCTAATATCCTTGTAGTTCGCCTCGATCAGCTTGCTATCGGGAGTGCTGTCAGTGTGCGAAAACGTCGGAGCGGGTGGGACGCGACATACGTGAGCCGGTCGACATGCGCGCTCTTGCGCGCCCGTCGCGCTTTGTAGATTTTCAGGAGCTTCGGTCCGACGAACAGCCCGAACCATACGAAGGCGGAGATGTACGAAGCGTACCTGCCGGGGCGTTCAGTGATTTCGAGGCGAAGACGAAGAGGGAATTTTACCAGAAGAAGATGCCCCACCTGTCGCCAAAAACACTGTTAGCAGAGAGGACAAGGAAACAGGGGGCGCGTACATGTACTGCGCGCCGGCATATGCGAGGCCGACTTCACCGTACTGCAGTGCAAGTCAGCCGGTTAGCGACAATCCCGCGCGGTACAGAGGTATCAGATACATGCCTTGGTCTGGTTGAACACTTGCTGCCCGTCGATCGTGTCGAGCAAGGACGCGAACGGATACGCAGACCCATTCTTCTGGAACAGGCCGTTGCTCATGATGCTGTACAACAGTAACACGCGCAGCTGAGCCGGCGGGGAAGCGCAATATGAGGAACGACGCACTTATATGTCGGGCTGCCCCACAAATTTCCGAAATACGCGATAGGAATCAAGAGCCACGTCCTATGCAATCGCGGAAGGAATCAGCTGAAGTCGAACACATGGGGCGTTTCACCCACGTCACTACGAACGCCGTGAATACGATAACCTGGACACTGTACGGGAATGTGATGACTGAGGATCTGAAGGCCAGACGCTGAATACTTGGGCGCTGACTGTTAGAGGAAGATGATGGCGTACGTGATGTTCGACCAATCGAGAGTGATGTTCAGAATGCCAACGCCGCCGACGCCCGACCCCAGGAAATTCGCGATGTGGTTCCGTCCGGCAAACCAGCAGAGCGGCGCGAGAGAGGCGGTGAATGGGAACACGTATTCCGGCATGAATTGCCAAAGGAATGTTGCACAGAAGACGAGCCAGAAGCCCTACAAACGAGATCCGAGCCATCAATAGGCGACTTAAAGTCGGAGAGCAGCAGTGCAGTACCCTCATCTGCCGCTTGCCGCGGTTGGAATCATCCGCACTCTTCTGCGCCATGCTGCGATACAGCGTGACTTGCTGCAGCTGTTTTGATCGACGTGTTCAGCAAGCAGCATTGCACAGCGGACGAATTCGAGCTCACCGAAAGCGGAAAAATGTACGTCGGGTCGTAAATCAAGACCTGACGGCACATGGCCGCGAAGGAGAATCCAATTAAAGCGGTTCCCCACCCGAAGAACAACGCAACCGCGGGATGCATGTCGATCCCGTAGTAGAGTTTGGCATTGGCTGTGGAACGTTGTCAGTGCAGGAACAATATGGAATAAACAGCCTGACTCGGGAGATATGTCGCCCATTGGCCTCCACTCCCAGCGTTGGCGGCGATGCCGACCAAGGCGTGTTCCTTGGTGCTCCATGGTCCAGGGTTCTAGTCTTTGCATCAGTCTCGATCGCAATCAGACACTTTGGCGACGCACAAGAGAAAACGAAAATCGGCCCAAGGGGACCCTGTAATCTGGGAGCGTGCGTGCCAAGAACCGGCCCATCGGATCTGAGACCAGAATAACGAAAAAAGTGCTGAAGTTCGCGCTAGTCGTGCGGAAAAATCCAATTTGCGAGACGATGCTTCCCACAGCAATAAAGAAAAGGGACAGCGAGACGCTCCTGCAGTGTTCCCTGGTCAGACGTATCTCATGAGATCTATAAAATCGCAGGCGAACCTAAATGTCGTGACGGGGAGCGATGGGTCGTCCTCGAAGCTCACGACGCTCCGCACGAGCTCGGGTATGTCACGGAATTCCTCCGATTCCCAGTCGTACTGCGATTCCACCGATGTCGAAGGGGACTCAGACTTGACTGGGTCGTCATCTTCATGCAGAAGCTTCTCGTCCACGACTAGGACGTGCGGAAGGCAATGCTCGTGTGCGAGGGAAGTCATTGCAGCGGGAGCAGGTTAAGAATACACCCGAGGTTCGACGCAGCCTTATCATATTCGGATATAAGAGAACTGACGGAACATCGATGGGCTCTTGCGTGATGCGCGGCGGGTTCGCGCAATTCGCGAAGTTGCACCAGCGGGACGTGATAACAGCAAGATAAGACGCCGAATTCGCATCAGTGATGCATTTTCAATACTACCTACCTACCACAGGGGGCAAAAGCCAGGGCATATACCCTCGACATGCCGCCAAGGCATGTCTTGGGCATGTTGCCAGGCATGTATCTGTATTGGACAAAGGAACAAAGGTGACTCATGTGATCATGCCATTGATGTTAATCAACCCCCGATAGAAGATCAGCGGCAGAATAATAAATTCGACTTCCTTTCCGTCGGGTTCAATTTTTGTTTGATAATTTGAGAGGTATACTAAGGAAGTATTAAAGACAGGGATTTCCAGAAAGTGAAATCCAGGCAAAGGAGGACGGGACTCAGAATGAATCGACACTTGAGTTCAAAGTTCGCCCTGATTTTTATTACAGCTTCTTCTTCTTTGATTTGACTTGAAAGCGGTAGAGTGACATCAGGAAAACCAGAAGTGTCTTGACAGTGCGGCATAGCACTCTATAGCACTGTGTAGCAAAATGTGGCTGTGATGTACCTATGGCCCACTATGGAGTGACTATGGAGCACTCTACAGTGCTGCCTAGTGTTGCATAGGCCCTATAGGTACATCTCGGCTACGGTTTTCCTGATGGACAAAGGGAAGGGAGAGATAATATCTGATCCAATGGGTTTGGATTCGCACAATGGGCCTGGATTTCCGGTTTTTCTCCTCACTCCTTTCCTCAATCTCCCCGGAGTTTTCCGGAATAGTTTCACGTACTAGTTGGCTATAATAATGCGAGATATCTAAGGAATCCTTGGAGGCGAAGACACCAAGAATCGGTTGCCGGTCCAGCGAAATTGACTGATCTGGGTGATGGTGCCCGTGTTCTCGCCTTATACTGCACCGGAAAGCTTCCCAAAACTTTGGGAGGCCTCCTGTGGATAACAGAACACATTCTGCTAATTTGTATTTCTTACCGGTGGCTGGTCGCGCCGTTGTGGGTTGAATGCAAAGGACCCATTGTGCGAATCCAGACCCGTTGGATCAGATAGTAAAGGGAAGCGGACAAAGGGGAGTCAGTGAACAAAGGGAAATAAAAGACATGACATACTGCCCAACTGCCTGGCTGCATGCCCTGGTACATGCCCTGGTACATGCCTCTGCGGCATGCCAAAGGGACATGCCGTGGCTTTTGCCCTCTGTGTACCTACCTACCTACCTACCAGGTTGTTCTCGTGACTTATCTTGGATCTACTTACTTCCCAGATGCCTTGGCGCTGGTGTGTAGTGGTGGCAAGGTTCGGTTCAGAAATGGGTTCGAACCTGAACCGAACTGAACTAAACGCGAGGTTCGGGGTTCGGGGTTCGGGCTAGAGTCATTTTTTCCGAACGCGTTCGAACCCCGAACCGGAAGGCCCCGATGTCAACCCGGCGGAGACCTATTTTAGAGGATTTTCAGCTCATTATTTGCAGTTACACTCACCTGGTACCTCATTGTTCCTCTCAATCTATTATAAAGGTTGTTTCCATTCCGTAGTGGGCCCGTAGACCGCGAGATGATGTGTCATCACGTAGTACATTCAACCAGTGTTGAATCGAGATTTGTTCAAATCAACGCTCCGGGGACTCCGAGCATCTCTCAGCTCATTCCATGATGGAAATAGGCAGGTAATGGCTGATATTGAAGTCTTGTGTTCCTAACTAGGTGGTTTGGGGCCTGGGAAAATTGTTCAGGTTCGATAAGTTCGAACGCGTTCGAACGCTGAACCGAACCTGAAAAGGTTCAAGGTTCGGGCAAAAGGGCCCGAACCTGAACCGAAGCGAACTTTGCCATCACTACCAGTGGTGTGTCGGATTGGCCAGAGAAGTTTCGAAGGCTAGACCAGAGATGCCACAAAAAGTAAGAGGAAGTAAGGCGCGCGGCGGGTATCACCATATCGCTTGTTTGCTCCGCATTTGCACTGTCCTTGAATTTAATTCCTTACAGTCGAGTGAGAGCCAGCCAAGAGAGCTGTGGAAGGACGAGCGGAAGAAACGCTTGGAAAAAGACAAGAAAGTGATTGCTCCGTGAGTGGCGGTAGATCGGATCAACTCGCCGGTGTTACCCGCGTGATCACAGGCAGCTTTAATCAAGCTTTAATTTTCGTTGGCTCGTCCCATACCCATCCGCGATTAGCAGATAGTCTGACCCCTGCTCATTTTATAAAACCCGTTTGACATTTTTTGATCACGGCCCTAATTACGAGTACTTATAGTGATCGTTGTTAATCAATCAATATGAAGTTTTTCAGGTGTGGTTAAAAATGTCCCAATTCAAGATTGCAATGCAAAATAGTGTCTGTGCTATGTAAAATAATGGCTGTCCTTTACGAGTACTTATAGTAATCGTTATTTAATCAATCGACTTGAGGTTTTTCAGGTCTCGATGAAAAGTGTCCCAGCTCAAGATTGCAATGCAAAATAGGGGCTGTGCTATTGGATTTAGTGGCTGTGTTAAAAGGGTTATAATGGCTGTCCTTTAAATCAGCTTCAAAAGTTGTGAAAACATAGTGGCTGTGCTCATGCTTGGTAATTGGGTGCCAATCGTGGACCGCGTTCGAATATCACCAGCTGCTTTTCTCTTTTACAATGTTTCATTTTTGCCTCTCTCGCGCATTTGAGCTGTCCAGTTTGAGCACTTCATTTTTGCAATGCAATATGTCTGTTTGAGTAATATTTTAAGTATCCAAATCGACCTGTAGTTTCTGTTTTTCATTGAATTTCATGTGGCTGTGTCCATCTGTTTGGTCTCGGCGGATTTCCCCGCGGCCCTCCGCCCTTCCAGATTATCAATATTAACTTAAATCAAGCCGGTCTGCCGTTGTGTATATCAGATCTACATGCCTACCCAAAACTGGTCAGTGTCCGGCCATGTACCGCATGTTCTGGTCGAGACCTGCCATTGATGGGGACGGGCATCAAATTCATGATCGATCCGGCATGTTTGTCGATGCTTGTTCTCGAATGCAACTCTGTTTTGCAGGTTCCATGGTATAGCGACTTCCTCACACACTTTTCGGACTCAGTTTGGTGAGCGGAAATACTTTCCATACCACTATGTACCTGGCCTTCAAAAGAAACGGGCAATTTAAGATGAACTAGAAGACCTAATCCGTCGTGTGTTCCCTCCCCCTCATGTAATATTAGTTGGGCAGAATTTGGAAATAAAATGTAATGAAACACTGAATCACTCAGTATTGAGTGTTCGAAATCTGTACCATTTTTTCGTTCCAGTTTTCGAGCTTCCGGGCATAGAGTGAAAGACGCGATTCGTCTGTCACGTGAACTGTTGATGCTCAACTGCCAGTCGTAAAATGCCTAAGGCTTCCTCAATTCTGCACAGATTCCCTAACTTACAATTATAAAGTGATAGGGAAATGTAGTCTCAACAACTCCTTCCGGCCGGATTTTTAATAATGGGTATCATCGTCTCATAACAGCACCAAATGCGGGGAAATCAGGGAGGATTTTGGATGTTTTCAGAAGATCAAAAATCCGGGCTGAAATTTCAGTTCTTAAGGATGTTCCGAAGAGAACTGCTGACTCAGTTTATCCCCAGAGTCCGGAGTACAAAAGTCTTAGCATTTAGGAATGTCAAATAGACCATTTCAGCAGAAAAAGTCTGTACACAAGGGGTCTGAACTTGGTTCCCTCGAAGGAATGTTCCCGAGCATAGGAGAATCCTTCCCAAGTCCCAAAACCTCGGAAAGCTGGACCTTCCTCGGCCGGAAATAGTAATTTGCTCTTTTCCGCGTAAAAAGCCTAAGGCTTTTTCAAATGTGCTCTAAGCACTTCAACTTTGCATGAAGTGTTCCAGGGAAATGCATTCTTCACAGAAGTATCAGGCCGGATTTTCTAGATACTTCTTTCTCCCCGAGCAGTTGCCTGAACTTCCCTCAAGTTCGATGTTAATTCACGCATTGGACATAAATTAAAAATTGGGCCTGATACTTCTACTCTAATGCTAATTTAATGAGAGGTTTCTGTTGTGGGGTTTGTGCCAAAGTGACCAGAGAAAAAGCCTTGGGGTTTGCAAAACTGGAACCGAGCTCACCTATGAGCCAAAGTATAACAAAGCTGCCGGATCGATCATGAGTGATGCCCGTCCCCACCAGTGCCGTGGACACGTGCATATTTCTCACGGTTTCTTCTTTTGGTACTTAGTCGCGTTTTTTGGTCAGCTTGAGCTAGCCAATCACATCTATGGGTTTGAATATATTGTGCCAAATCCTAGGTAGCATTTGGCCTATATCGGCCTGGATCAAGGACAAATGTCGCTATCAGTTGGCCGATGTCAAAATGGGATGCATCACAATCACGTCGGCTATCATCTAGCATAATCTAATTGTTCATGTCAGATCCATTTCCGGACTCCTCATCATCGTCTACCGGCTTTTGGGGTTGTTAATAGAACTTCAGGGCTGCTAACTATTCCACTTGAGCTTTTGCATTGATAGCGACTCCGAGTCCGAGTCAATTTGATTTCGCTGAATGGGGAAGGCGCGACTGTGACCATCATAATTGATCCCATTTCCTGAATTCCCTTTCACGCAGCATCAATTGCAATCCCCTCTGCCTCGGTCCCTTGCAGAACTGTTAGCCATATCCACATCCATGTTCTGAAGGAACCTCAGAGTCAAATATTCCTTGTGTGCGATGATATTAAAGGAAAATGACATGCTTTGATTTCACTTTTACCGTGTCTTCGGAAAGATTTCTGTGTACAACAAGATCGAGTGCACAGATAACCCTAGGATCTTAATAGACTATTCTTCATACATTAAAGATGATATGGACAAAAAATCAGAGCCCAAGTACATCAGGAACCCTCGGAAAATTGGTGTCCCGTGTCCAGGTCTCGTCCCATTTCTAGGTACTTGACTGTATCACACGTTCCGGTCAATATCCGCCAAAATCTATCGTGACCATATGTATACTTCTCACGATGTTAACACTTCACTTGTTTTTGCTTTGGTAGTCGCAGATCTCGACGTAGTTGTCCATGGGCTCATCAGGGATGAAAGCAGTAAAATTCACAACCCAGTGCAGACATATGTTGCAAACACAATCCCGCTAACCAACCTTCCAGCGCGATTTCTGATTCCTGCGCAGGCGTAATAATAATTACTTGCATGTTTTGTATCACTCATCTTCAGACAACTTGGCGTTCATTAATTTCGCTCGGCTAACCTCTTGGGTTCAAGTTGTATCGTGCTGGCAGAGTATTCTCTCACCAGGTTTAGCCTTCTGATGCCATGCAATTGAGTCGTTTGTGATCTCCTTGAGGGTCGGGTCTGAGCCTCTTTCAACTCTATCTCAACCATCACTACCAGGCAAGACTGTGCTTATGATGCCATACACCTTTAAGTTACATTTAAATGACAACCATTGGTGTTTGATACAACAAAAAAAAAAAAACCCAAAAAAGTCCCTAAGTGCGAGTTTGCCGGGCCGTGCCGCGGCCTCAACCCCCAAGTTAAATCTGCTTCATATTCTGTGAAATATTAGTGGCTGTGTTTGTGATTTGTAATTGGTTCAAATCGTTGGCTGTGTTCGAATCTCTCGAGGTGTCTTTATTTTTTCAATGGTCATGTGCACAGTCCTGCATTGCGCGCGCGCAAGTATTCAGTCACGAAAAATGTCTGGCGCGACTACACTGATTATTTGCATATGTTAGGACATTTAATCTGCGCGGATAGATCCCGTGCCATTTGACGGATTGCTGTACGCGCCATTCTATTCAAGTTCAACGCTTGTCAGAGGACATAGCTTTTCTCACAACCGGTTGATTTGATAAGTAAACACTCTATTTCGACTGCCCGCCCCTGCTGGATAGTGTTTTTCATTAATTCAAACTCTAGAGCCCTTGCATTTTTTGAAAAGGCGGCCGACTTGTGCGCCTCTCTCAACGCCATGCTTCTGAAGTTCATCTGAAACACGATCAATGTTAGATGCACATCTATTGGGTAGGCCTCCGCATTAATTCAATCTGTACAATAGTGCAGTCCGTGACTCTTTAAAACACACCAAGACCCCTGAATACACCAAAGTCCAAATTATACAAAATAAGTGACCAAGACGTAAAAAGTGCCGAAAAAAAAAAAATGGGGGTACTATAAGTGCGAGTTTGCGGGGCCATGCCGCGGCCTTCACCCCCAACTCTCATCGTATGCCCGGACAGTCCTGCCCTTGGTGGTTTACTTTAGCTTGCCACTGGCAGTTTGCTGCCAGTGCTTTTGCGAAATGCCTCAAATCCGGTGCCGCCCATAGGGCGAGAAACTCTTACGCCCGGATCCGCCACAGGTCCTGGGTTTCATGTTGATGCCCAAATTCAGGATGAGCATTGTGGTCGGAGCAACTGGATATTTCTGAAAAGGACCAGGCCATTGCCTCGACCGTCCACGTGATCAACAAGCACCGCCAGAACTTAATTAACCTCCGGAGAAATAAAGGTGTAGCTGCATTCAACGAGGTTCGAACAGCTAGTTTATGATCTACTAGGATTCCCGCTGAAATCGTTTAGGGTGCGGAAATCAGACCTCTCGCTACTATTCCTGCTGATGTCGAGGCCCGCATGCAGCAGCACGCTGTGAAGCGCCAGTCTGAGAAGCTCACTGACGAGGAGAATTGTGGGGAGTGGGCTGGAAAAATCTCTATTGGCATCCCTGCGCAGTCGTTTTGATTCGACAGTGTGTATCTCCCTCCCCGTAGTCAGAAACTCTTCTCCTAATCTCAATTTCACAGCCGGCTCTGCCGATCTCTGAGTTCCTTCATTAGCTTGCACCAGCCCCGTCTGCTCCGCCAAGGCGAAGTACTGTATAATTACATTCAATTCGACCGGGGGTGTAATGCGTGACCCGAATTACCAGTTCGACCATTCGACCATGGCCGAAATTTCGCGTGACAGAACCGAATATTTCGACCACCGGAACGAAAATTTTCAAATTTATGCGTCGCGAAGGAGATTTTGAGCAGTTTTGACGCCTGCGTGACGCAAATTACATTCGACCAAGGGGTGGGTGATGCGTGACGAAACATCAATATTCGCCATTGACCAAGGGGGGGAGTGATGCGTGACGGTCGAATTGGATGTAATAATACAGTACATGGCCAAATTATTGTCTATATTCTCGAAAATTTAACATATCTTATGGCGATGGTGGGACGGTCAGTGGACCTACTGACATGGACACGGGTGAGCCATGTTCATTCTTCGATCTGGCGAGAGGATGTTCATATTCTTTCGTCCCAGTCACTGTTGCGAACATCAAAGCGACCAAGCAATACTTCAGTGTTGTTAAGAGTTAGAGCAATTTCGGTTAGTATAACAGAAATTGTAGAGAGGTTCGGAAAGCCTTATCCAAGAACAATTGCCTTGAGTCCTTACTTCTGAGTGACCTGCCAAGCTACGGTAAATCCACATAGAATATGTGCGCAGCGCTCAGCTTGCTACACTTAGGACAGCTTCCAAGTACTTGAGTAAGCGAGTGCATGTTAGTCAAGTATTGGGCAGTTGAGCGGTCTCGGCAGTATATCACGTGCCAAAAAGGCTTTCACTTAGTTCACGCAAAAGGGAGAAGATGGGAGTTTGTATTCAAGATAGGATGCCCTCTTCCGAGGGGATCCTATATAAACTATTCTACTGAGTCATACTACGGAGCCGCACCTATGACTTAAATTGCGGACCCGTCAGTTCAACCGGGCCGAAGTCGATAAATGATCAAGCCAACATATCTCCAAAACAGCAACTGTATTCGGAGCACAGAGGATGGTTACAAGTCGTAATCGTAAAAGGTTTGTGATCGTAAAGTCATGAGGATAACAGGCAGCATAGTAAATGGAAATGGAAAGGGGGAGGAGAGTGAGTCGCGTGCCAGCTGCTAAGTATCCATAACAAGTGTTGTGGCCACATTGTCATCTGAATTCAAAAGTGATCCCACGGACAGGTGAGAACACTACCGAAACTATGCATTGAAATTATAACCATGTGGCAGGATCCTCGAACTGGCCTTCCTGGCCATCTCCAATCTTGGCCAAAACCCCTTCTTTGTCACTGCCCACACTGACAGGGGCGTGAAAGTCAACCAGTTTAGCTTCTACCTTGCCAGTACCGGCTCAGAGCTCTATCTCGGCGGTACCAATAAGAATTTGTACCTGGGCGACATCAATTTCAATGGCGTCCAATCAGCCTCAGGGTTCTGGGTAGCGACCGGGGCCAAGGTCAAGGTCGGTACTACCGCCGCGGTAACCGGACTTTGGACCATCATCGACTCCGGAACGACCCACATATATGGTCCCCCTGCAGCTGTCAAGAAGCTCTTTGCCAAGGTTCCAGGCCCCTTCTACATAAGGAAATTCCTTATATTCGCAGCCCTTTGTTATAAATATATACCCTTTTACATAGGTGTGTATTTCAACCTGGTCTGGCTCTGGGAGGTCCATAAGGAACTCTGCATTTCAGCAGACTTGTCCTTGAGCCAATAATCATGTTTGGTAGCCTTGCTCACCAAATTTTCACCTCCACCACTCACTGCGTTCCTTGGGCCGGTCGGCACAGCCTGCCGACCTGGGGTGACGTACGCTGACGTCTGCCGATCAGGGTCGACGGGGCCTGCCGACATCAGATCGGCAAAGTTGTGCCAACCTGGGCTGACACCCCGCTGACCTCTGCGGGCGTCGGGTCGACATGCCCCGTCGACCCTCGGCCTCAATACACCCTGGCTTCTTTATACCGCTCGCTCCTCACTCATCCGTGGTACTTGATGGATAGCCTCGTTGTGACGTATGAAATGTTGATCAAATGATTTGCGAAACTTTAAACTTGATTCCGGAGACTTTTACTGTTGACCCTGCGCGGGCTCGCCTGTCAAGCGGTCGCAGGCGCCGCTCCTCCTACCATCCTGTTCGCTTTCACGTCAGCGCTTCAGCTGGGCCTGACGTCCTAAGACTCTGAGTTGTCAGTCCGGTCGCTCAATTCCTCGGACTTGGTCGGCAGCTGCCTCTGTACGTCTGAGCATTCAAGTTTGACTCAGAGAGGACCTATTAAGCCAGGTTTGACACTTATTCGACTTGGGGGTGAAGGCCGCAGCCCGGCCCGGCAAACTCGCACTTATAGTCCCCCTTTTTTTTTTTTTTCTTCTCGGGGCTTTTTACATTTATTTTGTATTATCATCAGACAATGTATAATCCGGACGCTTGGTGTATTCAGGCGTATTGTGGCACGTACAGCAATCCGACAAAAACACGTGATCTATACGCGCATATTAAAAGTCCTAACATATGCAAATGACCATCGAAAAAAAGAAGACGCCTCGAGAGATTCGAACACAGCCGACAATTTGAACCAATTACAAATCACAAACACAGCCACTAATGCTATACAAAATATGAAGCAGATTTAAAGGACAGCCACTATTTTACATTCAACATAGCCACTATTTTATATAGCACAGCCACTATTTTGCATTGCAATCTTAAATTGGGACATTTTTAACCACACCTGAAAAACCTCATGTCGATTGATTAAAATAACGATTACTATAAGTACTCGTAACCTTTCATTGCTCAGTAGCAGGCAGGAATGAGTGTATATGATGCTGAGTGGTGGCAAGTGGTGGCCAGTTAAGATTGAGTTTTGATCGGCCGACGGCAAAATGACTGGGGATACACACTGACATAAAAACGGCAATGTTTGGGGTTATCTATAGATAGAGGAAGACTCGTCGCAGACGTGAGGAGATTGTAGAGGATGGAGGCATACATTGATGAATGTTGGCACAGTCTGCCTACCTCCGGGTCCGCCAACCTTTGCCGACGCTGTTCGGCACAGGCCCAGGGAATGCAGTGACTGCTCGGCCGGGTGCTGCCGGTGTGCCGACGGCAATCAGCCTCAACTCTCAAAATTGCAATGATATTTTTTTCTTTCCTCTGGGATCATAGAGATTGCTATAATGCAAGCTAGAACAACAGATGGGTGTGGTGCCCTTTGAGGACCAAAATGGGCGCTGTGCGACTACCCTGTGCATTCAGGTAAGGCAATTTGATGGCACGTGCAGCTTATATAGCCCTTACGTAGGTGGTCCCTTGGCCTCTGACAAAAAGGTTTCAAGATAAGGTGCATTTTTCGGCAATCCAAACCCCCTTGGTATATATCTTTTTTCACGGTCGGAGGGACCCCCACCCCCTTCTATATAAAGAAATTCCTTATCTTCGAAGCCCCTTGATTACGAGTACTTAAGTACAGTAACAAACCCCCTAACGAAACGTCATCAGCGAGCGAAACACTAGCTTGTTTAGGTACTTAGAGATCACCGACCGCTCCGAATTTTTGTGAGGTGAATGTCCTCGTTATGAAACTCCCATCCGCAAAAGGAATTGAGTGAAAGGCCCCCGTGGCGCGCTCACAATTGAATTTTGTTTGCACCGTTATTTGCCACAAATTTTTGATCCAAACTGCCCGGTCTACCATAACCGGCCCGTTGCCTCCGCAATGAGTCGGGGAGGGGGGTTTTCTATGACCCTGAGTAAGAATATCAAGATCCGGGAGGCTCAAGTTGCATGGATGATGCCCAATCGATTATTTTGTAGTGTTTCGCTCTCCCGTGATTTGGCCAAATCTGGCCTTCCAGATTAATCGGCCTCATTCTCCACCAAATCAAGACGGAATCGCACTATTCTTTGTGTAAATGACAGCACGGAAGCCGCTCTACAATCCTATAGAAAAACTACAGCCAACCTGTAGATCTATCGCCCAGAAAACGGCCGCCTTCGTTGAGCGTTTCGTTAGGGGGTTTGTCACTGTAATCATTTATGATCAGGTTTTTGAGGTGTGGTTAAAAATGTCCCCATCTAAGATTGCAATGTAAAATAGGGGCTGTGCTAGTTTTTTTAGTGGCTGTGTTGAATAAGATTTAGTGGCTGTCTTTTAAAACAGCTTCATAACTTGTGAAGAAATAGTGGCTATGCACATGCTTTGTAATTATTCTCTCGTTTCTCGGCTGGGTTCGAATTTGACTAGGTGTCTTTCTTTTTTTCCCCTTTTTCTTATCACAGCTCCACCATTCAAGTTGAGGCACCGCCCAACATAACTATAACATGTACTTGGGGGTAATGGCCGTGGCACGGCCTGGCAAACTCGTACTTATGTAGGTTTTTTATCTGTTTTTGTCCGCAAATAGCTCCGCCTGCATTTCAGTTGTTAGTGTCTGCGCCGAAAAGCCGGATCAGACTTTTAAAGCTCCGTTTGAAACGGATTTAGGTTCTAGTTGTATAGGTGGCCAATAACAATCTTCGATGTGCTTGCAGGCTAGCATAAATCTTTCATAAATGTGGCTAGCGCAATGTACGCGACACTTCTCAAAACTTGCATAACTGGGTTGTCTCAAAGCATTAGAATTAATCGCGAATCTGGTCTACCGAAGGTTTGTAGTTTACTTTACCCACTACCTTTTATGTCGTCATCTAGGGGTCGATCACATTTTGTTCAGCGCCCTATTTGTCAAATAGATGAAACAAGTTTCTTAAGGACAAGGCAGCTCCCCCTCACGCCGTCTTTTATTTATTTAGTCTAGCAACTTAAGCATAGGCTTAGTTAAGCAGCCTGTTACGGATGTTTCGGTAAAAACAGCTTGGGCTCACCTTTCTTACCTCTTCATTTCATTTGCAATTGCCTTGGCTCCTGCAGGGGTACAAGATAGTTGCTAGAACAATCGAGCCTTAAATGATTTCAATCGGGTGCCGCGTACACCAATATATTTTGATTCAGGCCGGCAACAGTACATGGTGATCTCTAGTACACTTGTGGGTCGCTACACAATGTTATAAGCAAGGCTCCAGATCCTACTGAATGCTTGCCCTGAAGTTGATCATCCTTCCTTCGCTATCGCTTCCATGTCGCAATCGAGTGGTGGTGTCAAGGAGAGTACGAGGTACGAGCTACTTCTGTTATAGTGTCTGTCTACGAGAGACTACAAGGAGAGGTGAAAGCGGCTCCGTACTGATCAATCGACATTAAGCGCCGCATCACAATGCATCATCACGGATACTGCCGTGCCATCTGGTCATCGTTCAAAATGCTCGGCTCTGTGACCATTTGTTGTCGACCAAAGCCACATGCTGTCGCTAAAATGTGTTGCGAACTTACCCTGGACCGCCTTCAGCTAGGGGCCTTAAAAATATATGTCTCGGCAGGTGCCCCTGGTTTAGCTGGGAACTGCTGTATTTGTATTGCACCTGTGTGCTGCAAATGCTCAAGACAACAACTTGGAGTTTTACAGAAAGATGGCCTTCCTGCCCCAATTCGACCCCTACGACGAGCTGGTAAAAAATGTATGCCGACTCCTCTTCAGTTGCGCAGCGAACGCAGCTCGCGAGTAGCGGATTCGTGGTAAACGTCGTGGCACATTGATACCCTACAGGATTTGGGATGAAACCTGATAAGGTTGACCCGAGGTTGGCAGGAGAGTGGCTATCAATAATGACGGATATAAGGACCACGTCACTGTGGTCTGTGGGAAAAAAGGTTTACTTGCAAAGAGTCGATCTCTGCGAACAAAGGGGGTTAGAACGATTTAGATTTGAAGCAGTTACTGACCGAGCGAGAAGTTATCAATTCATGCCGACCAACTGATTTGAAAATTGTACAAGGGAAGGTTCGGCCATTAGGTGAGGAGTGTGGTAGGACCGGATTACCATCAATTCTGACATAAAATGTTCATGCTGGATCGCTCGTCGGGTTGATTTGATGGTCTTGGGGAGCTCGGACGAGGCGTCAGTTCCTGTGGATTCAAACATGGCCAAGATTGCCGCCTTCGTCGCTGTCGGTGGCCCGGACGATGCCAAAGGAAGAACGACGGGGTGGAAACGATCTCGATCCCAGTTCATCCGGCTCTACCTCGCACGTCTGGCGGATGGTATCATTGGTGAAGACGGTACTCGAATCGGTGTCAGTTGTATGTCGCCTGGTGGCGGAATAGGTCCGGCGGGTTGGGAAGGAATGGAGCGCGGTGAGCCGACTGACTGGGCCATGCTGGATGCCGTCTTGAGCCTCCGCGCGGCGGTGATGGCGACGCGGTTCGAGCTCTTATCCAATACTGATGTGTTTCTGGAGCTCCAGGAGTTCGATCCGATGATTCGAATGGCGTAAACGAATTTCCGCATGTCCTGCAACCGCCTGAATATTGTCACCCAGATTGTATTTCCCGTAGTTTCTGATACTAGTATGTTTGATTTGTGGTTGATCGTTTGTCTTTGGAATTTTCTCCTTGACCATGTCGTCCACTAAATTCGGCGCACTGTGGAAATCGGGGCGCGGTATGGATTCTGAGCGCAAGAATGAAAAAGGTGTCTCAGAGCTCTAGACCCCGAGGAGTCGAGCACATCCGGCTGTAAAGGAAGACATGGGCAGGACTAAATGATCCGGGGAGATCGGCCCGTCCCCGAGTGTAATGGAGTTAGGCCTAGTCGCTTGAGTGTCGGCAGTCAAGAGCGGAGGACAACGGTAGCTTGTGCGCAGGATTCAGCGATGCAAGGTTTCTCCTACAGCGAGAAGGAGAGTAAGAGCCGGCGAGCATAGGTGGAGCGACAAGATTATTTGGAATATAATAGATGCGTGAACCAACGCGGAGCTGAGGATGACGTTATAATAAACCGAGGTACGAGGTTCCCTTGTTATAGCGTCTGTTTATAAGAGACTAGGATGACGTAATGCAGCGTAAATTTTGGATGTGTTGTGGGTTTGGCGGAGCGTGGGGCGCGGCCCGTGTGCCTGAGTGATTGGCTGCCGGCTTGCAGTGAACACACAGTGCAGTTATCGAAGATGGTGCTCACATTTGCGGCCGGACAAAGCATAGCAGTGACCACATTCATTGCATGAAAGAAAGAAGTGGGATATGCGCCCGCGCACGGGACTTGAATGGGGGAACGAGCAACCTCCGGATGGAAAGGTAAGCAGCCTTTGAATACATGACCGGATTTGTCTTGTGTTGGGGGGGGAAACGATACGGGCATATATCTCCGTGTCTATTCCGAAATTTACCTCCGACAAAATCCCTCTCTGCCACCGGAGTGAGCTCGTGTCCCTTCCGTACCTCACCTCAGACGTGGAGCCCTAGTGGAAACACGAGTTAGCTGATAACAGAATTTCGAAACAGCGCAGCATAGAGGGCTGAAAAAGCGACAACCGTGCGTGCATCTCAGACAATTTCCATTAGGACCTCCGATTTAGAAGGACGAACAAGGACGAACGACTGGTTCGCCTTCTCCATACGCATGATATAGTCATGCTCAGATTTCCCGGTCTTCTCTCTGTCCGCCAGCATGTGTTTGATGCTGGTGTTGTTGTTGATGATATCCTTGATCAAGTCCTTCCATTCAGGGAACGCCGAGCGGCGGCGGCGGGGTCGATGTGTTGGGAGAGGCCAAAAGAAATTGGCGCGCCACCGTGAGCATGACACATCGCACGTAACGTAACGTTCGGAGACTCCGCCGACGGCGGCGGCGGTCCCGACGAAGTGGTCGAAAATAACCCCCAAATTGAACCTTCTAGTCCTCTATATGTCGTGGGAAATGCATCTCGGACGGGGACTGGAATATGTGTTGCCTTGAATAAAGTAGCATTGCATAGACGGTAAATTCTCCGATCTGCAATCAAGATTAATGAGTGAGAAGGAGACCGGAGGACGTAGGTGGTGGCAGGGTGTGTTGAAAGAGGAGGAGAGCGAGGAAGATGGAGGTTGGGATCAAATCAAAGTTATCCAGAGGAAAAAGAAAAAGAAAACTATAGTGAGTCCATGGGACCTGAAAAATGTCCAGTGGTTTCACCGTAGACCGGCAGCCTCCAGCGGGCTCCAGTGGAATTCAGCGGCGAGACGAGAAATCGCGGTCCGGGCAAAGCCGCTGGTGATTGACGGCGCCCGGTGTCTAGTCTCATAGCCGCTGGCACTCAGTACTCAACGTCCATCGACATCTGCCAATGGCCGCCGGCAATCAGTGGTGGCCATCGGCGGCCGCCAGCGAACTTTCCAGCGGCGGGTATATAACTCGCTTACCGGTGGGCAGATTTCGACGTGCTCGGCTGGCCTGGGTCCGGAGAAATTGACGCGAGCGGCGCGCACTGACGCGCACTGACGCGGCACTGACGCGCATTGACGCGGCAATTACATAATTCTCTACCAAGTGCTTTTGACACTCGGATACTAATCAAACAGCTCTTAGCAAGATACCTGGGCTTTGATAGGGACAAATTGGCTCAGAATGCGAGCAACATGTATTATTTTGAAGTCTAAATAGTGGTACTTAGGAGTATATACAGGTCCTACGTGGTCTACTCGGTGAGAGACCCCTGGGGTGTGTATCTGAACATTTTTGGAGTGTTTTGAGGTGCTCAAACTGAAGCATTAAGTCGCAATTGTCGCGCCGAACCCACGTCAACTTCCGCGTCAATGCGCGCCGGCAACGCGTTAATGCGCATCAATGCCGCGTCAATGCGCGTCAGTGCCGCGCCGGGCCGCGTCAACGCCGGGCCAGTCCTCGTCAGTGGCGCTTCCCTTCCTGGCATATGCCTCCAGAAACTGATGTATACCTGGGCATTCAGGGTCAGTTTTGGATGTTTTTGAGTCATTTGGGGCATGTTTTAAACATGTCGCTGGATTTCAATGTTTTAAGCCCAAGTGATGCCGCAATCAGGCAGTAGCATGCATGGTCCGAAGACCCTCCAAAGTTTATCATGAAATAAAGGAAACATTGAAGCATCCCGTCTATGAAGCTCATGCCACCCTCCTGGGTAACATTGCCGCAGCGGTGGCTGTGTCATTGACGCGCCATTGCCGCGCGGCCAATAGCTTTTTCCACAACGCCTTCCTGGCCCCAAGTCGAGTTTGGGGAGAGTTTAACACTCCTCTGAAACTGTTTAGACACGAAGAACTATGACTTGACATTCGGTCATTCAACCTCAGTTCAAGTTGAGTTCAAGACTAATTATTAGCCGGTGCAGCAAAGTCAGGCCTTTGAACTGGGTTTACCCGGGGATCATCCAACTACGCCACACCTACACTCAGACTCGTTGGGTCATCGCCGTTCAGTTGCGGCACTGTCACCAGTTGCGACACAGTGATGGGGGATCAAATGTTGTCATCAGCTCGGAATTAGCATGGAAATACCATTTCGAGCAGTTAGGGCAAGCGCAGCGCGCCCTAACTGCGGGTATTAGCAGTGTAGTGCATGGTTAGAGTTTGAGTTAGAGTTTTGGTTAGAGTTTGGTTAGAGTTAGAAGTTAGGGTTTGTTAGAGTTAGGATTGAAGGACATACTTGAAGCGAGAACGAGGCTTTAGAGTGCCAACCTGAAATGCCCCGGTTTGGGGGAGGGGAGGGGCATTGAATGGTTGGTCCCCTTCGCGCAATTGAGGAGAAAAGGATGTTGAGTTTCCTAATTTGGTCCGCCATCAGCGCATCAGAGTGTCGCAAGTGACGACAGTGTCGCAACTCGTAAGAACCCACCTAGCCGAGTCTGACTTTGACAGTGTCGCAGTTAACACATCCCCGGTTTACCCGGAGACTCTGTCAAACCCAGATTTACGATTTCGATGTCCAGCAGTGCTTGCCAGTGACTTTCTATGTCGTACTGGAACAGGTTGGGCCTTCTTGCCTTACGCTTATTACATTCATGGTAGGTCATTCGCTATTGTGCAGATGAGTTCATTAGGCTGCGAATGGGACGAGGTTTTGGCATGGGGATAGTTTCGAACTGTGACAATCTTGAACATTGGAAAGTTACGCCGCAGAATTATTTAACCTCACACGAAATTTTCCCTCCCAAAACCTTTGAATTAGGATGTGCACAAATGCCACACTCACACATCAACACATTAAACCAGGTGAGACGCGGCTCCCGGATGAATTAGCGTGCACCAACTGCCGCAGACTCTGCCGTGAATGAAAATTCGACCTCTTCCCTTATCCACCCTTGTGATTTTGCGCAGGAACCACGATCACATCCCCAGCCTGTTCTGCAATTTTCGTCCCCCTCCTTCGCAGTAAATTGCCGTGTTCTCAGATGCCTTGACACAAATGGTCAAACTCCTTGAAGTTTGAACCGTGGGAATGAGCTCAGGCAGAGGGTGTGTTTGGCGGACACATTTTATGGCGTAGAGTGTGTCTAATCGGACGGGGGCAACTATTCCTGGGGGCCCTCTCAGTTAGGGCATTCAGTAGATTTCCGATGAGAGACGGTTTCAGAATCAGGGAATGTGAAAAATGTACACTGAGAATAATCCACACTAGGTCCGCAACCAGCATGGTTTCCCCTTGACCTCGTTCCCTGAATCTGAGCTGGGCACTGCACTGGAATTCCAGCTAGGACTAGAGATAGTTTCAACTTCCGATTACGCACTGTAGCGAAGGATTGTTGGTGTCTGTGTGGTGTATTTGGTGTCTTAAACCTTTCCCATGATATATCATAGCCCGGGGGACGTAGGGTGATCAGCTAGAAGCAGCACGCCGACAGGTGGGCGTCGATTTGGGATGTATATATTTTCCATACAGTGGAACACAGATATGAGGAGTTGAACTTGAATGCCCCGGCACACCAATAGCACAACACAACCCGCCGGTCCGCAGCAGGTAGGTGAACCTTCTTTGTGGCTCGCCAATGTCGATTCTATGCTGTCGGTACAATATGATTGCAAGATACAGTCTAACTTAAAATTGGAAGAGTATAGACCTGTCGTGTCGGCGGCTAACTGGTACGATGTCATACCTATCCGTATGTTTGATCTTCTATCCACCACCAGCAGTATGCAGGCTATATTAATTCAGAAATCTCACAGCCAGGAGGCAAGTATCTCATTACGTCAAATTTTGTGGGACAACCTGACGGACTAAGAATTCACAACAACACTTGACATCTTTACTGTTACACGACAACTCTCCGACATGAATCATACCAGAGTAGTTGGTATTTCCCCGCAACATCTTAAAGGCACTGATGTGTCGTCTTATATTTCTATGCATGGCCTTGAATTTGTTCTTTCTCCCTTGGAGTTTTAAGCACACACCGGTGAGAAATTCAGAACTCCACCAAGGACTAAGCATGATTGAAGGTCCGGGTAATGGCTTTGAGGGAGAGATTTTTGGAGTCTAGACGATGCATTTAGTGTTTTAAACACCTACTGTTGTGAATCCTGGGCCGGGGGTCCCTGGGGTGATGAGCTGGGGGGGGGCGCGCCGATGCGCGTCAATGGCACAGCCACCAGCGCGCCGGTCCGCGTCGACTCAGTACTTAGAGTCTTCGATATTCCCACATATTGGAACCCAGAGATGAGGAGGACTGGAATGTTAGGCTCTAAATTTTGTATGAAGGCTGTGTGCCTCACCCTCCAATGGTACAACCCTCAACTCGCCGGTTATGAACTACAAGGCAACATTGTTCACCAGTTCCTAGTCAATTCGTGGTGTGTCCGACTCGGCTGCAAAATAGCATTACGAAAGAGTCACAGATAGAGTCTAGGATCAGTATACACCTGTCGTGTCGGTAGCTAACGGGTACGAGGACGCTGCCGAATGCTTCAATAGTACTATTAATGTTCCATCCACGACGAGGAGTAAGTGGACCGGATTTCATCAGGAATCTCCCAAATCAATAGCCAGGAGTTCAGCATTCGATGACCAGCAATTTTCATGGTAGAAACTAGCGGAACTGGGAAAGACTGTACAATTTGAATACCACGATGGTTAATTATTTAATCGCATTGTGTTGAGGAGTTGATACATTGTCCTATGTCTCTATGGATGGCCTTGAATTTAGCCTGTTTTTCTCGCAGTTATGGCCACGTACCGATGAGAAATTTAGAATTCCACCAAGGACTAGGCATAACTGAACTTCCAGGTGAAGTCTTTGAGGGAGGGATTTTTGTGTTCTGAACAGTGTATTTAATGTACGAAACACCTCCCGGCATGAATTCCAGGCCGGGGGGACATGCGGTGATCAGCTAGAGGCGGCGCGCCGATGCGCGTCAATGGCACAGCCACCGGCGCGCCGGTGCGCGTCAGTGCGCGTCTGTCGCGTCACTTTTACCAGACCCGGCTGGCCTTGATACGGCGATGAGCAATTAACTAATCTCATCAAGCAGGTGTGTTTCTGCAACAGTAGATAAGGCCGAGAGATTAAAGATTTCAACCTTTGAGCAGAAGAAATACAAAGAAAGTGCGTAAAATGAACCGCCTCATCTTCAGAACCCGTATCGGTAGGCAACTGGACGGCGCACAACACCTATTCTATGTATCACCCAATACAATGGCTTTTGACAGAAGTAAAAATTAAGAGGTACAAGAGCGCGGTGGGGTGCTTCGTACCTCTCCACTTCG
This sequence comes from Mycena rosella, assembly GCA_029378255.1. NCBI lineage: Eukaryota > Fungi > Basidiomycota > Agaricomycetes > Agaricales > Mycenaceae > Mycena > Mycena rosella. The sequence continues at coordinate 221,541 of JARKIE010000028.1, forward strand.
GTTGAAAAAGTAATGTGGAGCTAAGTAGGTCGAGGATCGCCTTGGGCGAGCTTGGGCGCTTGTTCAACGGCGGTGTGGGAATTCACCCCGGCTTCTCGGCCGTTTATGGGGTGATATTCCGTGGAGCTGGGCTGATGTCTCCAAAAGCGGAGCTTAAAAAGGTTTCGGATAGACATGCTCAATTTATAAAGATGTAGAGACTCATTGGTGGACGACCCCGCTATCAAATATTCCAAGATCCTCCAATCTAAACCTCTGGCTCTTCAACATCATTAAACACTTGCATCTTGACAGTGGTCAGCCCTGAACTCGATTCACGGAATGTTACACTCACTTTTACCCGCGGAAATGGCTGTATTCAATTTCCGAACATCCACGAGGGGATACCCGAGTTCAATCGCGACATCTTGGCTGGTGGGATCGAAGCCTTTTGCAAGATGGAACTGTCTGATTATGTTGTAATGATCCCTGGTCCAAAATTTTCCGTCCACAAAGGCATGAAAATGGATGTCAGGAAGGCCTAGTTCCTCTGCTGTGTCTTCAGGCAACCTCCCAACTCCCTGCGGATCGAATGACCAGTAGAATGTTTCACCCTCTGTAGGCAAGTGAACAGCCAGGGAATCATCTGAATCATCGATATCGGGAGAGAATAGGAAGAGGTAAAGGTCGTCCGCTGGGGCGTCCGCCATGAATGTTCCACGCAAAGTAAATTCATCAACATATGGCCATAGTGAGATTCGCAACTGAATCGCAGATATAATGTCTATTAAACAGGTCAGCAGCATGGTAACAGCATTTCCGGGGACCCTTACAATATTTGTCTTGTGCAAAGAAAAGTATTCAGATGAAAAAGAAAGTGTTGAAAGGCACTCACCTGCGTTGATGCAAGATTCTTGGACATAATTTGCCTGAGAAAGCCATCTTTTGCAAATATCAGAGGCCGTGTCCCACTTCAAGAGTACAGTTTTGGTGAAAAGATGCCGAGCCCTGCTTTCTTCAATCAGGGGAAGATATGCCATTTCAACACTGAACATATGTCAGGGATTTAGCTCCAGGATAACCTAGTGCAGCGACACACCGTGTCCATCCACTGGGTAATAAGACATCGCCTTGGTACCCACGGATGAGAATGAAGGATCCAAGGGTTTGTACGAATATTTCCAGCACCTCACAGTAACATCCGACACCGTCAGGCGATTCGATAAAGAGAATGCGGAAAAGGGATCGAAATCCTCTGAGCCAGTAGGATTGCACCAAGAGAGAGATCCAAGAGGAACAGTGCCTGGATCTGAAATTTCTGAGCTCTGCCACCAGCTTTGATAGCTCAAGATATGGTAGAGATCATCAAAAGCTAGGTGGGAAAGAAGACTCTGCTCCAGGTGGTGGTCGGATAACAGAGAAACATTGACCGACAGTGAACCACCGCGTCCCACAAAATTTAGGTTGAAGTTGTGATCTCGCTCCTGAGCATCATTGACCTCAATGCATAAGCCCACTGGACATGGGCATCCACAGCATAGTGTTTGTTTCCAGGATGCTCGCCATAGTGGATGGTTCATATGGGTATAACCATGTTCCAGTTGCTTCAAGCCAGTGCTCAAGTGCAGCCTTTCAATTGTCAGTCTGGTGTAACATAGTTGAATCACTGAACATACTGAAAGGTGCCGGGACTTCATCCGAACCAATAGCAAGTGAAAAACCCTTCAAACGAGAAGACCCGGAACTCACCATTTTATAGTCCACATAGTTCGAAGCCAAGGGAGACTGCTTATGTATTTTTCGAACTTCGTGGATTGACATGAATCCTGCGAGAGGATGGAAATCAAATTTTGAACAACATGAGGGTTGCATTTCACACCATCATTGTAGATCAACGCCTTGGGACCGCGTGAGCCTGAAGTGACACCAAACAGTTGTATCAAAGAGGGATGTCTGGATTGAATGTCAGGTTGGATGTGAGATGTTCGAAAATATATTCACCGAAATTCTTCACGCCTCTCAGCTTTGGCCTTGGCCTATAACATATCAGGATAAGAGACCTGTAACCATGTCACATAACTCGCCTGTTCAAATAGGGAGCTATCATACATGACCGCAGTGAAGAGCTCCTGCATGCCAATGATACGTGCGCGATGGATTTTCCGGACCCCGACTACGGCCAGGACACGGCGTTTCACGAAACCTGTCTTGTGTCGAACGAGGCGATATTCAATAACATTTTGTTTACCGACCTCTTCCAAAAGATTCAGGTCGCCGAATCTGATCACACGAAAGTCTGCGAAAACCAGTCAGTTAGAAATGACGGCGGCGATAATTAATTCTGACCGCTTTCATCCGACTGGCTACTGTTTCCCTGATTCTGAATATTAAAAGTCCCCCCATTGACCATGAAATTCTGGCAATTCTCGAACGCAGACAGTCTAGTGCGGGTGTGAGATACCTTGAAATCGGAATTCGTGCACCATGGGACACGTACCTCGGTGCCTGGGTCCTCGTTGTGTCCATGGGAGCTTTGAGTCAGTATGAATGGGCGGGGTTTCTGCACGAGCTGCGGGGGAGACTACGAGTTATCGAGCGAGTGGGGAGGGAAAGACAGCTTCAATGCGGAGGAAAGGGGGTGCATGCAATATTTAAACTGTGATGGGCGCCTACCAGAAGCAGGAACGCAGCAGTAAGGCTGTAAGACGATTAACAGCAAACGGATCTTCGGGTGTGCATATATCCATCTCCTTTCGTTGTTCCTCTGCTCTTGCAGCCTTGCTGTGCCTTTGTCCTCAATTTCCAGTGACATCGGACAGTGCTTCTTAATTTACTGCCGCCCGAGCTCCGCTGACCTACATGCAGTATTTCCTTGGCGCAGTGCTGCAATATTTAAACTGTGATGGGCGCCTACCAGAAGCAGGAACGCAGCAGTAAGGCTGTAAGACTATTAACAGCAAATGGATCTTCGGGTGTGCATATATCCATCTCCTTTCGTTGTTCCTCTGCTCTTGCAGCCTTGCTGTGCCTTTGTCCTCAATTTCCAGTGACATCGGACACTGCTTCTTCATTTACTGCCGCTCGAGCTCCGCTGACCTACGTGCAGTATTTCCTTGGCGCAGTGCTGGGGGCCACGTATTAATATTCCCTCCCCAAGCTATATGGCTGCCAGGACTTGCCCGGCTGACAGGTGTGAATCCTCTGTGGGACGAGGAAATAGGGGTCTGGATGAGCGAGAGGAGCCTGAAGCGTAGCGTTTCACTAGGAGCTTGAGTGTGAGGTTAGGAGACGACAGATGAGCCGGATCAATTCGACCTCTTTTTACGAGTACTTATGTAATCGTTTTATTAATCAATCAATCATGAGGTTTTCCAGGTCTCGGTGAATCGTGTCCCGTTTTAAGTTTGTAACAAATTTAGGGGCTGTGCTATTGTATTTTGTGGCTGTGTTGAAGTCCATTTAGTGGCTGTCCCTTAAATCCTGTTCATTTGTTGTGAGCACTTAGTGGCTGTGCTTTGTATCCGTAATCACTGACTATCTTCGTCTGTGTTCAATTCTCGCATGTGTCACTTTTTTTGTTGTACCTGTGCGAGAAGTTTGATGGGCGGGTCTGTCCAGCAATAAACAAAGCTAAGCCCTGCGCCGCATGCCTGGATTATTTTAGACACACCGATTGCATAGGTTCCATGCATTTAAGGAGTTTGGTTTTTGTATCATATGCTTACGTGCACTACTGGGATGAAAAATCAGCGCCTTGCTGCCACCAGGGCTCCTCTGGACCTGAAAATATTTAGGCATCCAGTGGATGTCCCTATTGTGCCAGAATTATTATTCTAGATACACTGATTGCAGTGGTTCCATGTATTCAAGGACTTTGGTTCCACCATCACATGATCACGTGCAATACTGGGGGCGGGAAAATCAGTGTCTTGCTGCCACCAGGGCTCCTCTGGACCCGAAAATATTTAGATGCCACGCCAATTGACTGGGTGAGCATTTCCGTGCCATGTGGAGTTGGTGCTGACCATAGTGCATGAGTGGACTCCAGGGGGCCGCTCGGTTACAATAATACTACCGTCTACAGCTGTAATGACACAATCCGCATTGTGTTACTCTGAGCTTGTGTTCGCTCGTTTAGCTTCGCAGTCACCATGAAGGTAAGGGAGCGAGAGGGGTAACGTGCGATCCGGCGCTCTCGGCCGGGCATGCATGGGACATCTGCATCAAGGGACTTGCCGCTGGGCCGTGACAATATGATTATGATGGCGGGTCCGATTCCTTCGTCCAGACGAGGTCTGGAAAAATACTTTATCTTTAGAACTTAAAACCTATACAAGAACAAGAGATCACGGAAAATAACTCAGAGTACTTCTCGCTCCGCGCTAGCAGTGAAAAAGATATTCAAAATGCGGTCAAGTTTTTAGATAATTCAGACAATCTTGGGCAGTATAAATTTGCGGAGGAGGTTGTATTTCTACAAGAAATGTGGAGCATCTACGGGGTCTGACTGAATTAAATTGTACGGCTTGTCTACGTCTAGAGCGAGAACATCATGCCCGGCTCCTGCACGATGACCACTGGTTCGTCAGTCTCCATGCCGGGTAACAGATCAACATAATGGATTCGGAAGGATGTCGACGGTGGCAAGAGAATTCACGACTGTGAGCATTTGTTAGCTACCTCACGTATGTAGATGGTTGTCAATTAGAGTCCTTCCCACATGAAGCAATGAAACGGTGCACCTAAGTATGGCCGTGCCTAGGACTGACTGAGATGCTGCTATGAAACAGACACCAAAACCAACCAACACACACACACACCAACAACACAACCAATACGAAGTGCTAACAAGTAAGTTTCTGAAGTATACAGGTAAGATTGAACTCCTCGAGGGGCGTTGGGACAGAGATCAACTCAAAGACGTTCAAATAGAACTGTCCTAGGAGCTTCCAGTAGTTGCAAACTACCAAACTTGGGGTTCCCGGGCCACGGAATGTGGGGGTGGGAGAGAGATAAAGTGTCCTAGGACTGCCAACAATGGGGCCTAGGGGTCTGGGAACTCCGACCAACCTGCTAAACGGGGTTGATTCCAAGAGTTATCTACGACCAGCCTGCTAAACGGGGCTGATTCCAATAGATGACCACGACCAGCCTGCTGAATGGGGCTGATTCCAATGGCTCGTTCGATACACGACCAACCTGCTAAACGGGGTTGATTCCAATGCCTGACCTTGCCACTTAACAAGGGACCTTTGAATACAAACTGCTGCAGCAGGACCACAACACAGCAGGGGCTTAGATGACCTTAAAGCACAGAGTAGCCAACAATCGAACTTCCTGTTAATGAATCTACACAAGAGGATAGGTTTTATAAACGAATCTCCGCGCTGATACAGAGAACACAAGGCCCTTGGACAAGCAAATGCTGTTGGCAACCGCCTAGGCAAGAACTGGGGCACGAATGAACTGCTGTAGGGTGTGTTCTACGTGGTCTTTTATAGTAAATAGAGAGGTACATGACAGAGTGGAACTGAGTAATGAGAAATACGATGAGATAAGAGAAACAGATAGTCCGGGCGGGATAGGAAGGGTATACGCGGCGAGCCGCTCTAGTTTTGGGTGTCCTCGGCACCTAGTAGTCATATCCTTTGACTCCTAGGGCCTATATTGGGTATTTTTCAAATGCCCTCGGACTGGCCGAACCTATTCGTATTTGTCCCGGCTCCTCGGACACTTGCGTCCTGCCCCGGCATGGTTGCTAATCCATCCCATTTGTCCAGCTTAGTGAGTAAGCCACGGAGTACCTCTGCCGGCCATCTACGTCCTCGACGGCTCAGCCTCAACATTTTAGCCTGCTGTGATCGAGCATCCACCGATCACTTTGGTCTAGTTTGGTTCCGTGGGACGCGTCGCATCCGTCACATGTTCTGATCATTCCCGGGATCCACCGGAAGTGTGTCCATGGAACGACTTAGAGCGGTCCCAGGACATCCGCGATGGACTCCTAGGACATCTAAGTGTTCTTACTGTAAGCGTGTGAGCGGTCCGTGGACACCCGCAAGGGCTCCTCAAACGTCAACAATGTCTCCTATTGCCCATATGAGCGGTCCGGGGGCACCCGCAAAGGTCCTCGGGACATCATAAGTATCATATTTAACATAGTCCTCGGACTGTGGTAAGCCCTCGAACATGATCATGTCCAATCACAGTCCTTGTCCTTGGACGGTGACTTATTGTTCCTCGGACTGGTTCCATCCAGCCGTCTGTGTCTAACTTGGTACTTAATCTTTGTCTAGGCTTTTGGTTTAACCTCCTTGGTAATACCTAGCTCTTTGTAGTGTAATCCGCCCCTAGGTATAGGTTGTGGACTACATCTAACAAACTTCCTGATACCCCTCGGACTACTATGCCGACCCCCATGGAATGGGACCAAGCCGTAGTATGCCCAGGATAACATTACGGTTCTCTCAGCATCATTGATATATGACCAGCAGCGTCGGAGCTCAGCTCTGATCCTAATTGTATAGCACCGGGCAAGGTAGCCCTAGGACTCGCAAAATAGCGGGATTTCACGGTTAGCGCCAGACGCGCCGTATCAGCGACTAAGCAGGCTTAGAGAAATTACCATTTGTCGGTATTCTCTCTGGTGTAAAATGAGCGATAAATGGGAAAAAAAGGACATAAGTACGAGTTTGCCGGGCTGTGCCACGGCCATCACCCCCAAGTGAAATTCCGACTCAAACCTTAAATCAAAGGGGAATCAGGATTCGAAAACGGATATAGGGTCGAATTTGTTTTTTCGCCCCTTCGCAGGACCCCCCTCCCCCCCGGGTCCTTCCATATAGGGAAGGTGGTTCGCACCCCTAGGCCCGGGCCGCTGTTCCGAGTCATATGCCGCTTCACCGCCACCTGATAGACAGCTTCCCAATCCAGATCGGATTATCGCGACCTCATGAAACTAATCTCTTTGACATTCCTGTGCAGCTACAATGTGTTCTGTCTTCAATTTGATTGCTCTCATGTGCATTACGAGTCTAATTTGCCCTTCCTGGAGCCTTTAAACCCAGGTCCGAGGATGTTTTGGCCGACTTTTGGCCGTGGAGGGTCTTGTACCACCTTCTACCACTCATTCTGTGATGCCTGCACTCTCCCAACATGTGTATCTTGTCATGCAGAACATATAGTAAGTTTTTTTCAGCTTTGGCTGGGACCCCCCTCCCCCCGACCTCATATCCGAAACTCGAATCCCGATCCCCCCTTGGGTTTATGTAACGAATCGATAAATGAATCACCGGTTTACGCACATGCGTCTGGTCTCCATCTCGACTCCTCGTTAATATTCGCCCGTCCTTCCAGAGTCAGCTGGAATAATCCGGCAAGGTAATAAACAGTACTTACTCTCATCTGACTTGTGCCCGGCCGACCAATCCAACTCCAACTTACAACACGCGAGGGACGAGCAAAAATTAATGTAGCATCTGTTTATAAGAGACTAACTCCAACTCCGAAATAACTACTCCCATGCTCTCCGCTCGCAATCCCCGCCGTCGAGAAAACTGTTGTTTTGGCATTCACTGCGTTCCGTGGGTCCGGAGACGAAGGCTGTGTCCCTTGACTGACATGTGCCAACCTGCCGAGACAAACTACGTCACCGTGACGGCGATCAGACTTGCTACATGGGTCGGCGAACCCCGGCTCCTTGCGTCTACGCTGCTCGGTCCACACTGGGTGCACCTTGCTCACAGCCCGCTCCGGCCCCCAGATTTTTTCCACCGCACTACCTACTCCCACTGTGCTTGTCACGACGTGTATTGATATAAATGATCACCACGAAAGTTTAAACCTGATGATGCCGTCGCCACGGCGGCCGGCGATTGCTGATGCCCTAATCGCAGATCGTTGGGCGCCGCCACGCCTACAGTACGTGCTGTAAGAGGCACACGCTGGACGCTGGAGGTCGGAGGTCGTTGGAGGTGGCAATCGGGGGTGCCGTCATCAGTCCATCGAGAATGGAGGCTCAAGCCTGGTTGTTAGGGTGTCGCAAAAGCGTCGAGCACAAGTCGAGCACAAGTTGAGCAGGCAGTGCCAGCACTGCCTCTGCCAAACACATGCAAAATATCAAACATGATCGCGCCCGGTCTTTACACCATCATGTGTTCTACTACTGTACTATTCAGACCAAGTGTTCACATAATGCGTAACACGACCCTGTGAACTGAACACTTTTGGTACCCGTAACCGTAACATTGGGCAAATGAACACCTAAATTTTTTCAAGTCCTAAATAGGCTTAAAAACACTTTTAAAACACTAAAAATGTTTGCGCTAGATGTGGCGAATCACCGTCAATGTAATGTAATCTAATCTAATGCTCCTCCCAAAGTGAGCCTTGACAGCACGTTATTACCGTCTTTTTACGCTGGCCTTGCCCGATCCAGTAAGATATTTTGAAGGGAGTTTTTTAACTCATTGGAAGTACTAGTAAAATGAGATGGGGTGAAGAGAAATTTTCAAAAATCAAGGATATTTGTTCGCTTATCCTATGCAAAAAAGCTTAAAAGACAGTGTGCACCACCATGGTGCGCACACCTTACCAGTTCTTGGCCTGATCGCCGCTGAGTTAAATCACGTCGGCTACCTTTGGCTGCTCAGCGAACCCGACAATTTCTGTCATAAGCAACTATTAAAGTCACCCGTCCTCTGCCGTGGAGGTCCCTGCTGTTCCGAGCGGCCATAGTTGACCCGCCAATAAATTGTGTCATAACTGTCACCTTCTTTCCCTCCATATAGGTGTTGGGAACAAATGAACACTGGTGGAGACCATCACAGCTCGGGTGGCTATCTGAACACCTGAGAAAGTGAGCAGTTGGCGTAACGTGTAACATGGTGTGAACACTTGGTCTGAATAGTACAGTATAGTAAACTGAACCTAGGGAGGTAGACACATCTGGTCTACCCATTTTATGCACACCTGTGTGTCCTTGTGTGTCGACCTGTACCATCCCATGTCGACACACCCTTCGTTTCCGGGCCCCTGGAACGCAGCGATTGCAGCTAGTCTCTCTTGACAGACACTTTATTAGCTTGTTCCTCACTCGATAAACGTTGCTGTAGGCAATGCCGCTGCTACACAATGTGCGATTATAATTAATGAGGATCATTAGCGACTGCGCGCGGGGCGGGAGACGTACCGGGCCATGAAAAATGGTTGAGTTTTGAACGACGGTGTTATGTACGATGTATGTGGCTAGGCCGATCTACGATGACTACAGGGCGCTCTCCTAATTCACTGCCAGTGCCATTCTGCTACAGCCCCTCGGCCGCAGACATTATAAATATTGTCAGTGAACTTCCCGATCCTTCATTGTGATTTCTAGTTTCCCGCAAGTTCTGTGTTCACGCCCACTTGGATCCACCAAAAAAAAAAAAAAAACAAGGAGAAAGAAAAGAATTCTTGGGCCGTACAAAGAGAAACGGGATATGTATTTACTCGGAATCGATGGATACACGGAATATTGACATTGTATTACAACTTCAAATTACAACTTCAACAGCTTTAAGTTTGTCAAGAATGCGTCGGATCAAGCCGGGATTCCCCGTGATCATCAGTCCGACGTCCGCTTTCTTCCCTCACCTTCGGCACTAGTACTGGATTGACCATTCCATACGCCAAGAGGATAGGGCCACCTGAATCTCTGATGTCGAAAATGTGGCTCTTCAGGCCTCCATCCCGCTGGCAATGGAAAACTGTCTGCGGACTCTGCTAAAGCCTAAAATCGGGGTGCCCGCGATCTTCCAAACGCACGAGTAAGCCATGGCAAATTATTCGCAAGACGCATATTTCTCAGCTGGTTTTCGACTCGGCGAATTCCCCGCCGCGAACACATTCCGCAGCATTGACCTGTGATGCAATTCCGGTTCGTGCGTGATCGATCTGTAAACCGGCAGATCATCTCAGGTACAGAGGCCAACTAACGAAGAATCAGGATCATACGACGCATTTCACTGCTCGCTGATTTTACAGGGAAACAACTCCTGCGGATTGCAATAGTACTATACCAACTGTCCGCCTACGGCCGCCCCTGTCTTGGATCCTCAGCGACATTGAAAGTGCAGAAGTGTGTAACTTCATAGCACCGAATGATACGGATATATAATTACGTTTGACAGGTTGCGCCCGAATTCTCCGCTCTCGAACTGGATGAGGAATCACCGATCATCTCCACGCCGCCGACTGTCAATTGAGTATCTCGAACCGCGAGAATATAACAAAAATACGCTGGGCTGACTAGCCCTCGACCGCATAGTGGTCACTATCTACGACGTACAGTCTCCACTCTCCAAAGGAAAGCTGAGATTTTTTACTTCACGGATATTCAAATTTTGGAACAGTACGCCTTAAGTGGTTTGATTACCGTTCATATCATTCCGCAGTCTGCCAAGCCATGAACGGAACCTCTAGATGCACTCGTTCGTGTTGTGTGCTGTCACGACACACCGTGAACTGACCCCCAGGCTCACTTGTCCGTGTTGGTCATGCCGTCGTAACACGGAATATCATTCCGCAGTCCTGAACTACTCGATGGCCGTAAATTTCTGTGGGCACCCGAATTCTGAACAAGGGGTATTTTCGCCGTGTCGTGAAAACTGCTCAGCAAGTGCTTCATCGGTGGCAACCCGTGTTGATTATGCCGGTGCAACACGGGAATATGATTCCGCAGTCTTGACCTAGGCAATGGCGTCATGCTTCTGAGGCTCGGACATGTCCAGCGACTCTGAATAAGGTATAATCTGCTCGCGTCCCTGATGCACGCTACTCAGCAAATGCTTAAAAGGTGACCATTGTCATCGAAAAAAAGCACCCTTGTCCCGTTCTTCTCTTCTCCATCCCCAGTTCTTACCACACAGATACGTCCAGCATCATGAAATCGTTCCACCACATCGTTTTTGCGGCCTGCAGCATTGCCTTGCTCTCCGTCGCGAACGCCGCGGTAATTCCAGTAAGTAATTGCACGCAGGACAGCGTTGTGGATGTGTGCTTATAGCGATGATAGGTCGGAAATTCGCTGACCGGGAGCGCTTCTGCTAGCCCGACTGGTTCCACCGGGGTTGCTGCGAGCGGGTTGGCGGCACCAACTGCTTCGGGGCTCCCTGTGAGCGCTTCGGCGGCGCCAACTGCACCGACTGGCTCAGGGGTCGCGAGCGGGTCGGCGGCAGCGACTGCACCGACTGCTTCGGGGTTCCCTGTGAGCGCCTCGGCGGCGCCAACTGCACCGACTGGCTCAGGGGTCGCTGTCAGCGCCTCGGCGGCACCGACTGGCTCAGGGATCCCTGCCAGTGGGTCGGCCGTAGCAACTCCATCGTTCACCGGGAGCGGGTCGGCCATAGGAGCTACACCGACTGGTTCCGTAGGGTTCTCTGCCAGCGGATCGGCCGTAGGAACTCCATCGTTCACCGGGAGCGGGTCGGCTATAGGAACTACACCGACTGGCTCAGGGATCCCTGCCAGCGGGTCGGCCGTCGGAACTCCATCGTTCACCGGGAGCGGGTCGGCCATAGGAACTACACCGACTGGTTCCGTCAGGCTCCCTGCGAGCGGGTCGGCCGTCGGAACTCCATCGTTCACCGGGAGCGGTTCGGCCATAGGAACTACACCGACTGGCTCAGGGATCCCTGCCAGTGGGTCGGCCGTCGGAACTCCATCATTCATCAGGAGCGGATCGGCCATAGGAACTACACCGACTGGTTCCGTAGGATTCTCTGCCAGCGGTTCCGCTGTACCGACCGCACCGACCGGGTCCGAGTCGGCAGGGTTCCCCGTTTCTCCGAGTAGTGTTTGAACGTCTTGTGTTCTCGTTCAACTAACTCCCTCCACCGACGAATCCTCAGTGACGGACACTCCTAGCTGCTATATAGTCCTTTTGCTTCCCTTGTCTTACCTAAATTAATGTCATGTTTGACGGACCGTTGCTGCTGTTGTTCGTACAACACGCGAGGTACGAGCGAAAATTGTTGTAGCGTCTGTTTATAAGAGACTACGTTCTCCATGCCCGCCGTGACTCGTAGGATGGTCAACACCCCAGGGATCAAAGGATTTTACGGGCGGAAAAGAGCATGCTAAAATGTCTTGGTTCTTTCCAGGGCAATTTCAGGTGGAATGTCTCCGCCCTAATAAAGAAAGCATTTGTTGCGTTGAGATTTAGCAACTTGAAAATGAAGTCCCAGGAGTGAAAGGGCTCGTTCTTCCATGCGTCACCATGGGGACCCGTCCAAATGTTTGTTAAAGGATTTCTTGTATTGAGGGAACCGGCTTGAGAAAACGAGTCATTGTTTGTACAAAATTTAAGCAAAGCTTTGTTGGAAGTCTGTGCGAGTGGCAAGGTGTGACATCATGCGGATCTTCGGATTCTTCGGGCCGAGATTGATTGGTAGCGTGGCAAGCTGCATGCAACGGACCACCATGGCTCAACTCATTGAACCGAGGCTGTCGATTGAGCGCAGCTATGAGCGAAAAGCACCCGCCGTCCATCTTTGGTCTGCCAACGTGAATCGTATACTTATCCTAAGCCTCTCGGATTCCCGCAAATTCTGATTCAATGGGCGGCTTTCAAGTTGGGCGGTCACCACGACTCCCGGAACCGTCCTCTGTCCCTCCTGGTCGGCAGAGTTCCAGGGCCTCGGATTCACTGCCAATGTTCGACTAACTTCCTCCAACTTGTATTTCCCAGAAATATAAAAAGAATGTCTCAATTGTGATCGCGCCGCCAGGGACATCACCGCAGCCCCTCAAAATTTAAAATCCACCCTTTCCCCGTCCCACCATGGCCCTCTCCAGCTCACATACTCCAAATGTCGTGGATGCGCATCTGGGGTGAATATGCTCCATCTACGCTCTTTCGTATATTGATGACGACGTTTTGCAGGGCTTTTATCTCGGGACTGGTGATCCCAGGGGTGTGTCTGACGTTTGGCTTGCTTTGCGCATACGCATACGCCCTGTGGAATCCAGTCTCCAACAAATTTCTGGACAGAGTCAGTTTTCGGCTCCTCTGCTACGCCCTCTTAGCCAAGTGAGTGTTGGCCCCGCAAATACGTGAATATATTGACTCAGAACGACTCAGCCTCGTGTTCGGCTGCGGCCTCCTTGCTGAAACGACCTTTACCGGCCCAAGTCCGGGGTGCGGCTTTGTCAGCTTCGTGGTCCACGTATATCCTCTCTGGTCACCTCGTTACTGCTGCTTACCGCCATACAGTTCAGTCTCATGTTCTCTGCTGGCATGTTCTTCTGCATGGCTCTAAACCTAGAGTGCTTCCACTCGTAGATCGGTCAAGATCTCGTTAACTAACTTCCCGCAGATTGGTTCTTGTTCAAAAGGCCAGTGGACGAAAGATGGAGAGGTGCTATGTTGCGGGCACGTTGTTCCTTTGCGCGGTGTGCACCATCATCCCGTATGCATCCGGGCAATACGGGTAAGTGAATGTCTCGCTTTGAGTCGTTCCATCGCCAAATAACGCACGGATAGTTGGAATACGCTTAGCGGTGTCTGCTGGTTGAGCACCCCTAACCAGAATACACTGATGAGGTGGCTCATTGGAACGGAATCCTCCTGGCGGCTCCTAATGGCGACTGGTGAGGTCGTCTCGTTCCTCGCGATAGTCGGATATGTTATTTCCTACGAGGTCTGTTACCCCCTCTCTTCGCTTTCTATCCTAACCTGCGCATTAACAGCTTACTACACGTCGCTTACAGCGGCCGATTGGGAGTTTGAAAGACAGCGACCGCTGCTACTATCCCCAGCACGGCGCCCCAGCCACATCGCCTATTGTAATGTACCGCAACATAATCCTTCGAATTGGTGAGTGAACTGCCCATGCTATACTGCTTATATCTGTCATTGATTTACCGTACACCCGTGAACAGGACTTTATCCGCTCCTTTCGTCTGTAATGAACGTCTCCACCTGCTTCCTCGATATATATTTGGTGAAGTACAAAGCAGGGAACGCGATTATAACTGAGAAAGTGTGTGGGTCTCAATGCAGTACATTTGATCCGACAACTTTTCATGCTTGTTCAGAATTGGCTACTGAACATCGCAGGTTGGTCTAGAGCAACAGATCGCTTGTTTCGTGTCCAGGATTATGCTGATTTTTTTTCTTTTTTTCTTTCAGATTTGGCCATTTACTCGTTGCGCCCGTTATTGTATGGTCTGCTCGCAGCTACGGATCCTGTATGTGTTCTGTTTCGGATTCAGGCCCAGCTTCGTACATTACGTCCCATAAAACTGACCATCTTACGGCAGGCGTTCATCCGCGCGATGCTGGCATTAAGGCGCCCGGTCGAGACGCACTCCATCCGGCACGGGATGTCTTTCGAGTTCGCGGTGCCGACGGCGTCTACGGGCAACTTCCATCTCGGGATGCAGTCCGACACCGACGTGGGCGCTGATGCGCACACCGTGACGTTGAACACCATGGATTCTAAACCGCTGCCATCGACGGAAATCAAGGACACAGGTGTCCTCCACAGCAGGAAAGGTCAACGGGCGTCGATTTGGCATGCCAGATCTAGAGCGTCTAGAGCGGTTGTGTATTTGGTATATGGCCTCTCGGTAGAGCGCCGGGTGTATTGTGAGTTCAAGGCTCCGATCATTAAGATGAAATAATTGATGTGCCTCGAAATAGCTAGGTACGACGTCTACGGAGGCCGGCTTTTCGCAGCGTTTGTAGCCGTCGTTACGTGAACGTACATACAGTGATTGAATCATCCATGAAGAAAACAACGGTCCAGGCTCTGCACTAGGACATCCAGCGCCAACTCGAATCCGTATAACGTGGACCAGAGGATGCAATCGTTGCCGCTCGTACCCGGTGCAGGCTCCTCGGGACGATACCAATCTTCGCTCAAGTTTCATTTGATGTTCAAGGTGAATGTTGGTTGACTTTCTGCCAAAAGTCTGAGCCGTGAATCAAAGGGCATGAATGTACCATATTTTCTTTTGCTATGGCGGCATTACATTACTTAAACCGAATAGGTTCTCGATCCGATGCTCGAGGAATATCGGGAGGTCCGAATCACCCGGGCCGCCTCGAGGCCTCGCACCGCCTCGAGGTCTCGTCGTGTCTCGTCCTGAAAATAAGTTGACGGGGTCCTTGGCCCAGGAACTCACTATGGGTCAGACTGTAGAGCGAAGACTTGACTATGCACACCCACAACCCATCTTCCTACCGGGATTTCGTTCGCATGGCCCATCACGAATGCGGCTGGCAATTCTGTCTGTCTCCCTAACCTCAAGATACTGGAGCCACCGTTACATAATTGTGCGATGATGCAACCGCCCGATCTTTTAAATCGCCGAGTAGAAAGAAAGCCGAGAACGTATGTGTATGCTGAAATTTCCCTGGAATATGCGGCCTGGAAGTTGGGCGCATACCTCGGGCGTGCGGACGGGTACAGTTGAATCAGATTTTCTTCCTCGCCAGTATGCTCTAGGATATAAATTATAGGAGCCTCCTCGCCTTCGTTCGAGCTGACTTCAACTACCCCGACTTAGACATGCATTTCTCCAAGGCCTTCGCTGCTCTCATGGCCACTGCGATCACCGCGATTTCCGCTTCCCCCGTCGCGAGCGGAGCTGCAGTTGCCCGCAAGACCTCGGTTTCCGTTGGAGGCACCAGCTCCTCTCATATCGCGGTGAGTATCTATTTGCCTCACCCAGTCTCCCTCTCCCTGAGATTTCAATGCCACAGAAACGTGGTACCCCGGGAAATGTTTACGTCTGCGATGAGCTCAACTTCAGCGGCCGCTGCGAACTCCTCGTGGCTCCTGATTAATGCAACGAACTCCCAGACGACTGGCGGTATCAGATCTCGAGCTTTGGACCAGACCAAGGCGCCACTTGTTATGGTGACTAAAATTTCTTGCGCCTTTGACATCCATCTAATCCTCAAGGACTTCGCGTCTTGCAGGGTATTCGTCAGTGTTTTCGGATTAATTTGACTTGGGGTGATGGGCCGTGGCACGGCCCGGCAAACTCGCACTTATGTCCTTTTTTTTCTTTTCTTCTTACAAGAGACCTGCAATTCAGGACAGCATGTACCCTAGAACAAAGCCAGAATTTATTACTGGCACTGCACAAGCTACGCATATAAACAATATTTTGCCGGGGCGGCAGCTGTATTCACGAAGCCTTCATCGCTGCATACCACTCCTCGTCTGGAGAAGTTGGTTGACAGAAGCAGCTTTGTGGATCTCTGTGCTTATAAATCTGAAATACGATGGGCAGGACCTCATGCCCCTCAAGAAAATCGGAGCAACCCGTGCCGTACAAAGTCCAGCTGAGTTTAGGAATGGTTGATCCCTTCCCGAGACTCGACCACGGCAGTCCCAGACTCGCGCAACCCACGTCGGACGTCTTCCGCAAAGTCACGGGACATATCAGGGCGACGCCGCATGTGTGAACCTTTCTGTACGCGTAATTCCATAGGAAACCCCGTTCGTGCACACCATCCTCCAAGTTTTAATATGGCTTGCCAGGTCCGGTCTTATGACAAGATGACATGGATGTTCAACGAGACGAGACTCCGACCGCGAGCCCAAGGTCCAGAGTCAAGTAGCGCTGAGTAGGATGCCTTTTGTTTTATATGTTGATTGTGTGAAACAGATCATATGAAGCCATCAAGTTGAACCGCGCGCTCTGAGCAAGGATCCGTTTGCAGCCAGAGGTTCAAGTCGACTAAAAACGAAGGAATCTATGTCAGACGCTTTAGCATAGTATAGATAGTATGATGAGCTACTTAGTGGGCTGAGGACCGAGACGGTACCTTGGGACACGACGGTTAAAGACAAGACAGAAAACCCCCATCAGATGGCGCGACGGTGCACCATCACGGACAGTTCCGGCACGGTATCTACCGTGATCGTGCACGAGCGTTGGCCGGATTAGATCAAAGCGTGATAATTTTTCAGAGCAGGACATATACACACCATGCTCAGGTCATTAACCCGAAGTTATGACAAATGTTCAGATGTGGTATATTCGGAAATTCTATGCGCTCCAAACACGCTCCTTAATCGTGGAATCAGGTGATACTAAGAAATCGAAGGACCGAGGCCGGAGTTGAGCAGTCATACAGGTGCACCACAATAATATGCTGAATACCAACTACGAAACAAGTAGTTACATGGACGTACAAAATAGATCGTACCAAATGTGCTTCCAAGTACCGGTGGGAGTCTCGGTAACCTCCTCGATCAAAATGCCGTCGGCACTGAGACTCCGACATGTCTAGGTCTTTAAAAGATATGAGGGTGCAATCAGACCCGAACCGCGGTCCTGACCGATCAATCAAAATATCCAGGGCGTCCTCTTTTGGCAAGATATGCAGGAGATGCAAGAGTCTCAAATCTGGAACACAGCGAGCAAATTGAATGAGTTCATCAAAGATCAATCGGGCGGCAACAGGCCGGGTACGCATGACGTCGATTTCCTGGAGATGAGGGGTTCAGTGTCCGCCCATAAGGCCTTAAATTGTGTTCTGAGGACCCTTAAGGCCTTATTAAGGGTAAGGCCTTAAATTTGAGGGCAGATTTAAGGGCTTAACAAAGTTTTCCCATGCCCCTAGGGCTGGTTGAAATTCCGAGCTATGGCCGGTAATTCTCGTCCTAAATCCTTCTTCACCGTAAATATCTATGGTGCCACAGTATACATACCCTCCTTTAGGTCTCCTCAGTTTCTACAATAGAGGCTCTAGCTTCCACCATTTCTCCATTGAGATTACCTTCTCTTTTCACTGTGCCAAAAATACCAAAAATACCTGAAAATTTTTGAAGTTACATTGGTTCCACATAGGGGAATTTTCTGACCAGTGAAACGTTGGATTGGCTCCTGTCATTCACGGTTCTGACCCAAAAACATTACATAATGTCGAATACACGTGAGGCTTTAAGCCTTGTCTAAGGCCTTAACGCTGGCCAAAAAATCTTTAAGGCCTTCTTTAAGGGCTTATATAAGGCCTTACCCTTTGGGCGAACACTGCTTCTCCTTTCATCTCGAAGTTGGGCACAAATTATTGCCCAGAGGATGCGGAGATCGCAGCCATTCGAATCCTTCTCGGTGAACCCACCCGCCGATTACTGGATCTTGACGATGAAATCGCCGGTTTGCGGAAGGCCCTCGACAAACTGACGAAGGTGCGCGCCGGGCTTAGCGCTTATGTGGACGCGCACAGGGCCCTCATTTCGCCGCTCCGACGATTGCCAATCGACATCATTGAAGAAATCTTCATGGCTTGCCTTCCGACGCACCGAAACTGTGTCATGAGCGCCATGGAAGCGCCCGTCCTCCTTGGGCGCATTTGCAGCTCCTGGAGAGCTCTATCACTCTCGACCCCGCGCCTGTGGGCGCGCCTTCACATTGTGGACCCAAACTTCCGCTCGCGGCGCACGTCGGCTCTTCTATCCGAGGATATAGTAGCACGCAAAGTAGCGACGCGAGTCGAGGTTACCAAGACATGGCTCGGTCGATCCGGCCAGTATCCCCTTTCCATATCGATGCAATGCGTCAAGCAAGCCACGCAGGATCATCTCATTCAGGCCCTGCTTCCATTCGCATCGCGTTGGGAGCACATCGCATTCACGGACCTCCCTTCGCATCAGGCGACCCTATCACACCTTACTGAGGCAGACGTGCCTATCCTTAAGTCGGTTCACATCCACCAACTGCAGGCGGATACTCTCCCATCAGAGGGATTACGGTTACTCCGCGGGCCCGCGATTTCCTCCGTTTACATTCAGACGACGAGATTCATCCCCCTGGAGTTACCGGTACTCTGGGATCGCTTAACGGACCTCTCAATC
This sequence comes from Mycena rosella, assembly GCA_029378255.1. Lineage (NCBI taxonomy): Eukaryota > Fungi > Basidiomycota > Agaricomycetes > Agaricales > Mycenaceae > Mycena > Mycena rosella. The sequence goes on from JARKIE010000028.1 coordinate 240,377, forward strand.
AGGTTATTAGGATGGGGTGACCTAATGACAAGCGAGATGTGCCTACGGGTGTTCTCCCTGTGCCCCCAGCTGCGGACTTGCGCGCTTGTCGTTCATGACAATCCAAACACTGGCAGCGGAGTCGGAGAGTCCGTTCGCGAGCTCTCCTTTCTTCAGCCGCATCTCGTCCCCACACCTGCGACATTTAAAACTTCAAGCGAAGTTCGATCGAAATCGTGATCCAGGACCCGTTTCTTCCATGACATATGCACCATTGACTGCTGCGGCCCCACGCATCCAGAGCCTCGACCTCACCATTCACGAGTTGTTCTCAAGGACGGCTCTCGCTGATTTCCTTCGAGGGCTACCCCCGACCCTTCGTAAAATCGAAATCAACAAACTCCCCCACGGTCTCCCTCGCGCAGCTTTAGACTACCAGGTTTTCGAATCTCTCATGCCATCCGCCGACCTCCTCACCCCATGTCCGGATCTCCAGACGCTGGAAATAAAATACCCCTGCTGCTTTTCCGACGCCGCACTCTTGCGTTTCGTCCGATCGCGAACGCTGAAGTGTCTTGCAATACACCTTAACCGGGCCATGCAGCTGGACTTGGCTTCGGAATTACAGCCGTCAGTGCAGAATGGGCTCCACCTCGACCTCACATACTCTCCCCCTAACCCAATCCGTTTCTCTCCGTGGGAAGGTTTGGCGGACGCGCCACAAGTCATGACAACTCTACGGCGCGACATATTATAATAAAGGTACGTACATAGAACAAATTTCCGATCCAAAGACTAAAAACTAACCCCCTTTTTTCCAGGGCGTTCGGTCTCTTTGATTTTACCGTAGGACTCGCTGGCTCACAATGCCTCATATTACTAAAAGTTCCACACGCGATGCTTCACACTTCCAAGTTCGTGCAAGTCTTGCCACGGACGCTTCACAGTGATTAGAATTTAAATTCATGACCATGTGACTCCGGTGTGAAGGCTCGGCCGTGCGCAAAGCGTTGAATAACGGTGCGCCCACTTTTCGCAAGTGGACGGGGATTGGGATGCTTTGGGGATGCTCGCGTGTTGTATTGATTGACTGCTTCAAGTCGCGTTGGATCCCCATCTTCCCCACAGATATTACAGCAATTTCTCTGTCTAATTCCGTCCTCCGTTCTGCACATCGACATGTAGATGCCTGATCTCAGCACATTCGCGCGCTGCATTCCACAAACTCCCTGACAACTTCACATCATCCGACTTCTGATACAATCCAGGTAACCGATCAGCAATTTTTTCCAGGCTATAATATCCGTGCTAAATTCGCGGCGTGGAATATCAAAGACCCATCCCCGACTCGAGATATTCAAGTTTTGCGTGCCATACTCTCCACGACAGCCCATTCCCAAGCTGGCGGTCATGTCCCAGTTTGAGGCGCTGGCGAAGAATAGCATGTAGATACGCCTCCCTATTGCGGGAGAGGAAATAATAACTGCGGATGTACTTGATTGCGCCCACCAGCTCCGCAGGCGTAGTCTGAAGGTTAATTCATTATTCGGGTATTGATGTGCTTTTCAATTCTGACTGATCCTTCGTTCTTCTATCCGTATGGTTGCTTGGGTGCTATTCAGCTGTGTTCAACTTGTTCTCCACGGCCCCGGCAACTCTCCTGGGCGATTAACCGTTCTTTAACGAGATTCTCCTTGTTCATTGGTATCTGCTGTGGTCTTTTCTCCATTGGGATTCATCTCCACTTGGGGGTGAAGGCCGCAGCACGGCCCGGCAAACTCGCACTTATAGTACTATTATTTTATTTTATATTTTCTCAATTCTTCTCAATTGTGTGCAAGAAGTACATCTTTATCTGAATCACCTTATCCTTTAAGTTGCTTGATCAACTCGGAATCTTGCTTGCCAGCTGGTCGGACGTCTGTCGCGAGCTACACAGCTTCCCATTTTCCTGTTTGTAACAAAGGGTGCATCAACCTACACATGTTTATCCTCCAACGAGGAGTGTCACCACATGTCGGCACGGGCATGATTGTTTCAGATGAAATAGGACCGGTCAGTCAGGTGGAAGATAGGTGTATTACGATGCATAAGGCAAGCACACGTTCTACATTTTATCCGGCTACATATGTACCACCCATCGCTTCAGATTCTAGATAAGAGTGTATCAAACTCCGTCGCCTTGGCAAGGTTTTCAGCTCGAACCCAACGAACAAGTGAAAAAGAATCAGTTGTGGTGTGAGTGGGCGCAATGGCTTTCCAGTCCGCCACGATGATCAGAGTGCAGTTCTTTGCGAACACTGAGGCGAACGAACTGCCAGGAAATCCAAAGCATCTTAATTCAATACCACATGTGAAACTCGCATCATTTGCAAGAACCGAAGGCTGTGGACAGTTCGAGCAGTTTTATCGAAGATCAGGCACACGTGAAAAGCAGTGCTACGCAAAATGTTTGACTTTTTGAAGGTGACGTGTCGCTGCATGTAACCTTCTGATATTGGCTTTCTTTATACGGTCGTGGACTGCCAAATCTGACAGCTCGATGCATTCATTCACGAATATTCCGATGGAGCCCGGTAGGCGAGAATTTAGTTGCAACTTCGTCATCAACGAAGCCACCAGCAAACTACACAGTTGTAGGAGTGAAGAGTCGTCGTAAATGGGGAAGATGGATGAGGGGGGTGTAGTCAGGCAAGGTCAAGGTGAGTAGCGCAAATGAAGTTCCGAGATATGTGCTGATGACCGCGACTACACATAAATGAAACATTGAAACTCCCAATGAAGGCGAGAATCAGGCTACTGTTTAAGCTTTATCCTACCTCCAGTGTTTATTGCCTTTTGGACTTGCGCAGACAGAAACAGACCGTTTTTTTTAAAAAAATGGAATGCGAACTGAATGACCAGCGAGACTAAGCTCGTGACAGGGGAAAACATTTGTAGCAGGACGATTTGCTTGAGCTCGTCCTCTGAGGTCTTGAATACACATCTCCTGGATCCTCAACACACAATAAAACGGAATAGAATGAGGCCTACTAGCAATAAAAGATGGCTGCAACTAACCCACCTTGAGTTTGTGGTCTTTGTTGAGGACGGTCCTGCTGGTGCGCCCTCTGTCCACGCAAACAGTAATACATTGCATCAACGGTGGTGACATGGAGGTCGAAGGCAAGTCCGAATCAAGCCGTCGGATGCAGCGCCTGGAAGGTACGGATGACGTGCACCATCACGGGGAGTACCGGTACCACGTGTATAAATGAACATGGGCGTTGAATAGGCAGACATCACATATAGAATTGTATTTGGATGTGAAAGTCGAATAGGAACAAAAAAATGGAAGAGCCAGAGTAAATGGCTTGAAAGCAAGTGTGATTGTAGATTTTTAAATACAGGTATCGTAAGAAACGGCATATGTCGTGATGGTGCTAGAAGTTGGGCCATTACAGTCAATGGGAATCATCCCCTATCCAGGCATCATTCCACACAGCGCAGCAGGCGAGCGGGACTGAGATTATAAAGCCACCGATTCGAATCGGCTGGGAAACCAGAAAATAAAAAAGAATAAAACATTGGAAAAAGACATCTGGCGAGATTCGAACACAGCCGACGATTTGAACCAATTACAAATCACAAACACAGCCACTAATCTTTCACCGGATATGAAGCGAATTTAAAGGACAGCCACTATTTTACATTCAACACAGCCACTATTTTGCATAGCACAGCCACTATTTTGCATTGCAATCTTAAATTGGGACATTTTTAACCAAACCTGAAAAACCTCATGTCGATTGATTAAAATGACTACTATAAGTACTCGTAATTCTGTGTCTTTCCCTCTCATCCTCCACTGTGGGATGTATACACCATGTGTGGGATTTATTTACCCCATGTACAGAACTACGGACTACGGAAGATTTCCCTCCGGCCTTCCACAAGACCGGGTGGTAGGCTGTTGGGTACTGTTGATTGTTTTCATATCTTCATTGTGAAGATGGATGTTGAAAGCTATTATACACGTGCGGTACTGGTCATTCCTTTATTTTGTGGTCGCCCTTGCTTACCTTGTCCTAGGGAACAGTAACCGCTAGACTCGAACCAGAGTAGGAGGTTCTGCAAGGTTCTGCATTTGTTGACAAAAAAACCATATAACAGCATATAAAGTAGTTGTCTGCCCCGTCTCCCCTTGCTGAGGAGTCTCACACACCTGTCAGTGAGATAGATAAAAAGATGTCCGTAAGCCGTAACCGTACAGGTCTATCGAGCGTGGATCATACACTCAGACGTGTTCCCAATTCCGTGCAACGCAGAGACGGACACATTTCTGCCCGCTAGAATCGGTCGGCTGCAATGTATTGGAGAGTTTCACACGAACAATGTCGTTGGCCGGGAGAGTAAATAAAAATTTGCGAATCAATTCGGCGAGAATGACCTGCATCTCAAGTATGCTGGGCTCGTGCATTTGTGAAAAGATCGGATGGGCAACTGATAAAGAACTCACGCGAAGCGCCATCTAGCAGTCATAAGCTCAATTAAACATTTTTTGGTGCAACTCACCCGGGGCAAACGTGCGGACCACCAAAAAAGCTGAGCCTGTCCATTTAAAATTCAGTTTTGATTCCGTAAGAAGGAACAATGGACAGATAAATTCGCATACGGCCCAATTGCTTCTCCTTGATGAACTTTTCCATAAATCCAGCGGTAGGGATTGAAGCTGTCTGCATCATCCCCCCAAAGGGACTGCAGCCTGAAATAAGAGGAATGGTTCAATCCAAACAGAAATCCCTCGAGCAAGGATCTTAAACCTTTGGTAGGACGCAAGGGCCAACATCACTAGGTCTCCTTTACGAATCGGAATCTGGGTTATACGCTGGCCAGTGGTGGCAATGATCCCCTCGGAAAGGGGGATGATTTCGTCCTTCAACGCGACTCGTTCGCGCAACGCAGCGGCCGGGTACACTCTTAGTACTTCCTGGGTGAAAACTGATAATTGCTCCCGGTGTGAATAGGTTGTTACATACCTTAATGAAAGCATTCAACAGTGGCAAGCTATCATACGCAACGTTGCCTTGGCGGGCATTGAGCTCCTCACGTAGTTTCTCCTGAAACTCGGGGTTGCGACCGAGTTCCAGCAGGCCGAATGCCAATGTGGTCGCCTGAAAGAGAGTGTCTTATGAGCTGAGTCATACATGTACATAAGTTCCGCCAATACATACCGTAGTTTCATGCCCAGCGACAAGGAAGACCGAAGTTTGTTCTGCGATTTCATCGTTGGTCAGCCTCCTCTTACTGCTGGAGCTATTTGCCACTGCGCGGCCCACCGTCAGTAAAGCAATTCGGTAATTACAAGACTAGATCTCACAGAGCGTAGTGTACAGATCATGGCCGAGATCCACTGTTCCACTCTCGATAGCCGCAATTTTTTCCTGAAGGATCTGGTGGCCGACTTGAGTAGCATGAACTTGAACTTTTCGAAGCAAGTTGAAGGATCGGAGATACAGTGTTGCCGCGCGAAAGAATATGGGGAATCGTGCTCCGATACCATCGATTAGCATCTCGGATTTTGATTGACCCGGCCATGATCGCGGCCTACGATTGCAAGTGTCACGTAGTTCCAATTTTTACAGAAAATTACTCGCCTTATCTTGAGAATATCCCCCACCAAATCGTTGTCTAATTCTTCGACTCCAAAAGTCACTGAGCAGGGTCATGCTTAGAAATTATGGGTGTAGCGGGAGGACCCACGTTCGGAAGCTGCAGACAAAGCCGCAGTTGCCAGGAGTGGGCAAACATTGATTGACTTTCCACTATCTGCTTCCAGTTCGTCCGAAGCCTTGGTGAAATAAGGTCAATTGATTAGGTTGAGGAATATGGACGAACTTTTCTAGCAATCCTCTCAAGCACTGCCTGATACTTGGAAACAGCAGTGGCAGTGAATCCAATGCTAAGAGCTCCACGTAATCGACGATGTTCCGGTCCTCCTTGATTTCACCCCGACATTAGTCGGACACACATCCAAGGCCGGCACATACCTTGCAGCGAGGTAACGCTTTTCGCGCCATAGAGCGCAATGTTTGCCGCATCTTTGCGCTGTGCGTGGTGGAAATTGGCACTCTTGATGATGTGTTGCAGAGCAAGCGGATCGGATATCACAAGGCGCTCTTGCTACCGAAGCACCTTGATAAGCCGGAACTTCATCGCGAAAGTCGCTGACTTACCCCGAGGCATCCTCTGACCCGATAGACTGTTCCGTACCTCTTCTGCCAGGCATATTCGTTCTCACCGTACGTCGGGGAATCCATCAGCTCCAGTATATGCCCTGCGGAGTCCAGAGCTGAGATAATCATGAGAGCGCATTGGAGAAAGATCAGCGCACCAAATATCCACGACGGTGATATTGGCCCTGGAATCGTGCGAAGAGAGCTCTTGCGTCTGAGAGCAGTAAACAGGACGAAAACTCCAAGAAGAGCAGTAAAGGTCAGAGTGTAATCCATAGCTGCAAGTGGGCACGTGTGGAGGCTTCGAAGAGCATGTCCGCCGTTTAAATAGCGGAGGTGCCGTAATGTGATCGAGCAGAGTGTCTCGTGAGGAGTATATACGAAAAGAGTACTCTTTTCGTAGGCCCCCGGTCACTCCATCAGCCATTTAACAATCAGCTGGGAGATTGTTTGGCCTTGTGACCTTGTGACAAGCTCACAAGGTCAAACGAGGTCAAATCGGAAGAAAAAACCTCTCGAAAATTTCAGCATAGAGTGGGAAAACCTTGTGAAATATCGGAGGATGCTTCTTACAAATTCTTATGGCCATACCATACCTGGTCATGGTGACTGGAACAATTCATTACAAATTTATACCACTACACGGGGTCGAGCGAGTGACCTTGTGATAATTGAGACATAGGATTGTGAGCTTGTGAGCTTGCGCGCATTTTGGTGGCGCTTGGGACCTTGTCTGACCTTGTTTGACCTTGTACAAGCTCACAAGCTGAATGTCAAAAGTCTGATGTCACCCTTAGATCGGTCCGCGATAGAGTAAATCAACAGCTCAAAATTGCCCTACCTCCGTCCATTTATAGAGTACAACAGCGTCAAAACGGCCGAGGTCGGTCCGGCATAGACTAAATCGCGCTCCATGTGAGAATTATTTTGAGGTTACTATCGTCGACTGAGAAACCGGCCACCTTAAGGGTTTTACATAAACGGAGGACAGATGGATGATTCATCTGGTCTTGTACAGCGTCGGGGGGTAGTCTGGCATCGTACAAACAGAGTGTGGTTCGCAGCCTGCGATTGAGTGATGTTTTGATGGCTGTGTGAATATTTTGCGGTGACAGGTCCGAAACCGGTCGGAACTAGGAGACCAACCAGGGGTGGGAACATTTGCGACAAGCAATCTCCTCTCTCCGCCTGCACTTCCTCTGGCGACCGCAAGAGCAAAAAATGTATTGGGGGGTTACAAGAGGCTCTCAATCTGCTAGAACTATGCATTCGTTGCCTTCAGGGCGGGGTTAATGAGGAATTTATGCTTGGATAAGAGGAGAGGGTCATTGATGTCGCGGTGCGCCAGATATTCCTCCATCGCCGCGCAGTCACTGATGTTGGCCAACGGCTCCCAGGTCACGTCCCCGTCTGTCCAGATTACCTGAAACTCCAGATTGTGCCGCGACTCCCATCAGTGGCCGTTGAAAGACTCGATCCCGGTTTCTTCTTCGTCCGAGTCATCTTCGTTGTCCGACTCAACCTCCACCACAGAACGAAGATCCGTTGCACCAGGGGCGGCGTTCGGGGTACCCATACCTTCGTCAAGATCCGTTTCCACCCCAGAGGATTGAGATTCCGGGCCCGACTCTTCATCATCGCTGCTGTCCCAATCATCCTCTTGTGCCCGCCCCCTACCTCTACCTCTACCTCGCGCAGCCCTGCCGCCACGCCCTCTACGTCCCCGACCACCTCTCCCTCTCGCCGCCGCCTTCGCCGCCTTCTCGGAATCAAGCCGGGCCATTTGTTTCTTCTGAAGTTCGCGCAACAAAGCTTCCTGCATCTCCTCGCTGGTCATGAGCCGAGCCTGTCCCGTCGTGTACGTGCGCTTCGGCTTGTTCTTCTTCGCATGGAGCTGCTGACGAACATTTGCATTCTCGCGGTCCATCAGAGCCATCTGCGCATGGCTTCTGTCCAGTTCGATCCTGGCTATCTTGAGGAGGCTACGGAGACCCTCATTCTCCGCCGCCAGGGCCTTCCGCGACGCCGTTTTACGAAGAGGGGAAGGCATGGCAATGGCGTATGCTGCTCGCAGCACCTCACACACATTGGTGGCGGGGTTGGTGGGAGTGGACGGATGGGGCTGGTTCACTGACGAGGTCCCAGTCGTGGCAGATAACTGGGATTTGCCACGAGACGAAGCTGGTACAATGTCACTGTCGGTAGGGAACGGACCAATCAATTTGTTGGACGCACTCGCATCAGAGATTTCGCTTGGTGCATCAGATATCGACGGCGCGGTAGAAGGCGAAGAGGTCACGACGGGGACAAGGATGGAAGGTAGGCGGAGAGCGACCGGCTGAGATGCCTGCGTGGTGTAGTTCTTTGCAGGCTCAAACAGCGCCGAAGGGATTGCGGCCTCATCGACAGGCGAGATCCCACATTTTCGAAAGGCAGAAATAATTGTTGATTTCTTGAACGCATCAGTCCTTGCATGTGCGTAGTTCGAAATGAAATTGTATTTGTCTATTATAATATTGTTCGTATGTTGCTATAGTTTATAAAGCAAAAACTGTGGTTAATTCAGATACGCGCAGAATACGTCGAAGTTGAGCTTACGTGGGACACTCGTGCCTTCCACTTCATTGCGAGAGGGCCGAAGACACCGACATCACAAGGCTGAAGAGCGTGCATCGTATGTGAAGGAAGACAGATAACAATGATACAATGTTTCTATAGCAAAGAGAGTTACGACATGATCTAGTCCGAGAAGCTACACGTCTACCTGGGCAAAGCTAACGAAGCGGTAGGTGCAGTGGCTGTTGTCGCCATCCAAAATCAGAAGACGGTAGTCGCCTGGGTCGTCCATTCGTTCGGCGGATGCTGGGGCGAAGTCCTTTTCCAACCACATGGCACCTAGCTCTTGGTCCGTCCACCTGTTGGGAGAGATCGAGATACTGCATAGCGCATGAGTCAAACTGAAACATGAATCAAAGAACATGGCTGACCTCGCGTCGCAGGGATTGTCCTTACCCCAGCGCAGGTCCCGGCGCTTAGCTTCAAATACGACGGAAGGACGGAGGGCGAAGCCGTCCACCGAGATGCATTCAATGATCGTAACGAGGTCACGAGTGTCGCTTTCAATCTTCTGCACAACCTTCTGGTCCCGGTCGACAAGAGCAGCGATCCTGTTGCCGAATCCCAATTGGACGCCCTTGTTGGCGAAGAATAGGTTAGCATGGATCAAGGGCACATACGGGAGAGTACCTTTTCATAGATGTTCTTGGCTTTGATGTCATACTGTTCGATGACGTCGGCAAGGAGGGTGAAGTATTCGTAAACGGTAGGCCGATTCAGGGCCCGAGTATGACATTCTTCCAAACTGGTCGTCCACTTGACCTTGAGTTCATCTTTGTGGCGCTGCTTGAAGCGTGTCGCCCAGGTCACACCGAGCGGAGCCCCGTGAATTTCAGCGGCATAGCTCCCGATGGTGGTCAGGCTGAGAGGCATCCCACCCTTTCCCATGTTCTGCAAGCCGTCAATAGCTATATGCTGAACCACGAGAGAGTACTCACCTTGATCCACTCCACCAACATCCCCTCTTCCGCGTCTGTCATGATCCGGCTTTTCAAATCTTGAACACCGGGTCAGACCGCGATCACGGGAATGTGTTATCCCGTGACCGCGTCGCGACAAGTCACACATAGCACCAAAATCCCTAAAGACGGACGACACGTGACCTCGATATCCCGACAACTCGCAATCACATACCGGTCGCCTATACATCTTCTGGCTAAACATCAAATCCCGAGCAACCGGATAACGCACGATCGCGATACTCCGACAACTCGCGATCACATCCCTGTCGTTCGAACCCCCTCTTCGGTTTCAACAATAGCCCTTTATGCCTCACATAGGGTATATTGAAACACAACACCTAGGCCTGACACGACCGGACTCCTAGTTATATTAAGTATATAAACCTGAGGTAAAAACTCCTGTACTTTAGATTCTACCTCGTCTAATCTCAGGCTTTACCTTTGCTTGACTCTTGTTCCCTCGGGATTACGAGGAATGCTGGATTCTCACCTGTGGCACTACATATGGTGTTGCCTACGACCTCGCATCATCTTCCTCAGCGGATATCACTCCGTCTTCGGCTCCTATCAGTTCCCACCTGCACGACACTTGTGGCCTTACATCCCAGGACCGAACGAGGAAGCTGTTCGTCTCGTACTACTACTCGGCGACCGCACAGGTTACTAGACGGGTTGTTAAACCCCAGGTGGGATTACGATTTGGGCGACTCAAGCCGACCTATAGGCCGTCGTTGACAGCGTCGTTGAGGCGGCGCTCATGGATATGTGCCTGCTGGTAAGCGACAGCCCTGTTCAAGCGTCCTTTCACGGTACCGTGGGAGACGTAATAGTATGCAGCGGCTGCACGCTCAGACATCAGGTTCCCCTGAACAGCGGCAACCACCATTTGAAGGTGTTTTTCTTTCGGCATGTCTTGGATGTTGTCGTCGGCATCAGTGGGTGGGTCTGGATGCTCGCCGGGCACGTTGGCGATGATCATGTGCTGGGCGGGTGGGTCGGGTGCCTCTAGGCGAGCTTGGGGATGAGTATCCATTGAGAAAATGTCAGGAGAAAGGCCAGGGGGAACGAGATTACGGGCAAAACTATGATGGGCAATAAGCCAAGCGCAGCTGTTATACTCGACCACAGAGGGCTAGAGGCTGTTAGAAGTTTTGGTGCACACCAAAACTTCTAACATAAATGAAACAGACCCTCGTCTTACGTAATACAGAAGTTCGAGGGTTCGAGCCCCTCAGGTGTCGCGACAATACCCCTGACTAGCGCTATGCAAACTGGCAATTCTCATTGCTGGGTAGATTTAATATGTCTCGGAGAGGGCTGTTTCATTTATGTTAGAAGTTTTGGTGCGCTAACCAACTGTGCTAGCCTAGCACAGTTGGTTAGCACACCAAAACTTCTAACAGAGGCGACGTAAAATGAGTGCGGGTAAGGAAAATGCATTGTATTTAAGTGGTAGTCGACATGCAGAGATGGGCGCAGCGATATAGATCACGGCTAGCGATACGGTGAAACCCGCCTAATAGCCTCTGATAGCGAGCACCGGTACAGCGGCAAGAGCTTGATTGCATCCAAGATGAGCAAGGGACAGTCTAAGAGGACTTATATGAACAAACCTGAGCCCCACGCTCAACGACGGAGGTCCTCCATTTCCCAAAAAAAATCCAAAGTGGCGGACTTGCGTAAATGATCGTTTCGCACTGTGGGCCGCACCAGGGGAAGAATAAAATCGATAAAATCATATCCATACCATCAGGGGAGTTCATTGCCCATGTCCGTCACCCGTACCGAGTTCTGGAGTAGCGACACAATGGGTTCATCCAATATCGTGGTGGCGATCTTGTGGCCTTGAATATGGATCTTGACAGTACGGCAAGAATTTCTGCGAGTATAGCGATGGAAAGACAGGCGGCAGGACTCGTATGGGAGCTTTAGGTGTAGCTAGACATGCGTCGTATAGAACGAGCACTCGATGCCGTGGAAAGATGCAGAAGTCATAGAGATCCAGGCGAGTCTTTGCAAGCGATGCCGTGCCCAAAATAAGAAAACACGTGTCCGGCATCCTCCTCGAACCGCAAAACCGAGCACAGCATCACATCAACTCGCTCAAACTCGTTCAATTTTTGGATTCGGGGGCATCTGTACATGCTTTCAAACATACAAGTAAGGTTATGGAAAAATATTACACTAATCGGCTTTTACAGCTCAAGTGGTCGGTTTCCTAGTTTGGTCGGTTTCCCAGTCGGCAATAGTATACAGGGGCTGGTGGCCAATTTTGCAAAAAGAAAATTTGGTGCGGTATGTGCTGGAGGCATCACAAATGATTTTCTGGAGGTATTCCGGAGTGTGCAGTAGGCAGTCTCAAAGCGAAAATTTAGATAATTAAAGGCTATCGACTTCGGGGACAAGTCAATAGCCACGGCCAATCACTGGTTGAACATTTCAAGTTTTTCAGGGAGAAAATTGGTGAAAAACTTTACCGATTTTACAGGAATTTCTCACTGAAAAAATTGGTGAAAAACTCAAAATATATACAGAACTTTTTGACTCACAATCACTTTTTCACCAAAAACAGAAAAAGTTCAGGAAAAGTTTCAAGTTTTTCACCTACTTTTTGATGAAAAATTACTGTAATATTGGTCAAGTATTTCATTAATTTTCTCACCAAAAAACTCGAAATGTTCAACCAGTGAATAGAACTCATGCTAATTTTAGCCTTCTCGTAACATCTCCCAGCGCGTCTTACGTCCTCTCCAGGGGGCATCTACTAAAAATAATTAATACAGCCGTTTCAGAAATAATATGTATACGGGTTTTGGTGGAGTGGTGCTCCTTCATTTGTGCTTACGGCTGTTTGCGGCAGCGTCGTCGGCTAATTAGCTCGGTTAAGCTCGGTTAAACCCCGGCACCACCTCTGCAAGGTTGTATTGTGCCTCCCTCGTTGGCTTTTGGCTTGCATTCACCAGCCACTTTGAATAACTAGAGGGAAAGAGACTCAAGGAAGTGCAAGCCAAAATTTCGGGAGCGCATTGGTGGTTTACGAGGGATGGGCTGGAGATGCGGTCACAAACAAATGTCAGGAAAAACAAGTGAGCACCACAGCATCAAAACCCATATTATTTCGTTCAATTCGACATGGACCCTGACTTTCTGAGGCCAAAAGAAATCCGATAAATCAAGAAAAAATTATTGCTGCAATAAAAAAAGGTCCGCATGACGCGTGACTGTCGAATTGAACGAAAAAATACAGTATTTCTGAAACGGCTGTAAATCGACAGGTCCTATTCTCTACTGCTTGGTGTTTGATGCATGTCAGCGGTGTCACTGGCCATCAATTCGGCTATGCGCTAATTGAACAACGCGCAACAACATGTCTGAAGCTCGACGCAGTGAGATTAAATGAATTCCCACAGTGTGTACACAAGTCAGTCACATATCAAGGCTGGGATAGGTTAGTAATTATGACATGTGCTTAAATACTTTGATTTGTGTCTACATCAGTCTTTTGACATTTTGAGTGCGGCATTTCACGCGTTTTTTGGCGTTTTTGCGTTGCTCACCCAAATTATTTTTGGTTTTGCAGGACATTCAGAGAAGTATTGTGTTCCAAATGGGCTGCAGTTGTTGGTATGGTCATAGATGATCGTTGGGAGGTCCAAGTCAAGTGAGTTCATTTGTCGTTGTGATGGTATAACGGAAGTTGTTTCGGCGTTGTCAAAATTTTGGCAAGAATTGTTGGCATTGCCAGTTGAGGTGCTTCAGGGCGTTTTCACGCATTTTTTCGCATTTTTTGGTGTTTTACAATGCCACAACAGATCCGTCAAAATCTGATGTATGGCGGTCTAAATCCGAAATATTAGATGCTTTTGAAAAAGTAACTGCCATTCCACGTTTTTCTGACAATGGCTGAGGGGGGTACGATGGCGGCAACATTTGATTATCGATTAATCTCACCGCGTCGAGCTTCAGACGCGTTGTTGCGCGTTGTTTAATTAGGGCGTAACCGAAATGTATTTATTACAAGATGTGCCTTTGCTACGCTCCGGCAGCAATGGGAAAGGTATCTATTCACAATGTTATAACAATCTTTTGCTGGCGTCCTACACCCCATTGACAATACGGAGAATATGTTATCGGGTGACCTCGGAGGCATAACTGATTATGTGGGGAGAGATTTCCAGAAGCTCGTTCGCTGCCGCAATCAGATGGTTAAGGTAGGCGCATTACGCATTCATCAAGTCACGTGAATGTGACTGATGGGTGACAGTAACGTGGGAAAGCGCGAAATTTCAGAACAACGAAAAAAATTAGTGTATTTCTTGGGTCTCGGGCCCTCCAGAGCCAATAAATTTTGTCAACAACTCACGAAGGACTTCTCAAACTTGAACTGGCCACAGAATTGCGGATTTAGTTGTCTAGACTGATCTGCGGGCCACATGCAAGGTGTCCTTCCCCTGTTGACTCAAGTGAGATTTTCTTTCAGAGGGTTCTTGAGGCACATAGTAGTCTAAATTCATATACTGCTACAGCTTGACACATGTGAACGTGTATATACCACAATGATGGTTACGTTGCATGCCTGTCAAGGGTGGGAATTGCCCTATTAGGCGTGGGAATTTCCTTTTTAGGAAGTGCGAAATTTTTCGAATAAAAATGAATGTCCCTGCTAGGGTGATCAGAATCTCATTTTGAGTCTTTTCAGTCAAAACAAGATAAAGCTATTTTTTGGAGAGGAATCTCGGAAATCTGGAACCATAGTTTTGTTCCTACAGTCAAATAACACATTTCTATGGTTTCACTTTATTTTATTTGTTGATGTGGCTGCCGCCTATGGCGATACAGTTGGTGTCACGCTAAGCAGCCACGTGACTCGATGGGTGCGTAATGCGCCTACCTTACCTCTATCTGTGATACCATAAATACCCACCACTTTCTTCCTCACGGCCGCGGAAAAGCAGGCAATGAAACATGAATGTTATTGAGAAGAGAAGAAAGACAGAGCATTATTTATCCGATGGGCTGTGATATCCATAGGTCCTCAAAAGTAGCATCACAGCTGAGACTCCTGAGTCGAATTAGCAGAGTACAGCCTCTGTGCAGTGTCGTGGGAGCAGATGATGATGTCAGCTGCAGAGAGGTCTGTTGATGCGTTCAGTGATTGGAAACTGAAAACGTCCGAAATTCATTAGCGTGGAAGGTGGTTCAAGCGGCCCGTTAACCCTTGGGCGCCAAAATGTGAACTACCGGATCCAAAGGCAGATTTTGTTAGAATTATGTTTGTCTCTGCATGCTACGGCACTGATCGAATCAATACTGTACTATTTTGACCAAGTATTCAAGGGTTGTGACCAGTGACCGCAAGTATTCAAATGCCATCAATTCAAAGTTGGCTGGGACCTGTGACCACTACTTCAAGTACTGTATTTTTTCATTCAATCCGACCAGAGGGGTAATGTGTGACTCAAATTACCGATTCAACCATTCGACCATGGCCGAAATTTCGCGTGATGCAAGCAAAAATTTTGTCCACTGGAACGAAAATTTTCGATTTTATGCGTCGCAGACACAATTTTGGGAAATTTCGAGGGATGTGTGACGCAAAATGCCTTCGACCAGAGGGTGAGTGATGTGTGACAAAATACAAGTATTCGCTATCGACCAAGGGGGGAGTGATGCGTGATGGTCGAATTGGATGAAAAAATACAGTATTCATTTGTTCAAGTATTCAAAGGAGATTTACCCCTGGCGGCCACCATGAACGGGAGATCAACGTGATTTTGAGCTCAAATGAGTCGGATTCGGCCCGAAATTCACATTAATCCATGAGTCAATCACAACTGACAATCAACCTTCATGTTAGTATTTTCTTTCCAAGCTTTTCACGATGCGACCATCCTCGGAACACCATGGCTGCATTCGACTGAACCGCCTGGGTCTCTCAGGGCAAGGGCTGGAAGGATATCCCACCCCGTGTGACCATGTCATGTTTGCACGGCTGACTTCACTGGGCCTGTCACGATTGTGTCACAGATCTTGCACATCTCCTTACACATTCTTCCGGACTTCACCCTCCCGCAGCCTACCCCAACTCCCGCTGGGAAGGCTCCTGACAGTTCTGGATTTTTCAGCAAGGAGGAGCATTGAATAATGTATCAAGCCCTCGAAATACTGGATTTTTTTCATTCAATTCGACCGTCACGCATCACTCCCCCTTTGGTCGATGGTGAACATTGATATTTTGTCACATGTCACCCACCCTCTGGTCGAACACATTTTGCGTCACATGGCCCTCGAAATTTCCGAAAATTGTGTTTACGATGCAAAAAATCGAAATTTTTTGTTTCCAGTGGTCGAAATTTTTGCATGTGTCACACAAAATTTCGGCCACGGTCGAATGGTCGAATCGGTAATTTGAGTCACACGTCACCCCCCTGGTCGGATTGAATGAAAAAATACAGTACTCATAAATTATTCCTTTTACGGTGTATGGTCTTCATTTTTAGCGCAAAGAGCGTGTCACAGTCAAGGCTTGCGTCCAACTCTACAAGAGAGTGGATTGGGAGTTGCAAGTGATCTCGAAAAGATGATCAAATAAAAGACTAAAGAACTACAAGTGAATAGCTACTCTACTTATACTGTTTGTCGAACCATGTGAGCTTAAGTAGCTAAGTATATAATACAATGAGGTTACCAGGCGAATCGTGATCAGAGACGTCAAGTGTCAAGTGTCAATACTAAATATAGTTCATGGAAACGACTATTGTGTTCCGACTATTGTGTTCTGTTGCCGTGTGATCTTTAGCCAGCAAAATCCTCCCACGTTATGCCATCAGCGTGAAGCGCTCATGCAACAAGCGCTGGGGTCACGTGCTCATCGATCGGTGTTGGAGCGATTAGATTGGGGTCAAATCGTGACATTACCCCCCCTCTAGACTCAATGTTGTATTTATCAAGGATCTTCTTGGCGTTCGTCAAGTGACGCCGTGGTTCCCACATCCTCTTCCCAGGAGGGTAATTTTTCCACTTTATTAAATACTGGAAGCCCTTCCCACGCTTGCGGTGCTTCAAAATCTCCTCCACCTCGTACTCCTCGTGACCCTGTACGATCTGCGGCGCCGGCCGTTCCTCTCTCCGATGTGTCGGTGGCTCGACATAAGGTGTCAGCAGTGCCTCGTTGAAAACCAGATGTGACTTGTCCGTTTCAGGCAACCTGAGCCGATATGCCGAGGCCCCGACTTTTCCTAGAATCTCGTAAGGCCCCAGCCTTCTATCGTCGAGCTTCTTAGTTGGACAATCCGTGGTGATGTCTTTGGCCTCCAGCCACACCTTATCGCCGACTTTGAAATCAGGCGCCTGGCGCCTATGAATATTATAATATTTTTTCATTGTTTTCTGGGTTTTTTCCAGCGCAGCCGCTGCCTCGTCACGGATCTTTTTCATTTTCTCGGCAAAGTCGTTCGCGGCCTCGTTGCGCGACTCGACTGCATTTCTATCCCCTTCCAGGGGTGGTATCCGGTGTTCACAAAGAACGGCGACATGCTCGTTGACGAGCTTTGTTTGTCATTGTAAGTGAACTCGGCCAAAGCGAGCCACTCTGCCCAGTCCGACTGCCGATAATTTACGAATACGCGGAGGTATTTTTCGATCTCCTGGTTCATGCGTTCCGTCTGTCTATCAGTGATCGGATGGAAGGCGGTGCTCGGGTTCATTTCTATCCCAAGTAGCCGGTTGAGCTCTCGCATGAAACCGGAGACATATCTCGGATCCCGGTCCGAGATAATCTTCCGTGGCACACCGTGATATCTAATCACGCGATCCCGGGTCAACCGGGCCATTCCCTCGGAGGTCAACTCCATGTTCGTGGGTTCAGTGTGGATCATCTTCGAGAATGTATCCACCCAAACTTGAATAGTGTTAAAGCCGTTGCTGAACGGCAACGGCCCGATGAGATCCTCCGATATGATCTGCCAAGGTCCTTCTGCAATCTTGTGCGGGTTCAGCTTCCCTTGCTGATATCGGTGGATACGTGTCCTCTGGCACGCTTCGCATTCCTCGATATAAATAGAAACCTGGTTGCCGAGCCTCGGCCACCAGTAGTTTCGCTCTATTAACTCCTACGTTCGGTTTTCCCCTGGATGGCCGAGCAGGGCCGAGTCATGATGTAGACCAATAATTTTATTTCTAAGTTCCTCATTGCGAGGAACATAAATCAGACCGTTATAATAAATAAGGTCGTCGATCTTCTCCCATCCCGGGAGGTTTTTCTCAAGCGCTAGCTTGACGCTTTTGTCCACGTGCTTTGTAGCCTTGATTTGTGACATAATCTCGGCCTCCGGCCCTTCCATTGTGATCTCCTGAGATCGGAAGTACTCCGGTTTGAGAAGGACAACATTCTCATTGTCGTTCTTCCCTTGATCATGGTCCGCCCGGCGGGATAATAAATCGGCTTTTTTGTTGAGGGCGCCAGCCCGGTGCGACAATGTGAAGTCGTATTCGGATAGTTCCACTATCCATCGTGCTTGCCGCCTGTTCACCTTCTGCGGACTTTTAAAATACTGGAGGTTCTGATGGTCTGTCAGAATCTCGAACGCCTCCCGTGCGCCCATCAAGAGTGATTGCCACTCCTCGAGTGCGAGCATGATCGCGAGCATCTCTTTGTCGTAGATCTCGTAGTTGCGCTCCGTCTCATTGAGGCCGTGTGATTGGAACGCCACCGGGCGCCACCCCCCCTCTTGCTCCTGACTGAGCACAGCTCCCGTCGCTCCCTCCGACGCATCGGCTTCTAGCCGGAATTTCCCGTGATCCGTGGGAAGCGCCAAGAGCGCATCTTCTGCAATCCGGTCCTTAAGCTTCTGGAACGCGGATTTTTGATCTTCTCCCCAGGAGAAGCCTTCTTTTCCGGTAAGCCGCGTAAGCGGCTTCGCTACCTCGCTGTAGCCACGCACGAATCTCCGATAGAAGTTCGTGAATCCCAAAAACGCCTGCACCTGCTTGAGGTTCTTGGGTTCGGGCCACTCGGTGATGCCACGGATCTTAACAGGATCCATGCGCATCGAGTTGTGGCCAATATAACGCCGAGATACTCGATCTCAGACTTCTCGAAGTCGCATTTCTGGGGTTTTAGGAATAATTGATTTTCCTGGAGTATATCTAATACTCGTTTAACAATAATACGGTGCTCCTCCAGGGTGTCCGTGAAGATAAGGATATCGTCGAGGTAGACAATGACTTTTCCCTCGTTTATGAGCTCGTGAAGGATGTCGTTCATCATTGTTTGGAAAGTGGCGGGCGAATTGGTAAGCCCGAAGAACATGACCAGCGGTTCGAACAAGCCGCGATTGGTCCGGAATGCTGCCTTCCACTCGTCTCCCTCTTTGATTCGAATATTGTTATACCCCCACCGAATATCCAGTTTGGTGAAGATCTTCGCACCTCGAAGCTTGTGTACTGGCTCCGAGATGAGCGGTAAGGGATAACGATTCTTGATCGTCATCTCATTTAATTTACGGTAATCCTGTACCGGTCGAAGGCTTCCATCCTTCTTTTTGATAAAAAAGAACGCCGAGGCCGTCGGCGACTTGGACGGCCGGATGCGTCCCGATTGCAAGTTCTCCTCCAGGAACTTGGTCAACTCCCCCTGCTCATTCATTGACAACGGGTAAATCTTGCAATCTACAGCCTTTGATCCTGGCTTGAGTTCAATGGCATGATCCCATGGACGCTTCTCCGGCAGTTTGTCAAACGACTCCTTCGCGAACACCTTGATGTATTCGCGATACTGCTCCGGGACGGCGTCTTCCGTCATCTTCTGCTTCTCCACATAAACCTTCTCCGCCATCTGCTGAGCCTGCGTCCCCTTCATGCGCAAATCCACATGTTCCGCAAAATCAACCATCAAGATTGATTCGCCCTCCTCGAGGGGTTCTTTTTCACACCCTTCGGCGGCTTCGTTAGCGGTCATGTTGCACTCCAGAGGGCAACGGTTGAATTTAATTGTCTGGCCCCGCCAGTCGATCGTGGGGTTGTGTTTAAACAACCAGTCATAACCAATAAACATTCTGGCCTTCCCGAGGCCCGTGACAAGGAACCGCATCCGTTCTTGATGTGCTCCGATTTGCATGATCAACTCAGCGTAATGAGTGATCCGTCCGCCCACATTCTCGGAGCGGTCTGCATTCCGAGCAATGATCTTCTGATCAAGCTCCCTGAGCTCGAAGCCCTCGGCCTTGGCGTAGGCCCGGTCAATACACGTGGTAGTGCATCCGTTGTCCAACAACGCCTTGATCCGGCGTGTTTTCCCTGTGTCGAGTGACGTCAACTTGACTGGAACCAGCATCTCGTGCTTGCTCCGTTGCTTCTGGAACTCCCGGAGTTCCTGCGACAGGTGATCTTTGTTGATCCCCATTGCACGTCGTGCGAGCCACTTCGCGGCTTCGAGCTTCTTAAGCCCGAACGGGATCCGCGTGTGCTCCGGTGCTTTCGGCACCTCTGGCGCTTCCTCCTCTTTCGAGGATTGAGCCATCGCAGCTGAGCTGCCCTTTTTCTTCGCACTATTTTTCTCACTGGTTTGGGTTCCAGGGGCCTTTTTGTTCGGAACGGATTTCGATAAGGTACATATTTTTTGGGGTTTTTCTACAGACTCTACTACTTTATTGTTCTTAGTACGTAAAGCGGTGCGTTTTTCTATGTATTTTACAAATTCATTCTCGGAAATTGGGTCTACAGAAAGTACAGTATATTTATTGTTCGGGGAAGGGGGCACCGGGTCAGCCATGACCGGGGCCCTCTTTAAAAATCCTGGCCATATTTGGCCCACGCTTGTTCGAAAAGGAATTTAAAGTCCTCCTTGGACATATCGTCAGTCCGCAACGAGCGGACATTGATCTATCCACGCTCTCAGCGCGGTTTCGGGCACTCCCGTGCCATGTGGCCCTCCTGACCACAGTTGTAACACTTGAAGGCCGAGGCCTTCGTCTTGGACGCATCAACGTCCATCGGCACTGGCGCCCCGGGCGCCGGTTTGTGCGCCACCAAGTACGGTGCGCTCCCCTTGGTATTACCGGCAGGGGCAGCCGGGATCTTTGCCGGGACCCAAAAGTGGGTGCCGGTCTTCTGCTGCGCCTGGTGCAGCTTGTTCCGCTCGAGGATGCGATTGATGGTCATCATCCTCTTTTTCAACCCGGAGTAATTCTCCGGGATTTCGATTCCGCCAGCGTAAAGCTGGTCTCGGACTTCCTGGCTGACCAGGTTCTCCAGGTTCTCGCACAGGAACCGGTCGTGGTCCCCGTACTGGTTCTGCGGGCTGTATCCCGCTTCCTCGGCATTCAACTCAAATGCCTGGATGAAGTCGCCTAAGGACGACTTCCCTTGCCTCGTGGTGGTGAGGCGAATGTAAGCCAGCTGGCTCACATTCTGGTCCTTGAAGGTCCCCGCAAGGGCCTCCAAAAATATCTTGAGCGTGTAGCCTTTCGGCAACACCTCATCTCCGAACTGGTCCTCCCTGAGGACTGTCCTGCGCCAGTTGCACGCCCAAATGGATGCAGGGCAGGCGCTGCCATCGCTGCTGCCAAGCAGCGAGATCGTGAAGGCGATCTTCGCCTTCTGGGAGGGGAACTCCTCGCCGTAGGCCCACATGTAATTCTTGAGGGCCTCAATCCAAGTGTTCCACTTGGATTTGTCATTGCCGTCAAAGATGAACAGCGTCTTGGCGAGGGTGATTTTTGAGGAACCAGTCCTCTGGGCGGGAGGCGTGAAGTGGATGGGGGCGGTGGGTCTCGAGGGCATCCCGTAGATAGGGGAGCCTCCTTCAGGGGTTTGCGGCAATGGCCGCGGTGGTGATGCCGGGTAATCAGCTGGTTGGTCCGTCATCGGGACCGGCTGCCCTGTGGGATACACAAGCCGGGGTGATGGGGATCCGGCATGGCTGGACATGGCGGCGGGATCCGGGAAGCTGTGGAACAGCTGGGACGCGGGGGATGTGGTTGGTGGTGCGAGCGACTGCTCGACTTCGGGTTCGGACGGGGTAAGGGATGGTAGTGGCGCAGGAAGTGCACGAGGGATGATGATGGGATTTAGGGGAGCGGGGTGTCTGGGGTTGCGATAAACTCGCGGCGAGTCGACGTGTAACGGCACCAAATGGAACGGGTTGGGTGAGCGGAGCGAAGATGGGAGTCGGGGGAGGTTGTATAGCGAAGTAGTCGCTGGTGGTGGTGGGGATGGGCTGGGTGAGCCCGAGGGTGCGCGAAACGTCGCGGCTTGGTCGATTCCGCACGAGGTGGGTGGTGGGGTTCGAAGCAGTCTCTTACGAATAGAACTATCCCGGGTCTTCTACGACACCCCCGATGATAGCGAGGTAGTCCTCCCCGAAGGTTGAAATAGCACTCCTGCGACTGTCTTAGTGCTGGGACGGACTCAACGTTTCCCGTAGCACGACGTCTGTCTATTTTAAATGGACCGCGCACGAGGGGCGCTGCAATTGTTTTACGTCGGTGTGGACGACGTGAATGGTGGGGAGGGGAGTGTGGAACTTCAGATACGAGAGAACCAACTAGAGGTAAGAAATGACAACTGCGAAGTGCAGTGTCGAGTGGGTAGAGGGTTTGTGCAAGGAGTGCACGCGGATGGTGAGGAAAGGAGGTCGGGGTGGGGCGGTACGAGGGTAAGAAGGTGAGTCTTTTATTATGTCACAGTCAAGGCTTCCGTCCAACTCTACAAGAGAGTGGATTGGGAGTTGCAAGTGATCTCGAAAAGATGATTGAATAAAAGACTGAAGAACTACAAGTGAATAGCTACTCTACTTATACTGTTTGTTGAACCGTGTGAGCTTAAGTAGCTAAGTATATAATACAATGAGGTTACCAGGCGAATCGTGATCAGAGACGTCAAGTGTCAAGTGTCAATACTAAATATAGTTCATGGAAACGACTATTGTGTTCCGACTATTGTGTTCTGTTGCCGTGTGATCTTTAGCCAGCAAAATCCTCCCACGTTATGCCATCGGCGTGAAGCGCTCGTGCAACAAGCGCTGGGGTCACGTGCTCATCGATCGGTGTTGGAGCGATTAGATTGGGGTCAAATCGTGACAGAGCGGGCAGTCTCACGGGGAACGTGCTGGGCTGAGAAAAAGATTGGAATTTTTTGGCCCTATGAAAACACAAAACGGCCAAGTATTCAACGGCCCTGGTGACCTGTGACACAATTGAAAAGCCTTCAATTCAGCAGCCTCTGTGACCAGTGACTGAATACTTGGTCGAAATAGTACAGTACATGCCTTGGTCCATCTTGCGTTACACGTCCATCTGTGTCAGTGTCAATGTCTGTGTCTTCCTCTGTGCCCGAGCCGAGCCACCATTAGCGGTCTCAGCTTTCCCATCCCCTACTACATTTCACAGATCTAATGGGGTGCTGTCCACAGATTGATGTTTGTAAGGCTTCCTGCAAATAATCCGAAAGTCAACGCTGCGGTCGCGAATATTTTAGGCATTGAGATCTACTTTTCGGGGAAGAAGTGGAGAGATTATACGATCTACACTATGTGTGAAAGGTCCGAAACTCTACTTGAAAAGAGAAGCCAAGATATCGAGTAAAACCCACGGCATGCCGCTGCATATAGCGATATCACCTCAGAAGTTTAATTTAAAGAGTACCGCCTTCGGTTTGCCGTAGACGAATCCTATCGGCTGCATTGCCCTCCCAGGCTTCAGATCCTCTGGAAGATCCCGCAGTGGTTGTACCGATTATGCGTTGCGAGCTGCGGACAAAGAAGACGTGGAAACCGACAGCAACAAAAGAAGGCTGTTGCACTCATGTCCTCCCTTCGCTGCCCCTCGGCCTTGAATCGTGTATTTTGGTTTCGCAAATCAAGATACGGGAACTATGCGTGTAAAAAACATTCGGTATTGGAGTTGCATCCATGGTGCTTTGGAAAAAAAGTCCGAACCTTCAATTAAAGAAGAATCGGTCTGCCCCGCAGTCGTGGGACAGGCTTGAGAAGCATCAAAATAGAAAATTAACTTGATCATCGACTTTCGGATAATGTCGTTGGATCCCAATGGCGCGGGCCTGCTGAATGTTTTTTGCGCCCTGTTTGATGCGAGAGTTGATAGGCTATTCAGCCTCAGCATTTTCTGTTCTAAATAAATTTTAACCTTCCGTCGCAAAAATGGAAGCTGGCGAACTGGATTTCAACGCCAGTGAGATGAGAACAAAGTTTCAACTTATACTACCAGTAAAAATCAAGCGATATCTTTTGAGATTCAAGCATCTTAGCTTCAGTGCCAAAATCGAATGGATTTCATTTGGGGCTAAATCAGTTGAATCCGAGAAACTGTCTCGATCAGTGCGAGACAGCTGTTGCGATCTGATACCACCAAAGCAACATAGTGATTGTTCAAGTTCGATAGGGCTGGTATTTACTTCACAGTTCTCAGTAGGCCGCAAGTTGTAGAGATGAGGCTCATTTTCGAAAGCCAACTATCTTCGCATCGAGAGGGATATATTTAAATATAGAGATGGGGTTAATTTGAAGCAGATTTAACCATTCTACGAGGGACAGAGTCAGGCAGAATTCATAGCCGTGCATGAGAGTGTATCTTTCTTCACTGAGGACAAAATAATTAATCTGCAACATACTGGAATCCAAATGAGAGCCTCAACGCTCGGGTGGGTAGATGCAGCGGCACAGGAACCCTCAGTCGAGGCGAAATGACAGTGGAAAATATTCAAGTTTGAGGATAAAAAATATGGAGCCGGTAATGAAGTACCGTAGAAATTTACGGAGATTGCCACTGAGTAGAATTTGATTTTGACGCTGAAGATGGGCACAAAACAGCAGCTTGACGCGAGATTTGCAGGTTTGAATACTAACCAGATTCGTGATAGCATTGAATCTTCAGTCTTAAATATATCCCTAGAGTTCATGGTAGGGAATTGATGGGTATATGGTAGCAAGAGCAGCTTGTTTTATACTTGAAAGCAAGCCTACGTGGCTGCCATGCCGTGCTGCGGCGAAGTGTGAAGAAAGTGCCTGAATGAGAATGATCGAACAGCAGTTACACCGGGGGCAAAGGCCAGGGCACCTGAAAGACAGGTGTGACAAGAGGTACTCTGCATGTGTTCTTCAGCTCCTTGCAGGACACCAAACACGTCTTGAAAGGGTGATAATGAGCCCTTAGCATGACAAAGGGTTCACAAAGAGAAGACAAAGGGCAGGCACAATTTCGGGGGTGGCAGGAAATTGTGCCTGCCCTTTGTCTTCTTTTTATGAACCCTTTGTCATGCAAAGAGTTCATTATCATTCTTTCAAGACATGTTTGGCATCCTCAAAGGATTCGCTGTTCACATGCATCGGGAGCTCTTGCCAAGGCACCTGTCTTTCAGGTGCCCTGGCCTTTGCCCCCAGTGTTAATAGCTGCTGAACCACGAGATGCGGGCTGCTACACAGAATCATTCCAATCTGGATTCATTTCCAGGACACAGAATTCAACAGCTTCAATGTGGGCCCAACGGCTGGAATTCTTCACTGCGAGCCGTCTTGAAATTGACAGATCGCAGGCGAAAGGCCGGCCAAGGGATGAAAGAGGCTGTTGCGAGACACAGGTTTTTTTAACGGTGACACTGCGTTCAAGCCCTCGCTAGCGTGGCCAAAATCTAGGCGCGCTGAGCCGTCGGGGATTGGTCGGCGAGGCGAGTCTAGGCACTGCTATATATATAGATTGATAGATGCGCGGTGCCTAGACAACGCCTCGGCTTGACTTGAAGCCGAGGCGCTTGGAGCCCATTAGACATGACAAAACCTAGCCGGCTAGAACCGGCTTGCTAGCCCATTGCTAGCCGGCTCGAAGAGCCTAAACTTCACTTCTAGCCGCCTCGCTAGGCCTCGCCCACACCCTGCCTCGCTTTTGTGATTGCTAGCTGGGGGCTGAACGCAGTGATTGACTAGGGAAGTTAATGTGAATGCGTCAGTGCTAAGATCCATAGGGTTTCAAGCTCGAGACGGCGGAGAACTAAAGCTTGAAGGGGATAAAGCCAAAGGCATCCAAACGACTTGAACACTAAATCTTAATAGAACAGTTAATTTTTAGTGAGAGAGATGCCCCTAGTTCTCTCTTCCTTCCATTCTCTCCGCCTTTGCCTCCCGGCGGCCCACAATCCCAACATTACAAACGGCCTCCCGACTCGCGACTTACTCTCCCCTAACACCGGATAGCCTATATAACCCCTAGAGCCTGTCCCGGACACCAACATACTTGTGCTGTGGTGCCTCTGCGTGTGAATGGCAGTACGAGTCCTGCCAGAGGGCCCGCTGCGCGGCTTTGTTTTAATATTTACCGGTTTGAAAAATGGTTACCAGCAAAACATCAGAGACTGATCAGCCCACTAAGGGCGTTTACATACTCGATTTACAATTTACATTCAGGTGAAGGACTTGTCGCATCGACAGCACAAATCATACCAAATAAACTTCTATACTCGATCGAACTTTTTGACTACCTGCGGCCTATCAAGTGCGTCACGGCACAACTATGAGATCGAGATAATCATTCATAAGCTTACGGGCGGCATATTTCTAGATGACCTTGAAATTTGAACTTGAAAATCCTTCTATAATTCCAGTATTTTGCAACTTATAGCGAGCCACTCTCCAAATTCCAGCTGGTATCATGATCTATTCCCTGAACGAATCAAGATCCCTGACTCAGATCCACAAATTTTGAACCGACGAACGTGCTTGGGTGTAAAGATGGCAAACACGCGCAAACAAATTCAATTATAGCAGAAAACCGCATTCGACCCTTTCTGTCGAGGTATTCTCCCGCTGCTGACCGGACCATTCCTGGGACGCAGTAATCGCAGCACCTGCCAATATGTCCTCCGTGGTTCCACTGACCATCTGCAGTGCATTCCGCAACAGGCGCAGCAAGAGGCGCAGTCCCTCGCAGCCATTGCGCAGAAATGCACAGTTTCTTGCAGCAACTGCGCACTGTCGCGCACAGCAATCCTACACATATAAATGAGCCTAATTTTCCTGGTTTCAGACCTGTGCTCCCTCGGACCCCCGACCCGCTTTCTTTAGGATCAAATTATTCAAACTGCCTGTCATGCTCTAGGACTCCTCTGAAACTTGAATACTGGGGCTCTAACTCGAAATTTGCTCCCCCAGTCAGTGTACCGTCCTCAATTATTCCCTCTGTCGCTTAGGCATGCCGATGCCGATGCCGAACCGATTGCGCGAGGAATCCGCTCGCCAGAAGATGCCTGTGGATGCCTCGTATTGACCGGGCAGCTCTTCAGTGTAAGTTCGAAGTATTTACACCAGAAATTCCCTCTGAAGTATGAATTCCATCCCTCTTATCCCTCATGTCCATCCATTGGATCTGGATCAGGTTTTCTAAGTTGTGAGCACGGGACCCCCCTTGGTGTAGAGTGTTGCGCTGCCGGAGTGAAGCGAAGGCATGCCTTGTAATGATTTCAAGCATACCTCGTTAGCGGCCGGCGGCATCATCGGCACCAGCGGCAAATGTAGCCGATGTCTTATGCCGAGGGCCGGCCGTCCCGGGGGGCCTCGGCGAGACATCAAATCCATCAAAGAAATAACTGAAATCTATTAAAGACGTCCCGGCTTTAGGGCAGAACCTGCCCCCCCTACATCATCTAGACATCATCTGTCGCAAGTCTCGATTCGTTCCAACTTCGCACCACCGCCATCTTCGTCCCACACCCACGTTCTCTCCAGAAAAAATCTCCCGCATCCGGCTGTGTGCCGAACGGCACGCTACGAGAGGACCTTATTTAACATCGTTAACTAGGCAGTGCGCTGAGACATTGTTCCCATGTAACCATACCACATTAATATTCAATTTACCCGTTGGGAGACGTTAAAGTTGCTCAAAGCAAATAAATAATGCCAAGGCTGAACTACCCTGGATTTATGCAGGACAATGCAGAATTAGTTAGGTTTTTGACAAGATCATTCAACAGTCGTGGATTCCGGGGGACTTGCGAGGTGTGAACTGATCGGAAAAGAGCGGAGCTCGATGGATGCGAAAGAGAGATCCGGAACCGGAGTCTCTGAGCACTGCGTCTCTCTCCGGTCAAGGCCCACTCGCACTAGGATCAATGTCGGCACTATATTCTGGGAGACACATCATTCATCGGAAATGCTGCGGGAAACTCGATGGATACTTGCGACGATTTGGGGGAGAGCACCGACAATCAGGTGCGGGATAACAGTCTACAAAGCAGAGTACCAGTCAATCCGGAATGTCGGCGAATATGTGGAGACGCACTGCGGAGAGTGTATGGACGGCCCCTGCTGAAGCTGATATTATGTACGCAATGACGCAGAGGGAGTAGATGGCGCCCGACTCCAAACTTGGCCCTGGATCAATAACGCAGGGAAGTCGGATAAGAATGGACACACAGCATAGCAGCAGCAATTTTGTAGCTTCTAGGGCTCCTCGGGCTTCCCCGCTCCAGCAAGGTCCTTCGTTCTTGCCGGCCAACCCACCAGATCCGGCTAGCTGCGCAACATTAGTGTAGGAACCTTATGGATAGAGCGACCGCGCACCTGTCAACGTTGTCACCGTGCCATTGGTGACGGCCGACAGGATGAAGGCTATCGTGGCCGTGAACGTGGATTCAGACAAATAGTCATTTTGGACTGCCCCGGTGTAGCCAAGGACTGCAAAGGTGAGTTCTGGAAGAAGCTCGCAAATGTTGATGGCTTACTTGTTGTTCCAAGCACCATTGTGAGGGGAATAATTGCGATCGAGAGGCTCTTACCCCAGACCACATAACATCGAAATGTCTAATGTGCAAGGGTCAAGCCCGAAAAAAGACCCAACCGACGATGCCACCTACGAAAAGGCTATCGGTCAATGCACTTGGTGTTGGGGTTAGAGCTGCGGGTGACGTCCAATAATCCGTACGACTCACTTGTTCGTGATCAGAATTGTATATTGGACAAAGACAACTCGGCCGCGAATCAAAGACAGCTGCGAGAATGCGCTGCCTTCCACCTCCAGCGTAACAATTCGCAAGGAAATGGCAACAAGCGCCACACAGAGAACAACTTGGATCGTGGAAAAGAAGAGCATTGCTGAGGTGACCATAACCAAGTAGCGGCCGCCGGAGACCCTGTTGTTATATCGCAGTTGCATAGCCAAGACGAACATGACGAGGAATATCACTGGAAATCCCAGTAAATCCACCACAGTTAACAACACATGTTGGAGCCACCATAAAGAACAAGGTTAACCTGGTTTAATACTCAGCATAGAGCTTGGGCTGCGGCCAGACAGTACATGTACATACCGCTGCCTCGTACAAGGACGCAATTGCTAGGCTCCAACAGTGGGCGAAATCTGTGGAGTCGACGGTGTACTGCACCATGGGAAATTCTCGTGGAGGGTGGAGGGAAGGGAACTATCATATCAGCCCCTACAGATTTGTACTATGTATCGCAGATACTCTAAGCGCCCACCGGAATGATGTGTGAAGCCAATCAGAACGAGATGGAGCGTGAGTCAGAAGCCGCACACCGCTGGCGAGGGACTTTTGATAGTTCCCAATGATATGACATTGAACCGCCACCAGAAGTCGATCCTGATGTTGCGAAAATTTCAGAAATGGGCGCTAAAAAGATACAAAAGTGAGACGAATGGCGGCACCTGTAAGAATTGTCATGGGTTAAGCAAAACAGTCCACGAAATGAGCCAGGAAGCGGACATACGCGAGTGTTCCCTGCGCAGTGCATTGCTAAATCACCTGAGCTAAAGCGAGACCATCAACACAGACTGAGCGTTTGAGTTTGACAGCCTGTTCTCTTCTCCGTCTGTCTGTTTTTGAGTTCTCTCCGAGTCACGAGAGAACTTTATCAAAGCGGATCAGAAGGGACGTTCCAGATTGGAAAGGCTGCGCAGTGCAGGGCAGCGCCCAAGCGTCCTCGCTTCTACTTCGGAGATTGGTAAGGGCAGAAAGGCTGTGATTCACGGATCAACGATGCCATCGGAATGTTCCGAACTCCATCAGTTGCCATCAGTGAAGGGATGAGTGCAATAGTCTCACTGTGATGGCATCAGAGAAGCAATATTCCTTGACTGGAGCCGCCATTGGCGCCGCTTATGTATTACACTACTAATAAACATCAAATATATCCTTTTCCGTCAGTATGCTCGACGCGCGCTTCCCGCCATCACCCGGACATGCCCACGCCACCGGCGGCGCTCCCCGCTGGCGCATCACTTCTGTCATGTCAGATCAGTCCTGCCGTGTCACATCAAGCTCGGCATTCCTGTCACATGCCGGCCGTCGTGCCGATGGCACCACCTGATGCCTCATCATCAGGCCGGCGTTCAGGCGGATGTGGCTGTGCTCTCATCTCAGCAGCTGCCAAAGCGCCCAACGCGCATGTCGCCCCCGCTGCGCCCAGTCGTCAACCTGTAAGCCTACTTTATGGCTCACAGTCGGGGACTCGTCGTACGCGTGGTCGCGCTTCGCGCGGTCTCGGATTTCTGGATCCGAGATAAAGTCAGTTATGTACCCAATGAACTCACCTTAAGCTCGCAGGCCTCTTCTTGTAGGTATACCTCTACAAGGGAAGGCTGTTAAGCTTTGCAGGTGAGTGTTTGGAGTTAAGTTGATAGATAATCATGTGATTTGAGAATACATGTGACTTGTAGCTAAAGAGTAACTAAAATAGGAAAACCATCTGTTACACAACCTCACATTGGGTGCACATTTTTTCTCTCTTTTTAATGGTGATTTTTTCGGGAATTTATGAGCACTGTGGGGTGCACGCTGGGCAGGCGACGGCGTGATGATGCACAGCAAAGGTGTGCTTCCAGCGCATCCGGGTGCGTTGGGTGCCCCAGGATCGCTTTTTTTCTCTTTTTAATGGGTATTTATTGAACAATTTATGTACATTATTGATCGGGGACGTTGGCGACGGCTGTCGGGACAACAATCACGACAGCGATCAGCCCATCGGCACCAGGCGCGGAGGCGCCCTGATCATGAGGCAGTACGCGGCATGCTCGGCATTGTACCAAACCTGATCTGTATGATGCCTTGATCTCGCCCAGTGGCGTGCCTGTCGTCGCCCGCCCTGATGCGGATGATGGCCGCGGTGATGCGGCCCCCCGGCCCGCCCCGGCCCGCCTGACGTCCCGAACTTGTCCCGAAGCTCTTGTTCCTTCTATTACCCAATACATTACGTATTAAATCCGATCAGACAGCTGACACCTGCCAAACCCCAGAAGCGAGTGAGACTATTGCACTATGGACTCGCCATCAGTGGTAATTTGCAGCAAACACCAAACCCAACCAAACCGTGCCTTGAATTTGAAGCAAGCACCACTGCCTGGAAAAGCGGACACCCAAATCGGCTCGGTCGGCGCGCGGGGCGTCACGGTCCACCGCATTCGACGATTCCGGCGGTACCGGCTGATAAGCAATCTGGACTCTGCAGATTCTGGCGGGAAGATGTCCAGCTAAGTATGCCAAGCGGCTCCTAGTGGCTCCGGGTCGTAACGACAGGTAACAACCGGGATTGCTTTCGTCCTTCGACACCGTCTACCCGCTGAAATGCAATCTGCAGGCCACCGTAGGTGTGTGTCATGATCCGGAATTCTTTTCTGTTATCCCGGAGTTCAACTCCATTATTCCGGACTCAACCCCTCCACATCTCGATCGTAGGAACAATGAACAACGATCAGTATTAATATTGTGCATTAACCCTATGTGTTCTGTTACCACAGACACCAAATCCCTTGGCACTTGTATATAAACCCTGTATTATTCTACTATTCTCTATACTATTCTGGTCTATACTCCAGCTGCTTGTTTGCTTATCCCTTTCAACTCTGCTTTTCCCTCGTCCAGTCGCCTCAGTCGCGTTTCGAGAACCCGACGAGCCGCTGTGCTGACAGTGTGTGACTGTCAAGTACCGGGACAGACTCGGGAACCGATGGAGGTCCGAGATATCCGAGCGCGGGAATATGCAAGGACATCGGTGGTCCGCAGGAGGTCCGAAATCCTATCGCACAAAGTGTAATACGAATAGGGTGGAATAGGACTTTCACAAAGTGAAGTTTCATGAAATGTAGTCCCATCCGATCGGAGCTCCGGCTCGGTGCCCGAGGGGGGTCAGAGCGGGCTTGGCTTCAGCTCGTGCGCTGCGCCTTTCTCTACGCCCAAGGCCCGATTTCTGAGGAAGAAGACAGAGAGGTTAAGAACGAAGACTGAGTCACAATCCTAGTCAGGACCGGATGGTGCCGACGAGTCCTATTGGTAAGGACCGAGATTGAACCGTAAACCTGGTCGGGACCGATCGGTGCCGGTGCGTCCTGTCAGTAAGGACAAAGACAATCACAATCCTGGTCGGGACCGAATGGTGCCGATGAGTGTTGTCGGTACACAGAAATGTGAGCGGATTGTGAATGCTACACAAAGTAGGGTTTTGCGTGAACAATGCAAAGTCCTAAATGTGACCGAGGGGATCCGAGGAGCAGCCGGATCACCGTCGGGACCGATCGGAGTTGAGGAGTCCTGTCAAGGCAGGGGGAATGTAAGCGGCGAATGAACACTACACAAAATAGGACTTCGCGTGGATAATGCAAAGTCCTAAACGTGACTGTGCAGGTCCAAGAAAAAGCCGGATCGCCGTCGGGGCCGAACGGAGCCAATGGGATCTTCAACCCGTGTCCAAGTTCGGAAAAGGACGGAGACCGATGAAGGGAGAGTAATCGGAGAAAAGACGGAACTGAGGAAAGGACGATAGGAAGGAAGAAAGTCTTAGTCGATATTCAAACTGACTAGAACGAAGATACATGAAGCTATTTAAACTGTAGTGTAGTTTATTACGTAATGGTCGGAGCCCTCGGGGCTCCGTGAAGGAAACGAGTCAAAGCTGTACGAGTGCTGTATGATATGAGTCAAAGCTGTGGTGGAGATTCCGGAGGACCGAAGATTCCGAGGGGAGTGGAGTCATAACAAATCAGAGTAAATAATGATGGAGCCAGAAAAGTCATAGCAGTGTCGGAGAATTCGGAGGTCCGAGGCCCCCGTGATGGAATGAGTCAGGATAGGCATAACGGGGAATGAACATGGGGAAACAATGAGAACCAACGAGATCACCATAGTCGGCAGGCTGAATTCCGACGGGGTCCGAGGGAGCCCGGGTATGCTCGGAGGCCGACGGAGCCCGGGTATTTCCGGAGCCCGAAGGAGCCCGAAGGATGGAAGGCAGCGAGCAGGAGAACCGAAGTGGATAAGGTGCCAGCAGATAAATGGGAAACGCTCAGTAGACCTTCATCGCGTAAAAACCCGTTGAACTCGAAAGAGTCCAGGACTGAAAGATTGCTGATGTTGAGCTCATCGGGGCTCTGATGAGGTCTGATGTCACGGTACGTGACAGTGACCGTGTGTCTCAAATAGTTGCTCTCCATTCGGTGGACTCCCGTGCAGCTAACTTGGTTATGTACTAATCACCCCTTGGCTGAGATACCCTCTGTGGTTGATTCATCATTTACTGTTACTGCACCGGATATGATAAAACGCCGCTTTCGCACTCGCCTTCCCTCTCTCCTGCAATCATGCGCGTGCCCACCTCCCTCCCTCTGGACGACGATATAATTGACCGTGTATTGGCATTCTCTCCGAATTTCGGGACCTTGCACACGACAATCTGTTGCAGGCCATCTCTCGCAGATGCAGTGCGAGCAGTCCGAAGTTCCGACGTGCCGCTATTATTCGAATTGCAGGAATCGATGGTTCTTTCTGCCAATGAGAAGCATGAACTGGAGGAAAATTGCCGTATTGTGCAAAGGTTCGAGGATCTATTCGTGGTAAGTGTTGTGGATCAGAAACAGCATCCATTGTGACGATTTTGTAGGCACAAAAACCGCATGTCGCGGACAAGCACTCTCCTTCCCCACGAGTCTCTCCGCTTTCGCTGCGCCCTCCATCGTATGATTCTGTACTCGGCGAAATTTAGCCCGGCTCGTTATTGGTTCTCCCAAGTCGAAAGCAGCGACCACAAATAGCTGGAGATCGTACAGGGAGAGAGGAAGGAATTACTCCCCTTGTGTTCCCCGGAGCAATTGATCGAGATGCAGACTGTAGTGGCGTTTGTGACCCAGATGTTCACGGAAGTGTTTGGCGACAGCGAACGCGGTGCGTGTGCTCGATTCAGATTGCCAGGTCCAGTTAATTTCCTTCCCGTAAAGCTATGGCGACCCAATTCAATGGGCTCTGAGCGCTGGGCCGGCCCGAATCCTCGAGGCGTTCAAGATTGGGTCAGACGAGCCCATTCAACGCGAATTCGACGTGGACATTTACCAGGGCGACAACGACTATGCAGAGTACGATGATTTCTTCACGAATGCGTTCTCACGAATTTGGAAGGACTGGCGGATCACAAATCGCTCCTCGCTTCGCCGAAGGGAATTATCCAGGATAAGCTCTACAATGAACACGAAGTTTGTATTTATTCAATGCTCTCCCCTTCACCCATGATCGACTGATTGTCGGCCAGGTGTGAAATGCGGGCGTCTCGGTGGCGTAGATCTGTGGATTGAGGATGGTACGTCTATTCATCTCTGAGCCCCTTTATTTGTAAACGTTACTATGGCACCGATAGATTGGTTATGTATCGACACTCATCTCTCGTCTTTCCTGAAGGGAAACCTTTCCAGCAATACGTTCATCACCAACATCCAGAAATAAGGTCATCGGAGCCTCCTGTAATGTACATGCCTGAAATCCTCGCCCACGCAACACCGAAATTCAACACTTGAAACTTGAAGGCGGACCATCCCTTCTGCGGCAAGTGCTTGATGAAATTTCTGGTGGAACATCTCACCCTTTGGTTTATCGCTGCGGGTGCCGAACGTCAGCACATGTCGTATCTCCGCCCGCTCCCGGAAGCCTCATTACCCATGAATGAATATGCAGATTGGGCGATGGAACGCTGCCCGTATGTAATACTGAGAAGCAGGCCCTGAATTCACCCACAGCGTCGACACACAGCGCCGGATACGACTGTTACTACCAAACCGTGAGCCCCGACCATGAACTGCTGAAAAATGTACGTATCATATGCTGGTCACACCCGTGGTTCCTGTATGAAATGCAAGGACCGATGTTTATCCCTTTGGAGGTTAGATCCCAAATCTGGCCAACAAAAAAAATTGTCCGAACTCCTGGCTGACGTCAAGCTCAGAGATTTGTCCGAATTATGCTCCTGGCTCGCGTCCGACTCAAATTTTGTCCGAACTTTGCCTCTAAGCCATTTTTTTCTTCCATGCCTTACAACGCCTCGAAAAAGTCGTATAAAAATGTAATTTAAATCATTCTGCTACCCAGTCGTCCTCTGGAAGCTCTGCAAGACTAATATCTGCCTTACCCTTGCGCCGCGCTGTCGCTAGTTATTTCGATGTCCATGGCTGAATGCGCAAGCGAATGAGTGCAACAGGAGCAGTACAGGGTGATAAAAGGGTAGCTCCACGGAGAATGCCACCCGAATGCCCCCAGAAACAAAATTTTATTGGGACACTGCATATTGTACATTGTCGTTGGTGGCCCTGGCCAGATATGGCAATTTTTTTGGCACTCCAATCAGCGTTAACCCGACCTCGGGCGCAGCCATCACCATTGTCCGAACTTGCGATCTGATCTGCTGCTGCTCACCCTCTGATTTGTCCGAATCTGCCCCTAACCTAGGTCGGCAGATCTAAATTTTTTGTCCGAACTCGGGATCTAACCCCCAAAGGGATAAACATCGGTCCTGAAATGCAGCACCTTCATGAGGGAGATTGGCATCCGGTCTACGGGCAGGGCCATTCCTATCTGCCGGTGTATATTCTCTGAGCAGCGATTTGTGCATCGTCACGTATGAAATTGAATTAGCCCATCTTAAGTTCGGGGCAGTTCCATCCTATTGTGGACTTAAGTTTGCGCAAAACTTAAGTTCTGTTACCGTTTGTGTGCCCATATATGGCGTGCATGTACACGCGTTCCCCTCCCCGTACTCGAACTCGAGTCCACGCGCATCACTCAAGTGTCATCCATAACTTAAGTTCCCTCCAGAAGAAGTCTCGACAACTTCGCTCTTAAGTGCGGTCGGGTAGAAGTACGGTGTCACAGGTTACGGATCCACGGTGGCAAGAATCATGACAGCTGAGAGTCAGCGTGCAGGTCAGTTGCAGTCGGTGAGCAGCGACGGAAACTTATCAAGGATGGCCAGAATGTATTCCTATCGACGAGGGGGACCATGTACGGGACAATGCGGGTTCATGATGGTGGTAGACGGAAGAGCAAAGTCATGTTGATTGGCGAGACTTGGCGGCCACAATGCCACTGATCTGAGTCACAAGCATTGCCAAACAACATGTCTTGACTCTTACCACAACGCTCACCACCATACACCCTTCGTCTAGCTCACTCTGGCATAACTACGGAACGACTCTCAACAACTCTCTCCCATTGCCGATGTCAGGTAGTATCGGGTGCCACCCAGCTGCGTCGGCACTCCCGGCCCTGGTTCTCTTCCTCGGAGTCAGCAGTCGGTGGCACAGTACACACTTTATAATAAGGTGAGTTCCCTTTGAGACTTGATTACAGCTAACGGCAGTACCGAAGGCGCGAACGAAAAAATTCCCGTTCGGGATGTTTTCGAAGAATTACCCAGAACTCGGTCAGTTCTCAACAGATTGGGATGCAAGTTAGATAGGTCTGCTGGGATAATTCATGCGCAATTATTGATAGAAATAAAGCCAATATGAATCATATTGGGTCACCTAGGTTTTCAGCTGGTTTCGGCAATGAATGAAGTCTAGCGACATCTAAGCTTGTTCAATTCACCCAGTTCTTTGCGAGGGAGCACTCAGAAATGTCCGGGTGTGTATCAATCTAGACGGGACATCAATTGCGACAAGTGAGGTGAAGCGAAGACATGTGATTTAAATGGTCCGTTCGAGATTCCCTAAAATCCAGGACTGAAACAGTGTGCATTGCAGCAAGATTAACCTCCGCCAGCCGGAGATTACGGCCTACTGTGAGTTGTTTGACTTCGATGGGACCAAGCTGCCACCAAAATTCCACGGCGCAGTGGTTTTCCTCTGTGTCCCTTGTGTCTGCACCTATGACCCGTCGCTGAACATACCTCCTGCTTTGGATATTCTACTACCGTCTCTCGTTCTAATACTAAATAATAATAATAAAACGAAAGCTTCATTCGGCTCTGTTCGCTCGGCCTTGATGGACCAGGATGATGGTGTTTGCACGCCGGTTCGAGCTGCTCGAAGATGTTGAACTTTCTTTCACAATACAAATGCAAGCTCCCCGTAACAATATATCCAGCATATGCAGCCTCTGGAAGTTGGGAATATCTCACCACACTGCCAGTGCATACATAGTCTGCAATGTGTTGCTGGATTTCTGCTGGAAGGCTGCTCAATGCATCGGGGGGACGGCAAATGCGCATCCAATCAATTCCGAGGCACCCGGTGGATGTCTGCATGGAATTCGGAGTCTTGGAATTCGGAGTCTTGGAAGTTGGCGTCTTCAACCGCTATCGAGCGGCAGTCCTACGCCGGCGCGCATCAGATCAAACTGATCGCGCATCATATGATGCGTTGTTGGCACACCTGAGAATACAAATGGCGAGCGTTCAAGCGACGTCTGTAGGTTTGGTTCAAGTTCCGGTAAAGTCTAACTGACAGCTCCCTTGCACTGCGCTCTGCCCCGCCATTGCTCCTTCTGTTGAATTTGGGAGAAATTTACATGGGACGTTCGCCAAGTGCGAGCAGGGTACAGACTCAGTACAGACAGATTATAACGGGATTAGTATACGTGAGTGCGACGCACGGCGTATGAGTATGAATACAGGGTCCAATATTCGGAGTCCAAGAGCGCGAGGTTAGGATCGGCTCATGAGTGTGCCATCACTAACCCAAGAAAGGACGTTGTGTCCAGCACAGACGGAGATGTAGGCACGCGTTACTTGACTTTGAGCCTGCGCAGACTGTGCACAACATTGTCCATGTTTCCGACCCTGCTGCATCACTCGCCGCTCCAGCCCAGCTCCCTGCGGTGCATGCTGCCGTCCGCATGCGGCAGGAGGTGCTCGCCCGACGCGCCCGAAGAGCCCAATGCACCAGAGGCTCTCGTGTCAGACGACGTGCGGGGCTCCGGAGAGGGGGCGAACGGGACGGTGGATGGGAACGAGAACAGCTCGTCTGCGTTGAACGACGGGCCCGGCGCTTCCTCCTCCTCCAGCACGACCGCCGACTCCCTGCGCCGGCGTTCCAACACAAACTCCGGTACGCTGCTTATCAGCGTGCTCGCGTGCCGCCGCAACCGCGCCGCGGGAAAGACAAGCTCGGGGGGCATGTTCTCGCCGAGCATGCGCACGAGCTTCGCCATCTTGCGGCGGCGGCAAGCGTCTGTGGCGGGCGTGGGCGAGTTGAGTTTGAAGGTAGGGGAGAGAGGGGAGGGGTGGGGAGGGGAGGGGTGTGCGCTCCGCAGGGGAGGAGGCGGAGGCGGCCGGCAGCCGGCGGAGGAATAGCGTGGGGCACGCAATGGGGGGGAGGTGCACGTGGGCGTGGCTTGTTGGGGCTACGGGGTGCACTAGTCTGTAGTTTACCGCGTGCCTGATGTAGGGAGCTCGACCTTATTACATAATCATCGGACTTTGAATTTCCGACGAGGCTCCCCTGCTCCAGCGGGGCGATGGATGGCATAAATTTGGTATCCAAATCACTTAGAATGTGAAAGCAACGGAATTTGCGTCCTCAGAATTCTGCTTACAGATGTCGTTGAGGTGCAAAAGTGTTACCGGCCGATTCACATCAAAATTCGGCCTCGCCGTTCTGCCATCATCTGGAAAATTTTGGGTGGCAAAGTGGCTGATTCCCATACATGGTTTTATAATCCAAAGAGAAATCCACCAAAAACGCGCTCTAACCCTCAAATCTGTGTCCGAGAAATTTGAGATTCCATAATAAGGCTGACCTCCAATCAACTGATCAAGGCACTCAACAGACTATAACATGCGAGGTACGAGCTTTTTCTGTTGTAGCGTCTGTCTACGAGAGACTAGGGGTGCACGGTGGAGAGGACGAGCGATGAGTGCGGGGCATACGCTGCCATGAAAAGTGGCCCGGAGCGCTTCGACTCAATGCTCATCGTCGATGCGGAGCGCGCGTGGCCCGGAGCGAAGGCCGCCGTCGTCGGGGAGGCAGGTCTGCTGCGGCAATCGACGAGCAGGGGCGTCTCACCCAGCAGAGTGCCAAGTTTGCGTGCCGAGCGCATGAGGCGCCGGTGCTGGGCATGCTGAAGCGCGTGCGTCGTCGGAAAGGTCTCAAGGCAGAGTGGGGCGCACCAAACGGTGGTCCTCGCGACCTTATACCGCAGGGGGAGTCTCACTAAGCGTCGGAGATTCAAACATCGGTGACTGGATCATGGCCAGCGCAACATCAATCTGCTCCAGAGAAGTCAGTCAGCTCACGGACAAAGCCTCGAAGGGGCCCCACTTCGAGGATGCAAAGTCCCTTCGAGTTCTGGCAAATGCTATCAAAATAGAGCTCATGTAAACATTCTCCATTCCCAACCTCCTCCTCTTGTATGAACGATGCACTCCCCACCCCCAGAAATTCTTTAAAGCTGTAATTGGCAAAGACTCACCACCTGCTGAGGTGAATGAATCTGTGGTCCGATGCCAACGCAACCCGACATGGTAAGTTTTTTTTCTTTTAAATATTTGTCAAGGTTCCTAAATGTGTTTAATTAAGGGTCGCACACTGATCACATCCATGATACTAAATCTACGGAGCCGGGAGACCAACCTTCATGGTGCTATGAACACTCTCATCCTCTGGGATGGGTGTGTCCCTAAACAATTGGTGCAGACACTGAACCATTATGGATCTTGCACATCCTATCTTTATCAAACAAAGGCAGTGGGAACTATATCCAAGGACGGGGTTCGTCCTGCAAAATGTGCTGCGAATAACCCCGAAAATCTTCTTCTCCTGCCATATGATAATTTCAACTGGATGCAAACTGCCTACAAAACATCAGCGATACACGGGAATGTCTCTCATGACCAGGTATCCGCACTCCTTGTGATAATGGGATTACCTCCTGGGTCACTACCTGGTGAAGCTGGATGTCTTGCCAGTGTTGAGAACTTTGAACAAGCAGCCACAACCGTCACCATCTTCCTCCAGATCAAGCATTGGAGGAAATCCTCCCACCCATCTTGACCAGCAGACAGACAATGCTATCAAACATGTTGGCAAAATCCTCGCTGACGAATTAGCAGCATTTTTATCCCACCGTAATGACCTAATAGATTTCTTCGACCCTCATGCACTTCCCATCACAAAAACTGAAGAGTATTTTTTGCCTACATATGACCAGGAACAAAGCTCCACTCGAGGAAACATGCTGGTCATAGACCATTATTATCCAGGGCCCGTACTTCGAATTCCCAAACACATTTTCGAAGCCCGGTATTCTTTGCTATTTGGGGATAGGCTTACCACTGCCTGGGACCGTGCTGCACAGGACCAGCGGGCAGTGGACCGTTCTGAACATCGGGTCGACCATCTCTCAGCTTCGAAGTTCTTAGCAGCATAATGCATTTCGTGATGAACCAGATTCAAAATCTGGGCAAGGATGCATGGGGTGGAGGCAGTAGAGGCGCTGTGAGCCTCCTTACTCTGCTTGAGAAGCTTCCGAACCGAAGCAATATGACATGGGATTGGGCCTCTGCGAGGCGGGAGCTGAACCTTTAGGAACAGATAACATTGTATTAATTTATATGCTAGTAGCTATGCAAGTCACTGGACTTCAGTTATGCGTCACGGATGTGCGACGACGACCGCTGGTGTCATGTTTCACGGCGATAAGGGGGTCACGGTAGATTGAAAAGCCTCCCAAAAATGGATAAGAAATGTGAAGCATATTCCTATGGCAGGGGTGTTAAAATTCCAGTTGAAAAATACAGTTTTACCATCGTTTAAAGAGAAGAGTATCAGGTAGGTAGGTGAGTACATTACGGCATGGGAATAGATTGACCATCCCACTTTCCATATAACTCCCAATATATAGTGCATGCTGCTGAAATTTGAGGGCATCCCTCAGAGTTGGCATATCATAGCATTCACTTAACCCTTGAATCTGGGTTGAGCTCTGTTTGAGCAACATAGACTGTAGACGCTAACAGTATTTCTGTCGATGGATCAGTTACCAGCCTGCAACACTGTGAAAATCATGAGGATGTATTCAATA
Organism: Mycena rosella; assembly: GCA_029378255.1. Classification (NCBI taxonomy): domain Eukaryota; kingdom Fungi; phylum Basidiomycota; class Agaricomycetes; order Agaricales; family Mycenaceae; genus Mycena; species Mycena rosella. Next base: position 281,442 of record JARKIE010000028.1, read on the forward strand.
GAGGACTCCCGTCAAGGCATTCAAGTCGAAGTCAATTTGCGGTCAATTCTAAACTGATTTACGTGAATCATAATTCGATTCTAAGTGCTGAATCACGACAGAATTGAATCAGCTCTAATAGAGCTGATTCCGAGTCGATTCAGCAGCAGATTTTGACAGTAATTCGGGGGGGTTGCCTATGTCATCATCAAAGTCGGATGTTATACAGAACTACGGAGAATTCAAGTTGATTCTGATGTTGTTCCTCTTGTGGAGGAGAAACACCGATTCAGGCCGATTCTGGATTTTGATTGATTCCAGGCCAATTCTTGTGGAATCAGTGTCGAAAGTGGTGTTTGAACCGAGGACAGAATTTAGGGTCTGTTTGAGGGGATTAAAATAAGTGGTTTATCTGGGTAGCAGACTGTGCCACTGGTTGCCCTTAAGAATTTACCATCCAGACGTGGCAATTGATCATGATGAAATACTGGGAACAAATGGCAAATCAAAAGTCCTGGATCCGACTGGAAATAGTATCGTTGTGAGATGTAAAGAGCCCTGTTGGTCCTCTGGGTTAATTGTGTGCATGTGCTTAGGATATATTTTCAGGAGCTTAGTGATTCCAGCAATTAAACTAATGCCAGGAAAGCCCCCATCTTTCCTGATGTACAGAGACCAATTTCTGAACTGGTACTTCGCTATCTGTATCTGAATCAAGAACTTGCCAGTAGTACTTAGTTCAGAACTTGCTCTCTGTACCAGTGATTGGAATCTCACTGCATGGATAGACAGGCTGAGGGAACGAACAGAGCACCAAGGAACGGACTGCCAAACCAATTCCCATATAGACTTTTCTCCGAGTCCGATCCATCGCGGATGGCGTACAAACCCAAAATGACAAATGACAAATGAAGCCGGGAGTAGAAAATGGAACTAACACAAATTGTACACCAGGGGGAAAAATCTCTCATAGAGGCAAGCAATGTGCTAGCTGTTGGACTTCCAGTATATAACCATAGTAATTTTTGCTCAATTTTCTTTCGCATTTTGTGGATGTCAAATTATGTATGTCAAATCTTTGTTTGTCCTTGTAGCAAAATTGGCCGAAATCCAAGTTCTCTAGGGTAGCCAAACCTAAAGGTTCAGCAATCAACCTACAAAAGAAAGATTTTTACGCATGGCTTCGATTCTTGGATGTGGTTCTTCGTGCACTTGTTCTCAGAGCTGCCATGGTATTATTGAAGGTCTCTTCACTTGCCCAGTTGAATCAACAAGATCTGTCTACCCCTGCATTCAAAACACTCTGCACACAAATAGTTCCCCAATTTTGACTCCCTTCGGTTGACCGCCTTGAAGCCGATGAGGTTAAAACACTCCCCGGGAGTACAGAATCTGGGAATGAAATGCTCCTGATGCATGATCTGATGAAAGTGCGGGAAATGCGCCATGCTATTAAGCATGGCCATCCTGAGCCGATGGAGCGGATGCTGAAGTACTGGACTCCGATGTCTTATGCAGGTGGCAGTTACAATTATGCTAACAAGTCCATGGAACTCTTGCATAATTTGAACCATGACTGGCCCTCGGACATTTCACTGATTCTTCGTGGTGGTATGCTCATGAAAAACCAAGGGAAGGATGCAAAATTCAAGGAAACTGACATCCAGGTGGAGCAGTTCAATAAAACAATCAAATTACATGCACATGGGGCTAATGCCAGGCCTGGTCTACTGGAAAAGGATAACACCGACAATTGGTCATATTCAGGAGCTGACAGAGCAGATTTTCGAGGACCTGGGAGTTTCAGATGAAGACCAGCACCATGCAAAGGTTAAACAACACAAGGAGGTCACTTTACTTCTTGACCATCTTTGCAAGTCGAAAATCTTTGATTTTACCCACGATAAATTGACCAACCACACAATGGTTGATTTGTATCGCACTGGGCTGCATCGGCTCGCAGGGTCCGATGGTGGGCATGCGAAGCATCTGCGTCGGCATGTGCTGCGATCACGGACACGGCACTTCAATGAAATGCCTCCCGAGAATGTGGTGGCATCCCAAGGACAGCTAGATGTTTTGATATCAGAAGAACACCTTGAATATCAGGCAGACATACAAGAATTAGAAGGGTTGGACCATGAGCTTGCACTGGACAATGAGCGTCCCAAATTTACACTTCTAGAGCAGTTGCAGGACTTGGACCGATGGGGAATAGATATTACTGATGATAGTATTGCCTTGTATGATTAGATTGTAGTCTACCGTACATAGGTATAAAATTCCATAATGATCTCACCCACCTGAAGGACCTCGGGCTTCTTTTGAACTCGTGTTTTGCGTCGCTTTGGCTGTGGTTCGTCTGCAGCTGGTGTCTCAATCACAACCTCAGGGAGGAGGTTTAGCTCCCTGCAAATATCCTGAATTGCATCGAAAAGGGGAGATGAGAGGTTAAACCAATGAACTACAGTCATTCCATGGTCCTTGCACCACATTTTAAAATTTTCACATTCTTCAGCTTAAATGGGGTTTTTTCGATGAAACTAAATTTAAAGATAGAAAATACAGCTATGTAGAGCTTGTTACTGCAAAAAAAAAAAATCAAGAGAAATGGCACAGGAAGGATAACCAAATAATCCGAGCTGGAATACTGAAAAGATATGCAGAAAGTACTTACAATAACTTCTGCATATCTGTGGGCGCAGGGTGGAGAAAGCATTCAAAAGACACTGTAACAATATTCTAATCTCAGAATATCTTTTGAATGCCTTCAGCATCTTTTGAATAATTCCAAGGCCGAGATATGTGAAAGTTATTGTAAATACTTTTCCAATATCTTTTCCATATTTTGGCCTGGGTTATCTGGTTATCCTCCTTGTGTGGCCGGTTTTTCAAACATTTTGGGGCCAATCACGCGGGGCACATTTTTGTACATCACCGGTCCTTGCACATCTGCGCAAAACCAGCTGAAAATTCATGTTCTAAGCAAGACTTGGCACACATTTTGAACATATAACACTCCTGGTCCCTCATATGTTGTTGTTTGCATCCAGATTGTCCACACCTCTTCCTCTCACTCAAATCTCAACTTCAACTGATGGAGTGGTACACTGTATTTTGTCCACCACTTCCTGTGTTCTTTTCTTCATCTTCTTTTCATGGGAACTCCTCCTAGACCTCACACTACATTTTCATCTCAATTACAAGAGATTTGGCTTTGTTTACACCTCACGTGAACATGATTCACGATGGATTTCTTCCTCCTCAATGTCCTGACCCCCAAATGGCCTCGAATTTTTTTCGTATGAAAGATATCATTCAGAATTATGATATGAAATCTTCAACCTATCTTTGGAGATCTGTTTTAGCATGAAATTCCATGGATAATGCAAATTTGGGCTGTGTTGCCATAATTGCACAGCCACCAGATACTCCACGGCCTTGAGAAAAACGGAGAATGTGAAGGGCACAAATATGAAGGGATCTAGTCAAAAGAATGGAACAAAAAAACCCTTCTCAGGCTCAGAAAAAAATAATGTGCAAGGACCAATGATTGTGCAAGGACCGTGGATTGACTGTATATGAGTGTATCAGCGCATGTCTTCAATGCAAAGTATCTTGCTTTTATGCTTTGAGAGATCTTCGAGGTCGGAGTTCGGAATGAGTGTTTTTGGCCCGTAGCTTGGCCATCTGTCCCTCCAGTCCTGGCGCCAGTGCTGAAGGCGCCAAGTGACGAGTTTGTTGTAGATTAACTCGCGCTGCGGATCTGTGGACTTTGAAGTGGAGCTTTATGCTGTGGCTGGGGCCGGATCTACCTAAATCCATTGATACTCCCTCCCCGGCTGCAACGACGGATCACAGCGATTGCAACAGTCGCTGGATGATAGCTTCTGCAGATCCTTCCGATTGAATTAATTCAACCATCCCTGGGTCCTGATTTCTGGGATTTTCTATGGAAATTCCGCTGCCTTTCCACATGTTGGGCTCAACAAAGATCATCCCGACTGCGAACTCTCCTTTGCGTCTACCCCCTCGTCCACGACGCTGGGCGAAATCTGGAAGTTGAAGGTCTCGGCACTTGTACTGAAGGACCCTGCGGACACCCATAAAGTTCATCCCTGCACTGATTTTCGATGAACCGAGCAGAATAGATGTTGTTCCATTGCAAAAGTCCTGCAAAAGAAGTTCTTGATGCCTCGGGGAAAGCCCGGAATGGATGATATCAACAGCACGGGTGGGGATTTCCACCGATGCTGCCTGCTGAAAGGCCCACCAAAACATCTTTGTCAGGAGTTCCAGATCATCACAGTAAATGATAGTCTTCACCAGGTCTGATTCACGGCTTCCCAGAGGAATCACAAAGGCAATGTCAAGGAAGCTAGCAACATTATGTTGAATCAGAAGAATTATGGTAGATAGCTCAGGCCGGAAGTTCCCCAGGTTTATGAGCATGTAATCTGGGTGATCAATGCATTGCGGTAGATCTCTGGACATGTTTCAGAGGGCTATGAGTGGTACATTGTGGCCAACAATGTTTCGGAGTTGGAACAGGTGACCATAGGATGGCCTCCACAGGTCTGTCTGATGAATCAGGTGTGCTTCGTCAATATAAATGGCGGAGAGGCGCCCTTGCCAGAACTTCGAATACAGAAGCCGTGCAAATGACGGGCTCTCAAGCATCTCGGGACATACATAAATGACCAGCATTTCTCCGGCAGCCGCTTTTGTGAAGTCTTCTTGAGTGTTCTGCTCTGAGTAATGAATATTGAAGAGATGCCATCGCAATCGTTCCTAAGAAATCTTAATTCACAATAGAAATGAAGTACTTGATTTAACCTATGAAAGCTCGCTGTCAAGTCCTAGGCTCGTGTATGGGGTTATAACTGTTAGAATAATTCAGCAAGCTGACATGTTGTGTACTCGTTTACTTACGTGGCTGTTTGGAATGCTCGCATGGAGATGCACAGCAATGCTGCAAAACACGTCTCAGCTGGTCTGAAACATTGTACGCTCCATTGTTCAACGTTTCTGTTTATGATTGTATACTACATTGTTCTCTGAGGTATAATAGCCCTCGTACATCTTGGAGTACACAATCTTGATCTTACTTTGCCCACTCTTGCCCCCTCTGTGAATACCCTCATTCTCACAGGTTATTGGCCCCCGACTCCCACTGCGCCTCGACCTCAATCTGTTTACGAACCGAACCCCGAAATTCTACCTCGTGTAGCACCGATCGCGCCTATCCGAAAGCGCGTGTACCCGAAAGCCCACATCGAGTGGCACCAAAAGTCTACGTCGAGTAGCACCGATCATGCCGTATCTGAAAGTGTGTGTACCAAACCACTGATCGTGCCGTATCTGAAAGCATGTGTCCCAAACCGATCGCGCCGTATCCGAAAGCATGTGTACCAACCCCGAACCGATCATGCCTATCCGAAAGTATGTGTACTGAGCCTCGAACCCAAACCCAAACCCCGAACCGATTGACGCCCGACTTCCACGATGACGGAGGCAAAAGGCATGACAAAATTGACGAACGAGAACTAAGAAATTTGGCGCATCTTGATGGAAGCTGTAAAGAATATTCACGATGTTGCCGTTGGGATCACCCCGCGACCGATGACTGAACCGAATTCGAAGGCCGTCTGTGACTGGGATAGGCAGAATGCTGAGGCCCATGCGGATCCTTGCTGTTGAAGTTGGGCAACTAGCTCATATGACTCCCGCAACTGTGAGTGAAGTGTGGGAGGAACTGGAAAAGGTTCATCGTCTCCGAGGCTTTGCAACGAAGACGGCATTGCATCGTGAATTCATGTTGATGAGGATGGACACCCAGCAGAAGATGGCATCTTGGATTGGTGATGTGCGCAATGTTGCGTTCCGGCTAGGAAGGGCTGGCATCACTGTTGACGATGAAGATATAATCCTTGTGCTCACCATGGGACTCCCCGATGCATACGACACCCTTGTCGTTTCGCTCGACTCTACCGAGCCCGGAAACTTTACCCTTGACCACGTGATCGGGCCGCCTCTTGAACGAGGAATCATGTAAAACACCCACCAGCACCCGCGAAGCTTCTTTCCAGGCTTCGTATCGCACACGACCCGTTTCCAAAGTCATTTGCTTTAATTGCGGCAAGAAAGGTCACTAAAAGGCTAGCTGCACTGCGAAGAAGGACACTGCTGGTGCTGCCAATGCAGAATTTGATGGTGCTTGGTGAAGAGCTCGGCTTGAGGGGGAGTGTTGGAATAATTCAGCATGCTGACACATTGCGTACTCGTTTACCTACGTGGCTGTTTGGAATGCTGGCATGGTGATGCACAGCAATGTTGCAAAACACGTCTCAGCTGGTCTGAAACATTTTACGCTCCATTGTTCAACGTTTCTGTTTATGATTGTATACTACATTGTTCTCTGAGGTATAAAATCCCTTGTACATCTTGGAATACACAATTTTGATCTTCCTTTGCCCACTCTTGCCCCCTCTGTGAATACCCGCATTCTCACAATAACCAATGAAATACCCTCTTGACGAGCTAAGAGTGGCAACGTCCAGCTAAGGGATTTCCCAGAGCCAGTAGCAGATATTACAGTAGCATCACCACGGCGCATGACCACGAGGTTGGAGATCTGGATCTGGAAACTATAAAGATTTGCTCCAGCAGGTATTGCACGGCTTTCCACTGCGAGCTCATTCCATCGCCAGTGATCAAGGGCTGGGATAGGTTCCAGGCGAGTCGGGTTAGAGAGATCAAATGCACGCTGTCACGGAGCACCCGGATTGTTCAAAGCAAAGGGTTGGTAGGCCGGAGTCTGGGGTGTAACTTCAAATCCATTCCTGTACTGTTTTCGAGGCTTTGTAGGAGCAAGAGGGTTCCCTGGGGACTCAAAAGTACTGAGCTAATGTTTGATAGCGGAACGAGGAGTGCGCTGTGGAGCTTGAGCAGGTCCTGTAGGGTATGTGCGATGCAGACCACGGAGTGGCGGCCAGATCGATGGTGCGGATAAATTTGGATCCATTGTGTCTTAAAAAGTATTTAAAACATGTGAATATCCAATTGGGTGCAATAGAAGGGCTCTACGAACCCTCGGATGCGCCGGGATGAGGTACAAGTAGTGGCAAGAGGCAGGATAGCTATGTGAGCCCATGAGAATTTGAGATCAAAAATGATAGCACATAGTACGGTTACTAATCAGCTGGGATAGGCCCAGACTCTCATGACAGGGTTCCCAAATTGGGATGTCATGAGAGTATGGTCCGAGACTACTTACCGCACTTCTGACTCTATGACATGCTTATAAATGTGTGTAAGTACTCACTTGCAAAAAACTAGGGTGCTGGCTTATGCATGGACCTCACTAGACTTCATTCATTGCCGAAACTGGCTGAAAACTAGGTGACCCAATATGATTCATATTGATTGCTTTATTTCTATCAGTAATTGCGCATGAATTATCCCAGAAGACCTACCTAATTTGCATCCCAATCTATTGAGAAGTGATCGAGTTCTGGGTAATTCTTCGAAAACATCCTAAACAGAATTTATTTCGTTCGCACCTTCGGTACTGCCTTTAGCTGTAACATACATAACTAATAACTAGTCTCAGATCTAGACTTCTTACACTGCCTCCCACCAACCACATTCCGCAGTGAACTTAAGTACTCAATTTATGTATTTTCAATCACTCATATGTGATCTTGAGTTCCTTCCCAGAACTGAAGTTTGGTGCGCACTTAAGATCCAGGCACGAAATGAGTCAAGTTGAGCTCACATGCTAACTTAAGTATCACGTTCGAACTTAGGTTGGAGATGAGCACCTGCAGACAGCTGCATCATGATGGGTGGGGCATCGGGGTGCATGAAGTGAACTTAAGATGTTATATTAAGACTTAAGAAGTATGTATTAACTTAAGTAGTAAATAGGATGGAACCGCCTACATCTTAAGATCGGCTAATAAAGTATTTGGTCATGGAGATGGTTTGGGAACAAGGGGAATTATGAGTACTTATGTAATCGTTCTTTTCTTAATTCGGAGTGAAATTTTCACCAGGCTCGAAACTGCATTAATCCGCACTCATCTGTGTAATGTTTTTAGTGGCTGTGTTGAAGCCTTTTTAGTGGCTGTGCTTAAATTTGCTTCAAACTTGGTGACTCGTTAATGGCGCGCGAGGGTTTGAACCTGTCCAATGGATTTATTTTTTGACAAGGTTATGCCTTCGCTTCGCTCCAGCGATTGCACCAAAGCAACTCCGTATTTACATAGGATTTATAAAATACCGTTGTCTGGTTGCAGTACAGTGTAATTCTGTGTTCAAATCAGGAGCCAGCTTAACATGATGGTGAACTATATGTGTAATTGGAACATTCAATTTTAATCCTTGAATGCACGTGCTACACTTGTGCTACACAGTCCCCAGTTTTCTCCGGCGCAGCACGGGCATCAGAATCCCAGCCCTTCAAGTTGAAATTTTTGAGTTGGTCAAAGCACTCTTGGGGCAGAATTTGTTGAACACAGGGCGCAATGAGCAAGGGCGCGCAGCTTGCGACAGCGGGGCGCACAGGCTGCATGCACTGATTGCATTGCCCTGTGCCAGCGCTTTGTATCTTGCTGCGCTGAGCACACTAGCATTACTTGGGAAATATTTACACAGGGACACATCTCAAAGTTCAGTTAGCTCTGCTACTTCCTGCTGAACAGGATAAAAGGACATAAGTACGAAGTTGTGCCGGGCAGTACCACGGCCTCACCCCAAGTAAATTTATAAGTTTCGAGGGGCACCGCCCGGTGCGAGGTGTATTCCGATGTTTGTGTTGGTGCTATGGGATATCATCGTCCGCCGCTTCTAGTCCAGATTTTATGCGAGAGATTTTAGTGGCCCCGTCCATGGAAACATAGCGGTTGGATGTTCATCCGTCGCCTATCACTGCGTTCAGAGCCTGGATAGCCTCAGCACCGCCTCACCGGACATAGCCGATCACAGTTCGGCTAGTCGGCCGAGCCACGTATATAGGACTGCCACCCGTTACCGTCGCCACGGTTCGACGGCACCCGTCGAACGGGTGCCGTGCCCGTCCCGTAGCACATTTTTATCGTACCCGCACGGCCCGTTGAAACACGGCCGTCACGGCCGTTCGACGGCTTTATTAGCTACCACTCTCAAGAGTGGTGAATCATCCTGGGATCTGCTCCAGAACGGTCGTGGACGCATCTGCATACATAAAGCCATTTTAATCCCGCTATCTACGCGGCGGATACTACAGATGTTCAAAGTTTTGGCCTGAACGCGGCAATTGCCGCAACTGATGGCGGAGTTTGAAACATTTGAACTGAACAACAGTAAGGCTTTACGACTCGGTGAAATGGGAAAGAGCACCAATATGATGCTCATGAGCCATTTGAACTCCATATGTACACATTGGAGTCAATTCTGCACATGTATGAGTGAATATTGGTTCTCAGTTACCCGTTGCCGTTTTGACGGCCGTGACGGCCGTGCCGTCGACTGTGCCGTCCCGTTCAGATTATTTTCAACCCTTGACGGGCCGTGAATCAACGGCCGTTGCCGTCACGGTAAGGGCGGCAGCCCTACACGTATGGCTAGCTCCGGACAGCCGACTGCCCACAGCTCACGTCAGCTAGCCGCGACTCCCCTTACTTATGGCCGTCTCTACTTGGCTAGCTGTGGTTAACACACCACTGCTCCCTCAGCCACCGTTGCCATCCCCCGCCTATTGCAATCATCCTCCGCGGCGACTAGCTGGCTTTATGTAACTGAAATCTATTCCTGGCGGCAACGGTTTGTGGGCGCTGACTACGATAATCGTCGGGGTAGTGCTGAGGGCAATCATTGCCCCCATTCATGTTGAGAATAAAGCAGATTCAGAAAGGTGGCTAGGAACGAAGGTGGAACAAGAAGAGGTCGTACACAATGCAAGGCAAGGAGGGATCGGCGGAGAAGGTTTAATCGTGATAATCTCGGGAGAAGCCCAGCGGCGACCGCGGGGCGGCATTGCATTACATATAAGACCAATACCTCTATAATGTACACAGGTGTACCGAGAGACAACCTGTGGCGATAGTGGCGGGGCACTGGTGGGATGGCGAAGGAGGCTACCCAGACTCTCCCAGGGTGCGGCCATGTCGGCGGGGCGTGGGCTCGCCACAGCTCATCAGGGTGTGGCTACGTGCCCCTGGCTACCGGCATATCCACGGCTGGCCTATAGATAGCCCGTGGCTCGCAACCGCTAGCCAAAGGCGGGGCTATTAGGTCGCTGAACGCAGTGTATAATACATATATCGAAGGATCGAACTCAGCAACCATAATACTGTTGGAGACTGGGTAGTTGACCACCTAAGCGTTTTCAGTGTAACACTGTAGCTACCGGCCACTGCACGGGATTCATGGGCCTTCATAATGAAGGCCTGCATCCTATGAATGGACTCAAATAATTTTGAAATTTACATGCTGTTTTGAAGCCGGAGTGAATTTCCTCCGGCGAACTTTCCAAAAAGGCAGAAAACGGGGTAGTTGACCACCCACCAAAATATGCTTCTGAGGGCCGAAATATGGCACCCTGGCATCTGGAATTTCATTTAGGTTCCATGCCCACGTTCCACGTCGGTGAGAGAGGTCCCTGGGCCCTGTTGTGCTGTATGGATTTCATTGTACATGGGTGGATATTTGGTCAAATTGATGTGTTCGAGAAATTGACTCCCGTGCGAAGCACAGAGAGCTCGGAGGGCCAAAGTATGTTGCTGATGGGTTCATAAAAGTATATAAATGTCAGAGCACATATATTCACCTCTTGATGCCCATGGCTTCTGAAAAAAATCCAGAACTCACGACCAAAATTTGGGTGATTTGATGTTGTGCATTACTGGGAGAAAGAAATAGAGTACATGGTGTTAAACAAGATCTCAAATTTGGGCGCTGACCACTAAGATGGTCCACTTCCAGTCTCAGGCCTGCAGCATCAACGGTGCGCTTGTGGTACGAGTGGTCATCCTGTGCCGCCTGATGTCAGATTTCAAACATTCATGAGGGTCCTGGAGGAAATGGGGCTATGACCTCCCTGAAATAGCGTGCTTTGATGCCAAGAATCAGGGCTCCAGAATGAGCCCCAAAGTCGTGGATTGACCTAGAGTTGATTGAGAAACAAGCGTGGTCAGCTATTGATTGACGTTCGGAGTTAAGGAATTGATATCTTCGGGCTTCGGCCGACAGGTAAACAGGCAATAACTTTTGATCCGACCATCACTTTGCCTCCAAATTTGGCATGAACAATCGTCAAATATCCCATTCCCTCCCATAAGCTTGGCTTTGTGCAATCTGTGGTCCATAGTCTTATATTTGGCAAGTGGCCAACTACCCCGGGTGGTCAACTACCCAGTCCCCAACAGTATAACAAGGCAATATCCAAGCCCTCCACCTGCGGCACTACCGGCCGCCATTTAACTAACTCCATGAACCGCTTAATCTGCGCGGCCTCGTACGCAGACTGGCCAAGTGAGACGTGCTCCGGTGTAGCCCTCACGCGGCAGAGGTCGGGGCACCGCGCGGGGTCCGCCGCGAGGAATTACAAAAAGTAGTCCGGTGGGGCGCAACGTATGAGATTCGAGGTAACAACGGGACGTGGCATACGGGACCAGGCTGCCGATGGCGATGTGGAACGCGAGATCGAGCGTGCGAATCGCGGGTGCCGCACGAGGGAAATGCACAAGGTCGGGGACGGCATGAAGCTGTGCCCAATGGCGAGGCTCGTGAGCGCGGGGTGTCGAGTCTCGGGATGTGTGTAGGAATCATTGGAACTCGATCTATTACACGCCAATTACATATACCGTTTCGAGGTCCAGAGATTTCAAGTTGCAGCTGGGAATTCCTGGTGTGTACAAGCGGAGAGCTGCTGAGTTGCGGTTTTGTGTGGGGCGTCCCTCACGACCCAGAGATCGACATAAGAACATGCACGGTCCAGTGTCCAATAAATCGCTTCACCAAACATTCTAACCGTATCATTCTGTCAGCATTGTGGTTCGCTACTGGCCTGCTACAACTAGTTCTCGAATCCTATTTGGAGCGCACGATCGCGAAGACTGGCTCAACCCCTTTCCCACCCCTTGCTTCCGCCCACCACATTTCGTCAGAACATAACATAGGTAATTCCAAGGTTGCAGCCATACCTGGACCCCAATCATCTCGCGCCTACCCGGGGCAGATGTGGGCACAAAATCCAGTATGGACCGGCGGGAACCTCGGTAAAATACAACAATGCTCGCCGGGCGGGCCTGCAAAGAAAGTCAGGGCCAGGTGATGCATAAATGACGAGGGTTCCTACAAAGATCCTGCACAGGGACACGATAGTCAGGAAAAAAGGGCAGCAATACGACGAGCAATAAATACACACAGTAGACGCTCCACCTGCGGGCGTGAGGCTAGTCAATGAGGCCGGCAACACAACTCGATTTAAACGCACAGGAGGTCTGGGGTGCAGCCACGGCACCCTGTCCGAGAGCGAGGACGGTGAGCGCGAGGAAGGCGGTGGAGAAAAAGCCGATGAACATTTTGCGAGTGGAGGTGTCTTGAATTCCGGACTTGATATACTTTGGTGATAATAATCTGGCAGCCAGTGTATCCGCTATTGGCTCCGCGCGCTATGCCCTGCGGGTATTCCCCAGGAGAATTAAATTGAAAGGATTTATCAGGGTGCAGATTGTCCCTGGTGTCGGACACTCGACATTTGACCAAAAATGAACAGGCCTAGGGATAGGCATGCTGTTATGCATTATCCCGGGCCTCCGTACCTAAATTCATAGTCCCATAAACGGTCTATATCTTCCGCAGCTTTCCCTCCACGTCGTTGCATTTAAACTGAGCTGGTTGATGGGACAAGCTGAACATCTACGTCAAAACATATATGAAAATCGCAGCGGTGTACCTGTGATATCAACCGGGGAGACCCCGCTGCATGTTCCCTTGACGCCGGTCGCGTGCGCACTGACGGCAGTAGTAACGGCTGGCAGCAAGTGTGATGGAACGGGCCTGCAGATTAGATGGTGCATCTTGCGTGGTTCGTAGCTGGGGGCCGTGCGGCGCGAGGGTCATAACCTTTGGAGGCAGAATGTGTAAAAACTGAAAATGAAGGAAAACGCGTAGGAGACGGACAAAGGACAAAGACTTCCACTCCACCCTGGATCGTATCAAAATATTCTATGGTGCGAAATAAGTGGAAGGAGGGAAATTTTGGCCTCAGATGCTGACGCTCTCTGAGAGAGACTGCCAGCCGAACGAGCTCTCGATCACTTTTGGGCCCAGAATTGAGCCGGCGAGGTCGAAGCAAGAAACAGCGGCGCCGAGTTAGTGCCAGTCTGAGACTCCACGCCACCAGAGCAGCCAATGTAAGGACACCGGAAGAATGACATGAAAGCGAAAGACAAGAAGAGGCCGGTTGTTTGATCCGATCATCCGAAAGACGTCACCAAGACTTCAAGTTAGACATCACGGCCCAACACGGCCGCGATGTCTCTCTCTCGTATCCTGCTTAGTTCCGCCCGGCTGGATGAGAATACTGTACTATTTCGACCAAGTATTCAGTCACTGGTCACAGAGGCTGCTGAATTGAAGGCTTTTCAAGTGTGTCACAGGTCACCAAGGCCGTTGAATACTTGGCCGTTTCGTATTTCATAGGGCCAAAAACCCAATTTTTTCTCAGCCCAGCACGTTCCCCGGGAGAGTGCCCGCACTTTGCGCTAAAAATGAAGACTATACACTGCAAAAGGAGTAATTTATGAGTATTTCGAGGCCTGATACATTATTCAATGCTCCTCCTTGCTGAAAATCCAGAACTGTCAGGAGCCTTCCCAGTGGGGGTTTGGGTAGGCCGCAGGAGGGTGAAGTCCAGAAGAGTGTGTAGGGAGATGTGCAAGATCCGTGACACAATTGCGACAGGCCCAGTGAAGTCGACCGTGCAAACATGACATGGTCACACGGGGTGGGATATCCTTCCAGCCCTTGCTCAGAGACCCAGGCGGTTCGGTCGAATGCAGTCATGGTGTTCCGAGGATGGTCGCGTTGTGAAAGCTTGGGAAGAAAATACTAAATGAAGGGTGATTGTCGGTCGTGATTGACTCATGGATTAATGTGAATTTCGGGCCGAATCCGACTCATTTGAGCTCAAATCACGTCGATCTCCCGTACATGGCGGCCGCCAGGGGTAAATCTCCTTTGAATACTTGAACAATGAACACTTGAAATAGCTGTCACAAGTCCCAGCCAACTTTGAATTGATGGCATTTGAATACTTGCGGTCACTGGTCACAACCCTTGAATACTTGGTCGAAATAGTACAGTATGGTATAATGGTTTATTCGCCGGCTGGATGGATTTCATGAGCTGTGCTCTCTGCATAAACTCCTTCGGCGTATTTCCCACACAGCTAGCTGTTTTAGCGCCGCTTCTGCAGCGCTAGCAGTGCGTTTGTGTGAGTCTACGGGGTTTCTGGATAGAAAGTCGTAGAACACAAGAGACCGTTTGCGGAGTTGATAGTCGAGATTCAACGAGAGAACGATTGAGTCGAACAAATCCGCGTGTTTTCGGAACTGACTACTCGGTTTACATGGCAGACTATTTATACTAAAGTACGAGACCCTTCGGGTCCGCTGAAATGACTACATACTGGTACAGAACAATAAGAAAACTGGGGCGTAGTGCCTGTGCACCGCGGCACAGTACGTGCGGACTCCGGCGTAGCTGATCGCAGTGAGCCGCAGATCCCGAACCCGTGCCGAGGCGCGTGCGTGATCCTTACAGTTTGGTAAGGATCTGGGAAGCCGCACAGCTCACTCCACACAGTCTGGATTTTTGCGCGGGTACTACGTAGTATGCTCATCTGGCGGATTCAATCTGTACATCTTCTGGTGAGTCTATAGTTTCAATGCAGATACTTGCCGGCTCATCCGACCACTTGCGGCTGGCGCTGCCGGTCTCGGTCAATGTCTTGATATGCACTTCCATTCTGTCTGTCACGCAGGCAGTGCCGTTCGCAGAGCGTAGGCAAGTGAAGCTGTACGGGCATCGTCATCCCACTCTCCTCCCACATTCATGCCCCCATTAACTCGCAGCAGACATTTAAAACCATACACAGCTGGTGGTCGGACAGCAATCCTGGGGGTCCAACCATCTCCATTCATGCCGCGGCCAAGCCATTAATGAGGCTCATATATGACCGCCAGGTCCTGGCGTTGATCAGGAAGCACTGGCTGACCGCTCTGCGACGGGGACATGGAGATTCATGCAACCTATCTCGCGTATGCCGCGCCATTTCTCCTCGCTCTCCCTGACGATTACCGCAGATTCAAATATGTATCTCCTTCGACAAACATTGCGATTGTGAACGAGTTTCGGAAGAGAGCCGGCCTATCTCCGAGCGACGCCCGCACCATCATGGATTCACTTCCAGCTTGGCTGGTCGAAGAACTCTTAGGATCCCAGAATATGAGATACGATGCGCAACGTGTCGGATGCTGAGAGCTCTGGGCCGCCGCGAGGCCTCAGCCATGGCGACGGCCGCCTTGGGTGTGAATCCTTGCATTCAGCTCACGCTTAGTCTCTCGTAGACAGACGCTACAACAGAGATGCTCGTACCTCGCATGTTGTAGCTCACGCTTGTCTTGCGGCGAGTCTCAATATTAGTTCCTCGCTGCCGTACTGACTTGCATTAGTGACGAAGATCCCGGGGTAATCGAGATTGCGATACGTGCCCTATTTGGAATCACCAAATCCAGTGTAGGCCGCAGGCTGTTGTAGACGCCCGGCTGTTATATTTGGTTCCATACCTGCTTGATCACCCAACACCGATGTCCACAGATCAGGCGTATATGGCGATATGATATATCACTAGGGCCTCGTTTAGAGAGGTGTCGTGATATATGAAAGTCGGTAAATGACAGAGGTGTCTGATACATCAGCTGATATATCAGCCAGATGCCCGTTCGGTAAATGATGCAAAATAAAGGCTTCATCAAGGTTCGAACCTTAGACCCCATCAAACCACAGATATATTAGGACTTGCATGGCTAACCCCTTCACCAGACCAGATGTCCGGAAACTTCTGTGTTCCCACTTAGGGTAAGGTGCCCTTACCCTAAGTGGGAACAGCTGATACCCAGACCTAGGGCAGGCAAGCTGCCCTAGGTCTTCGAAATTGTACTACAATGCTTAATATGTATTTTGATGGTGTTTTAAACCCTAACCAACCCTAACCAACCCTAACCAATCTAACCATCAAATGCTTATAAATCACCTGCAACAGCCTTCTACAATATACCTGGGGACTAACCTTAACCAACCCTAACCACTAACTCTAACCACTAACCCCTAACTCTAACCTCTAACCTGGCCCCTAAGGCGGGGCCCAGTGGGTGGGGAAACATGCTTGTTATGTGTTTGTTGTTGAAGGGGGTATACTTTAGCCCTGTGTGCCCAATCTTTTAGAACAGCTGTTTGGTGCAATTGGTTGAAGTGCCACTCGAAAGTGTTATGTAATAATTTTGGTCTGCGACCTTGGTTCAAGCCCCTCTGGTGGTCTTTTATTTTCACCGTTAGTACTGCACGTCTATGAGGTGATGTATCATGCACCTCTCTGCGCCAGAGGAATTGATACATCACGGTTACTCTCTACTTGGCGAGGGTGATGTATCAATGCCCCAGCCTCAGGACGAAGATGGACTTGTGAGACGCTGGGAAACCTGGCGTACCACAAATGCACGGCGGGAGTCGTGGTCGCTGCAGACCCGTGTAGACGACTCGTCTCCCTGTTACGGCTAGTGTCCCTTATTTGGTTTTGAGCAAGGCAATAACTTGAAACCAGTCCTAAAGAACTTGATGTTCACCACAGCGCAGTATACGCCAGCGCAATACACGCCTCTGTCAGATCGCTCGATGGCCTAATGGCGCACAGGCTGTGTGGGACGCAAATCACGCAAATATAACGGGTTACATACGAGATCTGCTGGAATCGCACCACCTCAAGAGCACCGGGATAGACACAATCGTCGCAAAGCACTGCGTTCGCGTTGTGTCACGCTTCAAGTAACTCTTGAATCCTTCCTTGCTGAACATGGTCTTGACTTTGAAACAGTGGCGAAAATGCCAGTGGGCGGCTCTTCTTTGACACGATTACCTCATATGGTGTTTATCGAATGGCAAAATTTTCTGAATGCGCGCAAAGCCGCTGTGGATGCGCGGATACTGGATCGCCTGCCAGTAATGCTCAAGTCCCAAAATGACGGGGTTCGGAGAGTGATCTGTGAATTGCTGGGCGCTCTGGCCTGTCATAAAACCTCAGCTGCAGCGGTCGTAGGTACGACTGGCGCTGTGGAACACCTCGTGTCCTTGTTATGGTGAGTCAGGCATATTTTTTTATTGGGAGAAGGTCCTAATGTATGGTCTAGGACGAGCATCCATGGGTTATCGAGAGTGCGGCACATGCACTTGCTCAGCTCGCCCAATGGCCCTGTGGCGCCCAGGCTGCGGTGGCCGCAATGGTGCTGGACTGCATAGATGACCTTTTTCGATCACCCAATGCCACGGTCCTTCACCATACGTGCTGGATCCTCGCGAGATTAGCGTGCCATGACACCCTGACCACGGCGGTCGCTACTCTGGCCGTAAATCCCTGTGTTCAACTGGTGTTTCTACTCTGGCAAGCGTCGAATTCAGGTTACCTAGATCCAGGAACCAGGGGCCGATTCGGAAGCAGTACCCAAAATATTGCGGTGACCGAGAGTGCGACAGCGGCACTCTGTGAGCTTGTCAAATCCCCAGAAGGCGCACAGTCCGCCGTGGACGCCCGTGTGCTTGAATATGTTGGGGATCTGCTTCGATCACCGAACCCTGTGGTCTGGATGCTCACGTGTTGTATGCTGGGACGGATGACATGCCACCAGGCCACGGCCACCGCGGTCTTGGCCATCCACCCCGCCCATCACATCGTATGCCTCCTACGGTGAATTTTTCCCCGTTAAGGTTGCGCACCAGGTACTGATCTTGAAGCAGCGAGGAAAATCCTAGCGTAATTGAGAGTGCGGTAGAGGCACTTTGTTGGATCGCACAATGGCCCGACGGGGCGAAGAATGTTGTGGATGCGCATATGCTGTATTACGTGGGTGACCTCCTTGAATCACCTAGCTCGGAGGTCCGCAGATGGACATGCCTGACCCTAGGCACCCTGGCATCCCGAGAATCAAACATCAACATCAACGGTCATCTTGTGTGCAGACCGGCTCGTTTCCCTCTTGAGGCGAGTTTGAATCATATGCCGTTCTCAATGGTTAACATCTTAATTTGGAACACAGGGGCGAAAACCCCAAGGTAGTCGAAGGTGCTGCATATGCACTGTGTCGAATTTCCCAATCGCCATGCGGCGCGCATGCCACATTGAACGCCGGCATCTTAAACTCCGTGGAGCAACTAATAGAATCACCGAATGACCTGGTTCGTCAGTATTCGTGCTGTATTTTGGGAAGGATCGCGTACTGTTAGAACATGGCAATGGTCATTTTAACTCCGGCCCTAGCGGCTCTTATCGCTCTGTCGGCGAGACATTGTTCTAAATCTGAATTGAACGAGGCACCTTATCTTCCCCTCCGAGCAAGGGCGGCTTCAGCTCTACCCAAATGAAGAAGCTTATGACGCAACACACTCTTTGCACCCCCCCTTTAAAGCTCAGTACCTGCAACCCATACGTGCACTGGGCATCGTGGTAAAAATGAGCGCGCAGGAACGAATTTCGTATCTCATGAGACTCCACAACGAAATTTGAGGACTGTCTATGGGCACTCAAATGCGGGAGAGACACACCCAATTGCGAGGGCAGGGACGATCTGAGTTAAGCTTCAAAGTCGATATGAACATTCGATGGAGTAGGTTCGGTGCATGTTAGGGACATAATAATTCAGGGGTAGATTGTAAACCCGGCCCGGGCTTACGAGCACTTACATACGAATGGGGAGCTGGCCCTTCTTCAAATTGGTGCACCCACAGTTGCTGGTCTCGATGGAAGCAGGTGGGATCCAAAAACAAATGGTCAGTTGTTCATTGGTTACAGCTGTTTTCGAAAAAGTAGACCTGTTTTGATGAGTGGTGCTCTTCGATCCTTGCTTACCTCTGTTTAACACGGAGTCTTCCTGCTCCACTTTTATGATGTCACATGTGTGTGGATGCTCACGCTGGGCGGCGAATCTCGTCCGCCTCTGCGCGACGAATCCCCGACAGTGACTTACAGGATGCCCGGCACCCAGAAAGATATCCCCAACTACTCAAAGAAACAGTTGGACAGAGTTGTACCAAGGCCAACTGATGGAAGTTGCAAATCAATGACGAATTGTGGAGCAGAAGCAGACTCAGTGTCAAACAATCGTAAGCACAAATCGAAGAGCACCACTCGATCAAAACAGGTCTACTTTTCGAAAACAGCTGTATTCATGTCATTTAGAATGCCCGCCGCTCCTTGCCAACCTACGGTCGCTCGTCACGGCGGACGCGTTTGGATGTACAAATCAGTGGTGAGTTACATAAATACATATAATAGTTATATTGGGCGGTGCTTCAACTTGAATGGTGCGACTACGAGTCTGCGACACGGTCGTGCTCGATGGGATGGGGTCGCGTGCTGCTCGTTGTGCACGGGCAGGGTGCCGCATCCGCATATGCGCCTCTCCACATTTTAATCCCGCCCTCACCGCTGACCCTTCGTGCATATGCAAATATTTAGTTGCCTACTTGCACTTTCCGTGTCCTTCGGGGACAAGAAAAATGCAGGTAGGCAATCTAACGGGTTGCCGGCGGCCTACGAAATGACGCAGGTTGTCCTAACATCGAAGTCGACCTGCGTCATCGTGTCTGGGACCGAACAGCCGGTGGTGCGACATGCGCACGGACCCGCATTATCTCGCTGGTAAGGCCATCGTTTGCTGCCCATTGCATTTGGCCAAACTGAAATAACCAACTCCCTCGTTAGAACTCCTCCAAGGAGTGTTTTCCGCGCCTTCAAATCAAAAATGCCATAGTCTCAGCCCGTTGCGGATGATCCTTCGCCCACGGCTGTTGGAGTCGTTGAAGATCTCCTCCCCGGTCCCTGCAATCTGTCGACGAAATGCATGTATTTCGAACAATACCAATCGAGTCTCTCGAACTTCAATATTGAATGCTAGCGTGCATATATATTTATGTGCTGAACCAATGACCTAATACTCGCAAGTCTCGATCTCCTGCGTCCTCTACAGACTGGACAGCTAGCAAATAAGCTCAAACATCCGATACCGAACTGGATCATTATGAGTTGCACTGCTTCAACCGCGTGTGGCTTCACGGCTCGGTTCACCTCGGGCATTCAACCTGCGCACATTTCGAATTCAGAAAATTGATCGGCTTCCGTGCATGAAATTATTATCATTATTGCCACGCTGCCAATTTGTCACAGTCGTGATACATCAGATCCTCGACAGACCTGCCGGTTTACTAGATAAGCCACACTTGCTACTACCTCTCTGGGACCAACCCGTGCATCTGATCATGAGGTATTATCATTTCAGAATTGACTTAATGAACATACGGTCGGTCCATCGTCGAACCACTATAAGTATCACTCTGAGTAATAGAGCCTTGGTTTTGATCTCTCCTAGATGGCCGAGCCCGATCGAGCATGGTTCAACTCCCTTGTCCTGACCCAACACCAAAGTTAGCTTGATAAAATGAAATGGAAGCATGCCAGTACTGCAGGCTCCGTCAAGATTCGTTCCTCCCAATGCTTTTGCTCGTCATCCCCTCTCCACGAAGAATTTCAAGGAATTTCGGCCATTGTCAACCGGCACCAAGCCTTGAAATTCAGCACAAAAAGGATCTGCGTGAAGTACTATTTACTACTTCTAAGAAAATGAAACATCAGTGGGAGCGAAGCTTACCATTGAGTTCATCCAGTAAGCTTCGATTAGGCCCTTGCTCGAGGGATTGGTTCAAGTCCAACTCGGTAGAGGTTACTCTCAAACTTTCATACTCAATGTGTTGCTATTTTTCACCCGATGTCTACCTGTTGAATTAATTCCAAAGAAAACCGTCACACCATCGAACAGAGACTGTTCACCTATTGATGGGTAGGTTATGACGTTAGTTTCAAGGCTCACTGGATCTCAAACCCAGAATCACCGACGTACACCATGTCTCCGATTATTACTCGAAGTACTAGGTATTACGTTCACAGTGCGCTCCCACGGCTGCTCGATAATGGAGGTCTCTCGGTCAGAGCGCCTCCCGCATCCCGCTGATATTTCGAAATACACCTCCTAACCACCTATTGATCACGGCGTTCCAAGGGTTCAAAACTTGGCACCGTAACGGACGAGGGCGGCTCGGGCAGGGTGACCGTTCCGACCCTGGTTACCTCAAGCCATCTCAAGCAGGGCGATTTTTTGAAGGTGATCTCTGGTGAGGAGTGCGGATGCTAGGCTATTTTCGAAGTCCGCTTTCCAAATTGCCAGATGAAAGGCCTTGTTCGGGACGGGCACTGTTCTGGTAAGCACAAATCCCAACTATCCAGTCAAATGCCAAGGCTTTGGAATTGATAACAGGTGAGTTAAACGAAAATCCCAACCATAATTGAGATCCCATCAAGGCGGAGACAGCCTACATTTGTGATTTTTTAAACAGTAAAGTCTGCGGCGGACCATTTTCAGAGCCAACAGGAACGCCTGAGACAGTTACTGGGTGACGGAACATTGGTTGAATTTATTACGAAATTTACTGTTCAAAATTTTTTTGGGGGCGGGACGAAGTTCATAAGGGGCGGGGGTCTAAATTGATGGGGCGGGGCTCGAGTTTATATCCGCTCGCGCCCAAAATAAACTACCCCATGGGGTATGCTATCTATGGGGCGGAATTACAGCTGGTTTCAAAAGTTTGTACACCTTTCAAAAGTTTGTACACCTTTCCAAAAATATAGCTGCTCGTGATGTGCTTACCTTTGTTTGTTGCCGTGTCCCGCCGACAAGCCTCTCAACGTTGGTGACATGTTTCCGGACTTACCCGATGGCGGTCTCAGCCCCCGGCAGTTATTTACAGCACAGGGAAATTTATTGGAGATTTATGCGACAGTTTTCAGGCTGTTTCGGGGCCTTCGGATTTCCGGCCCTTCGGCCGACGGCCGCTATGTTTTTCATTCAAGGACATCTACCGTCACAATGTACCTAGATATGTCCCACAGCTATTGGGAGATACAAACACGGAATCCTAAGTGCAAAAAGCAAGTGAAAAACCCCAGTGAAAAGCGCTCAGGAGGACAAGGCTTGGATACAACAACAAAGAAAGGTAAGCAGCTATATTTTTGGAAAGGTGTACAAACTTTTGAAACCAGCTGTAAATGTACAATGGGACCGCCATATCAGCGAAAGTCGCAGCCGAACTGCGGAGAACCAATGCCACAAAGATCCGGTCCGGTCTTTTAGTGTCGTTTCCCCTAACTAAACATGGGCCCGCTACATGGCCAACATGATTTATTGATCCTCGCCCTTTTTCCTGGCTACTAATAATACTAGGTGATCACGCAGTTAGTCGGTCGCTGAAGAACGTAGACGGTAACGGTAATTCGCGCTGGCACGCTCCAGAGTGCAGATAGAGATGGCACGCAGAAAGAAAGGAAGAAGGTGCCTACTTTGCGCAGCAGGGTTGCAGAAAAGACAGTTTCTACTCAACAACTCCATCTATTTAAAACATGTCACAGTGGCATGACGGCGGGGGCGGGGCGGTATGCAGCGTCAGTCCACAGAAAGAGCTTGAGTAAATTTCAGCACCTATTATTGTATGTGCTGCTCTCAAAATCACCCCAGATGAATGGGCGTGGACTTTCCACCGGCCCATCAAGCAACAATTCCGACCTGCCGGGCCTCGGCGATCACTCGGCATTTTCTCGGCAGTCCCCGCCTCCCGTCCTATCTCGTGGTTAACAAGCGTATTGACACGTTGCCTGTTTAAATCGCCGCTGGACCCACTGGGAAGCGCTTCTCTTTTGCCCCGGGGCCACTGCGCGGTGCATGTCTGCCTTCGGCGGGAGGTAGCCGTGATGTATTGATGACCGGATCTCAGGCCGATGCATCAACTTAGCCCAAGTCGATACTTACTCCAGATCAAGAGAAGTTGCACACGCGTTTACCGATTCCTCAGCCGCAAATAATCAAGAAATGAAAAAGAGGCTGGAGTGGGCCAGTGCTTGTAGCCAGTCCGCAGCAAAACTATCCCTGCCTGGATCGGGGCGGCGCCGCGGCGGACAGATGCATAAGTTCAAAAATAGACAGGGGGTTGTGAAATACCAGATTCACCAGCTTGTCACCAGCAACCCGGGCTGTTCTTAACAAGAGGCGTTGTTAAATGTCCGACTGAAATTGGGGGAAAAAACACATATAATATGTGAAGAGCACTCATGTTAGAGAATTTAGGCACAGAAAGCCCAGGGCCACGGGCCCTGCGAGCCTCAACCCGTGCCGTGGTTTAATACCAAGAATCTCCGATGGAACGGGCGCGGCACCCACGCGTGGAACCGTGCCGATGGTCACGGTAGCAGCCGGAGTCTGAGTGTGGGTGTACATGTGCCGCAGTGGCTCGATCCCGACGATCGAGGCCCGGGAAAACATGAGCACCGCACGTACACCCCTGCGCCAAACTTGCTCAATGGGTCATTCTGATGCAGGTTAAAATCGGCGGTTTCCGTTTCCCAGCGACCTTCCTCGATCCATGCCCAATCCTTGAATCCGGAACTACTCCCGGGAGGCTCCGACGACCCCTAGCATCTCCTGTGATAAGAGTCAACTCATAATCAGAGTCAAATTAGTCTGGCTTCGTTCGGGCTGTCATTCAGGAATCACAGCAGCGGAGATTAAACACTCGTCCTCAAGCAACGAGGAGTGCACGAGGACACTATTTTGGAAAGGGTAGGGAAGCTGTACAAAGACTGATCTGGGCCCTGGCGCCTCTGCTCTGAGGGCCCTGAGAACGGTTCGAAATTCGGTGTTCGAAATTATTGTGTTGAGGCAGGTGAATCTGATAAGAACATCCATGGGTTGGTTCCATTCGATCTTTCCCCTCCGCTTCCATCGGTTTTCGCTTCAACTACTGGGCTTCTTTAGGGGACATAAGGACATGGGTGTGGACTGGGGTCATTGCTCACAGCAGTAGTTTCGGGAACAATGTCCGCCTGCTCCAATGAGCACTGCCCACCCTGAAACAATAGGCTTAAGCGCCGAATGTCGCTGGTTTAGTGAGACAATAAGCTTCAGAAGCTGTTCAGAGGGCCCGCCTTTCAAGACCACAGCCAGTAATTCTTTGGGTGGGAATCGCGTTGAAACTTGGGCCGGGTAGTCAGCGTGCCAGTATATGCCAGGAGGCGGAAGATAAATGGTAATTATGCGTTTGAGCGCTGATGCACAATATCAGCCCGACTTGAATAAAACACTATAGTCGCACTGACGCCTCAATCGATGAGGCTGTTGCTTACGGAAATAACTGATCAAAGAAGAGAGGAGGGGGTGTGCGCACGTTCATTTCACTTTCTGCCAGTGCCGGACACAGCCCGCCGAAGCCGCGTAAATGTCGAGGGTACGAAGCAGTGACGCTACAGCTCGCTGACTGGGCCGCACATACTTAGATGTAAGCTCAAATCGGAATGCTTGCGAATGGTATTCGATCCAAAGTTTCCAAGATGCTTCGCCGGCCAGCCTGGCGAGGCGCCGCGCGACCACCTCACGACGGCTACGTGGGTCATGATGATGGCAGCCCTCGTCGGCAATCCACTCGACCTTGCACGTTTAATGCCATCCTCCTACTTCGATGCCGACACCATCCCATCCGCTCTCGACAATCCGCCAATGCATATCCACTTCTCGGACTTGATTGCATGCGGGGTCACCTTGGACATGAAGGTCATACATGCAGATTTGCGCAGGCCCGCCATCCACATGACGGGCGAATATTGCAACATCATGTCACAGGAGCAAAGCGGAGTCGGCATAATCGCCCGCTATACCTGCAAACCCGATCATGTCCACCATTTACAGACTTGCCTTCGAAGTGAGCTCCATACCCTCGTCACCGTGGCCAAGGGTTACCTTCGCGTTGGTGACGCAGGTGCCCACATGACGGATTGGGGATACAACTCCGTAGACGCTCTGTTTGCGATCCATCTCGCGCAGGTTCCTCCCACCCAAGAATGGTGTCAGATGGCTGTTATGGACACATTCCGGCCCCGCTGTGAAGGGAACGGTGACATTCAATGGAGTGGCAATTGGAACGACCCAGCCACGACTCGCGTGGGGTTCCTGTTGACGCATTGCGGAAATTCAGCTGTAGCGAACAGTTTCCCGCATTCACTGCTCAGCGAGTGGCCTACCCCCGACAGAATCGTGGCGGGCCAAAGCGCATGCAATGCAGTAAACCAAGGCATTGGGTTTATCGAAGCCCCGCATAATTTCTGTTCCCTGCTTCACTCGCACGATGTTGTCATGAACGCCTATAAACTCGCGAACAACTGGGGAGCAGAGTTCGGTGGCATCCGGGGTTGGAGTATGAGTACATTGGCGGAGTTTGTCAAGAAAGCCAGCGAATGTTGGATTGTCGACAGCCAGGTCAATCAGGTACCGGTTCTGCCCACTCTCCGCAGACTGTTGGAGCAGGGCGAATTCAGTCCTGAATGGGGGCGGAAATACAGTGCGAAGATGATAACATTTGATCAAGAAGCCAAAGGTTGGGTTCCGAGGGCAGAGACGATGTGTTGGATCCAGATCATGCTCCTTGATACCTGGATCGCTGCAAAAATGGGGAATGTCAGATCCGATCAGATTCCGGTCCCACGGATAGCCGGCCTGTCCCGGGGATTGCCGCTTGGTCAGGTTTTCGTCCCGTACGTCCTGTGCTTCACGGATTGATCCCCCCTTTTATAACTACATCCCCACTTGCATATACAACTACCTAAAAATATCCAGCCACTTTCCGTACCTCCATATCCCTCGGCATAGCTATTGTTGGCCCATTTCTGCTACATATTCCGTTCATCTGTGCTCCCATCGGGCCAAAAAACCACAACAGGCCTTACTATTATAAGCGCATCCCCCATACAAGTGAAAGAGCATTTTTATGTTGCAGCCCGCCTGAACTTCGACCGAACTGCTCGGCCATCAGTACGATCACGTGTTGACCAACGCGCACCAAACAAGATTACCTAACTTGGTTCGTTTACTCTCCCGCTTCCACCAGTCGACACTGCCCTTTGCCTTCTGTTGAATCTTCAGCTACATAGAACCTTAGCAGTCTACTATACCCGAATCAGGCATCCTAGCTCTCCTCGCACGCGAGGTAGCCTACGAAGAGCAGTGCATGCCTGTGGCCGCCAAGAGGGCCGCAGATGAAGCGGGAGATGAGGCTGCCTATCATGGTACGTTTCTGGTTCCCTCTTGCCTTGTTCAGAACATTATATCCATCCAACACAGGTGACTTCGTTACACATCCCGAGTGTGCTGCCCGTGTCGAGGGGTCTCGGCAGACATTTTCACTCCATGTTTCGGGCCCGGCGGACCCGAACTTTGACCCACTGCCTACACAACCAGCTCCGAATAACCCTGCTACCAAGAAAAAAACAATCACCAACTCCCCCGTCTATTCACTGTCACCCTTGTCATGGTGCGCACACCGATAATTACGAGGAGAACAATGATATCCATCAGGTAAGCTGTTACACCTGCTGCTGCTTATATTTTTTGTCTGAGGTATATTATCCCTTGCTTATTAGGCCACCAACCCTGGCTCCCCCGATTCTAATCCAAATTCTGAGCTGTGCACGATGGTAAATCCCTGTTCCCTTTCCACCTACGTTAATTCACACCACTTACTCAGCCGAACCTTGATTTGCTCAATGTTCCACCTGCACATCTCATCAATCGTCTCAAAATATGTGGGCACATTAAAGCCAAGGCCCGTGGAAAGGAGCTCATAGTCACGATCTCAAACCGAGAAACCCGCAAACATGTGAGTGATATTGGTGAAGTTTTGCTTCCTCGCAGGCTCATCCAGTTGTCAAGTTCCTATTTCGTATCAATTTTGGCCTTGAAGGCCATTGCTTCTGGATTCCCACAGCCTGGTACCATCGCATTGTCTCCCAGGAGCCTGTCCCGAGGGCGAGAAGAGCAAAGCTTTCGTTGTACCGGCTGAATACAATGACGGGCCCGCAGAACACCTTCTCCTCTCCATCCAAGCAGCCTTCATTCGCCCGAAATGGACCCTCATCTTCGTCGATCATAACGTTTTTATAACATTCCACCTCATGCAAGCCTCTAAGATTTTCGTCCCACAAGATCTAGAACCTGGCTCCGCTGTAAGGACATTTCCTTCTCGATATCCTTTCAGTATGCTTCTAAGATCTAACATTTATTCAGATATGGCCAGCGCTATGGAGCCGCAGCCACGGTCCTGTTTACAACCAGGAGCCCGAGGCGGCTCTCCAAGCACTTGATGCATGGCGATCAGAAGTCCTCAGCAATCTGAAACCGCGATGTACTTCGATTTTCGCGGCCATGAAGGCCCACCAGACCGTGTTCAATGGCAGCGGCGCTCAGGAGGCCACCGACCAGCTCCTGCTTGCCTTCATTCACCCTCAGATGTCGGCCCTCGATGTCTGCCGGGACAACGAGGTGTGGGCTCGCTTTCGCTGAGTCTTTATCGAATATGGTGAAACTCGTGCTGCGCTGCTTGGCCCTGAGGCAAAGCTGCCCTTGGTCTCTGGGGAGCGCCCTTTCCGCATGAACAACGATGGTCACACCAAATACCTGAGCTCAGTGTACTCCTACTGGCGGAAAATAGTCGTGCTCGATGCCAACTTCCTCCAAACAGCACACAAAGTCGGTTTATTCATACCTAATGCTATCATTCAGGTCAACGGCCACGCTATAGGTGAGTCCATCTCTTATCATCATAATTTCTCATGGCTCACCTCTGAACGTTCAAGTCCCCTCCGATTCGGTTCCCTGTCCTCACTCTGTACCAAGAAAGTTGCGGGCCGATTGTGCACAGGCAACCGTGAAGATTCCGAACTTCTCCATCACTTTCGGGAAGAGCCTTGTGTTGTATTCACCTTCCACAGCCCAACCAAATCCAACATGAATGAATGCGGTCAGTTCCTCCAGATCTTCCAAAATTAGACAGCTCATCACGCGATCTGCAGAGTCGTGAACTGGTCACTGCGGATGTCAAACAGGATGCCAAAAAGACAACTCTGGGACTGTACAGTTTTAGAATCTTTGTAGACTGTGTCTGGTCCGCTCAGAAGGTCAGCAAAGGCACTGTACCTCTTGGGCGCCGGGCCAAAGTCACTGTTGGCCACTCTAATTGCAAGCGCCCATTGAAGGAGACCATTGAGCAGACTGGTGTTTGCAAGCGACAGCGAATTAGTGTGGATCAGAAGGAGAACTACAGGGAGAGCTTCACCCGCAGTGGCAAAAAAATTAGATGAGGGCTCTCTGTATTTGTATTTATCTCAACGGTTATGACAACCTTTTTTGTTGTACATGCACCTATCCGGGGGATTAGTTGTATTATCTAGCACCAGCTTGAACCAAGTTGTATTGATCATTCATTAAAAAAAAAGGATGAGCCCTTCCTTGCCACCGCTGGTTAGATTTGGCTACAAATTTTGCTCAAGGGTCCCAACGGTGACCAGATAGCATATGAATTATAGTTGAGTTGTATTTCCTCTCCCTCCTTCCGCAGCACAGGCCGGGAACATGTTCAACTAACAATGTTAAACACAATCGGATGAGCCCTTCCTTGCCACCGGTAAGGAATCTGTGAGGGGGTCGGGAAGGCTATGATTTTCCCGTTGCAATGCCTGCAACTTGCTGACAACGCAGCGAAGCAGCACAGTCGTCTCAGGTGATGCAGGGGAACTCGAAACGGGTCGAGCATCGGCAGTGGAGTCGGCAGTTGATGATGAAGTGAGGACGCGTGAATGATGTTCTTGATTGTCGGCGTCATTCCATGGTTGTGAGGCAACGGGGAGAGAGCGCGGCACAACGAGGTCGGGGAAGTGGTTTTCGACGGCGCAGATGTGTTTACAAAAGGAAATAATGGGGAAGGACGGACAGTCCCGGCAGGTGTAAGCCTCGAGGTCGACGGTGTAAAGAAGTCCCAGTGTGGTCTGTGATTTCACGGTGAAGAGACAGCCGCGCTCAATCTCGTCTATCATTTCCGAGGTTATTGTAGCTGCCTGCTGGTGAATCTCATTCCGTTTCTGGAGGGCGAGATCGGGGCCAAAAAATCCGAATTGCTGTCGGCGGTGCTTGGCGATGTAGTCAGGGAGGGCAACATTGATGAGGACGTGAATAAGCTGATCGACGCGTCGATTGCGCTTTCCGTCCATGTGAAAACTCTTCAGGACGTGATGCCATCTGAGGGTGATGAGTTAGTGAGCCACTCAATCACTTGAGAGAAGACACGCACGCCTCCACGAGCATATTAGTATCACAAAGCTCAAAGACATTTCGGTCTGTCCTGAAGACGGCAGACCATAGCTTCAGTGTTTCTGCACCTAAATAATTCTTCTCGAGATAGTCGATAACACTGTCCGGCGCCAGGAGCTTGATTTCTTCCCAACATTTCCAGAACTCGGTGGAATCGGTAATGCGAATCCAGCGTTTGAGTTTTTCCCACAGCTCCGGGTAATGGGTGGTAATGAAGTGCTGTTGCCATGCGTGGAGGACGTGCCACCAGCATAAGAGCAGGAAAGATTCGTAATAGCGGCGTCGAATTTTCCCGAGCTGCCCGGAATCATTGTCGGACATGAATTTACTGGGGATAACCGTAGGGTTTTGGAGACGGAGATGCTTTAAGAAGTAATCAATCGTCTCGCCTTTCCCATCGGACGAGATCATCCATGCGATCGGCATGCCATGACCATACCGGTCGCAAACGATGACGGTAAAAGGAGCATGCCAGCGTAGTACGTTGTATTGTGAGTGGCATCAAGGCCGGCAAAGTCGCCACCCCATGCGGCGAAGCACTTCTTCTGGTACGGTGTTTGGAACGCGAGGACGAAGGTATCCGGATCAAGATCGGAGTCGGGGGGAGGAGGGTCGCTGCTCGATTTAAAGAACATCAGAGTGTTGATCGCTTTGAGGTGATCAACCCATTGCAGCGTCGATCGTCCATCTTGTGGGTCCAAGCGAATCGTTTCGGCCTTGATTTTCTTCTTGATGTGATGGACATCTCGCTGTTTGATAAACTCCTCCCGCCAGGGCGCCTGAGACAGGAGGCCCGGTAAATTCTGCTCGCTGTGCACGCCGCCACGAGCTCGGGCTAGCTGTTAATGAGACGGCGATCAGAAAGGCTGTTTGACGTTTGACGTGAGAATGGACGTACAACGACTTCTGGTCTAATACCGTCCCGCAAATCCCTTTCAATTTGGAGGAGAGTCGCGACAGGAATCCGAGTGTATATTAAATTCTGGGAGCCGATAGGGTGCGAGTGTGAACCCTGGTATCTCCCCAGGATTCGGGTGGTGTCAGGATATCTTTTGGCAACCAAGCGGCAGGGACAAGGCATGCGCTTGCTAGGGATTTTTCTCTGCCGGTCGGGATGCTTGGGATTATATTTGCTAGCACCACCGGTACCCATGCGAGCACATATATATATATGTGCTTTTCCACCCATTGGTGTGTTTTCACCCCACTGTTCGGCTCGACCTCCTTCAGGCGAAGCTCGATGGTATTTGCACTCTCTTCGTTACGGATCCATGCTTCCATGGCCGGAAGCGACGACCAGGACAGGGGATACTCCCCGGATGCCAAGTCGTGCTGATAGGATCCGCGCGGGGCATCAGAAGAGACAGGGGGTGGCGTGAACGGCTTAAATGTAGAAGGTTTGACAGGTGGCACAACTCGGGTGAAGATCTGGGGCTCTCCCAGTGGCGGAGGGGGTGGTGCGTAAGAGAAGAAGGTTGTGAAGTGAGCCGATGACCCCTGCCGGGGTCCAGAGGGCTGAGAAGTGGATGAAGAACTGCTGGATATAGGCTTGGCAGGTGGAATAAATGCCCAGAACTTGAATTGAGACATTTAGGACCCTCCAATGGGTTGATGGCGCGTCGTTGATGCCTGGTTGGGTGCGCTACAATTTCAGTTGAAACTTTTCTACCGCTAACTGAGGTTGTAGAACATTACACAGACATCGGAATGCAGCCCAACCAAAGCAGAGATGGCTCTTGGAATACCAATAACTGGACGGAAAGCGCATTCAAAATCTTTGACTCAGTGTTCTTGCTGACTCGTCAGAACAAGAGGTGAGTAACTTTGAAAGCACCTGTTTTTCAAACTGATTCTGCGGCAGGATTGACCGTCTCGCCTCCATCATTCTGAATGAATTCCTGCCTTACTACCAGTACTGGCGCTCGCGCGATCGCAACCCTCCGGAGGATGTCATTGAGCTCCACTTCAATGCGTATACCCACGACAACAATTATGCGGTCGAGGTCGTACTGTAA
This sequence comes from Mycena rosella, assembly GCA_029378255.1. NCBI lineage: Eukaryota > Fungi > Basidiomycota > Agaricomycetes > Agaricales > Mycenaceae > Mycena > Mycena rosella. The sequence continues at coordinate 312,985 of JARKIE010000028.1, forward strand.
GTCTTGCTTTAGCGCTTCGTATACACTGTCTATGTGCTCATATACACCGAAACAGGGGAGGACAAGCGGTGATGTTTCCAAAGAAGACAGCAGGACAGCTCAAGCAGAAGAAGCAGAAGAGTGATGACGAGGAACGCAAGGATTTTTACAAGGTTTTGGGTCAGCTAGCGGATGCTGATGCGGAAGAATGTGCCGGATCGACCATGCTCGAACCCGCATTCACACCCCCTGTGGGTGGTGTATTGGATGGTTTTGGTATGTTTCGCATGCAGTGCAGTTGTTGCAGCAGCCACTAAATCAGTGTCCAGCTAATATGGGCAGGACATCGGGTAGACCTCCAAATTCCACCCCCCTCCAAGGCGGACGATCACATGAAGCAACTCATTCCCCGAGATTCAGTAAAAAACCCGGACGCCCATCTGTCGGCCGATTGGGTCCCAGAAGCCTCTTCCCGGTGACTATAAAGGGGGTGCTCCCCCCACCGCAACCTAACATCAATGACGGGGAGCTCTGGGACGAAGAGCATCAGGTGGGCACTGGGAAGGTTGAGAGATGGGGTCCATTGGCATACACAATGCGCTCGGAGGAGATGGACACATGGGCAACAGTTTTCAATTATTCGGAGCTCGCACAGCGGGCCGGTTGGGTGTTCCTTTGTTGTGCACCCGTCTCCATTACGGCCGATCTCATCGAGGGTCTCGACTGGTCCACCCATATCACACTCGCCGAGGTGCGCACTCTCACTAGCTATTGCACCTGTCATTCTCATCATATCTTGCATAGCTGCGATCCAAAAGACTTTCCTTCCTTGCCGATATACTCGAGCCGCGGTCAAACCGTGCCCTCAACCATCTGGTGTGCTTCCATCTCCATGGCGCACATTGGTCAGTGTTCCATCACGATCTGACCGGTGAATACATTGATGTTGCACGGTTCAACCCGCCGCCGGCACCTGAAGTGTTTATCGTGTCAACGAGCCCGAACATTGGGTTCACGATTGAGGATCAAGCAGTGCTTTGTGGATATCTCAATCCCAGGCGAGCACTGGAAAAGGTAATGTTGGACCACCTTACACTCAGGATATAACTGATAGAAAACCTTTAGCTGGCAAGATTCAACTTAGCTTTCGTCCAGGACCATCTGGGGCTCCAGCGCACTGACTCTACTACCTGTGGTTTCTGGTCTGTCCTCATTGCATTCTCGCTGCTCCTGGGATTTGATCTCCAGCGCGACGTCGTGCGAGACATGGATAGAAATCCCATCGACTTGAAGGAACTGCTCGCCCTGGTCTATAGCGCATTTTTCAGCGACCCAGTTGGTGTCCCGCTCGATCTCATCCAGACCCTCTTCATGAAATTCGAGCCGACTTGCAACTACGATGAGCTTACGCATGAGCGGGTAAGTCCGGCCGACTGCTACCCACCTGCAGCCCACAACTCACGTTTCCACTAGTTTTCTATGCGCCCAGCCAGCATAGCCCGTGCCCCCGACCATGCCACTCCGAATGCTGCACCAACGAACCCCAAACAATCTAGCTCAGTTATCGAGGATGGACCGGTCGAGCTGGACCTGCGAGTCGCTCACCTCATTGATCCAATTCTCGGAGATGTCAACTGGGCCATTGGATCGCATCTACCCAGCGCCAACAATATACGGAACCTGTTGGATGGGAAAGAAGTAGACAATGCCATCCTCGATGCCTACCTTGATTTCTTTTCCCAGCATCTCGAAGGCGCCAACATCACATTTATGATCACCGATTCGATTGTTGGCCGGGACATGCAGACTTTACCGAAGAACGGTAACAAGATCGAAGGGATGAAGCCTAAGGTCCGGAGACGTAGTACAAGGGAATATTGGTTTGATGATCAGGTACGTCTTTGCTATGCGGCGCAACATTCAATTTCACTCAGGGCATTCAGGACATATTTCAGCTGAATTGGCTCATAATTCCCTGGTTTTGGACCCATCATTGGTTCCTGCTGGCTGTCGACTTTTTAAACACCCGCATCCTGGTTCATGACAGCCACCAACGTTCTGGAGGGAAAAGTTGGGGATTAGCCGCGACACAGGTAAAGTACATCAAATGCTGCGATTCGAGCATCGTGCCCGAAGAACGTCCTCCCTTGGCAATGAATGGAGCGCTGAAGTAACACTTGTGAGTCCAAAAAGCAACACTTAAAGATGGTGGCTGATGTCAAGACCATAAAACAGATTGATGTGCCGCAGCAAGGTGCAACCGTGAACTGTGGTATATATACCATTTGGTTTTCCAAGCAGGTGGCTATGGGCAACACGGACGCAACCTTCTGGAAATTCATGGCTGAACATTCTGATATGGAGCGCCGGCGCATTGCTAATCGCCTTTCCGCTGCCATTCACAACGACCACCAGGAGCGCAACGTTCAACAAATGAAAGCCCTAGGTGTTTTACTTGATCCTGCGCCTGCGCCCGCGTTGGAGGAGGATGAGCTTTTCACCCAGGAACAATACGAGGACTACCACGTCATGCTGGAAGCTATGCATCCCCGCTTGGCGTCGACGGACCCTAGCTTGCGGCCCACCTTCGAAGCTTGGTCTGCTGCAGAGCAGAAGCGCATGAATGTGTGAGTTCGGTGTAAAACAGCCGGGACCTGTCGGCTGCTCATATCTCTCTTCCAGTCCAGTGGTTGGCTCCTGCGTTTTGATGGCCTTCTCTGGCAACGCTTATCCCACACTCGTAACAAAGATCCACGACTCCCCCATTGCTGTTCGGATGGATCTCGAGTGGTTCGGCGGCATCTATGGTGCTCTACCCGCAGGTGCAACTCCGGTGATGACAATCAGCGTGGACGAGTGGGAGAACGCAATTAATTTTACTTGCACCTCTGCAGAGGTATGTTTATTGGCTGGCCTGAATTCGGACGACACCGATTGATCTATATCGCACCACCGCAGCTTGTCCCAATCGAATGGCCCGCACTTCTAATGAAGTCCGAGATCTGTTTCCCATCCCCAGTTTATTCCTACCAACAAGCCCTCGCCGACGCTCTTGCGCCCCTCGTACCTCTGATCGTCTCGATCTACTCGCGACCTGGGAGTGACAATCCCCCACATTTTTTCAGGACCATCAACACCCTTTACCGCAGCGGCGGCGATTCAGAGCATTTTTATAGAAGGACCGTGGGTGCACCACCCGGGGAAGAGCCATTCTGCACAGCCGATGAGGAATACTTCACTTCACTTTGCTGGACGATCCGAGCTGCACTCACTTACGTAGGTGATTATGGCGACCGGCAGGCTGAACATCGCCAGAACGGGTCTCGAAACTGGATCCACGGCGCTGCACGCTTAATGCTTGCATGTGCAGCGGCAGCCCGCTACCTGCAAGTGGATCTTCCCACCGCCCTTTCACTGCTCGAAGCCCGCCAGGTTTATCGGCCCCCAGGCATATTCGAGCATGTATGGGAGGTGTACACTCATGCTTTGGTTGCTGAGAATATCGCTGCAGGTTACGACTCTTGCGATAACCTGCAGATTGCAACACCCGGGACTGGGTGTCGCTCCTCCTCGCCTTCGCCAGGGAAATTCAGCTACTTAGATTTATTTACCTGTATTCATGGTCTTGAAAATTAGCATTCGTGTTATCTTGGTGTCTCTCAGTCTCAGAATCCATGACACTTCAAATGCTCTGGCTGAACCGGTGGTGGCTGAGTTGGATTCACATTGAATTCCAGCTTGAACTGATAGTAGTTGGATCAGATTGAGGTCGGCTGGTCCACTTCTGTAGCAGAATCGAACTGACGGTGGCAACGAAGGGCTGATACAATTTGTTTTGCCTCGTTAGTTGAACACTTTCCTGGCCATGGGAGGGATGAGAAATATAACTCAAACACAATTTCTATGCTATCTAGTCACCATTGGGACCCTTGAACACAATTCACAGCCAAATCGAACAGGCGGTGGCAACGAAGGGCTCATCCGATTGTGTTTGACATTGTCAGTTGAACATGTTCCTGACCTGCGCTGTGGCGGGAGGGAGAGTAAATACAACTCAACCACAATTACTATGCTATCTAATGACCCTCGGGGCCCCTCAACCAGATTTACAGCCGAATCCAATCAGTGGTGGCAAGGAAGGGCTCATCCGATTGTGTTTAACATTGTTAGTTGAACATGTTCCCGGCCTGCACTGCGGCGGGAGGGAGAGGAAATACAACTCAACCACAATTTCTATGCCATCTAATGACCCTCGCAATCCTTCAACCAGATTTACAGCGTGATCGAACCGGCGGTGGCAACTACTAGTGTAAAGATAAATTGAGCTGGCCTCCCATGACGATTCCCAGAAGTCAAGCAGCCGCCACTGGAGTATAATTGTGAACAGGAACAAAATCGTTGTAATTATGTACGCTTTAATTTTTGATGAACCTTTATTTACTGTGTCAGAAATGTCTAGACTTGGGAAAACGGCTGTGAAGATGCACCTGAACTACTCCAGAGCCCATGGCCGATGAGAACCATAAGTCAACAACAATTCCTTGGTATTATCGACAAGCCAGGTGGTCCATGCTGGTGTGCACTCTGTGAGGAAGACTTCTGTGTGATGTAGTGTGAGATGCGAAATCGGCCGGCTTCCGTGCATGCGAAGGAAGACAAAATCCTGGACCGAACGGATCGGCACATTTGCCAGAACAACAGAAGTGAGGGATGGAAGAAAGTTCGGCTGATGGGTGTTCTGTAGAAGAGCATCCCCGAAGCACATGTGGAGGTCATAAATGCTCTGGAAGTTGAGCCGCAGGTGCATGAGAGCGGCAAAATGCTCGAAAAATGGAGGGAGCGATGCCAGGTTCCGATTCGGGATCCAGAGTTGGTCGATGGACAAGTCCGTGAGATGGGGGAATCGGCCTGGCAAGGACTGCATGAATGGTAGAAAGTCCTGCGTCTCATTGGCGAGGCACAGGATCAGTGAGGTGAGGCTGGGCAATGACATATAGTCGGTGAGGTGCTGAAGGTTGGATTGCACCAGCCTAGAAAGGGATGGTGTGCGGACCGAAGGAAGAGTCAAATGAAGATGAAGATGCTGGGCCTGAGTGGTCGACGGTATAGCTCCTGTAAACACCAGAGATAGGAGGACCTGGGACCCGCCAATGGCGCCAAAAAAGAGGTCCCAGGGAAGCCTGTTACCGGCGATGAATGGACCCAATGTGAGAGATGTGAGTGTATGGAATGGGAATGTTTCCCAGATCAAGGAGTAGTTGCTGATTGCCACATGAGGAATCGTGGAATCAGGGAGGGGGCGGTGAAATATGGAGCTGCCGTCTGCTGTGGTCGGTCCGGAAGTCTCCTCGTTATGCTCCAGTATTATAGAGATACAAAGAAGATGGGGAGCATTCCGCAAAGATGAGAGGTCTGCCTTTAAGATTGGTGAAAGGAAAGTCGCGCCCAAAATTGTGAGGCTGTGCCAAGTCCGCGACGAGGCACATAGAACCTCCAGAACTTGGGCAAGTTTTAATGAAGAGTTTGCAGGACTGAGGGGATCTGTGTCATCGTCGAAGTGCCCATTCCAAAGCCTGTCTGCCGACCGGTGAAAGTCGATGCAGATGTACAGCCCAGTTTTCTTGGCACGTACGACCCAATCAGCGAGAAGGGACAGATTGGTGGTCTCCGTGAGATGGAGGGTGCCCCAGAGCCCAGAGACGTCGGTGGCACTGCGCTACTGCTGGGACACACATATAACACGGCTCAGAGAGGCCGGGGAGCTTCGGAGAAGCTTCCAAATTTCCGTCAGGACCTCAGTGGGCAGACTGTCGACAGTGGTGGGTTTTGACTGGAACAATTGAGCGGCCGTGGAGGTGTATGAGAGATCAGGAGCGCTTAAGAAGACGGACATGGACACAATGAGAGTAAGTGCTAGATGCGTGGATGTTAGGTTACGATAAGCCGGTGACAAGTGAAAAAGATGTGACGGTGTAATTTGCAATTGTGTCCCGGATCATTTTATTTCTTTGCAGCCGCGGATGAACGAGGGAGGTCTATGAAGACAGTCGGATCGCAACTGTAGGTCAGAGACCCCAGGAAACCTGGCTGCCGAGCGGCAATTCCAGCAGTTGGTGCTTGTTTTGTAAGTAAAAATTGTGTGAGTTCGTTCGCACTTCTCGAGGTCCCACTGGCAATCCATTGATTCGTGGCCATGCTGCTGAGCTCCTGGCACTATATCCTGGCTTCACAGGCATATTATGCTGGCGCTCCCTAAGTTGATGCGTATAACAAAGCTATTGCAAGAAGGTGATTTTGGGTGTTACGTTGTGGCTGTTGCAAACACCCGGTGGAGGAAAGGGCCAGGAACGCGGTGAATATGGGTCCCAGTGCATGTTGTCTATTTTCTCTGGATCGAGGGCACAAAATGGGTCAAGAATATCCCAAGGATCATAGGAATCCGCCGAGAAATCGATGAGATATAGAAAAGGCTGACAGGATCCCAATCCTGGCATGGCCGAAGGTTTAATTGATGGGGACAAGATCTTTGATGCCATCTGACAGGAGCCGGATGCAGCAGGTACAAAAAGGCCTTTGAGAGATGGCCGTATATGCTGGTACAGAGGACAAAATATCTATCTGTATCTGGCAGGAGCTCTCAGCATGAGTGACAGGATATGCTGTGTCAGCTGACGGCATACTCATAAGAGATACAGGACTAGAGCACAAGTTTAAGGAGGGGGGTCGTTCGGATAAGGTTAAGGTGCCTTCTGGGTGGCTTGTAGTGTGGAAAATAGAGGTTCGACGCCGGGAGCAGCCGTCAGATGATTTAAATAGGCAAGCATTGTCCGCTTCCTGAAGAAATACTGATTTCTGGGACTCGACTATATTTTTCCCAGATTCACACGAGAAAAACGGTCCAGAAACATATAACTTCAGAAAAATTGGGGCAGAGGCTCATGAGATATACAAAAAGGCTGACAGGATCCCTATTCCGGCATGGCAAGAAGTCTGATGGATCACGGCAAGAAGGCTTATGGATCACGGCAAGAAGTGTGATGTGAGGCGACCATGTTATCATTTAAATATGACCAGAGTGTCTGGCCTCCCGTACAGGAGGGTTTGGAAAACAGGGCTAGGTGTTCATCCGCTAATGACCAGTATGACACCAAGGCAGGACGGAACAGTGATGTCAAGAGTAGAGCAGAGCATTTGGGCCGTTACCCAATCATCATTGTGGGACTTCTGGAGCAGCAAAATCCTATTACACATATATGTTTCAACTACTACAGGATTGCCCCTGGGGCCTAAACCACGATCGCGAAACTCCATTGAATGATTGACCAAGTGATTATGTGATAAGGCCCCTATGGATTACCAGCCAACACCATTGGCCTACAGCTCAAGATAGCACACAGAGTGACGGTCAGAATCAGTCGAACGAACACTGGTCGGCAAAAGCACACGACAAATAACGGGTTCGAACCTACGCGACGGACGATAATTTGTTACGTAAATTGAACACACCCACTATAGTGCCACGAAAAATGAAGTGAATTTTAAGGACAGCCACTAAAAACCGTTCAACACAGCCACTATATTTGATAACACTGCCACTAAATCCATTACACGAATAGATCTGGGACACTTTTCAACTAGGTCTCCAAAAGCCCATGTCGATTGATTATAAACGATTACATAAGTACTCGTAATTTATGTAACTCACCACTGATTTGTACATCCAAACCCGTCCGCCGTGATGAGCGACCGTAGGTTGGCGAGGAGCGGCGGGCATTCTAAATGACATGAATAACCGATGAACAACTGACCACCTGTTTTTGGATCCCACCTGCTTCCATCGAGATCAGCAACTGTGGGTGCACAATTTGAAGAAGGGCCAGCTCCTCACTTCACCCGATTCTTTGCTCCTCGCCAGTCTAAATCTATGGCCGCTCGTCGCAGCAGGCATTTAAATTTCTGCTGCCAAATCCTTACTTCTCTCAGTGCCTTCGCATCCCAACCTTTTCCACCGCAACGGAACAGCTTTTTAAATGCCACGGACAACAGTTCCCCATTTCTCCCCCCGGTTTCGGATTGAGACATTATATACAGCATCAAAATAGTCACATTAAGCCACCATTTATCAATAGATTTAAGACTCAAACTTTCTTACTTATCACCTGCCATTTTTCAACCCCGAAGTTCAAACCAAAAGGCAAAGTACCTAAGTACGAGTTTTCCGGGCCGTACCGCGGCCATCACCCCCAAGTACACTGTACTCCTTTGGTTGAATCTTAAACTGGTCTATGGAAGACTGTCAGCCAGACAGACAACACTGAAAAGGGGACACAGGAAATCAACAAGACCACGGCATAGATTGGGCGAGATGATGGCGAACTACGACAGGAAGACGGTAAAGGCAAAGGTACACTAGCGTATGTAAGCGATGATCGGTCCGTAAACCGGGGCCGGGTTACAGTCTACCCCTGAATTATTATGTCCCCGACATGCACCGAACCTACTCCATCGAATGTTCACGTCGACTTTGAAGCTCAACTCAGATCGTCCCTGCCGCTAAAAACAGGAATTCTGCCCTCGCAATGGGTGTGTGTCTCTCTCGCATTTTGAATGCCCATAGACAGTCCTCAAATTTTGTTGTGAATTCTCATGAGATACGAAATTCGTTCCAGCGCGCTCATTTTTACCACGATGCCCAGTGCACGTATGGGCTGCAGGTACTGAGCTTCAAAGGGGGGGTGCAAGGAGTGTGTTGCGTCATAAGCTTCTTCATTTGGGTAAAGCTGAAGCCTGAAGCCGCCCTTGCTCGGAGGGGAAGATAAGGTGCCTCGTTCAATTCAGATCTAGAACAATGTCTCGCCGACAGAGCGATAAGAGCCGCTAGGGCCGGAGTTAAAATGACCATTGCCATGTTCTAACAGTACGCGATCCTTCCCAAAATACAGCACGAATACTGACGAACCAGGTCATTCGGTGATTCTATTAGTTGCTCCACGGAGTTTAAGATGCCGGCGTTCAATGTGGCATGCGCGCCGCATGGCGATTGGGAAATTCGACACAGTGCATATGCAGCACCTTCGACTACCTTGGGGTTTTCGCCCCTGTGTTCCAAATTAAGATGTTAACCATTGAGAACGGCATATGATTCAAACTCGCCTCAAGAGGGAAACGAGCCGGTCTGCACACAAGATGACCGTTGATGTTGATGTTGATTCTCGGGATGCCAGGGTGCCTAGGGTCAGGCATGTCCATCTGCGGACCTCCGAGCTAGGTGATTCAAGGAGGTCACCCACGTAATACAGCATATGCGCATCCACAACATTCTTCGCCCCGTCGGGCCATTGTGCGATCCAACAAAGTGCCTCTACCGCACTCTCAATTACGCTAGGATTTTCCTCGCTGCTTCAAGATCAGTACCTGGTGCGCAACCTTAACGGGGAAAAATTCACCGTAGGAGGCATACGATGTGATGGGCGGGGTGGATGGCCAAGACCGCGGTGGCCGTGGCCTGGTGGCATGTCATCCGTCCCAGCATACAACACGTGAGCATCCAGACCACAGGGTTCGGTGATCGAAGCAGATCCCCAATATATTCAAGCACACGGGCGTCCACGGCGGACTGTGCGCCTTCTGGGGATTTGACAAGCTCACAGAGTGCCGCTGTCGCACTCTCGGTCACCACAATATTTTGGGTACTGCTTCCGAATCGGCCCCTGGTTCCTGGATCTAGGTAACCTGAATTCGACGCTTGCCAGAGTAGAAACACCAGTTGAACACAGGGATTTACGGCCAGAGTAGCGACCGCCGTGGTCAGGGTGTCATGGCACGCTAATCTCGCGATGATCCAGCACGTATGGTGAAGGACCGTGGCATTGGGTGATCGAAAAAGGTCATCTATGCAGTCCAGCACCATTGCGGCCACCGCAGCCTGGGCGCCACAAGGCCATTGGGCGAGCTGAGCAAGTGCATGTGCCGCACTCTCGATAACCCATGGATGCTCGTCCCTAGACCATACATTAGGACCTTCTCCAATAACAAATATGCCTGACTCACCGTAACAAGGACACGAGGTGTTCCACAGCGCCAGTCGTACCTACGACCGCTGCAGCTGAGGTTTTATGACAAGCCAGAGCGCCCAGCAATTCGCATATCAGTCTCCGAACCCCGACGTTTTGGAATTTGAGCATTACTGGCAGGCGATCCAGTATCCGCGCATCCACGGCGGCTTGCGCGCAATCGAGGAATTTTGCCATTCGATAAACACCATATGAGGTAATCATGTCAGAAGGAAACCACCAATTTTGAACGCAGTGCTCTGCGATGATTGTGTCTATCCCCGTGCTCTTGAGGTGGTGCGCCAAATACCCCAGTAGTTTACACAACCATCGGCCGTTTTCTCTGTGTGATTTCAGCAGATCTGGCATGTAATCCATCATATTTGTGTCCGACACAGCCTGTGCGCCATTAGGCCATCGAGCGATCTGACAGAGGGCGTATATTGCGCTGGCGTATAGGTGAACGCCAAGTTCTTCAGGGCTGGTTTCAAGTCATTGCCTTGCTCAAGACTAAATAAGGGACACTAGCCGTAACAGGGAGACGAGTCGGCTACACGGGTCTGCAGCGACCACGACTCCCGCCGTGCATTTGTGGTACGCCAGGTTTCCCAGCGTCTCACAAGTCCATCTCTGGACATCGGTGTTGGATGAATCAAGCAGGTCTGGAACCAAATATAACAGCCGGGCGTCTACAACAGCCTGTGCGCCTGCACTGGATTTGGTGATTCCAAATAGGGCACGTATCGCAATCTCGGTTACCCCGGGATCTTCGTCACTAATGCAAGTCAGTATGACATCGAGGAACTAATATTGAGACTCGCCGCAAGATAAGCGTGAGCTGAACGCAGGGATTTACACCCAAGGCGGCCGTCGCCGTCGCTTCGCGGCGGCCCAGAGCTCCCAGCATCCGGCACGTTGCGCACCGTATCTCATATTCTGGGATCCTAAGAAGTTCTTCGACCAGCCAAGCTGGAAGTGAATCCATGATGGTGCGGGCGTCGCTCGGAGATAGGCCGGCTCTCTTCCGAAGCTCGTTCACAATCGCAATCTTTGTCGAAGGGGATACATATTTGAATCTGCGGTAACCGTCAGGGAGAGACGAGGAGAAATGGCGCGGCATACGCGAGATAGGTTGCATGAATCTCCATTATCTCCGTCGACAGAGCGGTCAGCCAGTGCTTCCTGATCAACGCCAGGACCTGGCGGTCATATATGAGCCTCATTAATGGCTTGGCCGCGGCATGAATGGAGATGGTTGGACCCCCAGGATTGCTGTCCGACCACCAGCTGTGTATGGTTTCAAATGTCTGCTGCCGAGTTAATGGGGGCATGAAGGTGGGAGGAGAGTGGGACTGACGATGCCCCTACAGCTTCACTTTGCCTAGGCTCTGCGAATGGCACTGCCTGCGTGACAGACAGAATGGAAGTGCATATGAAGGCATTGACCGAGACGCGGCAGCGCCAGCCGCAAGTGGTCGGATGAGCCGGCAAGTATCTGGATTGAAACTATAGACTCACCAGAAGATGTACAGATTGAATCCGCCAGATGCGTATACTACGTAGCACCCGCGCAAAAAAATCCAGACTGTGTGGTGTCCAAGTGAGCTGTGCGGCTTCCAAGATCCTTACCACACGCACTGCCTAGCGCTGCAGAAGCGGCGCTAAAACAGTCAGCTGTGTGGGAAATACGCCGAAGGAGTTTATGGAGAGCACAGCTCATGAAATCCATCCAGCCGGCGAATAAACCATTATACCATACATGGGCAATGGGAGTGCTCCGGTGCACCGTGCCTCGAGCGGCGTCCCCCAGCGAGAAATTGGACGTCGGAAAGCGGGGGTGGCAACAGAAGCTCCCTTGAAGACTGCCGGCAAGATTAGTGTTATTCTCATCCAGCTGGGCGGAACTAAGCAGGATACGAGAGAGAGACATCGCGGCCGTGATGTCCAGTGTTGCAGATTAAGGGGTTAATAAGGGTAATTTTTGTTGTTAAGGCTTAGCACCTTAACATAGGGTTATTAACGGGGGGCTTAATTACGCCTTAAGATACAAATTTCCTAAAAAGGAAGGTGTTTCACGCGCCGCGACTACAACTCAAAGTAGTCTGTAGTTTACCGCGTGCCTGATGTAGGGAGCTCGTCCTTATTACATAATCATCGGACTTTGAATTTCCGACGAGGCTCCCCTGCTCCAGCGGGGCGATGGATGGCATAAATTTTGAATCCAAATCACTTAGAATGCGAAAGCAACGGAATTTGCGTCCTCAGAATTCTGCTTACAGATGTCGTTGAGGTGCAAAAGTGTTACCGGCCGATTCACATCAAAATTCGGCCTCGCCGTTCTGCCATCATCTGGAAAATTTTGGGTGGCAAAGTGGCTGATTCCCATACATGGTTTTATAATCCAAAGAGAAATCCACCAAAAACGCGCTCTAACCCTCAAATCTGTGTCCGAGAAATTTGAGATTACATAATAAGGCTGACCTCCAATCAACTGTTCAAGGCACTCAACAGACTACAACATGCGAGGTACGAGCTTTTTCTGTTGTAGCGTCTGTCTACGAGAGACTAAACTCAAAGTCGTCCCCCGAGCAAGACCGTGCCCCGTCGTCGGGCTCCTCATCACTTTCCTCCGCTGTCAGTAGCTCCATCATCAACACCTCCCGTGTAAATTGCTTTGGGCAAGGCTTTTGGACCTCCTTGCGGACGGCACCACTGAAGAGCCGTTTGAGGGAGCGAGGAAAGAATTTTACCGGTCGCGAGTAGACTCGTAACCAGTCTGCCTACCACTGGCAAAAATGTGGCAAGCACTTTGCCGTAGGCAGACTGGTACTATTCGGACCAAACAAAAGGCACGGGCGGGATTTTGATGCCGTCTGCCCTGGGCTCAATTTAACTCTATCATACACAATTCAAAGAGGTGAAAGGTGGCAATCCTTCTTTAACTAAATTCTGTCTCCTCAGAATTATCCGTAGGTATCTGAGCAGCCTGTACATAAGACTCAAAGTTGCATCGAAATTGATGGCAAGGCTCAGCCACCGTGATGCCGTGATCGGCACTGCCCAAAAAATTCAAACTCAGGCCCGTCTCAATTGATAGCTCCGAACAGTACCAGTCTGCCTACGGCAACAGTGCTCGCCACATTTGTTGCACTCCGTAGGCAGACTGGTTACGAGTCTAGGTCGCGAGGGCCCGGCGCCGATCAGATGCGCGATCATGGCCGTCTTCTCTCCGCGGACATGACCTGCCGATGATGGCGGATGCAGCCCAGACATAGTCTCTCTTGACAAACTCCATCGCTCGTGCCTCGTTCTGAAGTCTGTTAGTTACCGCGGTGTGATTACCGTTGCCGCGCCGTATTATGTAATGATGGCAGATGCTTGCACAAACAGCTCATTTATTGGACGCGTTCGACGCGTATGCACTACCCTGAGGCCGCGCAAAATAAAAAATGTGGCACGTCCAAGGTCCAGAACCTCACCTCACCACAGAATATGAATGTTGGAGGTCCACGCTGAAAGGTATGCCGGGAGTGTGAAAAGGGATTCGGAGGCAGGGCCCGATGCTCCGAAAGGTCCGAAAGTTGGTTTTAAGTGAACGTGGACTGGTGGGAGACGCAGGAGAGCAAATGAAGGAGGGTAATCACTTTTAAATAGGTTATGAGACGATTCGACGCGTAAATTGAGTCGACATCCGCGTCTTTGTGAGGACTGTGCGCGCTCCAGCATTTCTGACGGCTCAGCACGTGAGTTCCCAAAACGGATGCTTACATAACAACTCACAGCGACGGTAACGGAGGCGCGGTAACTAACAGACTAGCCCAGACAGTGAGCCACATACTGGGAGGAGTTCTGCTTTGCCCCGGGCAAGAAAAATTCCCAGAGAGGGCCTTTTGTGGGAGGCATGAAGGCACAGAGAGCACTCCTGAGTTTCCGCCTCAGGCTCCTATCCGAATTTGGGCATTATTCTCGGCAGCTTCACCATCCCATCAGATTCATCAAACTTCCCTGTCAAACGATCAAACGATCATCAAAAAAAACTGTCCTTCCCCTTCTCCATTTTGCGAATTAATGGCCTAGCACCGGCCAGGATGTTCACCCCGCATGGTAGTTAATTGCCTTGGCCTTCGCATGCCCGTCGCCTTTGCACCGGCGCGCCTCTTGACTGTCTTTGACGTTTGACACTTTGTGATTTGATCCGATCACGTCACTCCCACTGCCTCCGCGTTCACAACTCTCGAGCGCAAGGACGTTGAGGAAGGTGGAGAGCTGCTTTCTTAGTTCTGGTTCATTCACAGGTAATATATTATTAGCCTCACAAAATACAATTAAAATCCTCACTAAAAATCAATGCATTTGCTGCCGCGGAAGCCTTGAACGGGTCTGAAGGATGTTTGATGGAATGCCGAGGCTGCCGAAAATAATGTCCACATTCGGATAGGGGCCTGAGGCGGAAACTGAGCGAGTCACAGAGAGCGATTGAAACAGAAGAAAAAAGCGCGAAGGAGTCACGTGAGCGATTCCACGTGATTAACTTAAGGGGTACTTAAGCCCTCACAATATCACAAGTTTTTGTAAAGCCCTCATATTAAGGGATAATTAAGGCCTACCCTTAATTAAGCCTTAGCCCTTAACTGTAACACTGGTGATGTCTAACTTGAAGTCTTGGTGACGTCCTTCGGATGATCGGATCAAACAACCGGCCTCTTCTTGTCTTTCGCTTTCATGTCACTTTTCCGGTGTCCTTACATTGGCTGCTCTGGTGGCGTGGAGTCTCAGACTGGCACTAACTCGGCGCTGCTGTTTCTTGCTTCGACCTCGCCGGTTCAATTCTGGGCCCCAAAAGTGATCGAGAGCTCGTTCGGCTGGCAGTCTCTCTCAGAGAGCGTCAGTATCTGAGGCCAAATTTTCCCTCCTTCTACTTATTTCGCACCATAAAAAAATTCCAGGGTGGAGTGGAAGTCTTTGTCCTTTGTCCGTCTCCTGCGTGTTTTCCTCCATTTTCAGTGTTTACACATCCTGCCTCCAAAGGTTATGACCCTCGCGCCGCACGACCCCCAGCTACGAAGCACGCAAGATGCACCATCTAATCTGCAGGCCCGTTCCATCACACCGCCAAACGAGTGCACGGGCACTGCCGGGCGCGCGGGCGCATAAGGCATCGAGCACACGGGTGCGAGAAAACAAGCGCGCGGGGCGAGAGACCTCTGCCGAAGCTTTGGCACAAAAGGGGGGACGACACGGCCCGGAAGAAAAGAGAGAGGGGGAAAAAGAAACTGATAGGATGGAGGCTCACCAGTTCCGCCATTTTCCAAGGCATATCAAAGGAGGTTGGAAAGTCCTCCTTGAGGATGAACTCGTTGACCGCGGGCGTCCCCGAGCGCGCGTCCCCTTTTGAGAGGTGCCTGCATACACGCTGCTTCGGTTCCAGGTTCGGTCCCAAATCCTGCGAGGCGACGATCAACGGAGACCCATAGAAAGGACCGCAGCAGATCCTCTCCATCTGCTCTCGTGAGAAAGGGCCGTCCATCCTGCGCGCCTCGATCTCGGAGTCCAAGTACTCCACGACCGCGACGCGGTGCTCCGAAGCAGAAGGGTGGTTATCGAGGACGACGGTGGACGTGAGACGGGGCATCCGGCCCAAGGCAAAACCGTGGCGTAGGTTGTTGGTCAAGAAAGAGTAGTCTGTAGATAGGTCGTGTTTCTTGAGCGAAGAGTCGAGGGCATCCACGTTATAGGGCTGCACCACTCGATCCAACAGTAGAGAAAGGCCGTCGGTCACGATAGACGGCGTAGGACGCGGCTCGACGAACAAGGATAAATCAGTGTACTTCAGAGTAGGTTGTGCGGGGAGTAGTGTGTGGTCGACAATATCGTGCGGAGGGAGTACGAAATCAGGGCACGAAGGTCCCGTTCCGCACTCTGCCACAATTGTTGTGGTGCAAGATGGCTCCGTGGTCCCCACCGCACAACGAGCAGATATGGAGGCGCTCCGCCGGGTGCCCTCCGTCGCAGCGCCCTCTCGCGTTGAAGATGATGCAAATCGACTTTGGGGTGTTCCCCCGAAAGGACTTTGCGGTACGCAAGTCGCGTCCTTCCGGAGCCGAGAAGAAAGGTGCGCCGTCTCGAAAGGCAGTCGGGTTCGCAGGGTGATCGACCAGCGAATGCCGGCCCGTGCAGATCAGACAGGTAGGGGGTCCGCGCGGCTGCAAGGCCACCTTGCCCTCCTCGCCGTGCTCAGAGCCCTTGCGACGCGCGCGCTTCGACGCCGCGTCATTTTCCTCCGCCGACAGGCGCTTCACACCCGGGGAAGAAGGGGCCGATGCCGGGGAAGGCGACGCGCCGTATCTGCTCGCCAACGCGGCCGCATGCTCGTGAACGCTCAAGGCGAAACGGACCTCGTCCGCCCACGTCTCCGCCTTGAAATAACTGTTCCCGAGGATCGCATGCTGCAGCTTCCACTCCATGGGGAGCCAAACCTCCATCTTCATGTCGAACCACGTAAAATGAGCAGCCAATTCGGGGGCGTAATTGCGTGTGCTGGGGTCAGCGGGGTCGACGGCGGGACATAGCTGCTGGAAAGCAGACAGGAGATTGTTAGCAGCCTGGCGCGAAAGACTTGGCGTCAAGCACTTCGACTCGTCCTCGCCACCAAACAACTTCGCGCACTTCGTCACGTCCACCACCTGGACTCTCTCCGCAATCGAATACGACGCCGCCTGCTTCGCACGCGAGAACCCCTTCTCAATCGAGTGCAGATTCTCCGCCGCCTTGCGGAGCATACTATCAGCCCACCAGTGCAAAGGGAAGTAGACCTTGTGGCGGAGGGAGACGAGAAAAAATGGTGGGAGTAACTATCGCTTGCCTAAGCAATGAAGTAACTTCGTGCGGCCGAGTGAAGACCATCGAAACCAAAAGAGTCGCTGTCTTCGCCTTCTCAGCCTCTTTCTCGGCGCGCTCCTTCTCGCGCTGCACCGCGACCGTAGCGCGGTGCTGGGCAATGAGCTTGCTCAACGATAAAGGCAGAGGCCCCACGGCAGCCACGAGCTCAGGAGAATGCAAAAGCACCACTTTCTCCGAGTCGGTATAGGCCCACAGGCCCTCGAGCGGCGCACCGACGTCCAAAACGCCTACCCCGGCTGCTGAGGCGTGCGCAACAGCGTACGCGCGAGTAAAAGCGATGCTGGTCTTGTTAGACGCCTCGAGGATCACGTTTGCTGTGTTTTTGTCTTCAAGCTCCATCCCATTGGGGGCGACGCGGTCGGCAGGACGTGTAGCGTGTGCGTCGCAGTCGAATGTAGCAGGAAGAGGGGTGGGAAGGTCGCAGTGAGAGTTGGTGATGACAGATATCTTGAAAAAGTTTGCGAGATACAGAGGATTGAGCTAGCAGAAAGGTTTTGCTGAAGCACAGTGGAATGCGGAAGCAAAGACGCGATAAGTGGCAGTGTGATGATCACACCGCCACTCGGAACTCGGGACGGAGCAGAACGGGATCCTTCATTCACTTCTACTGACTTGTCTAGCACTCAGGGCGGCTCGCAGGCTCGCCTTGCCTGAGCTAACACAAAAGCATTGGGAGGAACGAATCTTGACGGAGCCTGCAGTACTGGCATACTTCCATTTCATTTTATCGAGCTAAATTTGGTGTTGGGTCAGGACAAGGGAGTTGATCCATGCTCGATCAGGCTGTTAGAAGTCCACATCAGGAAAAACTGTCTGGGAATTAGTTCCCCGGTTAGATATGTTGCGGACAATAGTCATATGTAGCAAAGCGGGGATGTCTGTAGGATATTTTGCCTCTGTAGCATCACACCTCAGCACTGTAGCACATCATAGGCGAACATAGCCGAGATGTCAACATAGGCTACGGCGGCTAAATCCAAAACTGCCACTCACCAGAAGCAGGAAGACAGGTGCGCTAATCGAAACGGTAATGTGTTTCCGGTGCGTGAATGTCGAAAAAATGGATTTCAGCAAGATATGGTTCATCACTCGTATCAAGAAATAGCAGAATTTTAGCCAAGTCAATTGAATCTCCGATTGATCACGTGGGATTGCGTGCTTGGTTGATGCTTCTTGATGCCACGTCGTCGTTCTTTCTTCTTTTCTCTCATCTCCCTTCAGCTCCCTCGCGAATCCCTCCCCGTCCTAGAGTCTCTGGGGCTCTGTTTTCTCTTTACGTCTCCATGCCGGTCTCCTAATCAAGCACATTCAATGGTGTATCCTTCAAGCTCTCAAGTTGGACAAGTTCTTCACGATTTCTCGCTCGCACTCACTGCAGACAAGATTCTCCTCAAGACAAACAAGGACCCTTCAAGATACATTCCTGGGTCTCGTTGTGTATCTACCCTGCACCCTTATTGCCTGCGCTCCATCTCGTTCTCCTCTCCGTCTGCTTGCCATGGCTGAAAGGTGCGTGTTTTTTTCTGCCTCTCATAAATGCACTTACTGATCCTTCTGCAGCATCCTGTCCCCTCCCCTCCGCACGTGAAAGACGCGCGCTTCGCCCTCTGCCCCGTCCTCGCGATCCTCGTGTGCCTCGCCGTCGACACCCGCATCCGCATCCGAGCCATCGTCCCCCCGCCCCTGCCCCCGCCTCTCCGTTCTCGGACACCCCCGCACCGTCCAACTTCCTCGTCAACCTTGAGCTGAACCTCAATCTCGGCATGTTCGAGTAGCCGTGCGGGTTTGACGGCACGTACCCCTCGACGTTGGCGTACGGGGTGTTCCAGTACCGCAGCGTCGACCCCTTCGAGCCGGCCCCGGCGTCCCCCGCACTCTTGCCCGGCCCCGTGCCCCCCTTCTCTGCCCGGCCCCGTATGGCAACTCGACGCCGACAGTTTCGAGTCGGCGCCGGCCTCGCCCACGCTCACGCACGCCCCCACGTTGCCCTTGTCCCCGTATGGCAGCCGTCCTATCCCATACAATTGACAGTTCGGCGCAGGCTTGGACAGCAGGTATGTAGTGTACTGTTGAATCGGGAGGTGTAAATCCTATTAGCACCCTGTATCCAGATATGAATAAACATTATCTATTGGATCATTTACATGTCGGATTTGCATCAGCGAAGATAAGCAATGCCAAACCACCTATTCAGGCGGTAGGTACGACGTGCCGTGCGTGGCTATGAGACTACACCACCCAATATAGTAAGCTGTAGTTGTCGCGCTCAACTACATTGCACTATATTTTAGGGGGGTAACGACAGAGCTACAAGAGCTATGCAAGCTACGTAGGGCTCCGTATTCACCCGTTTTTTTCCTGATTCACAGTCACATGAAGGTTGTGCTGAGCAAGGATATATAAGGCAGGAACGGTACGGGGGGTACAGAGTGCGATGGGGGATACAAGCTAGCGTATGGTAACGATCTCGAGGTAATATAAGTATGATCGGGAGTCCGCAGCAAAGGAGACGGAAAGGGGGGAAGTGATGGAAACGACTTAGGACGCGTGACAGGCCCCATTTCAACACAGGCTCGGCCGTCTAGGAGAGATCCAAACCAAGACCCTATTACTCAGAGGGATACTTGTAGTGGTTCAATGGTGGACCATATGTTCACCAAGTCAATTCTGAAATGATGATACCTCATGATCAGATCCACGGGTCGGTCCCAGAGAGGTAGTAGCAAGCACGACTTCTCTAGCAAACCGGCAGATCTGCCGAGGATCTAATGCATCACGACTGTGACAAATTGGCAGCGCGGCAAGGGTCTATTTCATGCACGGAAGCCGATCAATGTTCTGAATTCGAAATGTGC
Source organism: Mycena rosella (assembly GCA_029378255.1). NCBI lineage: Eukaryota > Fungi > Basidiomycota > Agaricomycetes > Agaricales > Mycenaceae > Mycena > Mycena rosella. The sequence goes on from JARKIE010000028.1 coordinate 332,771, forward strand.
GCAAGTTGAATGCCCGATGTGAACCGAGCCTTGAAGCCACACGCGGTTGAAGCAGTGCACCTCATAATGATCCAGAGATAGCAGTTCGGCATCACTGTGTGGGAGCTCAGGCAGGCGAGCTTGCGAGCTGCCTGAGTGTATGGCAAGGTAGATAGCGGCGACGGGACTAGTGCACTCCACCATTGTGTAGATTAGAATTATCTAATCTACATCGCCACCTGTCATCCGACTTGAGCTCTTCCACTCACCTCCCTTCGCCCAAGTCTCTTACTGAGAACACTCAAGCCTTCCAAACTCTCGTCTTTTGCCCCGCCCACCCATCCCTGTTTGTTTCTCGCTACGTTCGGGTCGCTTTGGGTCTCGATCAGCCAGACCCTCGGTGGCCCCTGTGTACGGGTTCGGCCGTCCCGCGCATCCCTCCGACTCGGACTTTGCCGCGCCCACCAGTGACCACCGCGCCGCAAAGCCCCTCGGCCGGGACGGCCGCTCCCCCCGCAAACCCCACAAATCTCCATATCCACTCAACACTCTTCACTCTGTATTAGCTCTTCCCCTTCCTTCTTCATCTAGTCCCACGAGCACATATATACCTTGCTTCAAGGCCCGGCTTGGGCCCGGCTCGACATGGCCGAGGCTCGCCGGACTTAGCCGGACACACGGGTTTATGAACGGTTTTACTGGGTATCAACGGGGCCAAACACGAAAAAGAAATCGAAAAAGGAAAGAAAGGTGGGAGAAAAGGGAGATTTCAATAGGTACAGCAACGAACATATAAGCTTGAAAATGTGTACGACAAGTATGCGAAGGGACGAAGACCTATTAAATTTCGGGTTCTGCACCGTCTAACTCGGACTGGACCTGACTCGCATCGAACGTGCAGGTTTTTTCCCTGTCCACCCCTTTGCACTTGGTCAGGCATGCAAAATCACAGACAAGAGCAAGAACTGTTTGATGCCCTCCGCAAATCTTCGGTAGAAGGGGGCTGGGTCGAAATCGGTGGTGGGAAAGATGTCCTCGCCGCGGTCGAATCAATGTCTAAGAAATATCAGATCAGTTGCCGGTTTATACAGCCTACGGCCCTACCTGCGAGAGCCTCGCGTCCAATGCGATCCATTTCATCAAAGTCTTCAGGTCCCCATGTGTATTCTCCAGACTCAAAGTCTTCGTCGCCACCAGGAGGCAGTGCAACGCTCGTGCTTGCCATGGCATTCACTGAGAGTGAAACACTCTTGGCGATTGTGAAGGGATGTGCCTGATTTTTTGCGAGTAGTCTGCGACGTTTCCCCCTTGGTTTCGACGCGGTTTTGCTTGTTGTCTTTGATCGAGGCACAGGCAAGTCGTCTGCGCGTCAACATCACAGATGACAAGATCAATTCAAATGGATAGGTTTGTGGGCAAAGATCTGAGCTCTTACCATCTGAATCTGAATTTCTTTTCGGAGGACGTCCCCGGCGTGGAGCTCCCTCGGGACGAGGTCCATCTTTGGCTCCCAGTGGCTTTCCACGAGGAGCCATAGGTGTGAACGAATTTCCGGACTTGTTTGGGGGATTCGACGTGATTTACGCGGTCCTGGGCATGTTCAATAATAGTAAGATAGCACAGGAGAAGATATAGGTATTTCAGAGGCCAGTGGTAGGACGAAGACAGTGTGGCGTAGGAGGGCAGATAATTAATGTGATGTGACCGATTATCTGCCAGTCACAAAATTATCTGCCATTCCCCAATCTCGGGACACGCATAGCCTGCGAGCAGATTCCTAACAGGCCAATCGTTTCTATATTGTTTTGAATGTGTACTGTATTATTTATATGAATTTACACGGGGGAGAAGTAATACTACAAGGACCCATGGCAGATAACCGTACAGCCACTGGCAGATAATGCCCAGCTGATCCGTTAATAAACCGCCGAGGGATCGACGGGAGGCCTAGCACAGCCTCCACATGTGTTCGGCTACCGGGCCTTTGAATGCAGTCCATCAGATGTTTGAGCTTATTTGCTAGCTGTCCAGTCTATAGAGGACTGAGGAGATCGAGACTTGCAAGTATTAAATTTCGGTCAATGCTCATTTTGCCGAGTCCCTGAGTCCCTTGAACACATTATGCTGGAGTGCAATGCACCTGGCCAAAACCAAATTTGTCAACTGGCAGAGAAACTATGGCGCTCAGATTTAACTCATGGCCCTGACTCAACTGGGGGTTACTCTTGGGATGTGCCTTGCCTAAATTCAAATCCCCCAAAGGCCACTCGGTACCTGCTCAAAACCGGTTCTTTACAATGATTGTGTCAACATCCATGCATTTAATATGGAGGTTGAGGAATGATAGAGTTCTGGGAACAGCCAAACTTGCCGCTGAGAGCGAAATCCATAACCTTTGGGTGTCGACGATCAACTCCACCCTCAAGCGTGATAAACTACTGACAAACCGGACCCGTTTTGGAGACCTTGCAATCAGGAAGCAACTGGTCCTGAACACCTGGAGTGGTACACTCCTCGATGAAGATTCCCTGCTGGACGACTGGATTAAATCAAAGGGGGTTTTAGTGGGTATACAGCCCACCACTCGAAAAAACGGAGTAGGTTGCCTTGCGGCCAGAGTCCCACACAAAGGCTTGAAACCTGTGTGTAACAGCATTTCCTCCGGGACACTTTACCGGCTCTATTGGATAAAACCAATTAAACCAGCAGATACGCTTGGAATGCTTTGCAGACTGAGTAGTATTACCTCAAACACTCCAAAAAAAAAAAAAAAAAAAGAGACTTGCAATTATTAGGTCATTGGTTCAGCCCATAAATATGCGTGCTAGCATTGAATATTGAGGTTCGAGAGACTCAATTGTTATTGTTCGAAACACATGAATTTTGTCGACAGATTGCAGGGACCCGGGGGGAGGTCTTCAGCGACTCCAACAGCCATGGGAGAAGAATCACCCACAGCGGGCTGAGGCTATGGCATACTGCGATAGTATAGGTCAGGCTCAATGTGCAGTGGTTATCTGCACAAAGCTTGAAGTCTCAGAGCAGCTGGCCACGGTGCTGACGGGATGGAGGATGAATTGCACATCATTGAATATTCCCATCGGGAGAGATGGAAGTTCCGAGACAAATGCGTGCAGGTGGGAACTGGTAGGAGCCGAAGACAGAGTGATATCTGCTGAGGAAGATGATGCGAGGTCGTAGGCAGCGCCATATGTAATGCCACAGGTGAGAATCCAGCGTCCCTCGTAATCCCGAGGGAACAAGAGTCAAGCAAAAGTAAAGCCTGAGATTAGACGAGGTAGAATCTAAAGTACAGGAGTTTCTACCTCGGGCTCATATACTAATATAACTAGGAGTCCGATCATGTCGACCCTATGTGTTATGTTTCAATATACCCTATGTGAGGCGTAAAGGGCTATTGTTGAAACCGAAGAGGGGTTCGAGCAACAGGGATGTGATCGCGAGTTGTCAGAGTATCGTGATTGCACGTTATCCTGTCGCTCGGGATTTGATGTTTAGCCAGAGAATGTATAGGCGACCGGGATGTGATCGCGAGTTGTCAGGATATCGAGGTCGCGTGTCATCCGTCTTTAGGGATTTGGTGTTATGTGTGACTTGCTGTGATGCGGTCGCAGGATAACGTGTTCCCATGATCGCGGTTTGGCCCGGTGTTCAAGGTTTGAAAAGCCGGATCATGACATGTCGACATAATAGACAGGTGGATGGGTGGGAACTTGTAGCTTGCCGAAAGGTTGACATTCAGCTCAGTTTAATTCAGCTCAGAGGGCCGACCTGGGCTTGTTTTGGGTATATTTGGGGGGGGACACAGTTCATAGGGGGCGGGGTCGGAGTTGATGCGGATGCGACGGGGCTCGAGTTTATAACGGGCGGGGGGGTCCACTCGCGCCTAAAATAAACTACCCCATGGGGTATGCTATATATGGGGCGGGAATCAACGAAACAGTTTATAATTGGGGCGGGATTAAATGTACACCGGGACCGCCATACATTCGTGCCATGTATCTAGCACGTAATTAACCACCGCCTGTAACGGTGTAAATAGCCACTTTAATCGCTGGCCCGCCGTAGGATTTCGTCTGCGTGAAATGCATAATCCTGCTAGGCGTGCTGGGAGCGCGACATACATGCCGTTCTGGACTTGTACGTGTATGTATTTGGTGTTCGATGAACATGCCGGAACGAACGGAACAGCTGGCAGATGTCGGGGCTCGGGATGGTCAACTCAACTGCGGTTCGACTTCGCGTGCTGCTTTTTTAAATCTTTAATCTTTTTCCGATGGCAGGCATTAACTTGGGGAGACGGAGCGATCGCAGAGGGGAGAGACTGCGTCGTGTGTAATTTGAAAGAGGGAAGAAGGAAAGTGACCGCAATCTCTGCTTCCTTCGTGAACCCCTGTGGAGGGCATTATGCGGTAGTAGGAAGGCATTATGTCCTATGGTAATACAATCAAGTGCGGGAATGTACCAGGGCACGACACCTGTCGGATGGATGGAACACGGTGGGCGGTCTGAGAACCGCTTACACGATGATGGGGCCACTTGAGGTTGAGGGAATAAGGGCGATGTGTATCTGTGTCCGTCATGTCGGATGGGTAGAACTTAGAAGAAGCAGAATATATGTCGGTGGATAGCGCGGTAGATCGAGCCTGAAGAGGAAACATTAACAAGATCAGAAGTCCCACCACGGTCCGATTCCTCCGCTGCGCCCGTCTGTGAACAGGGTCGAAAGCTTTTTGCCATCGTAGCTGATAAATCCAACGCGTCTGTCACGAGAACTAGTTACGTCTTGTCTATTGTAGTTTCTTGCTTGAGGGATTCCGGTATCAGGTAAGAAGGGGCTTAGACTTTAGAGCAGCTCGGCGCGCCCGCTCTTCTCGGGACGCCGACTTCCTCAGCGCGCCCCACCATGAACTGAATTTGATTTTCCAATTGTTCGGTTGGGAGGCCGCGGGGCACAAGTCAGATGGTAATACGGAAATTCCCCTGCCGGATTATCCCAGCTCATTCCGAAAGGCCGGTCGAATATCGACGAGGAGTCGCCGCTGGCCCGAAGCGGTGGTAAATTTGGTTCATTTATCGGCATGATGCACACACTGCCACAAATGACTCGGATACATTAATTTACCACGTCAGCAGCGACTGCCGGGTGGCCGCTGGACAGCGCACGCGCAGCCACCAAGTACTTGAATTCCGCCCGCCGAATTTGGCTGTAGAAGGGTCAATTCGATTCGCGCAGTTAATTTCGAACCTTTTTGTCCCTTCTGGTCCTTTCCATAATGATATAGTAGCAGCCAATCACCCGGCCGCCGCGTCGGCGACGTCTCCGCACGTCACGTCACGCGCGATGTGTCATGATATGGTGGGCTCGATTAGAAGTGCCGGCTAAATTCGAAATACTCCTACGCTCTGTTTCCCACCACGTCCACATCGCCCCGCTCGCTCGCCGTCGCCGCCGCCGCTCCTTCCCCTCTTCTCTTCTCTTCTCGGCGCCCCGCACACCCACGACGACACCCACCCACACCGACACCACCCACACCCATGCGCCCGCCCCCCTCTGCCTTCCCCGATGCGCATTTCGGGAACGACGACGACGACAATGCGAATGCGAATACCACTCTGACTGTAACAACACCGGCGCACGGCCACGGGCTGCGCCCCGCCTCTCGCGCGTATTGCGCGCGTGCGGAAGGACCATGGGTGCGTTTTTTGCCTGCTTTTTCTGGGGAGTTCTGGATTTGGATTTGGTGGGGGGCGGACGGGGGGCAGAGCACGGGAGTCGGAGGTCTCCTCTCCGTGAGGACGAGCTGTGGGCGCTGATTCCATGGGGGCCCAGGCTCCGCAGCTCGGTTACCGTTCGCCCACTACTCCATCTCCGTCTCCGGACGTGGAGCCTTCTTCCCACCCCGCTCTCGCTCGCCGTCATCGAGGCCATTGGCATTATACCTACCCCTGGCAGTCGCCCGATCGTGATCGTGATGCACGATGCGCGTTTTGCCCCCATTGCCAACAGATTGTGATTGTGATATCTATCTTCCGCCCCTCCGTCTTCCCATCTGTCTACCATTCCTCCGTCTATCGCGGTACTGATGCCTTTCTTGCGCAGGACGACCGCGAAGTGCGTATCTGTTTTCTGCGTTCTGTTCTGCTTCCTACCTTTGCTTGGCTTTCGCCTCGGATCATGTCTCTTGGCGTGGCTGCGGGCGCCGGATCTGTCTGGCTGTTTGTCTGGCGTACCGCGAGCGTGGGCGCGGACTCGGTGTCTTGGAGCGTCTCGGACCTTTTTGTATGCTTGCTTTTGGCCGCGAGGAGACGCACGCTCTGACGTTGGTCCGCGTCTGCTCCTGGCCGTGCGTTTTCGGGGTGCGTTTTCGGAGTGCGTGTGTAGGGGTGGTGGCGTTTGGGGGGACGCGGGGGGGGACGCGGACGTGCGACGCGTTGTTCGTGTCCGGGCGTGGCGTGGGCGTGGCGTGGCGTGGCGTCGGCAGCGTCTAGGGCCGGGGCGATGAGCGCCGGGGCCGGTGGTGGAGTGCGGTTGGCGCGTCCGCGCGTGGTGTCGCGCCACTGGCGAGGGTCGAGGGCCCGTGTGTGTGGGGGCGCGGGCGAGTATGGGGGCGGCTTCCCCGGGTAGACGCTCTTTGCCGCGGTATCTCGCGCGCGTGGGCGCGCGCGTGTAGGCTTCCGCGGTCCTTTCCGGGTAGAAGCGGCGCGCGTCGTCGAGCGCGGTTCGTCTGTGCTGGCTTTCGCGGGCCCGTGGTGTGCCCGTGTGAGCGTGTCCTCGGTCTCGTCGCCTCGGGCGTCTTGGGTACGCGGGCGCCGGGCAGAAGCGGGTCAGCGACGGTCGTGCTGCGGAGGTTGTGCGGCGCCTGGCGTGTGGGCGTGTTCTCCGCGGGTGGGGTCGGGCGCGTTCGTGTTGCCGTTGTGGGTGCACGTCCAGCCGGCGGCGGAGAGTTGTCCGCCCGGTCGCTTGGGTGGACGCGAGTCGGAGCGCGCAGGCCTGCTCGGGCGCGTCTACCGGCTACGCGGCTGCACGGCTGCGCGGTGATGCCACCGGTCGTGCTGCGGAGGTTGTGCGGAGGTTGTGGGTGTCTCATTTGAGGCGAGCTCGCGTGCGTGTTAGGGGTGTACGTCCAGCCGGCGGCGGAGACTTGTCCTTCCGGTTGGTTTTGTGGCAGCGGAGGAAAGCGGAGGCGGAGGCGGTGTGATCCCGCGCAGGGGCAGGGGCCCGGTGGGCCTGGGACGTCAGTGGCGTCATGTGCGTGCCTGCCGACGCGCCCCCCGCCGTGAGCCTGTATCCTACATCTATTGCTTGTTATATCCTACATCCTCCATTATGCGTCTGCAGCGTACACCCTCCACGATGCTGATGCGTTTCACCAGACACACCTCGCGCACATACTCCCCACACCGCGCGACCCTCCCCGAGCTCCCTGCCGAGCTCTGGATCCTCATCCTCGAATACTCGACGTACCCCTCCCCCTCCGCCGAGCCCGCCCCCTCGCTCGAGCTCGCCTCCTCCTTCCTCTCCCCGGCGCTCACCCCCGCGTCCCTCGCGCCGCGCCTCGCGCACTACCGCCGCACGATGCGCCACAAGCGCAACCTCACGCTCGTCAGCAAAAAATGGCACGGCTACGCGCAGCCCGCGCTCTACGCGTTCGTCTGGCTCGCGCGCTCCGCGCAGGCGACCGCGCTCGCGCTCACGCTGCTCTGCCAGGCGTGCTGCCTCCCGCCCGGCGCCGCCCCCGCGAGCGCGGGCCGCTTCATCCGCCGGCTGCACATCGAGACGCCCGCGCTCGAGCGCTGCGCGCCCGCGGACCTGCGCACGATCCTCGACTACGCGCCCGCGCTCGAGGTGTACTCGGACTACCGCAGCGTGCGCCGCGGCGTGTACGAGCCGGGCGCGCTGTTCGCGGCGCTCGCGCAGGGCGGGGGGCTCAGAAGGCTGAGCTGGACGAACTACGACGACCCCGCGCTGGTGGGGCTCGGGCTGGGGCTCGGGCTCGGGGTCGGGCTCGGCGTGGGGCACATGGGCGGAAGGCTCGAGTACCTCGAGCTCAACTTTGTGTCGTCGGCCGTCGCGCTCTCGGGGGCGGGCGCGGCGGGGGCGAGCGAGTGCGCGCTGCCGGGCGCGGGCGGCGGGCTCGCGCTGCCGGAGCTGCGCACGCTCAAGGTGACGCTCGACAACGCGACGTTCGCGGTGCTGAGCACGTGGGCGCTGCCCGCGCTGCGCAACCTCTCCGTGCTCAGCGCCGACTTCTCGTACGCGTCCGCGGGCTTCCGCCGCTTCTTCGCTGTGCACGGCGCGGGGCTGCGGCAGCTCGAGCTGGGCCACTCGTCCGCGTGCATCGAGGAGCACTACCTCACCGCGCCGCGCGCGGCCGCCGCCGGCGCGGAGGGCGCGCACGGGCTGAGCCTCGCGGCGTGGTGCCCGCGCCTCGAGGAGTTCGTGTGCAGCGCGGACGCGGCGTGGAACTGGGAGCACCCGGACTGGATCGCGCCGCACCTGCTGCTCCCCGCGCACCCGACCGTCGCGCTCATCGGCGTGCGCGGGATCGACGCGCGGCTGTGGGACGACTACGCGCGGCGCGGCGGGGAGGGCGCGTTCTTTGGGCTGCGGGAGCAGGTGGAGAGCCTGCTCCGGCGGGAGGCGTTCCCGAGGCTGCGGTACGTGCGCGATATGAGCGAGGGGAGCGACTTGATGCGACGGGGGGTCGTCGGGCTGCAGGGGGGCGGGGTGGCGGGGGGCAAGGGGCAGGGGGACGAGCGGGTGGTAAGGTTTTGGGAGGGCGTGTTGGGAAGGTGTCGGGAGGAGGGGGTGTGGTTGGAGGATTGGCGCGGGTGGAACGTCACGGGGGGGAGCCTGCGGCGCGCGCGGATGGCGCTAGGCGCGGGGGCGGCGGCCGGGGCGGCGGCGGGGGCGGCGGCGTAGCCGTGGACATTCGTTTGCATTCCTTCCTTACCCTCCCTTCCTGCGCCCCCCCTTTCATATTTCGTGTTTTTTTTTTTTCGTTTTCTCGCTGCTCTCGTCTTCTCATCTCGTCTCGTCTCGTCCATCGCATACCACCGTCACATACATCACATCTACATTCTTCATCTCCATCTCACCACGTCTACATCCACATTGACATCACATACGCACATTCTTTTTCTCTTTCTCTCTCTCTCCGCGCCGTCCCTGCGCCTCCTGACTCCTGACTCCTCATCTGCGAATCATACCATCGTACATACACCACACCACATACTTCACACCTCCGCGCGCCGCACGTACATATGTTACATTTACATGTAGGATCCACGGATATTCCGAGTTTTTGGGTTCCATTCAGTCACATGAAGATTCAAGCTTCAAGACTCAAGACTCGCGCACTCATCAAGATCTAAACCGCCCACGGCCAGTTCCCCGCTGCATCTATCTATCTATCTGTCTATCTGCAGGCTTCTGGCCACTCGGATCCGTCCATCTTCTATCTGCCACAACCGCACCCGCACCCGTACAGATCCGCACCCGCTATGGCTAGCGTTTGCCACGTCACGGAGGCTGCAGGGCTCCGTGTGGGGAAGTGGGATTTGGCTCCCACGGTTTTGTTAGCAAGGCGCCGAGCTTGTCGGGAATGACGCTGCGTACATCTTTCGTGTCGCAGGTGCCTGAGGTTCGTCGTGCGATTCGTACACATTCGTCAGATGATACAGTTCCGGGAGCGATATTCTCTGACCTCGTTCCGAGCCCGCATTGATATTGATATTTTACAGTTTTACTCATGCCGGGCATCCGGAATCCTCAAGCTTGCTTATCAGCGGACGAAGTTTGTTCTCCTGAGCTTCGAACTGCGGTGAGCCGCTGCTGCGCTGGGTAGTTCTATGAATATTGACGTACGTGCGAAAAATGGTCGGTATGTTTCTCAGATGTCGCCACGGTGAGCGGATCTTTCGGGGCGACGCTTATAGATTCCTGGTTAAAGCCACTAAACACTGTTAATTTTGCGACAGTGATGCGGACGAAAATGTAATGCCTGCAAGTTGTTCAATGTTCGGTCTGTGTTCTAACTCCATCGATATCTGCGCAAGCGAAGCAGGACGCAAGGGAGGGTTTGTTCTGTTGAGACTAAACATTTAACGTTCAACTTCAACAAGTAATTTCAACTTTAGTTCAACCTCACTTAAACTCACTGGTCGACAGAGATATATTGTCAAACTCCTTCCCGGGCACCACAAAATATACGATTTACACTTTCAGCTCGCGCATCCCAACGAAGAGCTCGAACGCAACCTCAGCGGACTACTGGCCTCACAAGCAACGGCAACTGAGACCCCACCTCAGGGTAACCTTTCACCATCGGGCGCACCACGATTGCGTTGCTTTTCTTCCCAATGTCGGCTGCTGGCACCGCGAGCTCGAATTCGAGCCCGCGGACAAGCGTGAACAGCAGCGCCTTCGTCCTGCAGCCGCCGATTTAGGTTTAGGACATGCAGTTGGGCGAGGACTCACTCGACGAGCGAGAATCTGAACCCGATGCAGCCGCGGGGGCCGCCGAGGAATGTGAGCATGTGGCCCCACACACCAGGGATCGTGTTCGACGTGGGCGTTCCCTCCCACCGCGCCGGCCTGGAATCAGAATTTAGACAGGTGAAGCGGGTCGGCAGCGGGCTGTCGGACACGCACCTGAACTCCAGCGCGTCAGGGCCCCAAATCTCCTTGTCGTGGTTGATCGCAGTGATCGGGATCCGGAGTTCATCGCCCTTGCGGATCCTAGAGTGGCTCCAGGTGAGGCTACGGAAAAATGTTGGACTAAATACGGACCGCAGGCTCTCGTGCACAATTCCGTTGGTATCAGTTACGGGAGTACCAAGGGGCACAATGTCGTCCTGCATGGCCATCCGGCCTGAAATTACATCTTATGTTCAGGAATATGGAAGGAAGGTTCCGCATATCCTCACCGGTGACAGGGACGGGCGCGTACAGCCGCAGGGTCTCTTTCACAACACATTCGAGATATGGAAGCGAATTCAGGTCATCCATGGTCGGGTTTTCCGTCGAAATAGTTAACAGTTCTTCCCGGAGTCGCGTCTGCGCGGGGATGTTCTGTGTCAGCGCGAACAACGCCCACGTGACCGCGGTGCTGGAGAAATCGGTCAGAAATGGCGAACGGAGCACTTCTAATCCTCGCTCACGATGTGGTTTCATGGCCCGCGACTAGGAATGTGGGGACCTCTATGTTGCGGGGGGTTTTCAATTCCGGGAAAAACGCGGTCGGGGGCGACTCACGCGCAATAACATCCTCATCCGACAGCCGCTGGCTCGCCGGGATCTCCTTCGACGTATTCGCACGCACCAGGAGCGTCAGAAGATCGCGGCCGCGCCCCGTGTCAAACGTCCCGTTCTCTGCAATCTCCCGCTTGCTCTCGGCCAAGAGCCGCTTCCCGATGCGCATGATCGTCTCCTGCGACTCGCGGACGGTCTTGTCTTGCCTGCTTGGCTGAATTTATCCTACATCACTCTACCTGGCGGGGGAATGAACTAGAGGACCTACGATCTCGATCGCGCGGAATACAGGGAACATGAATTGGAGCCTGCGAAAGAAGCTCAGCCCGGTCTCGGCCGTAAACACGGCGTCGAAGGCCTGCGCGAGCTCGTCGGGCGTCTCATGGTCCTCTGTGCCCAGGGCATTGATCCGGTAGTTAAAGCCTTGGACGCCAGTCAGTTCGTTGCAGTGGGTTTGGCGGGAAACAAGGCACCTGCAAGGCCGATAATATCCAGGGTGGCCTTGCTCAGCCACGAGAGAGCCTCTACGCGCACAACCCCGCCATTCTTGGCCGCCTGTCCAGCCCAGATGTCCCGTAACTTGACAGGATGGCATTTTTAATCGCGCCAATCACTGGGTGCTCGAAGGAGATACTCACCTGAACCGAGGTATTCACGAAAATGCTGGTTAGCTCACGGACCTGCGGTGCGCCGAACGCCGGGTTCTACAACAAACGGGGAAGATGAGATTCACATTGCACATGGATGGCCGTACGTACCATGATTTTACGCTGGAAATATGTTGTTAATATCGTTGCATGGATCCAGCGGACAGACTGACCTGCTGTTTGTGAACATCGCCTTCCACGACGAGGATTCCTACATGCGGCAGCGGCCTTCATCCCCGGGAAAAAGGCGGGCACAAAAACACCGACCTGGACCGACAATGCGCCCGAGACTGATCCGTGCGGCGGGAGATTTCTGGTAGATGTGTGTGTGTGAGAGGAAGTGATGGATCGCCTTGGTATCAGCGGTATACAATTGCGATTTCCCCTAACCGTCCCGCTTAAGACTTTATGTCAAGTGAACCCATCCACGACTCACAAACAGGGTGTGTGTTTTCATGGTCCGACCATATTCCGCAATCCAGCCCAATTCTAGCCCCGAGATCTCCTGAGGATACGGGCATCACCACTGCATGCGCGACTTGTAAAATCTAAGAACACCCACATCGTTAAAGAGATCTTTCAAGTTCCCAAAGAACCAGTGCGTGGACGGCGGGCCAGACAGATTTCGGATCGGTGAGGTGACTTCGTGGTAGATTGCCTTAAAAATCTGGTAGACTGCGTAGGCGCCGAGGGTGCCAAATAGCGACGCGAGGACTTTCAGGAGCATGGTGGTGTGAGTAAAAAGCGCTCTGGGTTGTACCTTTTAAGTTGTCGCGTGCCGTCATATGTTACTTATCCTGACCTTTCATATCGGAGCGGCAATGCGCATGAGCGGAAACGCGGAAGGAACACACTGCGCTTTGTCAATGTCAATGTCCCGAGTCATTACAAAACTGATCATCTCTGCTGACTCTTCCGGCTATACGCGTCGTCCGCCGAGCAGTTGGCCGATGATTGCCGCAGCGAATTCCAGACCCAGTCGGCGACTGGGTCCCACACTAGTGGTCCTGCCATTAACCGTTCTTTAATGAGATACTTCTGGTTTGTTGGTGCTAGTATCTGCCGCAAGCCGCGTACGAGGCGGCACTCATTGTGCTGCGGCCGCGTAGCTCTTTGCACAGCTACCGCGTTAACCGTTCTTTAATGACATCTCCATTCTCTTCCCTTTACTCTCGAGCTTCACGTTGTCTTTCGGACTCTTTCCGTACCCTGTCCCAGAACTACGCACTACTACGCAAACTGCGGCGCGGAAGCCAGGAACTGCGCCGCAAATTCCCACCATGGCAGAAACCCATGATCCATTCTTCCCCCATACAGGTCATCCCCTTCGTCCTCTCTGTGTTAAATCTCCAGTTAGTGCCATTTCTCGCACTCTGGCCGCAATTCCTGATGCTCTTCCACTACGCCAGGGTTCAGAGCTGTAGATTTCAGGCCGGATTGGGGACTTTGAGCTTAACATACGAATCTCATGTGCAAATCAAGTGCGAACAGAATAAATAATTGCGCAGTTCAACGAAGTTCATATGTGATAAATCTACCACTACGCCGCAGCAGCCTACGTTTGTTAAACTGCGGCCACGTAGGTCGTCTCTGGAGTATAAAGGACCCTGCATTAACCGTCTATTCTGTCCTCTCCCACCTGCCATCAAGTTACCATGGTTCCTTATCCTCGCACTCGCACTCTCTCTGTCAGCGCAATCCAATTTTTTATTGGCCGCAATACTCTTGCAAGATATTACATTCAAGATGTTTCAAGACACATTGTTGTTTCCCTTTGATGAATCGTGCTCCTAGTGGAATTTGTTGCATCCATTGGCCTGTCCCAAGCTCCTGCACACTCCCTCTCCGCAATCTGCTCTCCGCAATTTGGGAGCTTTCAATTAACGCTCGGAACCGTGGATTATGTAGCTCTGGGACGATTAGGGGAGGGGCGAACATCCGGAGGGTGAGCAATATGTTTCAACCAATTCATTTCCCACTTGAATTGAGTCTTTTCGGACCATGTTTTTTCAACCATATATCAATAACCATATATCAATGGTCTGAGCGTTGGCATGTAGCTTCATCTTCCGACCCTCGCAGGTACACGGAAGCTGTCCACCACATTGATGACGAGAACACATGGAGATACCTCATAACTGGATAAGCACATTCCGGCCGTATCTTTCAAATGTGCTGAAATGTACCGAGCTTTCTCCGCCATAGATTCGTCCGAACAGCGAGAAATAACTTTGCCCAATCGGTTGGCGCCGCTGGTGCGCTCAAAATTGACCCTACCCCGCCTCGATAACCGCCTACACCTATTTATCACATTCTCAATTTGAACATATATTCGAGTGACCTCCGCCGCCGCGCCGGAGCGAAGCGAAGGCATATCTTGTTTAGTTTAAAAAAGTATGTGCATGCTCAATTGATGTCCTACAAATATTCTATGCCGTTCCCGTGTTCCGCTTGCGTGCTTGAGGCTTAACTGAGTTGACGTGCTAACCTTATTTCGTTTTTTAGCGTTCCTTTGGATCTACGGCGGCGAGCTGGACGTTTCGACCGAAACCTGCGACCGTGAGCTTGTCCAGAGGAATTCTAAGAGGCCCAGGGGCGATGGTGTATATACTAGTGCCTGTACACCGGGAAAATCCCTGGAACCGGCGTTCATGAGTTGGACCGTGCCGTGTAATGCTACCTACCTACCTACCTACCCCCGGATTGTCCGACTGCACTCTTCATGCACAATTGGATTTCGATTTGACCCAAATTCCGCAAGCCTACGCAACACGAGTCTTCCCTAGGGCTCAAAGATATATTCAAGATGATGCTATGAGTGTGCTGCGTCTCGGGGTTCACCATTCTCTCGGTGCCCTCAATCTCAGTGTCTCCCGCCTCGACGCTCTAAGCGCTGCCAACTTCCAAGTCGAACGCACCAATCCTTCTGTGTTTTAATCCCTTTCGGTGTAATTCAAAGATATTCCCAACTGCGAATCACGTCCCCCTACACAACGGTTGCTGTCCTTGAATATCTACCGAGGTGATCACTATAATTCCGGATAGTCTTGCGGACAGACTCTGCCGTGATACATCGGCCAGCCAACTGAATGTTGGAAATACAAACCGAAGTACAGCCGCCGGACCCGGCGGCTATCGGGCGGAACTTACTTCTGCCCAGTTTGACTCATACTGACTCGTATGTGACTCTCGTAGAATTATGACTCACTCATGTATGACTCACCTCAGCAGTATATAAGTAGCCTGGATTCCATAGTATGAATCAATCTGAAGTCCCCACTTCTCTGTATTCTCAATATATTTGTTCAATACTGAAGAGCCAACCGCAAAACATTCACAGGTTCCCCGCGGGCCGATTTTCGTGCTTCAAGTAAGTTCAGCTCTGTTCAACCTCAATCTCTCAATCTTTCCCTGACAACGCGTTACGGATCGTGACCTTCGTGCCGTAGGAGTCCGAGAATTTCATTATCATTACTCTCCCTGCAGCACCAATTGCACCTCTCTGGTTGACACAGGGCTGATGTGACAATATTCTGTCTTAACCTACATGCAATTTATCGTGTGCCCGTCCAAATTAAGATTCAACTGCACCTGTACCTTGAGAGCTGAGATTCTGAGAAACCCCCTGCGCCGGAGCGAAGCGAAGGCATATCTTTTTTACAGTTGATTTACGGCCGGCCAGTCCCCACAGGTTGTGAGCGCCTCAAGAGCGTCTTGTAATAATTGACTCCCTGGAATGGTGTGTGCTCCACTGTAACTAATCGGACATTACTACCTGTTTGTCTTCGGTAGACTCGTTGTTAATGTTGTGGACCATGCGAGTATAATATCCCCCCCCCCCCCTCACCAAAGACAAAACCCAAATGAGAATGCATGACCATGCGTTGCCACGCGTGGGATGCGTTTTCACGCACTTTCCAGTTGTTCCCCGTTTTGGACCTCAGTGGACCGTCGGACCGTCGGACCGTCGAGTGGGCTTGCGTGGCATTGCGTAAGGTGTCGTGCACACAGCAATAATGTCTCACTTGCTGCCCACGCGTAGTCCATTGATCAGCGGCCGGCGATCAAGGTTTAACTTTGGTCGAACAGAGCGAAAATCAAGCGAAAATCAAGCGAAAATGTATTGTCTCCGATTTAGCTCAATATCCCGCTGACTTTAGTGTGGGGTGAAATCGTATCCCGCCTTGTTGAACAGGATTCCTCACCTCGGAGCGTACGTTGACGTGTTGCGGGAACAGGGCAGGCCAATACAAATTGAACATTGGACTCCGGAGTTCAGCGAAGTCTTTTTCCAAGCACGGGTGGGCGAATAAAGGTAAGCGCGCGCCGCCTACTGTCGCCTTCAACGACGTCCACCGGTCCCAAAAATTTGAATCGGCCCTTCTGAAGTGCTCGACAACGGAGACTTCGGGACTTCTGTCCGAGCGAGTAGCCCTGCGCGTTCCCATCGCGGCGCGGGAGGTGAAGATTGCCGAGAGGGAGCGTGTGGACTTAGGGCTCCCGCTTACAGCCGCTCTAGCATTGAATGTACTTATCCGATTGACTTAGTTTTTGGATATGCCACAGTTGGCAACATTAGGTCGGGGGTTTCGTGCCCAGATTGTACAAATATGTCCTTGTTCAAAAGCTTTATGGTATTCAAATCAAGCCAATATTATGTTCCATGCCAGATGTTAAGAATATATTTAAATCATAATCTGGGGAAAACACCCCCTATGCAATGCATGTAGGTATGGCATATTCAAAATCCAAGACAATCGAATCAGTGTGTCTAACGCTAGAGCGTCTGCTAAGCGGAAGCCTTCAAAATTTCCAAAAACGGCAATTCCCACGGTTTCACCACATTTTCAAACGTCACCCCCTCCGGAATGGTAATCCGAATCGATTGGTCCCACTGTCAAGGGAATCGGCTAAGAATTGAGTTCAGTAGAGCTGATATATTCAAAACATACAAAAACATAACAAAATGGGCCGCACCCTAAGTTCGGCAAAGAGCTGTAAAATCAAGTCCTTCCCGTGATTATAAACTTGAACTACCACCAGAAGACTGTAAATATTGCCTATACAGTGTAGAATTTGGCTCCGGCGGGGACTTTCCAGGCAAGGTGATTGCAAAGAGAAGTCAGGACTGTTAGGCCCGGTTACAAACCAGTGGGGAATGTGCTATAACTAGGCTAGCTTTATAGACTTGGGTAATAACCGATAGATAAGGAATATCAAATAAGTAGGGTGGAGGCATAGCAACGGATTGGATGACTCGCGGATTACCGCATGGGTAGATAACGAACCGCATGGTAAAGATATGGCCAAGCTTGTAAATCCAACATACAGTTCCCTGAAATTATATTTCAGCCGATGAAAGTTTCTGGTCCACCCAATCAACCCGTTCAACCTGAGACGACAGCTCAAAAAGCGGTCTGGCAGCTTTCCACAGCTCGAACGCCTCTAGGATGTCCCCCTGTCTCTCGCGAATCTCTCCGATCCGAGCCAAACAATCTCCCCTCCACTGATGCACGTCCATGAAGGTAAACCCTTCCAACGCAACTGTCAAGACACTATGAGCCGTTTCGTCATCGCCTTGCGCGACAAAAATCTGTCCCAAACAATGCATAGCCTTCATGCTCGCAAGCTTGTCCTTCGTCTTCGTTGCATAACTGAAGTACGCCACTGCCCACGAAAATGTAGTCGAGACATCGTACATCCCAAAGCTCAGATTTGCAAGCCGCTCGATGCAGAATATAACGCCTTCCAGGTAGGTATTCCAGGACGACTGGACGCATTTTCCGAACATCTGCCTTGCCAGGTGCACTCTCCCCTGGTGGAGGTACAGATCCGCGAAGGCCAGGTCGCACTGGACGACCACGCGCGGGTGTGCAGACGACTGTTTGAAGTGAGCCTTGCAGCTCTTTAGGCTGGACCGAACGGCCTCCAAATTCGCCCCGGTCGCAGTATCAATCAGGGCGATGTTCAGGCGGGAAAACCTGGTGGTATATGTCTCGGGCTGCCCGGGAGCAACATTGGTCGCAATAGACATGTGGATTTCGCGAGCTTGTGCGTATTCGGTCTTCAACCAATGGATCTCTGCCTCGTCCTGTTTTGCTATGAGGTCCAAGCGGCCACCTTGGAGACCACAAGTTTCAAGGAGATCCCTGCCACTTTTGCTGAGATCCTTTGCGTAGTGGAAGTTTCCCAAAGACATCTGACAGTTTCCCAAAGACATCTGACAGCTAGGCTGTGTTTGCAAGGCGCGCGCCTGGCCAACAATGTCGCCCAAATACTCTGCGTACTGCTGGGCTCTCAGCGCAAAGCTATGTGCTTCAGAAGGGCTTTCCGTGAGGTTCAGGATGTTTGCTATGTTGAAGAGGACCTGGCGCCCCTCAATTGTCGGGTTTGGCATCTCGTTCGCTTTTTGCAATGCGAGGTGAGAATACTCCTGGGATTTTGCCATTTGGCTGTGTCTGTAATAGTACACCCCCAGAGCACTATACCACTTCACTATGAATTATTAAGCCTCTAAGTTGGATGGGAAACGGAGCGGATGTTTTACCTTGTTCCAATAGTTCTGAATGTTGAAAATGCCGAGTTCCAAGCGCGATAAAGCTGTCCAAATCCTTGATCGGCCCGACAGCAAGATCAAGATGCTGGATAAGATAGTAGGCATAAATTGGATCGTCCTGCCAGCGCTGAATTCTGTCCGAGAGTGTGGACAGGAGATCGGGCGGCAACACTCGGTTTGTCTGCAGACAAAAGTCGAGCAGATACATGACACTTTGCAGAATGAGCAGCTCATCTGGACACTGCGAATTCATGCCATCCAGCAGAAGTGCAGTGAGATTTCCCAGGTTTGCGGAGATTTGGCTGATCATATCCTCCGTGCGTAGAATGCTGAGGTTGCCCCAGATTTGGAGGATCCTCTGGAAATGCTGGCGAAGCGCGAATTTCGAGCTGGGGCCCGGAGGATAGACGCTGCCAACATGTTCTCGAATAGGGACGAGTACTTTGAGCCGTTGATCGCTCCCAGTGTATGCTAAGGACGTTCGTATCAAAGTCGCCTTGGAGGCGAGAATATTCGGGATCGGGAGGCGGCTTTGAACCAGATCTGCATCCAGCAGGCCGTCGGGCAACATGGAGAGGAGGCTCAATAGATCCTGGGCCTCCGTTGTCATCCGAGAGCTGGTGAAGGATAACATGATGGATATGTCGAGACTGGATTTTTTATCATAGCCATCCGACAAAAGCCGCGTGCTCTCTGTTTTCCAACGGTCAAGTGTCTTTTTACAGCCTTCGTATGCAGCAATCCCAGCTATCAGGCTGACGGCAAGAGGAAGGTTTCCTGTAAACTCAAGCAGTTCTTTGACACTGGTCTGGTCGTGGCCAGCATCCGCAATGTCTGCAAAGGTTTGAAGAGCGGCTTCATCCGTGAGCGGTTTCAGGGGCCCCAAAAAGGGCCGGGTCCATTTGACCTTCCCCGGGCGCTCGGCCCCTCTCATCGTAACCTGCATTCAAAAATCAACAGCTAGCAGACACCGAAGAAATACAAATACCAGTATTGCCAAATGAGGGACTTCTGACAGGAGAGAGAGAAATTCTTCTACCTCGGCCCGTAAGTTCATTGGCTCCCAAGGTGTTTCAAAATTATCCAGAACCAGCAGAGATGGAGGGCTATGAGCAAAATGGCTGGCAATCTTCTTGGTCAGGTTCGCGCCCTGTTCACATCCGACATGTTCCGAAATACTTCGTGCAAGGTCAGAACAGGACGCGATCGAATGACACGCCACAAAATATCTGTAGGAATATTTTGCTGTGACTTGGGGGTGGTGCAGAGCCGCTATGGCAAGGCTGGTTTTCCCCATCCCTCCAGTTCCAAGGATGGTAACGCGAGCATCGTGGCTCTTCAAGATGTCAACCACCTCCCGAAGTTCGGACTCACGGCCATGGAAGATCTGGGGTGAGGATGGTAGCATGGAAAGGGATCCTGTGCTGCAGAATAGTTAAAAAATGAACGTGATGCCAGGCTCCAGCATGTGCACCTGCTACCGAGGCTTGATAAGGTCCCAGTTACCTGTTTGAGATGAGTCCGACACATTGTACAACACAATATAGACACCGACTGAAACCGAGTGCTCCGAGTTTGTAAGCTCTGGGTGGGTAGCAATCAACTCCAAAAGCTCTTCGTGTCTTTGCTTTGCGTCCTTCTCCAATTCGGATATCTTGGTCGTGACCGACATATTAGTATGAACCTGTTTATTTGAATATGAGTTGAATTAAGATGCAAGGGGCAGTAATCCACTGACGCTGAACATCGCAATGGCATGCTGAAGTTCATCTCTGCATGCTGCCAATCGCGAAGCATGGTCCAGATGCTTGAAGAGCCTCTTGATCTTGCCCATTCCCTGTTGGCCCTTCACGAACGTGTAGATTCTCTGCAGTGTCCTACGCAAAGAATGTATCAGTCGGGAAGTTTTAAAATGTTGTCGACTTACTCGGTAAACTTGGCAATATCATACAAGATAGCCGGTGGAAGGACTCCATCCGTTTCCGAGGTAGAATACAGGCTGATGATTGCACAGAGAATCTCGTGAATCTGCTCAATCATCTTCATCCAGTCGGCTGTGTCGGACTTGATGGACTAAGGGATGTAATCAGCGTCGCGTGGAAAGGCTAGAAGGATCCACCCGTGCCTCGATGGATTTAAAAATTGCCTGGCTCAACGCCGCTGTGGTGCCTAGGAATGGAATCCCCTGTGAAACCGCAAGCTCTTTGGTAGTCGAAGCGGCCAAAGTAGCATATTGGAGGAGGCTTTGATAAGCTGACGGCTGCATCGCGGGGAGCGTCCTTGCTGCTCGCCGGAGCACCATGCTATATATACTGCTCGACAATTGAATTTGCCTTTGGAGAAACGCAACTAGCCATTCTCCATATGGCTTCGCTTCCGGTGGTGAGCATGGCTGTGAAGAATTTGTATTGATTCGTCTATTCCATGGACTTGATGCGCCGTCCGAATAACGCTGGCCATCTGGTAAATCTGCAGAAAATGTCCCTATTGGGAGGAACAAGACCCGAAACAGGACCCGACTTACGTTCGCTTATTCATGATACTTCCTTTTAAGTACTTGTATCGGTCTCAGACGGGGTTTAATTTGTCCGATATCCCCACTGCGTCAAATGAAGGATGAGAATCGGCTTGAAATTGTTTGCTGTATACCCCAACCCCATGGGATCGTGCGTCGTCGATTCACCATCGTGGAGGCCCTCGCCGGAAACAAGTATGCCAATTCCAGAGCCCACCCGAGAAGATCGCAAACACGAATGGTACGCCACATGACGCGTAGGACTCGCAGACTTTGGACACGAGGAGTGAGCAGAAGAAGATCAAAAATCACACTCGGGGATCTTCGGGGATTTGACCTAGTAGATTTGAGCGTCGGCACGAGTTGCAAAGTCCATCCTGGCGGCTGATTTTGTCGTGGGATTGGATGGCCACTTTGAGGCAAGACCATTTTGCAGCTGGCCAGGTTGCTCAAGGATGCTTATCAGCGATTCCGGGAGGAGTGGTCAGGAATAGTGCTGCCGGAAGTTGAGTTGAGCTGACCTTAAGCTCGGTAAGTTTCAAACTCAGACGAGCTTGAGGCGTGATCAGCTTGAGCCCGCTCAAGGCGATCACACCACATTTTCCATATTTGGTTACACGGATCAAACATGCCGTTCGCGCGCGCCCCGCATTTCGTTCTGTGGAATAGAGAGCCCTAGGCCAGGAACAGCCTCAAATGGTTTAAGTATGCAGAAATATCTGCGACATCAATTAAACTGCTGCTGCTAAAGTATACTTGATTAAAATTACGACTACTGTTCAAACGAAACAGATCGTCCCCACCCCTCGTAAGACGAGTCTATTAAAGCCATGAGCTCGGAGATTTTTCCGCCCGAAAAGAGCTCCTCAACGACGGTAGAGGGTATATCAATGACCGATAACTCCTCCTCCGTACACACTAAACCTTCTGTAAAGGTCAACCGGTCCCCGCGGAACATGAATTTGAGGAGTTGTAGAGGCGGGGGCACCCGGTAGACTAACGGCACACTGATGGTGCTCCGCTATTTATACATTTGGCGCGTCAACAAACAGTCGCGTCTGTGGACGTTAGTGTACGCGTCTTGGAGTGTTAAGCGGGAGCGCGTAATGCGCCAATCACTCCATAGTTTCCAGGCACGGTTTCATGTTCAATTTGGGTCCAAGATGCCTGCAGAGGCCAGTCTAGAGGGCTAAATACGAAGGACGGCGGGAGGAGGGCGGGAGGAGGGCGGATATGGAAGCGCTGTCCAAGTTTGGACAGGGAAGCGCATCGAGCTTGAGGCAGCTCAAGTCAAGTTGATGCATCAGTCGCTTAAGCTGCCCAATTAGGCAAGGCCTAGAGGCGAGCTCCAAATCAACTTGAGCTGGCTCGAACTTCCGGCAGCACTAGTCAGGAACCATCACCAACACCAAATTTGGCGGACGCATCTGACCTCGGCACCGTCGGCACGCTCGGCGTCTGCCGATAGTCCAACTTCGAATCCAGCTAGAGCTGTCGGCGAACAGAGCATATTGCAAGAAATATGCTCCGCCAAATTTTACCACCACTTCCGGACGAGGCCCGAGAGACCGAAGAGCGTGCAAATGCGGACGGAAATGTAACATCAATAATTACTCAATTGCAACCAGTTCCACGAGATATCGATTTGTCATCACCGGATCCGAGTCGCTGGGATTCGTGGACAATTCGTGGAGGAATGCGCGCGTCATACCCAAGCCGCCTGGCTCGGCTTGGGCGGCGGAACTCTCAAGTACAAATCGATCCTTTCGCTCCTCTTCATCTCCCGGAATGTCCAACCCATCCGCAACGTACGTCCGCCTCGGAGAGGCTGGCCTGCGCGTCTCTGTCCCGATTGTGAGGTACTATCCCTGGATCTACGCCGATCTTAACAAATACGTCAGGTCGGATGCATGAGCATGGGGACGTCAAAGCTGAGCGTACGTATCCCATTGGACGCCCGAAACCCGGGCTGAAGCGCCCGCAGCCGTGGATCTTAGATGAGGAACCCTCGCTTGAAGTCCTGAAGGCCGCCTGGGACCGCGGGCTCACGACATTCGACACCGCGAACATCTATTCCAACGGCGAGTCGGAGCGCATCCTCGGGACGTTCTTGAAGAAGGTGCGTCCACACCACAGCCCCCGGGCATCGCTGACGGCGCGCAGTACAACATCCCGCGCGGGAAGGTGGTTATCGCGACGAAGTTGTTCCACATTGTGCTCGACGACATGACCAAGATGGGGTTCATGCACCCCGAGCTACGCGAGACGCGCGACTACGTCAACCAAGACGGCCTCTCGCGCGCGGGGATCTTCAACGCCGTCGAGGCGTCCCTGCGGCGCCTTGACACGCCGTACATCGACCTCCTGCAGATCCACCGCTTCGACCCGCGCGTGCCCGTCGCGGAGACGATGCGCGCGCTGCACGATCTCGTCGTGAGCGGCAAGGTACGCTACATCGGCGCGAGCTCGATGCGCGCGTGGCGTTTTTCGGAGATGAACCACGTCGCGGAGAAGAACGGCTGGACGCAGTTCGTCAGCATGCAGGGCGAGTATTCGCTGTTGCAGCGCGAGGAGGTGCGGATTGCGCCGTGCATAGTTTTCACTGGTCCGCTGACACAGTTGCAGGAACGCGAGATGATCCCGTACTGCAAGGCGCACGGGATCGGCCTGATCCCCTGGGCGCCCCTTGCGGGCGGCGCTCTCGCACGCCCGGCCGGCAAAGAAACCGTGCGCTCTGAGAGCGGGAAGGGCACAGCCTTCGAAATGAAATTGACGGACGCGGACAAGACGATCGTCGGCCGCGTGCAGGAGTTGGCAGAGAAGAAAGGGTGCAGCATGTCCCAGATCGCGCTATCCGTACGTCCTCCTTTGCTTCACCGCATTTTCTACCAGCGCTCAGCACATTCCCCAGTGGATCAAGCTCAAAGTCGACTCGCCCATTGTCGGGGTCTCGTCCGTGCAGCGCGTGGAACAAGCCGACGCCCCGCTGGTTGAATTAACGTCCGAGGAAGTGAAATATCTGGAGGAACCGTGAGTCGTTTCTTCTCGGTCGCGAAATGAAGGCGGGTCTGACGTGCGCTGGTTGGAAGATATGTCCCCAAAGCAGGACCAGAGTAGTATAGGCGGCTATCAACAGTTGAGGTGTGCGGCGCGGGGCGGATACGATATGCAAAGATGATGTGATCATGTACTTGGTTGAATCTGGACAACAGTGAGTTCACCCCAAGTCCGGGGTTTCACTCGCTCCGGCTCTGCATCCCGGTTCATGTAAGGGCCCTCACGAGCTAAGTGGGAAAGAGAGGTCAGCATCGAAGGTGCGAGACAAGGACAAGTATGGACGCACCGGAACAGAAAACCCTTGAACCAGGCTAAAGATACAGGAACTGAGAAGAGTTAAAAAGGATCTCGTGCTGCAATCGTGCTGGGTACTGACACGATGACATTCGACCGTCCAAATAATTAGATTGATGAGATTCTAGGACCTCGGGAGGAACGTGATCCCTACCCTCACATAGCACCGCCCCGAGTGCGGTATAATCAACGTCGCTCAAGCGACTGGTCACTGAATAATTCTTAGGCCCCAACAGCGGGGGGAGATTGCACCCCCTTGAGAATGTTTAAGTAACGTTGCTCGCCACCGGCGCGGTGGGCAGAAAAAATAACCCAATCTTCTGTTCGAGTTGAGAAAGAAGTAACTCGAGTTGGAATTATCTATGAGGAGGGCATGTTTATGTCCCGAAATATTCATTTCACGTTCCACATTTGGTTCGGCATGGAGCCGTAGGAATTCGGATGCTGTCGGCTAGCTTCGGCAAAAGACAACCAAGAAGGCAAGCGCGCAGCGCGCAATTCTCTCGCCTGCACTTGGCCTGCGCTGTAAAACAAAGACAGAAAGCATCGGTTGGGCCAGGGAGACTGATGCACGCATGACGAAGGACAAAATATGGCGTGAAATTTGCGTTTGTGAGGCTCTGCAGGTTCTGTAGCAATTCGGTTGATGTCGGCTAGCCTCGGCAAAATACAACCACGAAGGTAAAGCGCACACATCCTATGAAACTGACTGAACACAAATTTATCCACCTGTGGCATCTGTTGGTTGCATGGCAGTCAGTTAGCCGAGAGGCTGTATCATCCCTATTGGTTTGCACTTCTGAATAAAATTGTGAACAGCTTTTTCTCCCGCCTGCGCTAAAAAAAAAAAAGACAGAACGGATTGGTAGGACTAGGAAGACTAATACACGCGTGACGGAGGACAAAACATGGCGTGAAATTGGCTTTTAGTACGAGATGCCGTATATCAAGCCGGTTTTAAGCCGGTTTTGTTTGCGCCTCATTAATTTAATTTAATCCCGGCCCCCAATGATATATATTTTTGATCATTTCCTTGATATGGTACTTGGCTGGTAAGCAGTCGCCTTGATGGGAAGCTTCCCGTTCAAGGCGAACAATGGAGAGCCACTTATCCTGAACGGGAGGGACGGAAATCACGGCCCGTTGATGCGCATCACTTGATGTTGATAGCCGCGTCTTCCCAAACGGGAAAGTATCGGTGTCGGCCTGACGTCCCCTTATATGCTGGAGATGAGATAGAGATGGAGAACGGCCTGACGCACGAACAGCGTAGCGTAGCGAGACGGCTCGATGTGTACGGCGCGACGATCTCCGCCCTCACGATGAACGATTCTGGGAGACGGCTGCCTATGGCGGTCGTTACTTAGTCTGTAGTTAACCGCGTGCTGATGCATTGGTGGTCGACCTTGTTACGTAAAGTTCGGAGTTTGAACTTCCATCATTTTTGTCCGAGGCTCCCAGAACCCTACAAAATAGGAGGCCAAACAGCTTTTAATACAACTCCGAGATGCTTTGTCTCTTCAAAACTTTGGTTCTTCGTCATTTTCGCAAGGAACGAAATATCCGTCGGCTCGCGCGGCCGGCCCATCAAATTTCGGCATCACGGTTCTAAGGTCCATGCGAGGAAAGTGGATGCAAAAGGGACTTATTTTGGCATCCTCTAGGATAATCCACGACTAATCTACCAAAAAACGTGCTCCAGACGTGCAAACGAGTCCCGAGAATTTTGAGATTACATAACAAGGTCGACCTCCAATCAAACTGATCCGGTAATCGACAGACTACAACACGCGAGGTACGAGCGAAAATTGTTGTAACGTCTGTTTATAAGAGACTAAGTTGATGCGTCATCAGAGAATATTGATGTCGCTTCGACTTGACTCGACGCAATCCACATAGATCTCTTCTGCGCCGCAACGAAGTCCAGTCCGCTTTTAGAAGACCTACGCCAGAAACACGTAAGAGTTACTCACATTTTCCCTGCAGCATATCTGAAGCCAGTGGGCCTAATAGAGGCTTGCGCGATGTCCGTTGCGGAACTCCAGGCACGGATCGACTAGTCTCTTATAAACAGACGCTACAACATTATTCGCTCGTACCTCGCGTGTTGTAGTCTGTCGAGTACCTGACACCTGTCATTGGAGGTCGATCTTGTTACGTAAACATCGGACTTTGAAAAATTTGCGCGTTCTGTCACACATCGTTACACGGCGCTTCGACGCGTCTTTCTCCGCTTCCTCTGCCACAATCAGCACAAGACACGCGTAGGTGTGCTCTAGTTACTCATACAAATCACCCATGGAGGGTGATCCGCCGCCGTCGCAGCCGGTTCCCAAAGTTCGGCCATGGAAGCGCATGACACCCCTTACCATTCCTGTCATCCCTCCGCCTGGATCTACTCCTGGATTCTTTTCAACACCTCAGACTCTTATCACCCCCATCTCATCCACATCTAGTACTCAGGTACCTCTCCGTGCCCCCATGCGCACACAATGGGAGAAAGTTGATGATGTGTTAACCTCCTATGGCTTCCGCAATCTCGGCGACTTTCTTGCCGCCCTCTTCCACGATCATGGCTCTGATGCCGACCCTCGAACACCCCGACATGCAGCTTCAGTCACAGCATTCCTACAGGGAGCCTCTACCTTCAAAATGGCCGATCTCGCGCTTATATATAATCACCCACAAAGTCGGCCAAAACGGAAGTACCCTGATCAGGTTTCTGCCGCCTTCTCACCCCACAAACCACTCGATGATATTCGATATGCACGTCCTTGTTTAACTGCGTGGGCTACGCGGACTGTGGGGGACGAGGCGTATCGTCGCATTGGGCGGCTTGCTAAAAAGAGCGATGATCCGAAAAGCCGCACCCATGTCCGTGCCACGACAAACGGAAGGAAGGAAGGTGCTCGAGTCGCAACATGGGACGATACGAGGTTTACAATTCAGGGCCTCGCTGACCAGTATCGAGAAGCAGATGAATTTCTTTGGTACCTTACTGAATGCTGCTGCGCGTCGCGTGTGAAAGGGAAAGTGGCGTGCCCCATTTGTTGATCAGGTGAGCTTCATCGACACATCCATAGACAATGTTCATACGAAAGGTGTCGGAGGCGGATATTTCGCGCCAGGCCTTGTCCCTGAGGTGCTCAGGGTCGACGCAAACGACACTCCAAGTCTTGCACTCCGAGATTTCGAGCACGAGGTTACGACCGCTCTTGCGCGCATCCGTGATTGTATCATGGCAATACGCCAATGCGGGGACATTCAACTTCTTGAGCTCAAGGACCTGGAAGGAGTTTCAGTGCGCGGAAAAGATGCACAGTATGCATCGTACAATATTCGCTGCCAGACCCTTGGTCGGGGTTATTACAAGTCCCATCGGAAGTGCACGGACAGGGAGGTTAGGATATAAATGAGGGTTACGTGCCATCTCTCTGAGAACAATGATCGGTACCGCAAATGTCGCAGATTTGCCACCTCCCGTTGCCATCGAGCAGAACACATCTTCGCTGTCGAGGACACGAGTAATGAGCTCGCTCTGTGCCGGATAGAGGCCGTTTTCCCACCGTGGGATGAGCTTCTTGACGATTTCTTTGAGGGTGCGACGGCCTTTAGAGTCTCTCCACCGATATCGAGAGGCCATACATAGGTCGAGCACAAAGCTGAGCCCGAGGGAAGGGAGCAGAGCAGCAGAGCAATGACGGCGCGGGTAAAGGGGCGTGGGAATCAAATTCAAACTCCGAAGTTTACGTAACAAGGTCGACCACCAATACATCAGCGCGCGGTTAACTACAGACTAGTCGTTACTGGACAAAACCCAAGTGAGAGTGCGTGGGCACGCGTTCCCACGCATAGAGCGCGTTTCCGCTCACTTCACACGCGTTCCTGGTCGTGGGCCTCAGTGGAGCGCCGCATGAGCTTGCGTGGCCTTGCGTGGGGTGTTGTCCTCGACTGGCATTTCCAAACAAAATGCCCATTGTTCCCACGCGTGGTCCATCAGTGGCCGACAGAGATGGTTTCTAGGTTTGATATTGGCTTAATTGGGCCAATATCCATTTCTTTGGTCTTTTTTGGTATCTATCTCCACACTGTACAGTTTATGAAATGCTGTGTTGGCGTCACTTCATCTCTGACTGCGGTGTCCATGTCTCAGGAGTCATACCAGCAAGGCCCACACTATCTCCCACCGCGAACTGCTTGCCTTCGTTGCTCGGACTGTGCTGGGGCAGTGTTCATAGTCAACGAACAAGTGAGGTCAAAAGAAATAGCTGCTGCTAATCAATCTCTTACATAGACCCGTGAATGGCCGACCACACCGAATACCAAATGCCTTTGCAGAGACCCTTATCTGGCACATCTGGTTGATCTACAAGATGTGTATAGACACGGGCCTAATCTTGCCATGAAATGCGGTAGATTTTTCAATGTTTGTTGCTCACTGCGTACCACTCATGTTATTTCCAGAGGCTTCACTAAGGGACATGAAGTATGGGTGTAGGCGGCAATCGACGAGAGGCACCAGTGCGAGACCAGGGCTCAGCGCTGCTCTAATGTTTCGATGCGGGCGGTTGCTAGTCATCCATGGAAATAGGAGATGCTTGGCCGACCTATTTAGGGGACAAATTCAGGGGAAATTTGAAGATACCCTATTTGAACTGTAGCGTTTTGAATAGCCACGAGTGGATGCCAGTGGAGACTCATAGGAATGTCAGTGGCCTTGAGTGATCCCCACTTGTGGGGAACGAATGCTCCACGCATAGAGAGGAAGATGTGAATATGCATTTACAAATTTTGAAACTGCGCGACGCGTGGAAAGTGAAGTGGCGACGCGTAAAAACGATAGCCGCGCGTGACCACGAGCACTCACGCGTGTCCACGCGACGTCACGCATCACCACTCGTGTACGCGGGGGTTTTGTCCAGGAAAGCCTGGTATAGCTGCCACCCAACTGCCACCTGGTGCACGGCGATAGATCCGACGCGGACTTGACGGGGACCGTGACGTAGGTCTCTTTGCCCGTCCGTCCGCCTTTGCCTGGCCTGGAAAAGACAAAAGAGGTGAAGGAGAATGCAGACGAGGAGGACGGAGCAGTATATAGGCGTGTCCCGATTTCCCCTTTACATGCTGGTGTTTTCGTTTCTGACGCTTTTTGTAGGGTCCTTCGATCTCTGAGAGAATCCGGTTCCAAGTGAGGCACGCGTCCGTCGAGGATATCCACGAGCACGATCTGCCCCGCGCGCCCCACTGACCGCGCTGTGGACGGCGATGAGTTCTGAGCTTACTTCGCAGACAGCTGCGACTGGCGGAAGAACAGGACCGTCGAGTGCGTCTCCGCTGCCCATTCCTTCCTCCTGCGTCCGGCGGCTAACGCCTTGTAGATCATCCGCGACGCCGCAGGTGCATTATTTCCGTCATTTTGCCATCCGCGTCCCTTTCCTCTTCCTCTTCCTCTTCCTCTGTTGTCGATCCCGCGCACCGTGCTGTGGGGCGGAGTCGAAGTAGTCCCGACTCCGTTGTTCTTGCGGAGGGCGCGAGCTGTCCGGGCCGGGCGAGGGCGTCTTCCGCGTGGACTCGGGTGTCCTGCGTCTATATGCGATCTGCCCTCTCCATGTGCTATGAGTTGTCGTGCGTTTGCGGAGACTTTTTCAGCTCCCACACGGTAGGATCCTCGAGGGTGCTCCAAAGCTCGACGATCTACGGCGAGCGCAACGCCCGGCCGTCCGTGTTTACGGCGAGCGATTCCCGAATTGTCTGCGTTTTCAACGGGTGGTTGCGATGTGGTGTCATCTTGCGGCTCCTCGTACATCATGCGGCCGTTTCCGTCCCCGTCGTGCTCTCAGGATATCTCCGCCCCTCTCTCCGGTCGCGTGGGCCTCGCACCATTTTGTGTATCCTTCCTCCTTCCTTCCAATACATCTTTTTCGGTGGTGATTTCTGGCAATCAGTTCGTTGGCAGGATCACATTATCCTGTCAGGCATGAGCCCCGACATGCCTTGGGTTGTTACCCTGCTTCCCCTGCATGGATCCATTTCGATTGGCTGTGCTTGGGGGCTGACAGGCAAGACACGCGTCGCCCCTCGACCCGATTGAAATTATCTTGCGCACTGCACCATGTCCGCGTTCATCAGCGCACCATCCTGGCACCGTGGTTCAAAGGTGAACCCGATTATAAATCTCTCACTCTGCTTCCAACGTCAAAATTGGCTGGTTAGTGTCTTACTCTTATTCACTTCCGTGCTTATTTTTTCCCGCTATTTATTCGGACACAACATATATTCGCGACAGCAAAAACTGAACCTGGTCATACATACACTACCTAATCTTCACAGGACTTGGAGGGAACAATGCAATAGCACGAGATAAGAACCACGGGGGGTTTTATTTCTTTTTTTCTTTTGGGAACGTTTGGAATAATGAGAGCCAGTCTGTAGAAACATCCAGGCTCGTTCGCTTGTGTTGCTGGAGAAACCACGGGATTGACCAGCGAAAATCAGATGGTAATAGAGGATACAAGGATTTTCCCTGCACCCCCATCGAGCTGTCCGCTCTTTTGGCTTGGACTATCACCATCCGTGCCAATGGCCAGCAGGTCAACTGATGCAGGGACCATTAACTCTCTCAGATGAGTGATTTTTCTTTCATGCATGTCCAACATCTCTTGATCAGCAAGAGCCAGCCTAAGGTCAATCTGAGCAATGTCCTTCTGTTGCAATGACCGCTCGAACAGTGGGCGAGCCTCGTTCCAAAGTTCAACTGCTTTCACCAGATCACCCCTCTCTTTTGAAATATCTCCGAGACGAAGCATACACTGTGCTCGACTGTGGTGGACATCCATAAATGTGAATCCCTCCAATGCAACCATGAACAGGCTGTGTGCAGTGTTTTTATCCCCTTGGGAAAGAAATATGTCTCCAAAGAATTGAAGTGCAATGTGGAGTGCCCGTTTATTCAGCAGCTTGTTTGCATAGACAATGTATATCACCGTCCACCGAGAGGACCAATTGAAATCCCGAGTCCACTGATTGACATTGGCGACACTTTCCAGGATTTGCAGCACAGATTCACTATCATTGTACCATGCCAAAGCCAAACATTTGTCGAAGAGGATCTTTGCTCTGTCGCTCTGTCCCTCCCTGAGATGCAGCTTGGCTCGAGTTATATCAAGGAAATTCAAATATATGGGATGTCCCAGGGTGTTAAATATCATGGTTGCTTTGTCCAGATTCTGGATAATATCATGTGGACTTGCACCAATCACAATATCAATGTCGGCCAAACTGAGTATACCAATAGCATAATTTTCTGAATCTTCACCAGCAGAGGTGGTCTGAACCATTTGGGCAGTGATACTGCGACCCTCCGTATATTCTGATTTTAGTACGCGGGTCTCCGCTTCACTAGCCACGATGCCGTGATCCAGGCTACCTCCAGACATGCCACAAAGGTCCAGTAGCTGTCTTGCTTGCTGATAAAGGGGAATGCCAGTTTTATAGTCCCCTAGCGACCGGCAGCAGATTGCTTCGATGTTTATCGCTTGTGCTTCCTCGTATAAGTTTCCAGCAGTGTGAGCAAATCTCTGTGCCTCATAGCTGTGCCCACGGGCTGCAGAATAATCCCCAATACACCAAATTATATCCCCAAGATGGTTGGATATTGCAGCCTGCAGCTTCTCGGATCCGGAGGATCTTGCCAAGACTAGTGCTTTGTTGAGAAAATCCATTGCTTCAGATGTGTTCCCCAGATGATAGAAGGAGTATGCTCCTGCCGTGCTATATAAGTCTGCTATCAACAATTCTGTTATTAGTTCAACCTACGTGAAAACTAGATAATGAACTCACCTTCAGCAACTGAATCACTAAATTTACGGAAGCACGATATGGCTTGAGCAATCAATGCTTGCGGATCAGCAGTAGGCAGATAGTTCTGTGTTTTGAGCACCTCAATTATAAAAGATGCTTCTAGGCTGTCATCGTGAGCCAGCGGGAGAACAGCCGTAATATTATCCATCAACACATGGCGACCACGACCAGACATTCTGCTGAAGACATTCAAATTGATAGTGCAGCGAATAGTATCTGCAAGGTTTGGATTATTTGGATGTAATCCTTGCAGCAGCAGCTGATGTAAATTCCCAAGATTCAGAGTTATCTGGTCAACTCTACCCACAACCTGCCGCGTCCCAGACTGGAGATGGTACACATTCAACAGTTGGTGGAAGTGCTCTCGAAGACCACGAATCAGATGATGCGGAGCTGGGTAGAACCGCTTGATGTGCTCTCGAATAGGTACCAGTGATCTTAGGCGCCTCTTGTCATCACGATATGCTAAGGATGTGCCAAGCAGTATGGCTTTGCATCCTAGAATGTCCTGTATTGGAAGCCTGCTTTGCAGGAGCTCAACATCCGAGAGACCATCTGGTAGTATGGAGAGGAGACTCAGTAAATCCTTGGCACCAGAGGTCATACGAGGACTGGAAAGTGATATTGTAATTGATATATCCAAATTGGATCTCCTGTCATATCCTTCGGACAGCATAGAAGTCTTTTCAGCCTCCCAGCGGGCCAAGACATTTGAACAGCCTTCTGAATCCACGAGATGGGCAATTAGATTCACTGCCAGTGGCATGTTATCTGTGATGGAGAGCAGTTGTTTTATGTCCGCTGAGTCATGGTAGTCTTCTGCAATGTCAACAAAGGTTTGGTGAGCAGCATCATTCGACAGAGGTTTAAGAGGCGGCAAAAAGGGGCGAGTCCAGCGGACTTTTGCAGGTCTTTCTGCACCTCGCATAGTTATCTAATGATGTATGAGCACAAATAAACATATAAAGTGCAGTACTTGCAATAAGTGCCAGATGCGTGATGTCAGTGAGAACCGACAGAAAGTCTTCAACCTTGTGGCGCGAATCAATAGGATCCCAGACAGTCTCGAGATTATCAAGAATCAGCAGGTAGGTGGGCCCGGTGGACAAGTAGCGAACAACTGATTTTGTTAGGTCTTTTCCAGGCTTCAATCCTAGGTGGGAGCCAATTATGGCTGCAACCTCGATGGTAGTGGCCGCAGAGTCACAGGCTACAAAGAATCGATGCTGATATTTGGCGACAATTTCAGGATGGTGCAGAGCAGCTTTGGCCAGACTTGTTTTCCCCATTCCACCAGGGCCGAGAATTGCAATTCTTGCAGATTTCTTCTGGAGAACCACTACAATCTCGTCAAGTTCAGATTCACGGCCATGAAATATCTTTGGCTGTGCTGGAAGCAATGAGAATGAGTTGGAGCTTGAGCAACAATAAGCATGTACTCCAGCAGAATGAATGTATAAAGGTGTTACCTGTTCTGTGAGCCATTAAAAATCTAAATTTCTGGATCAGAAATCACTTTGAGGGATAGAGATATCCTTACGGAAGATGATCTGTCGGAGGTGGTCCCATCCGAAAGTGTTGAAATCATTTCGAGGAATTCTTTGTGCATTCTCTCTGATTCTTTCTGTATTTCCGCAATGTTGTTGAAGATTCTGACACTAGTGTCGATCTAGATAAAGTTCAGATTACGCATACACACGGCAGATACACTATACCTTGAACTCCCCAATAACATGTTGTAATCTTGCATGACAATCTTTAAGCAAAACGGTCATTTCACTTTGACGCCAGAGGTGTTTGATTCTGCTGCCCTCCTGCTGGGCCTCGACAAATGTATGGATCTTGTTAAGTGTTCTGGGAACATTGTTAGCCTCTCGACTCAGATGAATGGGGAAACAGATATACTCTGCAAATTTTCCTACATGATAGAGGATTGCAGGAGGGAGGCTACCGGCCGGCTCCGATGTCATGTGTAATCTGACAATCCCATAGAGCACCTGATGGATACTTTCCATAAGCTTGATACATTCCTCTTTATTCTTCTTCACATTCTATCAAAAACATCAATAGCTACAAGCACCTTCAGAGAATCTGTTACCTGCACTGCAGTAATCAACGACCGAGTAATGATGGAGATGGCGGGGACGAAAGGAGTGCCAAAGGCATCACTAAGCTCCTCCAGAAGTTTCACAGCCAATGGCAAACAGGTGATAATGTCGTTCATGCGGATTTCGGCCACACTGGGTTGGTGGGGCATCTTGGAAATGATGGCAAAGATGTGAGTGAGCTCTGCTCGGAGTGTCTTATATGCATCCAGATCATGTTGACCAGGTTCTCGGATCAGTCCATTTATTCATACTGAACTTAGACTAGATCTCGTGGGTCATCACAAGGCTTGATCAGCCCTGTTATTAATGGCTACGTGATGGACGGAGGAATATCGGGGTTCTGGCCCTGCCTTCTATGTAGTTCCCATAATAAGCAGATGCTTCGTATCAGATTGTACCTATTTGCGCTGTTCCGACAATACCCCCTTTGCTCCCCTTTGTGGTTCATTTCTGATGCCCAGCTCTTTACTTAGCTCAAGCTTCACGCGACCTGTTGACGTAAGTTCAGATTGGGAAGGGACATAGTCGGACAGAACTGACTAATTTCACGAGGTTTGTGTACCAAGTCTCCGTCAACTATACTTACAGTCTTCATAGCACAGCTGGAGGAGTAGCGGGGAAACCTGCCCGTGGCTCGGGCAAAATCGAAGATAGGCATCACGTTGCGCTTCACTGAAGGTAGGAGTTTCAGGGAAAGGTGCGCGGTGCTGACTTGCTGGACAAGGTGCAGGCACCGGGGACGGTGGGAGGGGCAGGCACTGCGTTCAGCCGGGCCTTAGACCCGGCCTGTTCTAGCGGCACGCAGAGTCGGCTATCAAGTTCTATTTCGGTTTAGCCGGCCAGATCATGATGGTCTGGGCCATCTAGGCGCCGCCGAGACCTGATGTCGGCTAGCGGCACGCACACCGGCCGAGCCTTCCTCGACCGACTCGTCTATGTATGCTTTACTGACTAGCCGCGTGCCAGTGCGCGTCGAGGGAGCGCCCTTTAGCTCTTCTGCATCCTTTCAATATCTATATACCCCATCAATATCTCTGTACCCCATGGCCTCTTCACTGCCAATGCGCGTACTGTACTATTACGACCAAGTGTTCACATGGTGTCACCCGTCACTGCAAGTGTTCACTGGACCAAGTGTTCATTCTGACAAATACCATCAATTCCTCCCATATATGGAAGTCCGGCGAACGCCGGCCGATTTTTTCAGCATTTTCAGGCCTATTTGGGCCAGAAATTCCGTCTGTCACTGTCACACACCCCAAGTGTTCAGTTCATGGGACTGGGCACCGGCGGTACTTGTTGTCAGTTGTTTATCTATATTAGGATTATCGGCCTCCCCGCCAAAACCAGAGATCAATCCGCCGACACGTTTTTGAGGTGGCACCGCCCTCGGCCCGCCCAACCTTTGAAGCCAAAATCATTTAAATATGAATGTCTACAAAATGTAGTAGGGAATTTTTGAGATGTAAATTTCAAGTGTTCTTTCATCTCACTAAGAAGTTCAATTTTGAAGGGAGAAAAAATCCCCCACTACATTTTGTAGCCCTAGATGAACTTAGAAATACTGTCTCCTAAGTTTGGCTGGCCGAGTTCGGCATCGGCTCAAAAACGTGTTGCGGCGCGGCACGATCACAGTGGTAACAGGTGGTGACAGAGATGTGACATGAGCTTATATTTATGAACTGCAGCACAGCAAGCATATATTTTATTTATTGTGGTTCAAGAATACATTAAAGATACCCATAGGAGTGTTTCTGCCAGTTCAGTTTGAGATATTGTGACTACAGCATATTTCTGTTCACCAAAAGTGGTCGCGGCAGGGTTTGACAGTGGCTGTCCACTTACATAAGAGCCATCAACCAACCCGGCCGTGCCCAGTCCCACAGTTCACAGACGGCTGTCACCCGTCACCTGAACACTTGGTCGTAATAGTACAGTATACCGTACGACCCTGCACATGTGTTCTCGGCTAATTTATGCTCTCGCCGATGATTAAGCTTGTGATTTGGGTGCTCTCTTGAAAAAATTCTGTGTTTCGAGGCAGCTATGTAGGCAGCATGGATATAGACGCCAGGCGTCGAGACGGATGGGGCCAGGTGTGGCCGGCTAAACGCGGCTCGGCACGTGCGGTCTGGTTGATCTAGACGCACGTGGGCGTCTAGCCGGGCGTAACTCCGCGGCAGTCTGCCCAGCCGCTTAGACCCGAACGTGGTCTAAGGGCCGGCTGAACGCAGTGAGGAGACGAGCTAGTGGGTGAGGATCGTTTTAGACAGAACACACCGGGAAGGGGGCCAAGTGGAAGCGGAACAAGTATGTGTTTAAATAGCCCGATGTGATGCTACCGCAGGTTAGGCCGTCCTCGGCCCATCCCCCATAGGTTGTGCCGGAGTTCTGCCGAGCGCGGGAAACCTGGTGCCGATGATGCCGCAGCACTTTTGCTTTCAACCAAGAAAACTAGATGCCCGTGTTATAGCTGCTCTTAGCTCAGGCCAGAATGAAACAAATACATAAACTGAACCATATGCATGAGTGATGTGCAACACCATCCAGAAGAACAGAGTTGTTGGCAGAGTCTAGGAGCCGCGATATTTTATTGAGGTGAAAGTCGCAATGATTGTTCTGCTGAACCAGCAGTCAGTCATTATATTCCAGCGGTTTCCGCTCAAGTCTACAGCGAGGGGGAAAGGGTTGGAAATCTCAAACCTAAATCACAGTCAACGTGTACACTAGTGCGAAGCTCCGGCATATATTGTATCTCATATCCATCAGCTTCTTACCAACTTTATGGCAAATGCCGAACGGTCGCACACGTATGTAGGGGTTGTACAGGCTCCTGGCTACGTGTCCCGCTCCTCGGGGCCCCGAAGGGACAAAAATCAGAGCGGTATGGGAATGGAAATTTCAGGGTAGTATATTTTACATTGTGTGTCGACCAAATACGCAGGACTATGAAAGGGCACAAGAAAGGAAGCCTATACAGAATGCTACTAATGAAATCGATCATACCACCAAAGTGTGCCCAGAGTCAGAATCACTGCAAACTGCACACCGATAATGATCTTCCAGCAACTAGATGGGCCACTCATTTCCGCGTCGTTGACCCGGGGTAAGCCTTTCTGAATAGGCGATGTAATTAGGGCTGAATCATCATCGTGAATCGCAGACATGAGCGTAATTCAGGATCTCAATGCACACCGGATTCCGCGTGAACTGGCTGTTCCGAGCCGTCCACGGCTTCCTGAGTTTCGATTTGGTCATCACAGACGTCGATCGTCTGGACTGTTGGGCATTAGAATCAAGGCATATTCAGGCGTCTATAAATTCACTGTGTGCAAACGGACCATCAAACTCAATCGATATCTTATAGAGTTTATATCCCAGCTCGCGAGCGACGTCTTGGCCGTCAGGATGAAACCCTTTGGCTCGGTGGAATTGACGGATCCCGGTGTAAACACTCTCATCCCAGGACCATCCTGTGGCCTTCATTTCCATGGCGAATATAGGAAACCCGAGTTGGTCCGCCTCCTCCGTACTTAGGCGGTTAGCGCCGGATGGATCGAGGGACCAATACGCTGGGCAGTCCGGAAGTCGAAAACATGAAAGGATTTCGAGCTGCAGATCCGCCAAGGGACATAGAAAGAGATATCCCGGGGGGATGCTATTACCACTCTCAGATATCTTCAGTTGATATCGAATCCACCGGATCACAACTGGTATCAACAGCAGTCAGGATCAGGATACAAATTTAAAGGTGAACATACCATAATCATCGTGGTTGGAAGTGATACCAAGACAATGAAAAACATGATTCGCCTGCACCAGCCATGCTCTATCTTGTAGGGCTCTGTAGGTGGCCCAAATCCGGCGATGAATACAGCCATTCGAAGCCTCGGAGAAGTCCACACTTCCCATCGTACACATGATCAGAGGAAAATGGGACAGAGAAAAAAGACACACCGAGTCCAGCCACTCTCTAGAACTGTCAGGGATGCTCCCGTGGACACATACCAACCGCAATCGGTGATGTCCAAATTCGGGATGCACGCGATCTCGTTGGAGTGGGTGATGTCAGAGCCAGGGGGGACGGGGATGACGGCCCCGAGTTGCACCGATGTATTGGTGGAAATTGAGAGCTGGCAAGGGTGTCCAAAATACAAGTCGCAAATTTCATGATAATGGTCCAGCGAAAGTGAACCCACAATTTTTGGGTCCTCAGGCGGTTCAAGAACCGAAAGGGTGAACGAGGGTGCGGTGTCCCACAATAAAGAACCAAGATCAAGCCCACTATACTCATCGGCTGTGGGATCTACGCAGAGACGACCGGTTGAAGGCCGTATCCACAATGTACAGTTCATTGAGTGCTGGAGATATGTATTGAGACACATGGCGGAAGATTGTTGAGCTGAGCAATTTACCAGAGAGTGTCCCAATACAGATTGCCTATATTCACTGGCTTGCTACAAACTCACCCGTTGGTCAAGTCTGATTGAACATAGATATAAAGTACGCTTACGTCGAAGTCGGTATTCTGTAGAAAGTTAAATGTCCATACAGAGCTGAGAGGGGGTTGACATATCAGAAATCTCCAAAGATGTACCGTCCGCAAATGAGAACCACTGTACTTCTCCAACAGTTGTCGCGCTGGGATTAATTCTAAAGCAACATCGCGATCCGGAAGTACGGTTGACAAAAAATCTAATGCGAACCCTCGTTGAAAATCACAGTGTGCATCCCACATGCACTGGCCATGCCAAATAGCTGCACAATACTCGGATGGCTGCACTGTCACGTTCAAACCGCGGACGATGGGCTTACCGAAGCCGTGAATACTGGGCAATATCCTCCCGCCATTCCTGTGGCCAGGGACAGTGCGTGCAATTTCATGGAAGGAAGATGTCAACATACCTCCTTGATACACTGCCACAGTCATGTCGGATGCGGATCCGTGAATGCGCGAAGAATACACGCGCCGCACGGAACGCCTTCCGGGGTGGCGCTGAACTTCACCGGATTTCACCAGCTGTATCTCGTTACGAAGATCCAGATCCCCCATCGGGAACCTGCGAAAATCTGACCGTTGCGCGTCAGTTAGGTCCTGGAACCGGGTGTCTGCTCACCGGAAGGAAAATCGGGGGCCACCTGAGTGATATTGGTGCTGTAGAAGCTTCCTCCGGAGACGACGAAATGCTGCGCCTGCGGGAATAAGGCGCCCGTGAACCTAAAGAGCGGTGAGCTCCGATTAGAGGAGAAGACGCTAGGGGCACAAGCTGATCGCGTTGTTCATACATTGTCTGCGTGGAGTGGAGTTTACCGTCGCATCGAGGTTCGTCGTCCATGGATGGTGGAGGTAGGAGGGATAAATGTTAAGCGCCGGCGTCCGGGCTGTGTACATGTCAGGCAGGCATCTAACCGTGTTTTAAAAATTCGACTCCAGGCTGTTAGGATGGCTGTGATTTGGGAATACAGCTTGCACTGTCTGCGAAGCACCCCAGGGAAGATTCTACAGCCCGGGTGATTCTCTAGGCGGACAGTTCACAGCTGCATGAATCATTATTGTCATTGATTAATGCATGATGAATCAGACATTTCGCCCGTCCCCCTATCATTCAGATGCCCTGCCTATAGCTTTCACTATTTCATTCGAATCAGGCCGAGAAACATAGAACACCTCAGAACACATCGAGAAAAGACGTCCATCCAAAAACTACAGAGAAGGCTCGGGGAAATAGTCCTTGAAGAAGCACTGCGTTCCCTGAGGTCCTGCACCTAACCTGTGTGTAGGATTCCTACACAGACCTACACATACCTACACAGACCTACACACAGAGCTGTGTGTAGTTGTGCTACACACATTGTTTTTAGATCAGAGTAGGTCTGTGTGGGTAACTGTAGGTAATTGTAGGTCCATGCAGGTCAGTGCAGGTATGTGTAGGTCTGCATAGCGACCTACATTAACCTGGACTAACCTGGTCATATCCTGTTTAATCCTGAATCGATGCTACATTTCCTGGCAGACATTGAACTCAACCAGCATCAACATTAAACCCCTTGGTGCTGCCGACCATTGGCGAGCTGCTCATGTCTGTGACATAGGTTTGGCAGGCTAACTGGTCATCTTTCAATCTGTTCTCTAAAAAATTGGATCCAGTCAGCATGAAGGTTGGTGCTAACCACATTGTGGCCTGCATTGGTCTGGGACGGGCCGAGGGGCTAATCAAATTCTCTGGGAAAGTATGTATGAGAGCGAGCGCGAAACAAAGCTTAAGGCTGATGCTCTTAAAATAGCATTGATGCGCTCCGCGGAACGGCGGAAATATGTCCCCCACAGCGAATACACCGCGAAACAATCCGGAGGATAGAATCAAGGCAGTTAATATGTGCTTAGACTCAAGTGTAGGTCAGTGTAGCTGAGCGTAGCCAAGTGTAGGTGAGGCTATGACTTCTAGGAACACCTACGCTGATCTACGCTGATCTACAACAAGGTGTGTTTAGGGAAACTACACAGACCTACGGCACAGCTGCTAGAACCTTCGAAAATATTAGACTAGCTGTGTTTAGTCATCCTACACAGGGCCTGTGTAGTCCCCTACGCTCAGCTAGCAGCAGCTGCTAGAACCTTCGCAAACTGAGTGTAGGAGCGGCCGGAACGCAGTGAAGACGCAGGGACACCGCTCGCGCAAAAGGACCAAACGCAGCGGCGGAGCGAGTCAGAGGGGAAAAGGTCAAGGGAGGAACTCGTGGCCAAATGGAAAGGTGGGAGCCGTAGCCAAATTCCAGACTGAGACTCATCCAGGTTCGGATATGGTTGGTTCGCGTGCCTTACAAGCAGATGCAACCTGCCCACCCTGGAGCAAAATTCTGATGTTAAGCGTTAACATTGGGCCATTATAACCTAACCTTTTGGAAGTTAGTAAACTACAGGATCACAGCAGACCGCACCTGCTAATGCTGCATCAAGACCCGGCCCCATCCGCACATCCGAAGACCGCCTGCGAAAATCGAGCAAGGTAGTCCACGCGAACCAGTGCGGCGCTCACACAGAACCGGGCATCGGGTGCACCGATCCAAGGGGTGCTCGCCCCGCGAAACTCGGGTCGCGGAAGGAGGAGTACATATGGCGTGTTTCATCGCGGGGTACAGAAACATGAAGCGCGGGGTATCGAAACATGGAAGAACAGCATGAATGAATCAGGAGGCCGAATTATCATGAACGGATAAGGTGGAAAGATAGCTATGCGAAAGATGTATAGACACATAAATAAGAAAGAGCGAGGAAGACGGCAAGAACGGGCACAGACACACCTAAATACCCACGCTGGACGAGTCCAAGTCTCGAGTACACAGGGAGCGAAAGATGCTCCGAAACGCACCCGCCTACACAAGAATAGCTGGAGGTACATAAAACACACGACTCACCCCCAAGAAATGGGCAATGAATGGCCGCGTACCACCACATATCCGTGCTCTTGGTCTTTCCCTCCTTCATCATTCATAACATGTTGCGAAATATGGAAAGACGTAGTGCGTTAAAATGAGACGAAGGAGCGGGGAGGTGCGGATGAGGCGTTGTACGGCCGCGCTGGAGTAAGGGAGGCGAAGCGAGGCCGGTGGAGGCGTCGGGGCGGAGAAAGAGTGAGGGTGGGTGGTTGGGGTGGATCAGAGCGCAACGGAAAGGGGAGGAACACCTTCGGCAGGGGTGCACGTCGGTGAGCGCATGTGAGCGACACGGCCTAGTGGAGCCACAGGGCCCAGGCTCAGCCCGAAGTGCTGATTCAATACAGGTATGGCACACTGCGGCTGGGCTTCGGGCTTGCGGTGGAGAACTGTCGCTGGCGGAGGAGAAGAGCGCCTTGATGCGGCGTGATGGGATCGGTAGACGGTTTGATCGCGATTGGATGCCGTCTTGATCCCGGCACAGCTTCGTGGCATCAGGGACTCTTGCTTGCGCCCTCTAACACAACATCCAGCACCTCTCACACACTGATGCGCAGCTCCCTCTGCACCCGGAATCCGCAACACCGAGCCCGGATGGGTACCGAGTTCCCACGGTTCATCAATTCCCCTTTCGGATGCCGAGCTCGCAGCACCGAGCAAGGACCGAGCACTACCTAGCACCAAGCACCGAGTGCTGACTCGACCAGCTTACGAAGCCTCGGGTAGTCACTCAACTCCGCCTTACTTAGCCCATTCTGCAGTTTACATATCCCCTTTAAACCTACCTATTGACTATAAAAG
Source organism: Mycena rosella (assembly GCA_029378255.1). NCBI lineage: Eukaryota > Fungi > Basidiomycota > Agaricomycetes > Agaricales > Mycenaceae > Mycena > Mycena rosella. Next base: position 375,300 of record JARKIE010000028.1, read on the forward strand.
CCCCCATAGTTTACCATGTACTCCAGTTTGTTGCATCCCAGCAATAGATCTCATTCCTCCTTTCCTGTGCATTGCTATAAGCATATCGCCTCTGTCCTCCATTCTCCCAGTCCATCCCATATTTGTGTTGAAGTTCCTGTTGCATGCTGAGTGCTGAAGTCCCCCGTTGCACACACTAAGTGCTGAAGTCCACGTCATGCACACTGTTGTGCTGAAGCCATTGTGCCGAGTTAGCACTGAAGCCCGAGTAGCCCGAACCTCTGCCGCCACACCACCGGAGCTCCCTCACACCCACCTGATTGGTGTCTGGACGTCTTAGACCCACCCCGCACATCACATCATCACTCTAGTTCATGGAGAGTTGCTGTTCATTTATTTTATCAGCTCTGCTCTTAGACCCGGAGTCAACAGAGCAACACCCGAATGTCACGCACCCATATGCTGCTCCGACAATTCCTATCTGCATCCGCTTCCCCTGCAATCCGCTGATAAGCCGGCCCTGTGACCAGCAGTGAAATCTTTCGATTTTGCTGGTCTAAGCAGGAGCTTCATATAGAATAAAGGCTATATCCCTCACTATGAGCTAGGATGAGGTCCGAGTTGCTAGCTAAGGATGAACACATGTGCAAGTAGCTGTATTGCTTACTTGGGGATGACGGCCACCACAATGGGTCAGATTTGCCAAGTCAGGTACTAGTCTATTAGCTAAAGGTGTTCTTACCATCCTTAACCAAGGGATTGGGGACGACCCGCATGTATCCTATCAAGGACATACCAATGCACTCCATTCAGACTATGGGACTTACCAGGGGCACGTACGAGGGATCCAATAAGGTTGCAGAACGGTTCTAGATAATAGAACCGTGTGCGGCTCAATAGTCCGAGCAATTCCGAAGATCCGATGATGTCAATCACGGAGATCACCGATCTGAGCGCGGAACAGAGATCTGATGTCAGAGATAGTACAGAGCCCTTGGCCCGTGATGCCAGGACTCGCTTTGGCCAGGGCTGAAGAGTCAACTAATTGGGTGACTTAAGGGTTGATGGACCAGGGCTCGGTGGAGCTGGCACATGGATTGATTGCCCAGGGCACCTACGTGCTATGGCACAAATTCCCCTTTCAATCTCCCAGATTATCTACCAAAAGATACCATTTAATCAGAACTAATTACCAACAGGGTTATTTCTTGAGCTAATACTGCTCATCACCCTGATATATCCGTGTTCTGTTTATCTGCTTGTACTAAAAGTCAGTTTCAGAATTATTTCCTTATTTAGAACATCAGCTTGTACAAATACCCATAGAAAACAGAGGGAACACCAGTAGATCCTACCCTTCCTCTTCAGTGAGCACGAGCATGAGCTTGAGCACACAAGGGACACCTAGCATCTATCCGGAACACCTTCAGAAAGCTTATAAAGTTTCCTTTTGTTGTTTCTGTTGCAATATATAAAGTGTTGGATATTTGTGGAGTGATATAAGACAGGACCAGACCAGACCAGACCAGACCAGACCAGACCAGACAGGACAGGACAGGATAGGATTTGCTTTGTTAAAAATCACATAAACTTTTGAAGGCACTCAGCTTTGTGCAGTAGTCAGACTACCAAACTCTAGCTGAAACATTGGTTGTCGGAAATACATCGTTGGAAATAAAACTCTCGATCTATGGATCACCCCTCGGGCTTAGTTCCAAGTCTTGCACATAAAAACCAACTTTCCTTACCTTCTAAGGTCATGTAAAGCGCCTAGAATGGTTTTGATTGTCTCAAAGTCACCTTTAGCTATAAAGCTACTGCACTTGTATGTAAAGCCCAAATTGCTACTCCCTAATACCTGGTAGGAACCCCGAACCTCACACGTTTGATAGTTGGATTTGTTGGTTGTTGTTGGTGTTGTTGGTTGCTCACTTAAGTGTCCATCTTGCACACTTAATTTCACCAGTGGTTCTATAGTCAGTGTTTCACCGCCTTACTTACGCCTTACTTAAGTTGCCGTGCTCCGACGGATCCCCTCTGTCTCCTCTGGTGCTCTCCGCTGTGTCTCTCTCTGGGATTTTTCACCGTGATGCTGTTTGTACCACTCTGGTTGCCTCGAGTCGGAATCCCCTGGGGATTCTGTGCAGCCTTTCTTCACTTGATTCCGCAGAGCAACCATACATCGAAACACCGTCAATGAGCTGGACCGTCGAAACCTCTTGTTCTTCAGTTTATTTTGGATTCAAGTGTCGTACTCCCACTGACTGGCACATAGACCCGTTTCAACCATATCAAAACCATCGCTGCCTCGCAATCGACCCTCCATGTTCACCAATTCTTCCTACCTTCAAACATGATACACCTCAAGAGCCCTCAAACCTCAAACTTGGCACACCAGCATTGAACCGGCACGATGGCTGCATCTGCATCTGCTGCAGCACATCGTAATCCTCCTGCAACGCACCCGTCGAGTCTCGGACCCCGCTGGACATTTACCAACGACACGCAATGCTGGGTCCAACGGATTGCGCCGCAACTCAGTTAATATACCCGTGTGTTCAGCTTCTGGACTAGGCTTGGTGGCACCCCTGCATCCACTCATTAATCATGTTTGGGATAGTGAGGGAAAACGTAGGAGTTGAAGAACGCGGCCCTTCCCGAATGAAGGCACGTAAGGAGCGGATAAACAGAAGTCAAAGATTACCGGGAGCAATAGAAACAGTAGAGGAGAAGTGGAATGAGAAGTTGGAGGATTAAAACGGGGTGGTAGAATCCAATTGGGGAGAAGCCAGTGGAGGAATCGAGTGCAACGTGAAATCCAATTTGTTATAGAGGAATTCACAGGAAGCAATAGCGCACCAGATGATGCAGGATGTATCCGAGATGGATGACGGCGCCTGCCGCGAGCCCATTCGAAATAAATGAGCAGCGGAATGACCAAGGAACGAAGAGCGGCAGATTGATGGGTTTTGATCAACCGGGATGCCGAATGATGTGATCCGTGACTGGTGATGCGCTATCATCGACAGCCGCGGTCGCATCACCGGTGGTTGGGCTGTGTTTGGCAGCTGTCGGGCGTGGCAGGACAGGTAGGCGGTCCAACAGGGTTCTATTACAATGTAATATGTAAGGGGCGTCAATGGCAGATGAAGTGCTTCCTGGTGATGCCATCAACTCGGGATAATAGCACTATGGACTCCCACGAAAGTCACGAAGATCAAAACAGGGTACGTACCTAGAATCCACTCGAGAAGAGATTGGCAAACATCAGAGTGGAACGCGAAATTAAATCTGTTATAAAGGGATTCAGAGAACGCAATAACATACTGTATAATTACATTCAATTTGACCGTCACACATCACGCACCCCTTGGGCGATGGCGAATATTGTTGGTTTTTCACGCGTCACCCTAGGGGTGGTCGAAGTAAATTTTGTCACGGGCCCGCTAAATTTGCCCGAAACCGTGTCCACAACACACAAATCTCACTATTTTCGTTCCGGTGGTCGAAATTTTAGGGTGCATCACACCAAATTTTAGCCCTGGTCGAATGGTCGAATTGGTAGTTTGGGTCCCGCGTCACCCCCCTGTTCGAATTGAATGTAATTATACGGTAGTGCAGCAGGCATAGCGGTCCGAACGGCCCTTCTCGAATCCAAGGCTGCGCATCAGCAAGGAAACGAAATCAGTGCTGAAAAAGGAGTGGAAAAGCGTGTGGCAGAAAACGTGAGGCTAGATAGATATAGAGCAGCGACCAGCGTGGCGTGCAACAGGATCTCGCCGCGAAGTGCGAAGCGAGAAGCCAGAGACGCAGAACCTCCTCTGTAACACATCAACAAGAATATGCGCGGCTGAGGTGCAGGGGTGACCTGTGTGCGCCGCGGAGCGAATACGGCCGAATAGTAATACAAAGCAGGACTGGCGGCACCTGCGCGTCTGAGGCGACGCGAGATCACAGCGTCGGACAAGGGTGCATCTATGGGTAGCCCCGGAAGAGGGCAGCGTGAAGGAGAAGGCGCAGTGTGCACCAGCGGTGAGTGAGAAAATGCCGGGGCAGGCGGGGTAAGAAGCAGTTAAGATGTGCGACTGGCTTAATGTGCGCGACGGCGAATTCACGTGCGACTCCAGAAGTGTGCGCTGTAGAATTGGACGCGCTAGCAGGCTAGCCAACGAGGTGCGTGCACACGTAGCCATGAGCATCGGGTGTGGTGCCACCGGTACAGCATGGAGAGCTTCCAGAGGAGAAGCGCCCTGCAGCACATTCCTAGCAAGCCCAGACCCGCCCGACCCACCAAATTCCCCTCACCGTAGCATCCCTCCGTCGTGATACCAGAAGCAAGAACGCGGTGGACGGGGCTAGGCGGAGTAGGAGCGGAGGAAACCCGCAAGGAGGAGCTTACACGGGGCGCACCGCCGCAGGTAAATAGCTCGAGGAGCTGCGGGGGGGCCAGTGTCAACGGCACGAGCGTGTGCGTCGGCAGGACGGCCCAGCGGAGCCACAGGCTCACGTCTTCGGGGCACGGCACAGGCGAGCACATCGGCTTGTGCACCCCTCCTCCTGATTCTCCTCCACTAACAGATGAGCTCGATGCAGGCGGCGAGGGAAGCGTGGGTGGCATCGACGATGACGGCGCGAAGGAAGCCGGCTAGGTGGTGCAGCGGCACTAGCCGCAATTGACCCAGCAGATTTTCACGGGACATGTGATTTGCCGGGAAGCCGGTTGCCGTACATAGCCGTAATGTAAATAAGACCATATACACAACGCGTCGCGTCGCGTATTTTCACTCCCACGTCAAACCCGCAATCAGCTTCTATGTCGGACACCAAGCAGATCGAAGATGTCCATCTGTGCTCCAGGTGTAAAACTACCAAACCAGCAGAAGCATTTGGCACCAAGAGCAACAGGACCCGCACGAAAACCTGTGTTGTTTGTACAGACCGGACGCGGTCGGCGAAGCAGAGACAGAAGGATTCTGGAAACAAAGAGAATGCTGCCCCAGATTTCGATGCAGAAGAGGAGGATGGCGGCCATGGTCTCGGTGTCCTGTCATTACACAACTTCCTCGACGCCCTTACGCAAGAGGACGACAATTTGAAGCTCGAGGCACGCGTCGACATCTCATCTATTTCGGGATCACGCCGTCAGCGCGCCGCCGCGCTCGCGGCTTCCATCTGGAGTAAAATGAAGTATTGCTTCGTGTACGTCTCAATAATTGACCATTCTGTCTGTCGCTAATATATTGTATCCTCTCGGACAGATACCAGAGTAAATATGATCATAAGCGGACGGAATCTTCACGCTATATGTATCACTGTGCTCAAAATGCGAAGTGCCAGCATGCCCCGAAGAAGACCCAGTGAGAAGGAGCTCAGCCACACGACAAAATAGCCATGGATGCATTTACGTGCAAGGGATGGCTCCACATCACAATTACCGATTGGGACGACATCGTGTTTGTCAATATCGGGCATGCTGAAGACCATGTACCATACTGGGAAATTGATGTCCCTCCTGAGATCATTGATTTCGTTCACTACAACTCGAAGCTTACTCCTACCCAGGTACGTCATCCATTTTTTATTAAATCTCTAGTTTTTCATCTTTGACAGCTTTGGGACGAAATTTTGAAGATACAGCCACGCCTCTCGTTCACTCGGAAAGTTATTTATGCAATGTGGGCGGAAAAAAACGCCTCTGAGTGGAACGCGACCCCGACGAGCTTAAATCTGCAAATATCCTGTTGGACGAGTTTAGTCGCTCTGAGCCAGATCCCAAGACCGGGAAGAAGCCCCTGTACAGTGTCGAATTGATCCCGCTTACAGAGAAGCCTGGCTTCACTGCCATCGCGTTCGCGCTTCCTCAGATTCTCCGCACACTGACGATTATCATATTTAGGGCCCACCCAGGTGCAATTTGAACACCCAAGTGTCAAATTGCACATAGGTGGACCTGAAATTTAAGTTACTTCTAGTACTTTTGGTCCCACTGATTTTGTAACCTAAAATAATAGAATAAAATTATGATTTGGCTGCCATGAAACCCATTCAAAAGCCTATGATTTAGATTACACAAAAGTCCAACTGAGATTGAAAACCGAAATCACACTGATGATTATCATATTTTGGGTGACCTGAAACTTTATTCGAAACTAATCCGAGAAATTTCCCATTGGTTGGGCATTTCCCGGACCAATGGGAAAATTTGCGGACTCGTTTCGAGTAAAGTTTCAGGTCACTCAAAATATGATAATTGTTGGTGTGATTTTGGTTTTCAATTCAGTTGGACTTTTGTGAAATCTAAATTGTAGGCTTTCGAATGGGTTTCAGGGCAGCTGAATCATAATTTTATTCTATTACTTTAGGTTACAAAATCAGTGGAACCAAAAGTACTAGAAGTAAATTAAATTCCAGGTCCACCTATGTGCAATTTGACACTTGGGTGTTCAAATTGCACCTGGGTGGGCCCTAAATATGATAATTGTCCGTGTGATCAAGAGATGGGTGGGCGCGTTCGGGAGCTCTCATTGGACTCTGCATGTAAGCAATGTCTCCTCATTAATATTTGTGCTTATATTTATATTTGAGTGACATTAATAGGCACGAATTCACCGCTCAAACGCGAGATACGACCTGGCCGAAGAAGGGGGACAAGGAGGGTCAGCGCCGGTCACAGAATACAATGGGTTACCAAGTTGGTCTCTGAATTTGAATTGTTGCCAGATACAATTAAATTATTGAGCCGTCCGCAAAAAAAAAAAAAAAGTAGGATGACGCGGGGGCTTGAAACGAGGCCATACCTTAGCGGATTAAGTAAGAAGAGTAGAAAACGACCATAGACAGTTACACGACACAAGACATACAGAGGTCCTCAAGCCTCTGCTTCACGTCACACCGCCGCTGAGAAGTCTATTTGACTCAAAATATTCATTTGTGAATGATACTCGGTCTTGAATAAGCTAGATAAATTTGGGAGCCCTTTGAGTACTACTTTGATTCAACATGTACGAGCACCGGGCAAACCAGGTTAAATAATGTCGCCCAACGCGCGAAGAACATCGGGAGTACCGCATTAGGCAGGCGGCACGTGCCCGTGAAAATGTGCTGGGTCAATTGCACTGACTTGCAGCGGCACTATTACAGCCATATTCCTGCGTCGCCGCTATGTCGCGGATTAATCGTAGGCACGCGCCATGGGCCCGATATATAACTCGCTCTGTGCTGTGAGCTTCCTGATGGGTCTCAGTATCTAGGGTGTCGCGGGATGGCAGCGCTCGGGGTAGACATAGATCGAGATATTGGGGGCTGTCAAATCTTCCCTGGGTGTTTCGCATAAGCTGTATTAATGGGCTGTGTGGTGCTCTGTTCAAAGCTCAGCCATTTTCACAGCTTCACAGATAATCATCAGGGTCACATGCAAGGGGGTTCGGGCCGGTCAAGCCGGCACAGGAGGCAGGTAGGTAGGTTGGACTGTCAGGCCGAAAAAAAAAAGTTTGGACCTCTCAGTAAGTTGGTCTAAGAAGGGTCCACAGTGATCTCTGGGGCCTCGTACACTGGATTTCATCCCAGATTCAATGTTCCTGGCACCTTTCATTATATATTTTCAGTGATTTGGTGGTGGCTATGATCCAACAATTGCTGCAGCCATTGCCTGCTGCAAAATAATGGGTTGTGAAACGAAATGGGTGAGCAGTGTTGGTTCTTGCAGTTCCGTGGTTCAAAGCCTCCATCCCAATATCATCCGGATTGTCGAGTGTCCCCGATCGCGGGTCTGGGACGCCCACATTCATTTGCGAGTTCGTGAACGATGAAGCAATTCGTTTTGGCTCGGAAAGGTGGCTAAGCTAAGTTCCCAACACATATGCTGGTGTAAAAGATCATATGTGGTTCTCAAACTCTCTGAATGTATCATACAACCGTTGCTACATGGGCGCGTCCTAGTTGAGCGACAATTGCGACCTTTTCGTGCCCCGCGAGATTGAGCATGTGCGAAAAATTACCATATATGGTGCGTGGGAATGCTTACGTAGTAGGTAGGTTGGCCGAGGAGGTCGAGATAAAAAAATACGGCCCTAGTGGATTTTTTGACAGATCCGAACCCCCTTGGTCACATGCACAGCGGGGATTACGGTACTTAAATTTAACAAGTCTGCCTCCTACCTCCACCATCCATGGACTACGAGCCTCGAATGGACGATGAACTCCACTCCCCACAGACTAAGCACGAAAAACATGATCGGTTTGTGCCCCTAGCCTCTTCTCGTCTAATCGGAGCTCAGCCTGCTCCAGGTTCACGGGCGCCTTTTTCCCCCAGGCACAGAATTTCGTCGTCGCCGGGGGAAACTTCAACAGTACCAATATCACTCAGGTGGCCCGTGAGCTTCCCTCCGGTGAGCAGATACATTGTTTCCGGATCTAACTGACGTGCAACGGTCAGATTTTCGCAGATTCCCGATGGGGGATCTGGATCTTCGTCATGAGATACGACTGGTGCAATCTGGTGTGGTTCACCGCCAGCATGGCAGGTGCTCCGCACGGCGCCTGTATACTGCGCGCGTTTACAGATCTACATCGGACATGACGGTGGCAGTGTATCAAGGGGACGATGCGGAGGAGGTATGCTGATACTATCTTTCTTCCCTGGAATTGCACGCACTGTCTCTGGGCCACAGGAATGGCGGGAGGATATTTCATGGTATTCACAGCTTCGGTGAGCCCACTTCCCCCTTGTGTTTCTTGCTCCGCGATATGAACACGACAGTGTAGCCATCCGAATTTGGTGCAACTATTTGGGACGGCCAGTGCATCTGGGATGCACACTGCCATTTTCAACGAGGGTTCGCATTGGATTTCTTGTCAAAACGTACTTGCCTGATCACGATCTTGCATTAGAGTTAATCCCGGCACAACAACTCATGGAAAAGTACAGTGGGTCTCATTTGCAGACGATATATCTCCGGAGTTTTCTCGTGCGTCATCCTCCTCTTGCTCGATATGGTCATTCAATTTCCCACAGTGGACCGAATTCAAGGTAAGGTAGTCTAGATCTATGTTCAATCAGACTTGACCAACGGAGACCTTCATAGGAAGCCAAACGATACAGTAAATCTGTATCGGGATACTCTCTGGTAAGTTGCTAAGCTCAACACTCTTCCGCTGTGTGTCTTACTATATATCTACAGTACTCAGTGTACTGTACAATGTGGATTCGGCCTTCAAACGGCCGTCTCTGTGTCGATCCCATAGCCAGCGACAATAGCGGGATTGATCTTAGATTTTTTGTTTGGGGCACACCACTCTCGTCCACCCTGTCGGTTCTTGAACCGCCCGAGAACCCAAACATTGTGGATTCATTTTCACTGGATCGTTATCATGAAATTTGCTACAGCTATTTCCGACACTATCGCCCGCTCTCAATTTCCACCAATACATCGGTGATCATGAAACTCGGGGCCATCATTTCCGCCCCTCCTGGCTCTGAAATCACCCACCCCACCGAGATCGCGTGCATCCCGGATCTGGAAATCCATGATTGGGGTTGGAGGAACTCTACGGGAGCATCCCTGGTGGCTCTAGAGAATGGGTGGACTCGGTATGTCCCTTTTCTTTGTCCCATCTGACTCTGATCATGTGTATGATCGGAAGTGTGGACTCCGGAAGTGTGGACTCCTCCGACGCCCCAAATGGCTCTTTTTTTCGCCAAATTTGGACCACCGACAGAGACCTGCGAGTCAAAGCATGGCTAGCCCAGGCAAATCACATTTTTCATCATCAGGGTATAGCTTCCAACCACAATGATTATAGTATGTCCACCTTCGAATTGGTAATCTGATTTTGATTCAGACTGCTGGTTGTACCAGCTTTGATCGACCAGGTTGAATATAGATTGAGGATATCCGACAGTGGTAATAGCATCCTGCCGGGATATCTCTTTCTGTGTCCCTTGGCAGACCCGCAGCTGGAGATCCCTTCACATGTTCGGCTCCCGGAATGCCCGGCATATTGGTCCCACGATCCATCTGGCACCGAACATCTAAGTATGGGGGAGGCGGAGCAACTCGGATTTCCCGCCATCAACATTGAACTGATGCTCTGGGGAACATCCTGGGATGAGAGTGTTTACAAAGGGACCCGTCAGTTCCATCAAGCCAAGGGTTTCGATCCTGACAGCCAGGATGTCGCCCGAGAGCTGGGATACCCACTCTACGCGATATCCAAGGAGCCGCATGGAACATTTGCGCATGGTGAGCTCACAATTATACTCCCGATATATCTTGATCCTCATATTGCATAGTTGAAGAGATCTGGGACGAGCCATCCGAATTCCGGAAAGTCCCAGATAGCGAACCTCTTCAGGAGGCGGCTCGCAGAGAATCTGGTGCGCTTTCAGATCTAAAATTATTCAGGGGATTACTGATGACAACTCAGGCCCGGATCCATCACCTGCTCAAAAAGGTGCACACCCGCTCAACAACGCAGTAATGGATGTGCTGCCCAATCACTGGAATATTATTTTTGGCATGCAGTTTACGCTGATTGTGACCCTGGGCGCACTTTGGTTGTGTGATAGATTTCATTAGTTGCATTCTAGATACACTCTTCCTTCCCTTGTCCTCTTCGTCCTCCCGGCTGTATTTGAAACTGGACCAGTTCCGACTCGGATGGCTGATTGGCGCAATCCCGGCATCTACCGGCTGCCACATTCCGACGCGAACCTCAGTCTGATCGGGGCTCGCGGCATCAACACTCACACCGGGAATAGGGACCTTTCACCCGACAGTGTTTTGTAACCGCTTTCAGGCCCCGTGAAAACTGAAAGTGAAATTGGGACTTTCAAGCACCATATCAGGTCACCTGAAATGTCAAAAATCAGCGGCCGTTTCGGCAGCACTGATTTGACAAGTTTTGATGCCTGTTTCAGGGGCGCTGATATCAGACTGCATTTGTACCGTTTCATTCAGCCTGTTTTTAATTCTCAAACCCCAGCTTTCAGGACCAAATTCAACTGCACTTATATGTGAAGTTTCAGGTCTCAATTCAGCTCGCTGGAAATGGCAATTGATTTTTTATAGCTCCGGTTACAAAAAACATTCGGGTGAAAGGTCTCTATTCCCGGTGTGACTGTACTCCCTTCGTGCAATACACGCGGCGCTGACAACTCGGCTGATCGGCATTGGTCGGCATCGGCCCCTGCCGGCGTCCGATGCCAGCCAACGGGTTTCCAGTGGAGACCACCGGCTGACGCTGTAGCTGAGGCACGGCTATTCCCGCCGTCGGGTTCCGCTGGTTTTCGCCGGATCTCACTGGGTGGACCTCCTATTTCCTGCCACCAGTTTCCGTTGGTTTCCGGTGGTAATTGCTGGATCACAACGGCCACGATCTCCTCTAATTGTCCATCGATTTCCAGTGAGAATCAGCAGAACCTAATGGCCTTTGACGGCATTGGATGAGTGCCACTTCACACTTATGGTGCCGTCTATGTACATTGTTTATTCATGCTGGAATTTAACTGGGATCAACATTGTCCTTGTCAAAGCTGATCTGTGTGCATAGGTGGCCAATGAACAATGGAATCCTTAGGTGGCCCCAGGCCATTCGGGTAGATCAGTGGCAAGAATGTTGTTATAAAAGCAGATTGAAATTCATTAGAAGCTCCGGTGCACCCCCTCAGCCACTCGCCACAGAGCCTCTCAAGTCGAGATGGTGTGTTGTGTTCCCGAAAATACCCCTAGACATTTCAACAACCCTTTAAATACTGAGTTCCCACCATGAATAGTATCTGTCATCGAAATTAATGATGGGTGGCAGCCGCTGCGACCGTAGATTGATGCAGTCACTCGCGCCAAGCGGCGCCATGTGCCGGTTGCCCTCATCTGATTTCATGGTGCCACTCCGCATTAAATGACAGTATCCCAAAATATTGAGTTCTCATTCAATGATAGACACAAATTTGAACAAGATTATTCCTCACCACATTGTCTTTAATCGCCGGTCACCTCTGCCCAGAACTCTTCCGAGAGTCCCAAATCTTGTTCTACACCGACTTTCCTCCTCTCTCGCCATCAATCATCATCAAAATATGTATGGAAAAGTTGTTGTTGATGTCAGACATTTGCTGCAGCTGTGATTTAAAGTGTCATGATCCAGAATTCTTTCCCGTTATCCCGGAGTTCAACTCCGTTATTCCGGACTCAACCCCTCCACACCCCGATTGTAGGAACAACGATCGGTATTAATATTGCGCATTAACCTTATGTGTTCTGTTACCACAGACACCAAACCCCCTAATCCCCTATAAATCCCTTGGCACTTGTATGTAAACCCTGTATTATTGTTTTATTCTGGTCTATACTCCAGCTGCTTTTTTACTTGTCCCCTTCAACTCTGCTTTCCCCTCGTCCAGTCGCCTCAGTCGCGTTTCAAGAACCCGACAAGCTGCTGTGCTAAAAAAAGAATAGTATCTCCCAGACGACTAATCGACTGGACAAGATGCCACGTGTAAACCCGGTGGAATTTGACGAGTTCATCGCCCATGGGCCAGACGACAGAACCCGATACCTCTTCAACAAATCTCTCAACGATGCGGAGAGTATGGCCGAAGAGTTGCGGAAAATCAACACTTCCGGCACTACCTTGGAGACCATGGTTACGGGATTACAGGGGACCGTAACGAAGTTGCAGAAGAGTATGGCCCGTATGGAGGAGGAAACGAGCAAACACATGAGCAGGTCATGTTTGAACCTGCGTGAATTTGAGCTGAAACCGAGTGAAATTTCACAGGACTTTACGACGCAGATTCCTCAGGTGCTCTTGGACTCGGCGAATTGCCTGATGCGCAGCATTCCTGTGATGCAGTCCTTCTCACACTTTGTGGTTCAACCTAGATCGGCAGATCCACCCCATGGAGGGTGGTTTGGAACCACCGCAATGGAGCAGCAACGGTACTATGGTGCGGCAATAGCACCCTGTAATAGTAACTTTGCAGCGCCCCGAATTCGAGTCTGAAACTGGATAAGGATTCATCTCCGCATTGATATTGATCATCCCCGGCATGCTCACCGTCATCCGCCAGGTTGGCATCTTGGTGCGAAAGACGGCATATCATAGCTGGCACGCAACAGTCTCCACTCTTAAAACGTTGGTCAAAGCGCAGCGCTGCTTCCCGGATACTGAAGGTTTGAAACAGGACTCCTGTAATGGCTTCATTGCCGTGCTAATACTAGCCTTCGCGGCACATATTATACTTCAATTCGGTTTTGAACCAGCCTCGAGGCGCACCTGTCCGTGCCGGGTATGACTTTGCAACACGAGAATAATTTCCGCAATCCTCTACCGAATAGCCAGATGCTTCTTCGGATCCCCGCGAAGTTTGAAGAGGATACTTTCCCCGTGGACCTAATGCCACTGGCTGAGCAGCAAATGCTTAAAAGGTGGTGATTGTCGCTGAAAAAATAACATCCTCGACCATCTCTTCTACTATTTCTTTGCTGCTCACCAGTTTCCTGCTCCACAAATTCTATCCCTCATCATGGGATCCTTCCATCGTCTTCGCAGCCTGCAGTATTGCCTTGCATACCGTTGCCAATGCAAGGGTGGTCCCGGTGAGTTACGAGTACTTATGCAATCATTTTTTATCAATCGACATGAGCTTTTTGCACGCTAGTTGAAAAATGTCCCCCGTTTGAGCGTGTAACGGATTTAGTGGCTGTGCTAATGTTTTTAGTGTCAGTGTTGAATCCTCATCAGTGGCTGTGCTCTTAATTCCCTTCAAACGGTGTGGCTTAATAGTGGCTGTGATTTGATAGTGTAATCCTCGCCTCTGGCAGCGTGTGTTTGATCCGCTCCTCAAGCAATTTAGTTTTATTGAGCTTCATTCATTTTACATCGCAGTATCTCGCAGTCATATATGGATGGCAACGACCTATTTGGATTCCATTAAGACTGAAAGACAAAGAGAGCATGAATTACACGCTTCCACGGATCGAGAAGGTCGAGCATGGAGGGAGTTGCCAAGCATTCCAAGGCTTGACGCGCGGGAATTTGATCCGGTGCGGGTGTCCGGTAATTCGCGTGATGGTGAATGATCGGCAGATGCAGCCGGACCGGTATTCTCTCGCTTGCCATTAACCTTCATGTCGATGATTCACCGCTCTCTAGTTGCTATATGAACGTTCAACACCCGGGCTTTCAGTCATGTTTGTCATGACTCCACTGTCCTGCACCCTCTATGTCACCATCCACATCTTTGTGTTACAACAATATTTATTGTCTCTGCTGGAGTTGCATAATCCAAACCATGTTATTGTGAACCTTAAGAAAGTACCTGTCGAACCGATAACTATTGAATAAAATGTGACCCTGGTCCCACTCAAAATGTGCTCTGCAACCATCTTTGGATCGTACATTCGGCCAAGGATGCTTAATCGTGTCATTGTATATAGTGCTGTTATTCGGCCCAGGATGTTCAATCAAGTCATCGTACACAGATTGTTTGCCAACATTTCTGGATTCTTCGACTCCGAAAAATCGGGTGAACACTCCACGTCATCGAATATATTCTTGATTGAGACCCGGACACGATCTTTCTTGCTCTTGTTCCACCACTGCATTTGTCCTGGTGTTGGGTGGGTTCATACAAGTCACGGTGTCTTTTGGTCAACATTCTCACAGTAAGGCCAGACTCAGTTCTCACTGACAAGCTCTGATCTAATTTCGACATTCATATATGTGGTTGGTAGGTATATGCGAACACAATCAATCACAGTATGCTCGGTCTCTAGGTACTCTGGCTGCCACTGGTTTCCATATCAGTGTGACTTTTGCCCACCCACATTGCCACCATCCGGCACCTCGTCTCGGAATAATCTTCATCATCGCTGCTAAGTTCATGAAAATCAAAGTGCTTTTTGACCAGAGTAGAGTTGGATAAGATTATGATTACATTCCATCATAATTTATTGTAATGGTAGGATTACAATTAAATATGCCTCAGTTGTAATCTTGCATATTCTTAAGGTTACGAGTACTTATGTAATCGTTTATAATCAATCGAAATGAGGTTTTAGAGACCTAGTCGAAAAGTGTCCCAGATCTATTCGTGTAACGAATTTAGCGGCTGTGCTAGTAGATTTAGTGGCTGTGTTGAAGCGGTTTTAAAGGACAGCCACTACTTTCCCTTCGTTTTTTGTGATTGCTTAGTGGCTGTACATTGTGTTATGTAATTCGTTTGGCGCTTGTTGCGGTTCGAATCAGGTGCTATGTATTTTTCGATTCCCAACGACAGCTTTGTTGTCTTTCTTTGTTCATCCTTGACACATTTAGTTTCCTAAACAAATGATCAATTATTCAGCATGGGGGTTATAATTCTTTCCTGTCCGATCGCCGCTATCGGCCCCATTCTCCCCTGTTCTCGTATTCCTATGGCAGAAGCCATCTTTCCTGACACTACGGTTGATGCCATTGAGCGCCACACAATCTCAACGGCAATTTCGGTCAGTAACAGTCTTTCAACCCGTAAAGTTTTGATGCTCACCGTTAGCAGCATTCCCACATATGCAGAGGATTTTTCATTCAAATCCAGGCGGTTGCCGTTCTGCGATCCTGACGACGCATCCCGAACTTGACAATGACGGCGTTAGAACCGAATGTACGATGCTTGTCTACTGGATAGATTAATCCGAGGCAACTGTACACCCGCTTAATTGGAGCATTATCCCTTTCCTCACCGAGTGTAAGTCACATTATAAGACAGGGAAAAAGAAGAGGAAAAAAAAATTACATAAGTACGAGTTTGCCGGGCCGTGCCGCGGTCATTACCCCCCAAGTAATTTGATATGTGCAATTACATTCAATTATACCCAAATGGCTCAGAATCATGAGATACACATGCTTCTGGAGTCTTTAGCCGTACTTGACTGTCCTGTTAGGGTTTAGCGTATTTCGGGCATTAGTCAGTAATAGATTACTGATGTCATGAGTGTTGTTTTGGGGATTTTAGTTGGTTAGTGTAGATCGTAAGAGCGTATCTGAGTAGACCAGATAGCAAGATTCGTTAATTCTCAAGGCGAGTGACTCAAACTTAAATCAGTCAACAGAAACAACTACGGGGGACCTTGGTCTCAGTGGGCTATGTGCTTAACAAGAGAATACACAAGGCAAGAATATTTCCTATAGGCAGCTAGGGCTAGGAAGATAGGTTGAATCAGCTATAGGCCAGTTGGCTAGCAGGCTCAGGGGTGAAAGTGTAGATGCTACGATGTGGATTGAAGTAAAGGTGTGGTGCCATCACATGAGGACAGGCTCTCATTATATAGCTAAGGAGTGTGGTTTCTAGAACATTCTACATAGCATTGGAACATTCTTGTGGTGCACTAGAATGTTCCTTCAAATGATTAAGGAATGTGTTGTGTGAATGTTCTAGAATATTCCAGTGAGAACAGGATAATACTCCGAGGATCTCACAGGTGCTGTGTAAGTAAAGAAGCATCTACATAAATTGGCCATGCACTAAACCATAGGGGCTAGTACTTAATTAATATGGAAACATGTGGCACATGGTTTCCGCGTGGGTACGAGTTCAAATCAAACTCAGATGGTTCTGATCAATATTGATGGATGTAAAGGTACTTGAGTTTAAGCCGTTTAGAGGCTTGAGGCTCAGTCTGACTAAAGTTCTCAGCCTCAGATAATGCTTTAGAAGTGTGTCTTCACTATCAAGCCAACAAGAGGATATTATTGTTGAGAATATATGGATAATTCAATGAGATAATAAATGATACAATATTCCATAACATGTCCCTGAGTAGCAATAGCAACTCCTAGGATCACTTGGAGCTCCATAATGGATAAATTTGCACCAAGTTTAGTCGTGTTGATGACCTTTTCTTGAACGCGACTGATCACGTGCCTTCGTTGAACACCCAGAACAAGTCGGACAACTGGTTGCAACTGCCGGGATGCTTCTCTTTGGTCCAAGACAGCCCCGTAGTTTCTAAATTTCATCAATCCTGAGAGCCCTGGGGCATCTTGAATAGGACTGACTGTAATTGATTACCATTCATTAAATGCCATTAAATATCTTAAGATTATGATTAAACATGATTACATTACGGTACGGCCTACAGCCGTATGTAATCATAATGTTCCAGCCCTAGACCAGAGATTGGACAACTTGCATCGGCCTGGATCCTACAGACGGGGCCTTGGCTTCGTTTGTAGCACATGCTTTGAACGCCGCCTGAATACAGTCAGTCTTGAGGTGTGCTGTTAGGATTTGTGCTTACTTTTGCGAATGAATCGTCTAGGAGCGTCAAAGTCCTGAGTGCAAGCTTGCCAATTTGCTTCTCGTCTTCTTTTCTGAATGCTTGACGAAAGGTGACTAAGGCGAATCCCATCTTGACGATGTCCCCCACCCTGAAACCAACCAGGCCCTTTTTGACATATCTGAATGTTGTCAGCTGCATGCACACAAAAGACAAGAATATGTGCTTACTGATCATCCTTGACGCAAGGATATGCAACGTCATTGTTGATGCAGTAGGCCACTTTGTTCCCCAGGTGGTGGCTCAGCATACCTGATGGATCCACGTATTTCTCAAACGAAATCATGGTTACCAGATCGGCGATTAATTCTGATGCTTTGAGACAACCCAGTTATGCAAGTATTTGAGGTGTTGCATACATTGTACTAGCCATGAAAGGTTTATGCTCGGCTGCAAGCACATCGAGGATGGTCTGAATTCAAGCTAAATTCACCTTCAATCAATACACCTTGCAACGTCGAAGCTCTCGCTTGAGCAATGTCCTCGAAATTTTAATTTCATAATTCACATACGGACTTCGACTTCTCTAGGAGACTGTTTTTTTTGTGGTTGCGGGTATTTGTAACTTGTCCTCCGTCTCAGGATATTCCGTGTACCATCAAGTGTCGCCATGCAACAAGTGTTTTAACATATTTTAAGCGGAGCTTAAAAGCGGCACTGCGGCCATCAGCGGCATCACCCGTAAGGCATCCGGCAGGTTTGGCTTCAAGTTCAGAACATAGAAGGAAAAAGAGACGATGCGGCAGGTTGGCGTCAATTTCGGATCAGCGGTCGTGAGGGCCGCTCCCGTGCCTTCGAACTTTTACAAGGTGTCAGCCTCTCCGGTCCCCAAAAAATCTCTCTGGCATTGGTCTCATTTTCTCAATATATTTGGGACACAAATCCCCAGAGAATATCTTGCTTTCCAACTCCCCCGAAGTGTGAACCAGACCAAAAAAAGTACATAAGTGCGAGTTTGCCGGGCCGTGCCGCGGCCATTACCCCCAAGTAATTGTATGCTGGACTGTGTTTGGCTTGTTGCTTATACTTATGATAGGGAGGGATACCCGCAGACGCGTCCTTGAGTATGACGACCACTTCTGTCGGTCCCGCAGACACTGCCGCCAGCCAAGGGGGTGCCGGTCAGTGAATTCCGGACAGGGGGCCGGTCGGTTGGTTGGGCCGCCAGGTCTTTTTTTTTTTCTGGGAGCCGACATGCATGAGTTTCTGTTTCCGCCGATCGTTCTAGCAAATTCAACTCCGTTGACTTGTGCTACTTTTTCTCATTCTTCATATCCTCACTCGGGTCGGCTCAAATAGCTTGGAACTCGAAGAGACCGTCATTCCTTTGCCAACCCGAAGCTTCGGCATTCTCATATACATTTGATTCGCGTGGATGAATCAGCTTGGGCGCGCTGATAAATCGATTAGTAATAGGCTGAATCAGGCTGAATCATAACAGTTTGGAACTGAGTGCTACTAACCGGGTCCATCTCCGACGCAAGGGATGCTTGACCTTCAAGTTGAAAATCACGGCTCATCCCTTGCATTGGAGATGGACCCGGTCGTTCTGGCACTCAGTTCCAGACTGTTATGATTCAGCCTGCTTCAGCCTATTACTAATCGATTTATCAGCGCGCCCAAGCTGATTCATCCACGCGGATCAAATGTATATGAGAACGCCGAAGCTTCGGGTTAGCAAAGGAATGACGGTCTCTAGTTCCAAGCTATTTGAGCCGATTCGGGTTGGCAACGTGCAACTAGCGCATCGCGTCGTACTGGCACCGTTGACGCGCTTGCGCGTTGATCCTACCACGAATGTTATCCTGCCCATAGTGCGCGAATATTACGCGCAGAGGGCATCGACTCCTGGAACGCTCCTCATCAGTGAGGGTGCGTGTCGAATCGCTCAACGATGGAGTCCCTGAATAATATTCTTCCCTGTGGTTAGGGACACTGGTAGCGCACAAAGCTGGCGCGTACGCGCCGCCCGCACACACGTCCTCGGATGGAACCAAGTTTCCCTTGGGCGGGCTGCATGCCGCCTCACCAGGGATATGGTCCGATACGCAGATCGCGGCATGGCGCGAGGTACGCTTTACTTTTCTCGGTGAAAATAAACAAAATTGGCGCTCATCATGATTCTACAGGTCACCGACGCGGTGCACGCGAAAGGTTCTTTCATCTACTGCCAGCTCTTCGCGATGGGCCGCGCGGCCACGGCGCCCGAGCTCGCAAATCCCGGTGTGGACTTTGACCTGGTGTCTGCCTCAGCAATCCCGCTGCCTGGTGAAACTATCACCCCGCGCCCATTGACAATCCCAGAGATACAGGAGTACGTACGGATATTCGTTGCCGCGGCCGAGAACGCCGTGAACAAGGCGGGTTTTGACGGGGTGGAGATTCACGGGTGAGTGCGCTCAGATACATCTTCGATGCCGATAACTGAACGTATGCAGCGCCAATGGATATCTATTGGATGCGTTTCTCCAGGATACGGCAAACCAGCGGACGGACGCGTACGGCGGAAGCCCAGAGAACCGAGCGCGCCTTCTCCTTGACATTGTCTCCGCGACCGCCAGCGCCATCGGCGAGTCCAAGGTTGCTGTGCGTATCAGTCCATGGAGCCCTTTCCAAGGTAACTTTCGTCGCACCCATCGTCAACATAGTCAATCACCTAATCCATCTTTGTCCGCAGGAATGCTCATGAATGATCCCATCCCGACTTTTTCGCACGTCGTGGAGGCGCTGCGCGCGTTTCCGCGCCTCGCGTACCTGAGCATCATCGAGCCGCGCGTGTCCGGGGCGTCGACCGTGGAGGAGAGCGCGGACAACGCGGGCCACTCGAACGATTTCGTGCGCAAGTTGTGGGGTGCACGCACACTCATCTCGGCTGGCGGGTACACGCGCGAGACGGCGATAGCGCGCGCGGAGGCTGGGGAGATGATTGCGTTTGGTAGAGCGTTCCTGGCTAACGTGCGTCTCGTTATTTTTCCCCAGAATCGTGACTGATACTGATGCCGGGGGTATGTAGCCCGACTTGCCTGTGCGCCTTGCGAAGGACATCCCGCTCACGCGCGGGGATCGGAGCAAGTATTACATGTCGACGAACGAGCCGGAGGGGTACACTTCGTATCTGTTTGCGTCGTCGTAGATTTCGGGTGCAGTTTGAGATAATTTATGGTGCGGCGTCCACCATCCCGATTCCCGAATTCAACTATTTTTCTCAACTTGCGGTAACCTTCCATTTCCGGTGGCCGATGTGAGTTTTGAACAAGGCCCTGGATATTTCTGCTTTCGCAGAATTTTGTACAAAAAGTTAAGAACATTCCAGCAGCTGCAGATCCGCCCAAGGAGGACGCGGCACTCATTACACAGTTTCGGTGCGGTGGGCTATGAATTTCTTCTGTATAATTTCGAGGGAGAGAAGGGTGAAATAGCAGCCTTGTGGGCGTCCGCAGAGGCAGCAAGCCTGCCGCGCTCCTCTATACGTTTTTCGAGGGCCTTCTACAATGGGACCCTTCACTTGGAGGGCTGTATGAGCGTTAATGCTTCGTACGTTTGCTAACTCTGTCCGGTGGTTAATAATTGGTGCCTAGCTTTGACGCGAACGGGGAGGACATGATTGTGAGCGGCAGGAGCAATAGGTCATCATTTCGGACCGATGATCCGAAAAGCCCCTGGTCTAGCCCAAGCCGGACCACCGCCAGGTGTTTTAGCTTGATTCTGGAAGTATACCCTTAGACTCAGTCTGTTGGCCGACTCAGTGGGGATTCGGAATGAGAAATGAAAACTTGAGGATGTGTTCGCGTTCTTGGCATGACGTAGCAGGAGGATTACTAAATATTGTGAGGGACATCAATTGACTTGCGGACTGCTGTACTGACTGCCTAAATCCGACAAAGTCTTGACAGGATGTAGACTCCAATCCAGCCTGTATATGGGATTAAGCGTCGACATAGACCCTACGACATCGACGCTTGCTCATATACAGAACAGTTACTGGTCTAGAAAAGATGGCGGGAGTTCAACTTCAACCTTGAGTTCGTTCGTTAATTTTTGAGATCTTTTGCACAGCAGAGCCTGGATTCAAGCAGAAAATATCCTGTCGACCCATAGGAGTAGATCTTTTGCGCAGCAGAGTCTGGATTCAGGCAGGACACCTATCAATTCCGAGCGCCAGTTCGTCTTTCCGACTTATTCCCATGAATTCATCCTGATAGTTGAACCTTGGTTGAACCCACGCAGGTCACAGATACATACAAACCTCGGTGACGGTGGAAATGAGCACGAAATATTGCCCGCGGCAATTGAAGATTTAAAAGGCCGGCCGAGTCGTAATCCAGGCAAATGGAGAAGAGATTTAGGGCTCCACAGGCAGTGATAGAGACTGAATTGGGGAGGTTACGCGCCGCGGGCATGAATAAAAAGGGATGTTGATAAACACATGGCATGGTCCAGGCCCGAATCGAACGGGCGGTTATGGCTTCTACATTCATAGGTAGGGCAGGTGGGGCGCCTCCGCCGTTGGACCGTACTAGGAGCAATATACAGCGGGGTTTACGAGAGTATGCGATCGCTCAAAGCCAAGCGAGCGCGAATTCAGGCTGCATTCATAGGGATCCGGAAAGACTCAGTTATGCGTATGGGGATTTGATGCGGGTCGGCGGCGGAATGGATCGAGGGCAGAAAAAGAAGAGATGAAAGATGCGCGCATGGTCCAAGCCCCCGAATCGCATAGCTTCGACAGCGCGCTAGATATCGCAGGCGCGCCCACTACGCTCTTGACCCGTAGTAGTAGCGGGGTGCGGCGGGGTTTATTAGCGACTCAAAAACGAGACGAGTACAAATAGTGTCGACGAGCGGGCGCGGTTGAGAGAAAAGTGAAGTGGCGTGAGTGGCGGCAGCGAAACTCGGGATCCACGCGTGCTGTCAGAGTGCGTATTGGCGGCAGCTAGAGGGATGCACACGCCGCTGTTGGAGCGGGCATTGACGAAGAGCGAGGGAACGGCGGCGATGCCAGTGGGCGGTAGATGGTAGAGACAAGGTAGAGAGGGCGCCAGTCTGGGCGCATCACGGATCACTGATGGCATATGCGGCCCGACTGATGCCGGCTTGCTTCTTCCGCGTCTCCTCATCCTCTCTTGCAGACCGTACGCTCGCCCACAGGTACGCGTGCCCCTCGTGCCGCACCCCAGTCGACGCGTAATCGCGCTAGGATGCCACAGCTCGCACGAGACGCTATTGTCCGCGTACACTGCCGATTCCAATTCGCGCCCCTCGTGCTTGCCTCGTGCGGCGCCCTGCAGCCTCTATATCTCTACCCGGCACGGCGCCAACCTCGTCCCACTCTCACGCCTACGCCTCCCGGGCCCACCCGACAGCCACACCCCATCCATCCCATCCTCGCTCCCATTCGCGCTCCCGAGATCAACGCGCGGCCACCCGCCACTCCGCCCGTCCGTGCGTGCGGGCCTGCCTGCGTGTCGCATGCGTGCCGTCGCGTTCGGATGCGTTTTCCGCGCGTCCTCCTCCGCACACTCGGTCCCCGAGTGAGCGGGTGTCGTCCCCGGATACGGTCGCGTCCTCCGCCCACGCCACGACGCTCGCCCATGCGTGCGAGCGTGCATGCCTGTGAATTCGCCTGCGGATGCGTGTTGCTTCGCGTCCGCCTCCGCGCGCTCCTTCGCCGCCCTTATCCTCAGACGCCGCCGATGCGCGCGTGCGCAGCCTCGCCGAATACGCGCACGGTCTTCCTCGGATCCAGACGCGTGAGTGCATGCGTCCCTGCGTCCGTTGCGTGCGTCACATGCGGGCAAGGCCTCGTCGTCCTCGAATACGGCCAACGCATGCGTGCACGCGTGCGGGCCTCCATGCGCGTGGGGTGCCAAATACATCCGCTTGAGCGCCGGGTGCGTCCGAGAGCAGTGAGATGGACGGTTCCAATGTCGCGGTGGCGTCGCCAGGGGCGGTGAACGTGAGGAGTGTGAGTGCGGTCATCGACTTGTTGATGATGATATTCTCGGTGGGTGTGTTGCAGTGAAAGATGAGTCTTCGAGTTTCACAAGGCCCCGACTTTATACTCACTGGAGCCCTGGTCTAGGCCCCTTGTCTGAGAGATCAAGAGTTCGGCTATCTGCGTCAAAAATCGCGGAAAAACCGGGCAAAGAAGGGATGCAAGCTCGCGGGTTGGATGGTAGACGCGGTTTATGGCATTTTAGAGTCCCTGGCTGAGAGACGGCCACGAAGAGGATTAACTGGAAGGGCATTCAAGCTGCTGGCCGACTCCTTGCCGCAAGTGGGATCTATGCGCTGCTGCTGCTCGGAGGGTGTATTGAGGAAGAGCGATTGGCAGCACAGGAGGAACGGGGCAAGTCATGGTAGAGAGCAAGTCTAGGGCCCGGGGCATCACGGATCATTGATGGTATGTGCGCGCTGTTCTTCTGCACAAATTCATTTTCAAGTTGATTCTTTGGATTTTGGATGTATGTCCACGTGACCACTTTTCATCCTCCCACTATGAGGTACCCCCCGCATCTCCCCCGCCCCCCCCTTCCTCGCTATGCGCTTCTAAACACACATACAACCTGATTTATTCCCCGGCGATATCCCCGAAGGGTCTCGGGAAGTCCGCGGACGTAAATCCCAACATTACCGTTCGGACAACTTGCGTCCCTCGCGCTCATCTCCAGACTTGCCGTTTGCTCTATGCAGCTCCCAACTTTTAAGTGGGATTCCGTGTACCTATTGAGAATGAACATTCCTCTAGTCTCGGCGTCGGAATAGTAATTTTTCATGGTCATGTGGACCGTAATGGGTGACGCTGAGGCCATCCCGAGGGACACCTTAGAGTCTCGGAACACCAGAATCACCGAGGACGGAAATCAAGAAAACACCCTTTCAACTGATGTACACTAGCTGGTAAGTAGGACTTGCAAACCATCGACGCTTCACCAACTTTCTTCCGCTTGTACCGTATAAAGATTTCAACATTAAATTTAAGAAGCAGGAGGATCACATATGACTAAGTGAGCACACCGATGAGCGTGTATCCGAAAACTAAGCGGAACAGACTCTTACAGTCGACGCAAAGCTCCAAGCACGGGGCGCATCCGGTGCACTGCGGGGGCCAGTACCATTGCTTTCCGCAGTGATCGAACTGGGGCACACATCCCTCCTTGCGGTTGAAGTCGCAGGGGCAAGAGTGCTCGAATCCACACCCTAAGAAGTCATTGCATCAGCGTCGCTGCGCGAAGGACGGATAATGATGTCTACTCACAGCGCTTTGTAAGACTGGTGCTCACGCCAGGGGCGGCCTGCACGGCGGTGACAGCGAGAGTGGCGAAGCTGAGGATAGCGCGGATGAAGTGCATGATGACTTGTGCTGAATTCATTCGATACAGCTCCTGGCCTTTTATACCTCTCGGACGGGAGCAGGTCCGGAGTCTTCACGAAACGTGGGGTAAAACGTATGTAGTATGGACAGACACCCCTGGGTCTTACGACATCGAACCTGAATAGTGCCCGCGTGATTAGCCGATTACCAGAGTAGATGCATATATTAACATTTCAAACGGCTGCTCCGCATGGCCGCTCGTCCGAAGGATTCAATTATGTGCATCCCACGGAGTTCCAATTGGCCCGTGCCAAGGCAGGCACGCACTCACGTAAGTGCTCCAATCCTTAAGTGGAATCAACCACCTGCGCCGCGACATTGGAATATTGCATGAATGGATTTCGGCTTCGGCCGGGAATAATTCCAACGCCCCGAGAAACTCGGCTCCGGAGATGCTCAAGAGAGGCTGCGCAAGTGAGAGCTATAAATGAGAGCCGTGTCACGATAATTCCTGGCAAATGCCCTGGCATGCATTCGCCCTCGATTATTATTTTCGTAAATAGGTCCGCATCGCTGGGAACGCACCCGGCATCTCGGCGTCCTGTAACTATATTCGGCAAACAATGGGAATCCCCCGCCGGCCGTCCCGAATTTTACAAAATGCTTCAATGCGGCGCACACTTGACTGTACGGATGTTGGTAACCGCGACGACACTTGATAACTATATACGCACTCGGGTCAAGGCAATGTATCACACAGGTCCCGCATTCCCCGCATGCCGGCGGCCAATACCAGACTTGTTCGCACTGATCGAAGTGCGGGAGGCACCCGGTGTTCGGGTCGAGCGTGCAAGGACAGCTGTACTCAAAGCCACAGTCTGTGACACCATCAGATTTCTGGAAAATGTTAGACAACACAGAGATGCTGCTCAACTCACATCGTCTGTGAAGGCTGGCCCCCGTTACCGCCACGTTCGCAGTTGTGGTAATGAGGAAGAGACCGAGGAACCAAGGTGTACTGTGCATCTTGATTTTCCTTGAGGGGACTCGCAGACACTTTATAGCTATCATCACTCACGTCATGACAGAGAGAGTACATGCATCTAGTTGGGCTGACATTGACAAGACAAGCGGCGCTCTTGGGTAGCATTTAGCGATGTCATACTCCGGCACATTGAATATCGACAACCGACTCTGCACATAATCTAGTCTATTTTTCCTCGGGTATTACACTCTTCTGGTTTGGGGAAGCAAAGCACTACCTGAGGATATCACGAATCTGCGACTGGGAGGCCGGACTCGGAAAACTGTGCGGCATTGCAGTCGCCTTGACGAACGGGATTTTATATTATTTCCCGGGGCTGAAGGCATCTCTGTGAGAAGATTCATTCGTCGAAATGGGGCACTGTTGAAACACCCCTAGCACAACCGAACCCTAATATGTGCAGACATTTCATTAATCCTTTCTCGGCTGAAGGGTAGTTCGGAGGTCTAGTGAATTCCGTTACCAAGCATCGACTCATATCGCGCCAAGGCGCGCATTGATTCAATTTCCCGATCGAACTGAAGGATCCCCGAGGGAATTGGCATGAAAATCGGAATAATATATAAACGGGAGATACTATTGACGGGAACGGAATGCAGGCAGGCTAAGAAAAGATGAGACACCCTGGGCTGATCGCCCGCTTATACTAGGCGGCGCTTCTCCATCGGCGGCACCTCCCGAACTTGCACAGGCTGCAGGCGATGAGCTTGAAACAAGGAAAATGTGACGGAATCGTACGGACCTCGGTCTCGTCGTCTGGAAGTCGCACGTATTGGCGGGTGCGCGCCCATCTCGCGCGGAGACGACTCGCGATGAAAAAGAGTCCGAACAGGACTATCGAGGCTAACGCAAGCTGGACACTGGCTGTACCAGCCGCCTGAAGTGCCGTTGTAGCAACTCCGGATTTGCCACCGCAGACCTGCGCCCACTGCTTGTCGCTGGTGATGGCAGCACCCTGGGAATCCCGTTAGTAGTGAAATTATGAATGGGGCATCTGAAAGCGTTTACCTCGGCGCGGTATATGAATTCAGTGAGCGGGATGTCCGCCGTATTACCGAAGACATGGAGAAGGCGCCAGTCTTGCGGATCCGCGGTCCCGTTCTTGAACTTGAAGCGCAAGAAGTCGCGCATGTCCGGCGGGGAGCCACGGCGCAGCTCAATTGCAAGGGCTGCGCCGAAGTTGGCTGTTATCAAGGACATTGATTAATAAGCTGTTGGAATCCGACACAGAATAGCATGGCACTCACGAATGGCCTTCAGCTCGGGATGGTCCTTGACAATGTCGGTCTGGTGAAAGAGAGAGATGAACGGCTGATATGAAGTCTGCACGACCATCAGCTGCAGCGGATCGTCGTTAGACGCGATCCGCTCCAGCGAGGTTAAGATGGTGTGCAACATAGTACGACCCGCGACTGTGAGCCGAGATATTTTGAATCAACTGCATGGAACTAGTTGAAGGGATGCTCACTGTTCCCGATGCCGCTCGCCTCTGTGTCCGAGAACACCCCGTCCTCGTGGAAGTCGGCCAGGGCACGAGCTCGATCAAGGTAGGACGGCGGGAGGCGATATGCGTACGTCTGATTGTAAGTGAGCTGCGTGTTGATGAAGTCGTGGATCTGGAGATGGGGGGTGAGTTTTCTGTCCCGATGAGTAGGCTTTCATGCACACATTCCACTGGACGTCAAAGCTGGCATCAGACTGTAAATCAGGATAAAGAGATGAATAATGCGCACAATATTTTCGAGGGTCGTGGGGCGTCCAAAGACATAATCCTGCACGTTCTTGAGGAACGAGGAAGCCTCCTCCGCTTTGGTCTTGAAAGCGTCCGAGCCATGGAACGAGGCAACATGCTTTTGGAATGCCTGCACAAATTGAATTCAGAAAATGTATGCGAGTGCGGAGATATAGCGCACCGGACAGTCTGTCCAGCTCTCCATCGAGCGGTCGTTCCCGGGCTCCACCGTCTCCACTTTAGTTTACCTCTAATGAGTAAAGAGTGGCCGAAATAAGGAGAGGCAAGTGCGCACTTGGAACGTATTGGTAGCCACCGAGCGGCGCCATCACCACGGTCTCATTCGCTAGTGTGATCTTGTTCCTCGGGCTAGGCGGGAAGAGACCCTGGAGAAGCGCTATCGCACTGTCAAAGACAACGGCGCCCTCGCCGCCGGCCTTGGCGCGGACTTTAATTTGCTGCGTGTCCGCGGTGTCGCCCGAGATTGACGAAATGAAGGATGGTGAGCCGGGGGTGAGATAAGTGGCGCGCAGTTGCGCGCCCAGAAGGTGTAGGTCCGCCTGAAAGCCTAAATAAGTCGGCGCCAACGGGGGGCGGTGACAGGACACACGACACCGAGCGCGGTGGACCCGGTCAGCGATGGGGCATAGGTCTGGGGGTCCTGCTCGAATGCGCGACGGTCACCGTTACGGGCAATGACGATGGCACCAAGGACGGAAGACATTGGTTATATGGAGGAGAGCGAAAAGCTGACTAGAGATGGCTGAGCGAAAAACCTGAGGATGAGAATATTTCAACTGGCGCGAGCTGCATTTAAGGATTTTGGTCGCCCGGTTCGTGCATGGAAGCACCCGCGATGAAACTTGTAAGGGCTGCATGCGTCTGCTGCATTTTTTGATATGGGGATATGACGTTCTTTCACCGTAATCAACGGTGGAGTCCATCTCACGCTCACAAGTCCTGTGAGCGCCAGCATTGCTGGACAAGATCCAGGCATAGTCATCTGCAGCACCACTGCCTCAGTCCCGGAAGGCTATAGGTAAATTTATGACTTACCACACGCGAGAGGCGGCTGTATGCGAGCCGTCGACTTGGGAGATGAAGACAAGCCCATCGAGGTGGACACGAGGCGTCTGAGAAGGGCGAAAAGACGGGCTTCAGACAAGGAAGATCATGGAAGCAAGACCAGTCAAGTTTCGGTGGAGATGTAAAGCTTCCCAGGTTCACCGTGGCCGCTGTTCCGCTAGGATATTGAGCAAATGAGAATTTAATGATATAGAATTACCTCGCTTGAACACGGCGATGAAACATGCTGGTCTGGGGCATTTCCGCTGTGGATCCTCACTTGTGTTCGTCGATACTTGCAACGATAATCGCCATGCCTCATCCCAGTCAACGGACCCCAGCTCCCACGCAAACCATTTCTCACCCAGAAGCTTCAGGGGATGGTCTTGAATGTCTGCCACATCTGGAGATTGGCGCTGCGGATATCGAATGCACAGGTTAACGCGGGAGATCATGGGTTCTGGGTCGTGAGCCGACGAGCTGACGGATAGTGCCCTTAATTTTGATTGAATATCATCGTGGACAAGAGGTGGGGAGTCCAATAGAGGTCAGCAACGAAGAATGTAAAGTGAGTGGCTTTAAGCGTTCAGGAGGATTCACTGAGCCGTAGCGGAAACCCCCGCAGTCGCAGACCCTTCAGCAGGCGGGACGGTCGCAGTAGGAGAGGCATTAACCGCATGAGCACCGTGCGGACGAACGACATTGGTCGCAGGCATGCCGAACCCCTCTCCCATCTGCGACTGCATCCTCAGCTGCGCCTTCTTCTTCCGCAACTCCTCCCGCGCTTCGCGCGCCTGACGGCCCAGGCGCTCGGCTTCCACCCACGCGGTCACATCCTGCGCCGCCTCGACGGGGCGTGTCTTGTACCCCTGTAAGAACCCCTGTAGCTCCGCCGTCGAGAATTCCTGGGGCGGGACGGCCGCAGCGAACCGCGCCGCGAGCTCCGCGAGCGGGTGCTTCTCCGATTCGGTCTCGAGCTCGGGGAAGCGTGTCGCGGGGAAGAAGCGCACGAAGAGCGCCCGGGTCTGCTCAGTGGTGGACAGCGCGTACTCGATCTTGCGGTCGATGCGCCCAGGGCGCAGGAGCGCGGCGTCGAGGCGGTCGATGTAGTTCGTCTGCGGATTATCGGAGGGTGAGATCGACAATCATAACATTGATTGCATGAGACAAGGCGCACCGTCGCGAAGAAGAGCTTCCCCTCCTCGCTGCCCACGCCATCGATCACATTAAGTAGTCCCGACATCGTCACGAGGCGCGCAGCCCTCGCTGGGCGGAGGGCATTTGGATTGAGTCGCGGATCGGGATAGGATGTGCTAAACTCGTCCTCCTCGTCCTCGCGGGAAGGAAATGCGCAGTCGATATCTTCGATGAGGAAGATGCCGTTTTGGGGACGCTCGACGCGGCTTGTTGCAGGAAGTTGTCGTCGACACTGAGTAAACATCAGTTTTGACTTTCCAGAAATATAAAAAACAGACTGGTTGGACGCAAGAGAAAGGGAGTAGATCTCTAGGTTCAAGGCACCTGCGAGGGCGTAAATGGTCGATGCTGGCGAGTAAAATATTTCCGTTGAGCCGATGTACAGAGGAATGCTAGAAGGAGGACACGTACTCTTCCCCGTTCCAGGCGGTCCGTGCAGGAGATAACCCCGCCTATGCGGAATACCGGCTCCGAGGTACCAGTCTTCCGTGTTCAAGAACTCTTGCGCATCCTCAACTAGCGAATCAAGTAGTCCGGCCGGAAGTATAATAGAACTGAAAGGTAATACTGTGAGCTGAACGTCGGAGTACCATTGCAAAGTGCGTACCTGAGTGGACGCCGTACTTTACGCTTAACATTGTTCCACAGTTGTATCCCATTGAAGCGACGCTAAGAGCCATGTGAGTGTTAGTAGAGGGAGAATCTTAGTGAGCTCACGGAATCTATTAAATGAATGACGACGTGCGGACGGTTGACCTCGGCGTAGCGACGGCGTGCTTCTTCCACGAGCTGAGAGAGAATATGCATGTCCAGAGTGTAAATCCTGCGAACGGCGAGTTCAACCCACTTGAATTGTGAGATGCCAAACCCCTACGTGACATAGATGCGCCCGGTGTTCTGCACGCCATGGACATTGACAGCACCGCGGTCATGACTACGCTTGAGCTCCAGCCAGTACCCGCGCCACTTGAACAGCTGTGGAATTGGTACGTCGGAACATATTCAGCGTTGTCTTTGATTGTGGAATCGTCGGCGGTCGTCACAGCCCACTTCCTCTGTGAGTTTTTGGCGCTGACGACGAATTCGCGAGAGCGCTTCCAGACGCGCTCCTGTGTCTGGATCGTAACTTTATAAGCAAGGACATGATACATGGGAAGATTGGCACGAACGATGAAAAGGACTATCCATTCATAGGCGGGATCGCCTTCGTTGAATTGTGCGGTGATCGAGTATTCTATCGCCATATTAGTGGGAGGGATCTGTGTGGGAGAAAGGCGCGCACGGATTCGAAATCGCTCGATTAACCACCAACAGAAGCGCCGGCCCGTTTCAATCAAAGATCCTAGCACCAAGAGCTTGAGGCTCGAGCCGACCTAGGATTGTGAGCGGAAACCGAGCACCCCAAACATTGAAGAGAGCCCCATGAATGAGGCCAGCCAAGAGGAAGCCTGGTCGGTGGGTTGCGAGGGAGCTTGTCCCGGAGGGAGCTGAGGTTGCATTTGGAAGGACATGGGGAATGAAGCTTGGGCCGCAGTGGTGATTAAAGAGCAAAGTCGAAGAAGCGCTGCGGGATGACTCCAGTGACGCCGGAGCCGGCTGCGGATCCAGCGCTAATAGTACAAAAATATAGGGTTGATTGGAGCCCGGGCACAGCATTGGTGGACGCAAACGGAATTTAGGCCCCAAGGAATCGAAGGCTCCATTTTTGACGAGAACTGGATCTGTTTGCAGCCTTGGGGAGGGCAAGTGGCACCAGTGATGTATCAGACCATCAATGAGTCGGGTTGATCCGGGCTATTTCTAGCCGAGTCCCGTTTAAACTTACGGGAAGCATTTCGCGTGTCTCCACACATCCTCTCCTAGCCTCGTTCGCCTAATCGCCACCTCAGCTTCTCGTCACAACCGTCGCGCCGTCCCCCTCAAGCTGGTTTTCTGCAGACTGCATGATGGATGGATGGATGCCTTATTGGCTCGTCTCGTCCGCTCGCAGCCCCGAGTCACTCTGACGCCCTCGAGACTGCCTATAAAACATTCCCGCAGCGGCGTCCCGTCTTTCAGCGCTCGCCCACACCATCCGCCATGAAGACTACAGGCACCCCCGCCGTCTCGCAGGCATACGGAATACAGACACGGTTCCGGTGAGCGCACACGCATCCCTGCGAGCCGTGCTCCTGCGCCGGCACACATAGCTGTCCGCGTACACCCGCCGATTCGATCCCCTTGTCGTTACACACGGTGCGCATCGCACCTGCACCTGCACGCCGCGCATCTCATCCAGTGCCCACCGACCACGACATCTACGACCTCCCTCCCTCCAGTACACCGCACGCGCTCACGAAGCCACACGTTCACCCTGCGCCCAAACCCCTGAATCCTGTCCTCGCCCCAGGCCCATGCAGATTTCTACCACTACGAGATCGATGCGCATCCTCGAATCCACCAGCCACGGTGCCGCCGATGTGTGTGTGCGCGTCGTCTGCACGCACATTATCCCCCTCCGCGTCCACCTGCGCGCGCGCTCCGTCCTCGGGCGGGCGGGCGTCGTCCTCCCCGTCCCCGGACGCCGCCCATGCGTGCGTGCGCGTCGTCGCAGTCTGCGTCTTCCTCCTCGCACCCTCCATATTACCCTCGCCCCGCGCATTCGGACTCGGATGTGTCCCGCCCACAAGAGCGACGCACGTCTACGGCACCAGACCCACCAGCCACGATGCCCGCGCCTCCGTTCCGGACGCCGCCGGCGTGGGCGTACATTCGGACGCGGTTACATCTTCCCCGCAGGCGGCGTAGGCGCTGGGATGCGGAGGCGTGGGTGGAGGCTGACTGCGAGGGTGTACGGGGACGGAGACGTCTCAGAGGATGCGGCTTTGGCCCAGTGAAATCCCAGGCCGGGCCAAACCATTTGGCTTTGGCTTGGCCCGGCTTGGCTTTGGCCTGGGCTCCGGCTTGCCAGTGAATTTTCCATCCACTCAAAACAGATTTAAAAAGTGTTCAAAAGTGTTCCAATGAAACCCTTAAAAGAAATATATGTTCCTGGGTGCTTCTGAATGCACAAAGACTCGAGAATGATAAATCAAAGCTTGAAAAAATAACGGCAACCGGAAGTTTAGAAGTTTGGGCCCAGATATCCAGTGTATACGAGAAGAACGGGATTGCACACCGGGAAAAGGAAAATCTCTACGTACGTAAAAAAGTTAGCAGAATGTATTAAATTAGGTAGCAAACTCGAACATTGTGAAAAGGTTATCTATCTATCTGCTCTGAAAGTGCTATGAAAGTGACGACAATCAGCACTTGTTTTGAGACCAGCATAATGATTGATTATCACCTACTGATAAAATGACTCCTGAAAGTTCATCTTTCAGCAGTGTAGTGATCCAGAATTCTTTTCCGTTATCCCAGGGTTCAACTCCGTTATTCTGCACTCAACCCCTCCAAATCCCGATTGTAGGAACGATGATCGGTATTAATATTTTGCATTAATCCTATGTGGACCTCTCGACGTGCGGAAACTTCTCGGGCGACAAGCTGTTAGCTCTCTACTTTGTTCAATGTAACTCCGGTCTCCCTGCAGGCTAGAAATACCAACCACTTTGGCCCCGGAATGCTGCCCCAACCTGAACAGTGAAGATTAATGGAAGTGTCACTGGCAGCTTCTCCGGCGTTCCCCGCAGGTCCCAGCAGTGCTCTTGCGCCTTAGCTGCCCATGGGACATGCAAAATACCAGGGGCCGGCTCACTGTATGTGTGTCCCATGAAAAGCTCGATAGATTGGGGCCATGGGACATGCACGGTACCTGCCGCAAGCTGCGTAAGCCGTCAATGAGGCCGCGGGTTGTCGGCCCAGCGGCCTGCGGGACCTCGCTTGGCTCGAGGTCTCTCTTTTCATCGTTGCCTTACGTGTCAGACGCGTCGGAACACGTCCTCATCGTGCTCGCCGCTCCGCCGCGCCATCAACGTCGGTGTCGCGCCATCAGCTTGCATCAAATCATGCCGTTCTTGCTTCGACACTTTCCCTCCACCCCGCCGTCACTTGGACATCGCCGTTCAATTCTGTCCGATGTGCTCCTGTTGCGTCGTATGCTGTCCTACGCGTATGAATGCAACCCGTGCGCACATCAAGCCATAATCAAGCCATGCTATTTGTAACGCAACCTTTTCTCCCCGGTCGCGCACTGAACAAACTGCCAATAAAAAAATGCCTCCGCCACCAGAACACGCCCATTGCTTGGGGGTGCAATATTGCGCCGTCAACTTACGTCTCAAACGCGTCGGAACGCGTCCGGACCGTCGACGTCGGTGTCGCGCCATCAAGCCGCGTCAAATCTTGCCCTGGGTTCTTCGGCACTTGTCTCAAAACTTGCAATCATCACATTACGTGTTAACGGCTCTCTGACGTGTTCCTGTCGCGCTCGACACAGCGTAGCACCATCAAGTTTAGTGTTGCGCCATCAAGCTCATCAAATCTTGCTGTTTTTCTTTCCCTGCTTCTTGTAAAGGCCACACCTTGTTCTAAATCACAACTTCCGCAGCCTAAGAGCTCTATATAAGTACTGGTTTACACCATCTTACAACCCCTGGGGGATCTGCCAAATTCATTGTATGCGGCGCTTGAATAACATTGTTTATGTGTCGTGGATATGATGGAATGGGATCTGACCGAACGGGTTCGGCCGTAATGGGCTTGAGACTGAAATTATTCAGTGAGTGCTCTCGACACCGCAATACTTGGCCTACCAATGAAATCGGCTGCTCGTTTACGGCCAATGCCGCGGGACTTTATGTGCACAATGCTTGACGTGGTCACGGTCGCGTCCGATGCTATCCAACATGTTGCAACGTGTGCGCAAATCAAGCCATAGTGTGGTTGTAATGCAACCTTTTGTCCCCCCCAACGTGCGAAGAGCACCGGCAATAACGTGCCCAACGCATCGCAACTTTGCCATCGACGTTCACGGAGGATTGTTCAAACATAGTCTCTTATAAACAGACGCTACAACATTATTCGCTCGTACCTCGCGTGTTGTAGTCTGTTGAGTACCTGACACCTGTCATTGGAGGTCGATCTTGTTACGTAAACATCGGACTTTGAAAAATTTGCGCGTTCTGTCACACATCGTTACACGGCGCTTCGACGCGTCTTTCTCCGCTTCCTCTGCCACAATCAGCACAAGACACGCGTAGGTGTGCTCTAGGTACTCATACAAATCACCCATGGAGGGTGATCCGCCGCCGTCGCAGCCGGTTCCCAAAGTTCGGCCATGGAAGCGCATGACACCCCTTACCATTCCTGTCATCCCTCCGCCTGGATCTACTCCTGGATCCTTTTCAACACCTCAGACTCTTATCACCCCCATCTCATCCACATCTAGTACTCAGGTACCTCTCCGTGCCCCCATGCGCACACAATGGGAGAAAGTTGATGATGTATTAACCTCCTATGGCTTCCGCAATCTCGGCGACTTTCTTGCCGCCCTCTTCCATGATCATGGCTCTGATGCCGACCCTCGAACACCCCGACATGCAGCTTCAGTCACAGCATTCCTACAGGGAGCCTCTACCTTCAAAATGGCCGATCTCCTCGCGCTTATATATGATCACCCACAAAGTCGGCCAAAACGGAAGTACCCTGATCAGGTTTCTGCCGCCTTCTCACCCCACAAACCACTCGATGATATTCGATATGCACGTCCTTGTTTAACTGTGTGGGCTATGCGGACTGTGGGGGACGAGGCGTATCGTCGCATTGGGCGGCTTGCTAAAAAGAGCGATGATCCGAAAAGCCGCACCCATGTCCGTGCCACGACAAAAGGAAGGAAGGAAGGTGCTCGAGTCGCAACATGGGACGATACGAGGTTTACAATTCAGGGCCTCGCTGACCAGTATCGAGAAACAGATGAATTTCTTTGGTACCTTACTGAATGCTGCTGCGCGTCGCGTGTGAAAGGGAAAGTGGCGTGCCCCATTCGTTGATCAGGTGAGCTTCATCGACACATCCATAGACAATGTTCATACGAAAGGTGTCGGAGGCGGATATTTCGCGCCAGGCCTTGTCCCTGAGGTGCTCAGGGTCGACGCAAACGACACTCCAAGTCTTGCACTCCGAGATTTCGAGCACGAGGTTACGACCGCTCTTGCGCGCATCCGTGATTGTATCATGGCAATACGCCAATGCGGGGACATTCAACTTCTTGAGCTCAAGGACCTGGAAGGAGTTTCAGTGCGCGGAAAAGATGCACAGTATGCATCGTACAATATTCGCTGCCAGACCCTTGGTCGGGGTTATTACAAGTCCCATCGGAAGTGCGCGGACAGGGAGGTTAGGATATAAATGAGGGTTACGCGCCATCTCTCTGAGAACAATGATCGGTACCGCAAATGTCGCAGATTTGCCACCTCCCGTTGCCATTGAGCAGAACACATCTTCGCCGTCGAGGACACGAGTAATGAGCTCGCTCTGTGCCGGATAGAGGCCGTTTTCCCACTGTGGGATGAGCTTCTTGACGATTTCTTTGAGGGTGCGACGGCCTTTAGAGTCTCTCCACCGATATCAAGGGGCCATACATAGGTCGAGCACAAAGCTGAGCCCGAGGGAAGGGAGCAGAGCAGCAGAGCAATGACGGCGCGGGTAAAGGGGCGTGGGAATCAAATTCAAACTCCGAAGTTTACGTAACAAGGTCGACCACCAATACATCAGCGCGCGGTTAACTATAGACTAGTTCAAACAGCCGTACATATTTTCTCTCAGTCCGCGGCCAGGGACCCTGCTAATATATGGTCCGGAATACGGTCTCTGGATCAACAGCGTCCGGGCAGTTCCCTGCAAATCAATGGTGAGGATAAGCGGGTATCCCTTCCTGTTTTATTATCTGGACTCTTCGTTCTCGCTGCCCCGGCCATCGCGGCTCGGGAATCGGTCTGTTAGTGTGGGGCACGTTATCGCGTACCGCCGACCGCGAGACAGGTGATAAGCTGAGCACGTATCTTCATTCTGCGCCCTTCATTAACCACCATGCCCTTATGTCTTCCCCGATAAACGATCACGCGACCCGTTTTCAAGTTGATGGACCTTTCTTCCGCGCGTCGCAGTTGCGACCGTGCGCCATGGGATGTGCCGTGAGTGTTCTTTTCTCAGCCTTGTGGTTCCCCATCTCCCTTGAGATTCGTGGTTGCATATTATTGAATTTCGGGCGTCCAGGCATACATTATTGTCTTTTCATTATGTTTGTGATGTTCAGCTAGTCTTCGGCGGGGGTCATTGACTCTCCCCGCCTCCGTGAGGCGCTGCGACTTCTCGGCGATGTTTTTATTGGCTTCGGTGATCCAAAATTTTAGAAGCTCCCCGGTGGCGCTGCTTTCGCGAGAGTTAAGGCATTGATTTCGGATGCAGACGCTGCCATTACGAAGAGGGACGGCAATCGATCTGGTCGGCGACGCAAGCGAGCTGCTTTGAGACACCAAAAGGAGGAAAGAAGTTACCGCTTTTGTCTGTTTTCGCATGTGTTGCTACGCTGTCAAAGCAGCCGAACCTCGGCAGATGACGGCCTCTCTCGGCGGAGCCTCGGCTTACCGTAAATCTCGGGGGAGGCGCATCACTCGCGTCAACAAGGCTATGCTAGGCGGTGCCTCGGCGGCCTAGACCATCATGATCTGGGCCGATATGTCCAGCTAGCCGCATAGAGATAGCTGTCAGTGCTGCTAGATGTATTCCCAAGATAGAGCCAACAGAGCATGTTTTGTACATTCATGCAGGTCCAGTAAATGTAGAGGCGGTATGATGGTATTGATCTGTAGTGTCAAGCCCTCCATTTATTAAAAACGGACTTCTGGCTAACAACGTACGTGTGGGTCTTGAAATTTGATTTTTTATAAGTGCCGATTGCGGTGCGCAGCGTTCAAACCCGGGATGTATATGCTGAGATTCCGAGGAAGTGTTGAAATTATAAAGAGGGAGTTGGACTCGAGACTTGAATAGCCACCAAAGATTTCGCAATTGAATCGGTGAGCAAGTTGCGTGGCGATGCCCGCATCAAGCCGGTCCGGGTTTATCCGTGCTATCCGAGTCCTCAGCGTCATGTGATGCCCCTTCCACAACGCTTGCATCCGTAAAGCATGGACCTCCCCGCTCCCGTCGACCTCCGTCGACCTCCGTCGACCTCCTTTATCCTATCCAGTTGCCACTCACGGAGAACTGAAGTTTTGCACGCGTCGGGCTCGGTTAAGCCCCCCGGGCCGATGCCAGTGCATTTACGACTCTTGTCTCCTTGTGGGACAGCCCCTGGAACATCAACGGTGTAAAACGCCTCCGAGTCTCCATTTCTGCCAATGTCGTCTTGGGTAAGCCCTCTCGAGAAGCAGCGATGGCCAAGTCTCACGCCCGCTGCGCTCTGGTGGAATGATGCGTGATGTTGCGGCTTTCCACTGCCTAGCACCATCTGTCAATATGAAGACGACAGCTGCGGAATCTACAAGCTGTTCATGATGCGGTGCAACTTTCAATTAATTTATGGTCCCAACGAACGCTAACATCACGTCCGGATGATACCCACATATTGCACACATGCGAGCGAGGGCCTCACATTACAGATATCAACTTCTATTCACTCGTGGGGATGAGAAGCAGACATGGCAATTGCCTCCATCATATCCAAGATCTTTTCGGCACAGTATGAATTACAACCATCATGAGCTGCTCAGCCCGAATCAACTGAGCGAAGGCAGCTAAGCTAAATAGGCCAGGATTTATCCAGATTCCAAATCTGCGTCCCTTCTCATCTTGCTCCAATGTCCTTTGACCCCACCGACTCTGTCGCTCCCTTCATCGTCAATCAACTGCAGATTGCTTGGGCAATCGCCGCGGTACCGTTATCCCCTGTGGCCACTGCTCTCACATTGACAACTTGATAAGGGAGAGGTGTTCTTATACGGTAGCGGCCTCTACTCTCAGTGCTGGTCTGTCCGGCCTAACAAATGACGTTTCCATGGGCTTATCTCGTCATGTTCGGGTTTTACCTTCATGTTCTGCGCAGACGCCAGGTGGACCCGCGATGCTTTCTGACGGGTGCCACAATCTCCCTGTTCCTCCTCAGTACTGTGCATTGCGCCCTGGTGCTTGCCATCACCGTCGTTGAGGGTAAAGTTCTCATTGCGGAGACCGAAGGGACAAACTCCCGGAATCAGAGGGTTACCGCGTCCCTGGTTTCTGCGGCGAGCGCGGTGTATGTTACGAGCAAGTGCGTACCGCTGGATGAGTAACCGTAAATGCTAATCCGTTGCCCTCAAGTGTAGTCGCGGATACAATTTTCGTTGGTCTCCAGATGACTCGAATACTCTGTTATGCTAACCGCTGCCACAGATTTTTCGCTGCTACGCAATTTGGAGCCGCCAGTAAAAGATCATCGTCGTTCCGACAATTTTAACTTTGGCTGTTGCAGGCGACTCGAGTTCATGTGCCCTGATCTTGGACGTCTGTTAATACACAGTTCAGTGTTCGCCCAAGGGCTAAGGCCTTAAATAAGGCCTTAAAGATTTCCAGCCGAGCTTTAAGGCCTTAGTTAAGCCTTAATGAATCACGTGTATCGGATTATGTAACTTTTTCCCTCTTCTTGCGCATCGACGGATCCCGCGGACATGGCTTCTTTGAAAGACTATTTCTGGCGCGGGGAGAAGAAAAATTCAAGCATGTATCACACCTACTGCAAAGCTTGTGTCGCACATCACCTGGACACTCGGCGCGGTGATGGAGGAGGAGGAAAGGTTGATGGAGGCCTTGGCAGAGGCTGAAGAGGACGAGGTTCCGGACGATGGTGCCATCGAGATTGACTCCGACGAAGAGTACCGCGCGTAGTTTGTTCTGCTTCGTGTTTCGCTCTGCCTAGGAGCGTGGGAAAAAAACTTTAAGCCCTTAAATCGCCCTTAAATTTAAGCCCTTACCCTTAATAAGGCCTTAAAGCTTTTCAAACCTCGATTTAAGGCCTTATGGACGGTCACTGATTATACACTCGCAGGTCTTGGCTATGCAAATGCCGTACTGGATATCAGTCTTCTTGATCCGGCGCTCGGCGTGTTATTTTTCTCGATTGCGGTGTCCCTTGGCACGACTTTCGTTTTGATGGTGTTAACCGGTTTGAACATTTCGTATTCTGCGTCCGGTCGACTGATGTATACGCCAGTCAGTCGCATCTGGTGGCTAGGGCGGGAAGCTAGGAAAGGCATGGGAAGACAGATTGCAGACAGATACTATACTGTTTCTGCCATGATGTGGGTATCCGACCCTTGTATCGGATCCGCGAGCTGACCTTGCCAGTCTGGAATCCGGAGCTCTCTATGTGGCAGGCGGTATTGCATTCCTCGTCTTGGCCTTTCAGCGGGTCGGCTATTCCGTGAGATTATCTGGCTGTTCCGCAACACGGTATTAACCAACACCAGATACCAACCGGCGCCGTACTGGCCCAGTTTGTAGTGAGTGTGTACACTGGCTCCGTGTCCCTGGCCGCTAATTTCCTCCTCAGGCAATTGCACCGACAATAATTGCCGTCCGTGTAGGACTCGGATACAGCGTCGAGAATGTCAGCAGTTTCAGAGCGCCCAAACTTCGCACTTCACCACTATCTCGCTTCACTTGTGCCACTTACCAATCAGAATCCACGGAACCGGTTCTGTACATTCATGAAGCCGGCATGAGCTCAGATGCGGTATGATGGATGGCCGGTAGAGGGAGTGTTGTACATGCGTTACCGCATTCCACTCCCTGCAGGATTCGTAAATTTGAATTTTGCGTAGCTACCCTGGGCTATGGAAATCAAACACCATTACACATTGATTCCCTTATAAGAAATCCCCATGGCCCGGGAGCTGGCCATGGCTGCATGGCTGAGAAGCGGGGAAATATCGCGAAAAAATGGCACGCCAACGCGGCGTGACGATGCCCGCATCAAACATCGACCTGACACCTCGACCTGACCTCGATCGCTCATTCGCTTCTTCTTCGCTTTCATCCTTGACGTGTCCATCTCAAAGATCGCACATGGTCTTCCCGTAACCTCAGCCACATTTTTCGTCGGACACCGTAACGGCCTCCGTCCTCGGGGCCCCTCGGAGACGCAGTGATCGTTGAGGGATCGAGGGGCAAAGAACGTATGACTGGGCACAAGAGAGATGCGGAATTGGGATGCTGCGACAATGCCAAATGAAGCAACCACAAAAGTTTCCGGTGAGGACGAGGTACAATATCGGAAATCCGTTATAGAGTCCGTGCATATCTGGAGCGCGGCCCAACTAATGCTGGCCAAAAATACAATACGAAAAAATATATTTTGAATATATTCAAATACGCATGGATACGATACGGCCCTCGAAGGTCTGATTGAATATGAATACTGAAGGATATGAATACGATATGATACGGATAAAATATGATATGCCTTGGGTCGTATTCAAATATACTCGAATACGGTAAGGGGTTGTTACATGCATGCAAATGTGTGTAATCATGTATATATAGTCCGGAGCCTATGACAGGATTAACCTGTCATAGTGGCCTTTTGGCTCAGTTGGTAACGGCGCTAGCTCCGGGCACGTCACATAACAGTACACCGCCGTTTGTAAAAGATGTCTTAAAAATGTTTTGTGGCAAATGTTTGTCGAAGATTGCTTGAACATTCTCAAAATAGGACAAGGTCAATCCCTGAAGGCTTTTCTGAGAGCA
Organism: Mycena rosella; assembly: GCA_029378255.1. NCBI lineage: Eukaryota > Fungi > Basidiomycota > Agaricomycetes > Agaricales > Mycenaceae > Mycena > Mycena rosella. The sequence goes on from JARKIE010000028.1 coordinate 416,654, forward strand.
AATGTTTCTGAGGTGTTGGAACTAACATTTTTACCATGTTGCACTGGATGTTAGTTATATCTGGGATACGACAATTCTAAAATGGTCGCATTTGAGTCAAAGATTGTATTTTTCAGACTAATACATTACACCACAGATCAGATGGATTGCTTGACCCGTTTAAAGTATGGTACGAGGTACAACGGGATGAAGGGAACAAGGTTGCAAAGAATAACGAGACGGGAGCGAGGGACGGGGACACATACCGTTGTCCGTGCGATGAGGGAAGTTGGACACTGATTCAGCCAGTGGTCTCGTGGCAGTATCGGGCAGCGGCAGTTTGATGGACTTGATGGGGAGTTGAGAGGGTTCATACTGGCGGTGCAGAGACTTGAGCGAATTTAATGCCATATTGAAACCAGGCTTGAGAAGTCGCCAGAGTCTTGAAATTTGAGGCACCAGGAGTGTGCGGCATTGAAGGGACTTGAATAGGGCGCTGTATATACTTGATCCTGTGAGGTGGGTCTTCAGGCCTTGAGATTTGAGGTGCGACTTGAAGTATCATCTTAAGGGGGCGCCAGCGATAGAGCATTGTCTGCGAGCTGCGGGAAGATCGGACCAGCCGAGGAGAAGTTGTGGGTTGTGCCGAGGCTGAACTGCATTGCCGTGGGTTGCAGCACCGGCGTGCGGGGGAACCGCGGCTGTGCAAAGGACCTTGCGAAGGCCATGCGGCGGCGAAGGGGAGGTGCTGCTGGATGCTCAGGTTCGTTGCGGGTGACGGAGACGGGGCCGATCCCCGGAGTGGTGAGGTGGTCAACGAAGCGGATGAGGGTGCTCCGGGTGTGTGTGAGGAGACCGTGACCTGGGACCCAAGCTCAAGGCCTGCGTGTGGTCCGAGTCTGAGTGGGGGTGGGACGTGGATCTTGTGCTCATGCCGATGTTGGAGGGTTCTGACCATGCTGAAGGATGGGTGTGGAGCTGGGATGCAAAGAGGGAGCAGGCGGAGATAGTGGGGGGAAGGAAAAGTGATGCCAGCAAACATGCATGTGATGGACAATGCTCACACAAACAACCGTGCACGGACCTTCGATTAGATCGAATTTCTGTTCAAGTTTCTTTTACTCTCAGAACATACCGAAGCATGTTCTTATTGAAACTGATATCCTTAGCTACTTCTGTGTGGGCACTGGGCTGTAAATATATATGTGCGGTGGTTCGTGAATATTTTGAGAATCTCAGTCAAAATGTTCCAGGAAGGTTTTGTGCCAAATGTGTTCAAAATGTCTCCATTGATATTTTCAGCATATCTCACATAATATTTCAGCAGAATTCGGGCCAACTATTTCAGAAATAAAGGACTCAAATGGTGGTGTATGACAGGTTTAAACCGGTCACGAGTTCAATCCCCAGTGGTGGCAATTTTTTCAGGCCTGGAGAATCTGACTTGATTTGTCATCATTTGAACTCGGTAACGGCCGGCAGGTTGATCCTGTGACCTGGGGGTCTACTGTGTATCATGTGGTTCTCGGAAGTGCACCCGGGGTTACGTCAAACCCCGGTCCGGCCCATTTCAGGGCTTCCGTCCCATTCCGGGACATCTCGGATCCATTCTAGGATCATTCCGCACTTCGAGGGCTCAGTGCCTAATAGGGGGGGCACTGTTACATGCATGCAAATGTGTGTAATCATGTATATATAGTCCGGAGCCTATGACAGGATTAACCTGTCATAGTGGCCTTTTGGCTCAGTTGGTAACGGCGCTAGCTCCGGGCACGTCACATAACAGGGGTGCCATTCGCCGCCCAGACCACCAATCGGCAACACTCGGAGCATCAAGTTATGTCTCCCGAACATTGACAGCGGATCTGATTTGCCTAAGCCGCCCAACAGCACCAGTGGTCTGTCGGACATTGAACCATTTCGGCCTTGGATCAAAATGTTGTGATGCCAATGTTCGGATGTGCCAAACCCCCCGATTTGGTGATTTCCTGACCACCGGTGGGATCTGAAGGCTCAAGGTTAACTTTGGGCCCCACTAAAAAAGAACAGGAGCCTGTGGTAGGCTGATTTGGGTGAGGGTTCTTCGACCAATCAATGACCAAAATATATTCAAATATATTCATATCATATTCATATTCAATGCCAGAATATAAATACGATACACTACAAATATGATACAGCATCCTGGAGGTGAATATTATACAGATATGAGTAGGATACGCCAAATGGCGTATCGTATCTGTATTTGGCCAGCACTAGGCCTAACGTTCAAATAGGTACTTTACGTTGATGGAAGCGGAGATTTAAATCCCAGTTGACCGACACCTGACTCAGTCGAATCAAGCTAAATCTGGGTAACGGACGACTAGGAAACAGACCCTGGTACATGTATGAACTACAAAACCCCTAATCAGGGCGGAACAAAACGGATTAGCGCTGCTCGCATCAAACCGGCCTATGTAATGGGCCAGACCAGGCCCCTGGTCACTCGGCTTTGTAACGGTCCGCGATAGAGTAAATCAAGGCCCAAAAATGACCCCCATCCCCGGTTTCTAGATAGAGTAAAACAGGGCTGGACGCGCGAAAGCCGGTCACATATAAAGTAAGTCGCACGGAGCACGAGATTTTTTTTTGGAATAGTATAGAGTATAGTGTTGCAACCCTCTGCAAAGGCATTTAGTCGGCAGTCGGCAGTCACTCGGCACGCTCCATGCGATCCAGGAGCAGTGCCCATCACAGGACAACAGCCTACAACAAACCGTCAAGTTTTCACCGCTCACACTTTGCTTCTCTGATGGCCGATGTTCTCGTACTTGACACGAATGTTCCGTTTAATGCAACCCAATGGATCTGCGCCGGCAAGATTTACAAAGACTTCCCCCTCGAAGTTTCTGACACGTTTAATGATGCTCGTAAAATTCCACCCGATCTCGCGGTGACACTTCCCAGTGTGAGTCTACCAGTAGGGGCAGTCAGAGTAAAGGATTATGGAGGGATTATGCATGAGGATTATGGAAGGATTATGGAATTATCAAAGCGTGGGAGAATCCCTTTAAATCCATAATCCTCCATAATCGCAGAATCGCCTTCCGAGGCAATTCAAAAAGGATTATGAGGGATTATGGATTAAGCCTCCCCGCATTTCTAAGGCTCAATACGATCTGTCTATGACTCCTTACAAATCACAATCTTAATTCGCTCGTGCCGCTCCTCTTCCGTCGATCATGCCGGCACGCGGGCAGCGAAGTCGACAGCCAAAGCCAACAAGTGCTCCCTGGAATTTTCGCACTGAATCCGCCGGGCTGCTGTATGTTGCCGTAAGAATGCGCGGTGCTGCCAGCCTTTTTGTTTCGCACATATGCCTTGAGGAGGGCCTGCGAGTGGCTATGCAGCGCATGTCGGGATCATAGTAATAAATTAATCAGCCTATAATCCAAAGCATAATCCAAATCTGTGTGGGGGTGGTCAAAATTGAGTGTGATTATGGAGGGATTATGAGGGATTATGGACCATAAAAAATTCAATAATCCTGTCATAATCCTTTCACAATCCTTGTCATAATCCACCATAATCCTTCTACTCTGACTGCCCCTATTGTCCAATGGCCACGCTTGGTATAATATGAATTCAAGCATCAGGACTGGTAGACGGTTGCCAAGGTTGTCGACGCCGTAGAAACATGTGCTCTACATGGCTCAACACAGCTCTAAAGCTCTATGGCGCTAACGGTCTCTTGCTCTACTTGCTCTCTATATTTAGGGGACTGTCATAGTGTTTCCCTGGATTGGCTTGGCCCGGAAGCCATGGCTTTGGCTTGGCTTCACCTGGCTCAGGCTTGAAAAATCTCAGGGCAGGGCCAAAGCCAGGAGAAACCAGGGCCAGGCCAAAGCCATTGGCTTGAGCCATGGCTTTAGGCACAATTTTCACAGGGTATTACTTTGGGTTTCTGGCATGTTGTGAGTGGTATATAGATATCTGTGCACCGATTACATCTTTCAGAAACAAAAAGAACCTGGATTAACGGCCATAATCGAACTTTTCCAACTTGCCTACATGGCATCAGTTGTCCTCAACAGGCAAGGTAGTGCACGTGCCGCGCGAGAAGGGTCCCATTTGTCTAGTGTTCATCTGGAATTTGCAAGTGATGTAAATATGCATTCCAATCTCACACTTAAATTGGTTCACAGGAAGATTTGCTCTCACTGGCGCATTTCAACTTGTTTTGGGAATGCCTTTTGAAGCCATGGCTTGACTGGCCTGGCTTGGCTTGGGAAATTCCAAGAGGGCCACGGCAAGCCAGCGGGATGGCCTGGCCTGGCTTGACGAAGCCATGGCTCGGCTGGCCTGGCTTCTTAAAGTAAGAACAAATGTGATGAGAGCTCAGTCGGGACACAAGGGTGGAAACGACTGTATTAAGTTGTACTCTACCTAAAGTAAGAACAAATGTGTTGGGTTTTACGGTTGAGGAATCAGACAAATATGTATGATCAAATGAAATGATATTTAGCACTTGACTGAGCTCTGCAAACGCTTGAGCAATACAGAGAAAGTGTGCGCCTTATATATACTACAAGGCCGAGGTATAGCCGAGGCTATTACAAAGACGGGCGGTATTGTACGGGGTTATACTCCAATGTTCCGAAATACTCCACTATATTCTGATCAGCTGGCGGCTTGCCCGAGTGATGCCCGAGGCATCATGCATCAACTCCAATAAAATGTAATGAGAACTACAAGCCAGTTGTGAATGTCTTGAAAGTATGGTAGAGTGAGGTAAAGCTCACCTCAGTCGGGAAATGCAAGGGTGGAAACGACTGAGGTGAGCGAGCACTCAGCACTAGTATATAAGTAAATGCGAAAATGGAAATGGGCTCCTGACGGCACGGGTAGACGGATACTCGTACCGCCGGGTCTCCATCAACACTTCATGACTTGAGCCAGGGCCAGGGAAACACTAAGGGGAGCTTAGGGGACATGCCTTTCGCTCTCTCTGTCTACTAGACTCTGTATGGCAGGGTATAGGAGAGTCGATTTTGTTGAATTTGCAATCAGAACTTCACCTTCAAGTTCATCAAGTCCGTGCTGTTTTCTTTGATATTCTTGTTCCTGCCAGCATCTTGGAATGGAGTTGGGCATTCAGGCACATCTCAATACTTCCCATTAAGTAGCGTGGATCTTAATTTGGCTCATCTCAGTGTTTTTTCTACTTGTAAGACACTGGTTCATTTCACCACTCCGATTTTGGAGTTCCTCATCAGTCGGAAGCAGATTTTCTGATGCTCTGTATGCCTCATATATGCACCGAAACTATGGGAAGTAGTCAATATGATTTACCTCTATGATTTAGAGTACATGTGGTCACCATTTGAGAGCTCAGCCATGATTTAGTGGGGTGGCCAACTAGCCTGTTATTTGGCCATGTTGTACTGCCGTGCAAAATAAATTCACTGGGAACTCAAATATTGGGTCTTGAACTCTTCCTAGGATGCATGCCTTCACTCTGATGTAGTCATGCTTCAATCGACCCCTTTAAATGACAATGGGAGAGGAACAAATGCTTAGGTGGCCAGGTAAGTGGTCGAAAATAGTAGGCCTCGCCGGAATCGAGTTTTTACTTGGGGGTGAAGGCCGCGGCACGGCCCGGCAAACTCGCACCTATGTACTTTTTCTTTTCTTTGTGCAATCAAAAATTAGCTGGACCTAGTAGCCCTGGTGTTTTTTTGTCAGTCTGACACTTGAACCTCAGCTCGAACCCTCAGCCTTGTGATTCAGTTTCGAGTACACCCTTCACCTCACTGCCACCACCCCATGCAAAGTAAACTCTGCACCACCGGCACTGCACAAGGTGTGGCTCTACAAATATTTGATAAGCCTCTAGAGTCCCACAAGTTCTAATTTCAAGACATAGGTTGAGGGCCGGGGGAACCATGAAGGACAGCCGCTTTTCCATGATCAATGAAACATGTGCACACACCAGACAGAAACTGAGTGGCTTGCTGCAAGCCAACGTTCAACTGTGCAGGTAAAATAATCTAATGTACCGCTGATTCTTCGCTGCTGTACAGGTTTCCTAGCTCGCAAACTGATAAGGAACTTTCACCGGCCACTGTTGTTCGCGCCGCCATTACTGTAAGATCTGCTTAATCTGCTTAATCTTACTTATCTCTTAAATTGTATGTACTCAGTACTGTGTTCCTCTGAAGTTGGTGGTGTGGTGCATGTGTGAATTGGTGCACCGTGTCTATAGTATCAGAGTATTAAAAACTCCGGCTCGTTCAGATCCAGTGTCCGGGACCGTAGCACGTGGTTGGTTAATCTGAGAAAAGCTGGTGCCCTGAATGGGCTCCCGCACACACTGCACATTAAAACCATATATTTGGGCTTCGGGTGACCTATAGAAGCCTCACAAATATTTATGGAGCCAGAGGTGTGCTGGTGGCAGCAAGGCACTGATTTAAATTTCTCGACAGCATGTGGTTGGTTAATCACAGAAAAGCCGGTGCTCTGAATGTCCCACACATTTAAACCATAAATTTTGGGCTACAGGTGATCTATATAACACTCACAAGTATTTATGGAGCCGCAGCTGCTCTGATGGCAGCAAGGTGCTGACATGTTATAAATTCTGAGAAATATAAAAATCTGTAGTAGCTCTTTGAAACACATTTTGGCTTGAATTTCTGGGATTGACGAAAGCCACAAGTCCCGCCGAAATCCCCGCCCTCTACTTGGCAGTGGAATGATCACCATCAATTTCAATTGGTAGCCGTTGCCGGGATCCGGAAGGGCTTGCCTGGGCACAGTTCCTGTTTTTCACTCCGAGGACATATTTAGGCCCTGGGATGTTATTTCAAGATACAGAGTTACTGTGGTCTAGCTCTAGCAGCACAACAAGAGGGCGACACAATGGTGCTTAATTTCCAATTGCCGATCAGCATCATACAAATACCATGGCTACTCATATTTGAATTTTATGTGTTTCATCCTAATTTCACATGCACCCACCAGACAGAAACTGACAGTGAGTGGCTTGCTGCAAGCCAACATTCAATAGTCTGTGATTGGAAGAACAATCATAAGTAGTCGGGTTGAAAATTCATCACATCTTGCACTCGACACTCAAAAAATTTGTGGTAGACAGCATGGAGTACATTTTCTAGTATGCCAGACATATGTGTTATACATAGCTCCGACCTACAATTTTCTTTTTTGAGATTTACTATGGTTCATGGATGGCCGAGGATGTAGATACATGGGAATAAATGACATTAGGAACATTGTAATGCTGGGTAGTGCTATTCTATCTCAAATAGGTCCCCAGATGCTGAACAGACCTGCCCATCAAGCTTCGCACAGGTATCACCAGAAATGAGTGACATCTGCGAGAATTGAACACAGTCGAAGATTGCTCACTGATTATGGAATACAAACACAGCCTCTAATTGCTCACAAAATATGAATAGGATTTAAGGGACAGCCACTAAATGTGCTTCAACACAGCCACAAAATATAGTAGCACAGCCCCTAAATTCGTTACAAACTTAAAACGGGACATGATTCACCAAGACCTTGAAAACCTCATTTCAGATTGATTAATAAAATGATTACATAAGTACTCGTCATCTGAATTCCCTACCAGGCCCTTGGGGGAAAAAACTATCCAGGGGTGTCTAATTTCGCACTTGCGGCCCGTGTACCATGTGTTTATACATCAAAATGTGCAATCTGCTCCGCACCTTCTTCACCGGCATCAACCTCGTCCAAGTCGTCCCGAAATTCAGAACATGCATAGTTATTACTGACTTCCCACAACTTTATCCAAATTACACCCAGGGATTTCTCGTGGCCCTCAGTTTTCATCCGAAAATTGGACTAGGCAAGACACTCAAAACTTTGACTTTCATCCGAATTCGGGATAGGGTTTTTCCTAATTTCGGGCAGTTTTTATCCGAATCGAGAAATTCCGCGGTCAGGCATTTGGGTATATTTTCGGGGGTCCTGCCTCACCCATGTTTTCGACCCGCTGCTTATTTTTCGCCGCTGCCTGCCATCTGCGGCACGCTCGGCACAGTGCCAACTATATACATGGTTGATCGGCCCGCCCCCCAACGTTCCGAATTACGTGTAGAAGCAGATGCCAATCGGCCCATCTTGTTCCTCTTCTTCTCTGCCCAAGCCTCTCCCTACATGAAACAGTGAGATAGGTAGGTAGGTATATTACCGGTGCGGTCCCGCTAAAACACAGCCGGGGTCCGTGCTACATACACAGCATCAAATGCATGCTACGGAGTGCCACGCATCACTCGCGTCAACCAAATGTGAGCGAGCGGGTAACCTCAGATATCGGGGCGCAGGGATAAATACAATCAAATGTGACAACCTGATGACGAATAATTGTTTCGACGGTGTGGAGGAGCGGTGTTCGGAGTCCAGAGCACGGCTGTGCCCGAGGCGCACCGCCATCAAAGCAATAATGTGAGCTCGTGACGTGACTTCCGTTACACCGCTCTCTCCTTTGATCCACTATGGAGGATATGCTTCGAGCCCTCCAGGGCACCACCATCGCATCGACAAGGCCTCCCGCTTTCATCAAACTCGCCCCGAACGACGACGGCTCATCTTTGCCTGCTGCATTTTTTGAACGTGAGTCTGGCGCTTGCACTCCCTTTTTACGACCCCACCATCCATGTAGATCCCGACACGTACATCAAACACGTCGGCACCGATTGTAGAATCAGGTCCTGGGGTTTGTATCCCGTATGTTCCCTCTTCCATCTATGGATTTTTTTTTCATCTAGTAATCAGTATATCCCCCGCGGCCAACAAGGTGCAGGACATGAAGATATCCCTTATCCCATGATGAGAAAAGTACGGCTCCTTTCTACCCTTCTTTCTCGTCTTGTTTTTTCTTCTGTGCCACATGTGACACTACATATTTCACTTTTTGTGATTTACCAGAAGCTTATACATACATTAACGATATTTCTGCGCAGATGATGCACCAAATGACCTATGCGCCGCTCAACCGATCGAGTCAACTTCTGCGCCCAGAGGATCAATTCATGAATGCTGTTCTGGCGCGAAGGGTGCGGGCCCTTCTGCTTTACAAAGACCGCACGCTGACTGTATTATTTTAGAAACGCGAGCTGAAGCAAGTTGATCTGGCCGATTTGACGCGCCGCGACTACGTCCTCCGGATTCACATGCTGTGAGTCCAGTCTATTGTCGATACTGGTAACACATCAATCAACAGGGACATAAAAACGGCGACCGGTGAGGATCGCATCTGGAGACGGTTCATTGTCAGCGGAGGGATGTCTCTGGGTGTATTTCAGGACAAAGTTTTGGCGCCGCTTATGGGATGGTGCGCATTCCCTTTTTGCAGTACTTGGCATTTTGCTTCACCACTTCTCCCAGGGTCCGAAACTTCCATGCACACATCCTGACTGATTACCGCGACGGCACGCAATACGGGCCCAAGGTTGTACCAGCCATATCATTTTGCTTGCGATCTCTCATCCTCTTCCAGAACAGCGGCGCGATTGACATGATGCATGTCGACGCTGTAAGTTGTCTGTCTACTGCATACGGCTTGCCTCACGCACCCTTCACCCCAGTCCGGTTATGATTTCCTCAACGAGGACGATTATTGCGTGGCCCACGTCATGGCCAAAGTCGGCGACGCATGCCAGTATGAATATGATCTGGGAGATCATTTCCGTCACGATATCATCGTCAGTGCCCATTACTTTCTCCATCCAAATTCGCAGCCAATATTGCTGGTTTCAGGTCGAGAAAATCGTCCCGCTTGAAGAGAGCTACGGCCGCCTCCAAGTCCTCGGCGGCTCTGGAATCTGCCCAATGGAAAACGGCAAGGGGAACGACACCTGGGCCGAACACATCGAAACCCTCACCAAATCCGGCACTCCCGCCGCACGGCGCGAACTGCTCTCCGAGATCTATTCCATGCCCAACTACACCGATCGCGGCTGGAATAAGAGATCGAAGTTCGACCCGGACTACTTCGATCTCGCAGAGACGACGCAGGCTGTCATGGCCGCGCTGGGAACGAAGTTGTCGTACTCGCCGGGCGCGAAGACGTTCAAAATGCCTCTTGCGCCGGAGGCGCTCCTTGGACCTTTGAGCGCGAGTAAGCGCAAGACGACGCGCGAGGTCACGATGTCCCCGGGTGACTCGTTTGGGTTTTTCGAGGAGCTGAAGAAGGACGGGAGGGATAGTCGGCGGGCGACGGCGTGTGCTGCCTGTGGAAATCCGCACGATTTGAAAGCGTGCTCCGGTTGTGGACAAAGATTTTACTGTGGGCAAGCATGTCAGAAGGTGAGGCTTCACTGTCGGCTGGAACATGGGCTGACGCTCGCTAGGCTCATTGGAAATCTACTCACAAGCGGGAATGCGCCATGGAAAAGAAGAAGCACGCTTCAGGTTGACTTCTCAGTCAAAATACATCGACCATCAGGCCGTTTCTCCGTGTACCGAACGTATTTTACTGCAATCGTGAGACGCACAGTCTATTTCCAGATGAAGAACGACTTGAACGAGTGACTGGTCGAGTTGAAGGCCGGACCTTACTGTTGGTCGCGAGTTAAACGTATCCGAGTCGTATCATTCGTACTTCACCAGCACACATGCACATCCGAAACTTGCGTCGCCTGGCAGCGTCTTGGGCGCAAGGAAATTGATTCGCTTCTGGGAGACCTGCACCTCTCTGCGACCAATTCCCTGTTGTACGGGGTAAGCGATGACGAAAAATGGGCGGGAGAACTGAATACTCCTCGCCGAGCGGTCCTCTATACCACTTGAGTATACGTGTTCCCTCCACATCTCTTCCACAGCATCTCGTCAATGGCTTGAGTATCCGATCCGAACCTCGTGAAGGATGGGGTAAAGTTCACCGAGGGCTGCGATGGCCTCGTACTTCCCCCTCAGAGGAACGCACCATTGGGGCGTACTATCCAGAAACTAACCGTTTTCCCACCCAGCTGGGGGGCCCCCTTAAAAAAAATCGAACATGGGCACACGTATAGATTTTGGCGAGAAAATGATATTCCATCTATAAACTTTGTGTGTGCTCCCAACTGTTGACTTGCTATGGACATTTTGATCGCAACCTTACGGCACCCCCCCAGCCGGGTGGGAAAACGGTTAAGTGTTGTGCTACATCGCAACCATGTTATCGACTGTTCACATTTTTCGTCGGCTGCCCAATTTAGTTGTGAAGATACGTGGGGACTATTTGTGTTTCAGCGAACAGCATAAAAGCGGGACTTATTGAAAACGTACCGAAGCCTGGTTCATGGCCCATATCCTAGACAAGAAACGAGTGCACAACGAACTCGAATAGTCCATCAACTCACATGGAAACCGGCCTCAAAGTGGTCCAAATGAGAGCTGCGAAGAATACCGCGTCAAAAGCTGCAAAAGGAGATCGTTATCTTCACCAACATAAATGTCTCTGGCCCACCCATCACTTCAACCACACTCACCTTATCGTGTAGAACATAAAAGCTATACTCCCACGACGATGCCTCGTAGAACTCTGCTCCGCCATATCCCTACAATTCCTCTCCGTCAGCCAGGCGCGCACAAAACCAGAAAAACCTCGACACCCACCCCAAAGCACTCATTATGCCCAGGCACCGTACTACAGTGGTCCGGCCGAAAGACCAGAGCTGGCAGTCGATTTCGATATAGCTTGATTGAGAACAGATTGCTATGAGTGCCAATGCAATGCCCCCGTCGCAAGGACACTACAGCATTGAAGTAGTCCGAGAACGATGGCGACGAGATAAATTGATTCGAATCCGTGGCTAGAGCAATCCGTGGTACAGAGATCGAGGTCGGCGGTTTCGAATCAGAAAAGTAAGTAGGGTCGCCCAAAGCCTTGAAGGTATCTGCTACCAGACCTCTCGGAGGTGCTTCTCGATGATTTCTAGGAATATTTGGGTGCTGCCCTTGCAGGCGGGAAACCAGCCCAAGTGCAGGCATTTTTGGAGCCAGCGAGTCCTCTAAGAACGCGGTCGAAGACACAGTCCACTCGTGTGGAATTCTGACATGAGCGTTCGTGGCAAGGTGTGAAAGCCGGCGAATTCGGGCCGGTCCTGACAGCACCCGACAATTCCCGATCCCGTCATTGATCCCGTCCCCCAACCGTCGACGCCGTGCTTTGAGGTCGCGCGCGTATTCTGAATCCATGAAACCTGATCGGATTTTGCGGCTTGGAACAAAAATATGTATTTTGCTTTTTCCATGACGGGCTGGAAGCTGAGGTACATCGTATTATCATGGGTGAGTTGAACCTGGCCTTCATCTGGAAACGCCTCGTTACCATCCGTGTCTCTCCGGTGTCTATCGGCGTCTATCTGGTCTAGCCGAGACTTCGCCTGTCTATATAGACCGGATAGACACCAATATACATGGGGCATTTCCAGATGTTGTCCTGTAAGTTGCCATTGGTCTGCTCCACGATGAACGGTGAGCAAGATTCTTCCATCACCCAGGTCGATTGCGACAACACTATGACCTCGGGTGGCGGTTACGGTAACACACACAGACAGGGGCAGGCTACGGAGCAAACAACCGTGCTGGTGGGTTTCTAATCTTTTCTTCATATTCACCGTTTAACATACAATTCCCAGACTAATTCGATGGCGGCGCCAACCCAGGGCTTCAACCGTCAACTCGCATCGACTCTGGTAAGTAGTCAGTGTAACATCATCCCTCCCTTTGTTCAACACGGTAACGACCCCAGGCGTGAGCAACCAAGACCTGGACAGCTTCGGAACATCCGGCCGCACCGGAGGCATGGATTATAACAGTGGTCCAGGAAACACCAGCAGAGGCTTCGATGCAGGAAGCGGCACAGAGGGCTACGGGACGTCCGGCAACACTGGAGGCAACTTCGGGACTTCCGGCATGGACCAAACACGGGGCTGGCAACACAACCTCTTCTTCGAACGAATATGGCTCGGGGAATCACTACAGCACTGGATCCTCTTCGAACGAGTATGGTGATACGTCCAATAACTCCGGCGGCAAACCAAGTGTGGGCGATAAAATTAAAGGTACTTTCCCTTCGTTTTCAGTCGTGGGTCCTTGTTCTCATTCTTCCCCGTCGCAGATGGCGCCGAGAAGCTTTTCGGGAAGGTCACGAAGAACCCCGAGACGATAGAGAGGGGACAGCAGCGCAAGGCTAGTGCTCTTTGCGTCTTATTTGCGTTTCTCAATTTTGTTTCCTAGGAAGGCGATTTAAATAACGACAGCGGCGTCGCTCGCTACGACAGCTTGTAAGTAATATCACAATCCGTGAACCTCTTTGATCGTCTTCCAGTGATGCCCGGGCCAAAGCTTGTTAGCGCTGCTCGCGGCGACATCACCAGTTCCCTCGCTCTGGGTCACGACACTCCACCCGGTGCTACCAAGGCCAGAATCAAGCTCGGTCGCCACGATGGTCTTGATGTCCCCCATCTCCCCAGGAATTTCGGTGACATACTCCACTGCGGTCTTGAACAGTGCACCGAGGTCGTTGGCTTTGGTGCGCTCGCCCTCGATGCGGAATATCTTGTTCTCCAGTTCGGCGGACGGGAGCGTGGTCAAAACGTGGACGACAAATCCTTGTGGAATCACAGATTAGTTGCATAGATGGTTGCGTTGAAATGGTGCGACGAACCCGCAACATCAGGGAGTGCCGTCGTGGAGAGCGGGGCCTCGCCTTTGCCCACAATATGGATCTTCTTGGTCTCCGCGTTCAAGAATAGCCACGGGATGTATTCGATGAAAAGACCGGTCTATAGCGTTGGTTTAGCACCTGTGATATATGCAAAGGGAAATTTTACGGACGTAGATTCTGAGACACGGGATACCGGCGCTCTTCAACTGCTCCGCAATCTGGTTCTTCTCTGCCCAGATACCCTCGTTCAGGCCTTCCGTTGGCACTGCATACTCGGACGGAACAAACAGCTTGATGTTCGCGGCCTTGGCGGCCTCGATGAGGGACTTCTGTGCGCCGATGGCGTGCCCGGTGACGGTCGAAAGCACTACATCGACGGTGTGCTCCTTGAAAACAGCAGCGACAGCAGCGGCGTCGCTGGTATCGACGGTGGCGAGCTTGGCGCCGGCAGGGAGCTTGTCCGTGCTCTTGGATCCCGGACGAGCGAGGACGACGACGGGAAGGTTCTGGGCAGCGAAGGCAGCGACGATCGTGGACCCAAGAGCGCCGGCGCCGATAACTGCGAATGACTTGTAGGAGGACATGTTGGTGCCCAAATTACAGGAACCCCCTTCTTATAAGTCGTGGCCGCCTCCGACTTGGTAATCCACGCGGTGTTCCGCTATGACAGAGAATGACAAAGCGGCAGGCGAAATAATTCAAAGAAAGCGGGCTTCCGCGGTTTAGGTGGGCCCCCACGCCGTCTTGTTTGTCCCCATATTAAAGCAGAATGACGTTTGAGCGAACTCGTTGGTAAGGCGGTTTGTAAGGCGGGCTGAGCAGGGTTTGCATCTGTTCATGCACTGATGATCAAGGTAAGGCGGCCCAGGATCGGATACTTCAAGTAAATGTGTTGGAGATTAGCAATCCAGCACAAGTCCGAGGCCAGCCCGAGAATGCTGACTCAACGCTGACGGATATGGAACTCGATGGAACTTCCCGGAACATGCAGGAATAATTGGGTTTTAGTATAAATACAGTACCTACAGTACTACGAGCTCCTCATGAGCTTGTAACCTAAGGCCTCACGGCCAAGAGTGATATCTCAGTAGGTTCACGAGATAAAACCAACAAAATGTCTCTACGTCATGCCGCTAGTACTTACGACCTTTGAGTATGTGCGCTAGTGCTTTGAATCTTGGCTCATGAAAGGTGCCAGTGGAGGGCCATTTCCGCTTTGGGAGATGGCGCGTGTGATCCTGTTTGATCCTGCAAGATCCTCTTGATCCGAACTCGGGTAGATATAGCCGTAGACATCAATGACACCAACCCCAACTCTGGTAGATCCAGCCGCAATCGTGCCGTCCGCGCCATCTGTTCACCGTGTACAACACCAAGTCCTATTGCCCGGTGCATCTGCACCAGTAATTGGGACATCCAAGTTCGCTCCGAAATGCTGTGCACGCTGTGTGAAACAGTACTGTAAACTATGTCTCGGGTGTGCAAGAAAGGGTGGACAAAAGTTCTGCAGGTACTCGCATCCTGCACTGAAACCTGGGGAGAAGCCAAAGATTTCGGAGAAGGTTATCCTTGAATACTTAGCACAGCAGGCCCAAGTACATACATAAATAACTTAACTCCCTGTTGCGAGTGCGCTTATCTCTGAATATATCAGCGTCCCAGTACTATGACGGATTTCGGAGAGGAAACAGCTTGATCCCTCGGTCAATTTTGGTCAGATTCCCTTCGGATCTGGCGCAAATGAAACCGACCCCTCGTACCTTCATGAAGATGAAAAAATATTGGTGAAAACGGAGGAGGAGGAAGTGAAATGCTCCTCCGAGCGAATCAAACCATTTGATGGGAGTGATTTACACTCAAAATCCCGTAGAACTCTTGTTCTGCTTGGCCAATCCCCCTATGGTCTTCCAGGAGCATCAATAGTACATCATATTAAATCATTCTAATGCGAAAGAATTGGAAGAAATCAAAAGAGAATGTGCAGTATTAGTGTTCGTAGGGAAGTGGCGGAGTTTGAATTGATTTGATGGTCTGCCTGCTCCCGCTGCCGCCGTCGGTTATTGCGAAGACGACGCACCGTGATATACCCGCGCAGTCAAGTTTCGAACGCATCCGAGCATTTGGTGCCGCGCATGATTCAGCGAATAAGGATAGCGGATCTGCGCCCATTCTCTCAGCGAAATCCCGACTTGAGATGAAGGGAAGTTATGGACTTGACGTGAGGGAAGGGAAGCGTTCGTTGAACGACGTAGGAAGGTGTTCCCGAGTATTTGTAATCCTCTTCTGGTTTGGGAGACTGGTAGGCGCTTGACCCAACGGTTCAAGATAGAGATCCAAAGACACGTCAGGCGGCACGCCGGTGAGATAAACTTGCACATCGCGAGTGCGAGTCTCCGTCGTCCGATGAACGTTCCAAGGAGGACGGGGACTGGCATGTAGAGACGTCCGAGTTCGAGTTGGGCGACCTGAGAAGCCGAGAGATGTTCACGAGGACATCTCGCAGTGAGAGTCGAGACGCGAAAAAATCGTTCCGCTTGATAGCCCCCCTGTGAATCAGAGAGGCTGGCATTTTTTGGTGCTCGAAGGGTAGTGAAACGCCGAAACGGAATTGTGGAGGACTCGGGAGGGCGAAGAACTTCATCACGCAGCCGCAGTACGCAGGAAGGAAAGCGGTGTAGCTAGAGACATGGCGCAGGTGGACGAGAAGGCATTGCTGTGAGGTCGCCGAGCGATGGATACTGGAATTGATACGGCTTGGTCCTGGGTAGAGAATATTCTGTTAAATAACCTCTGGCGAAACCCAGATCGCAGTGTGAGTCTTGGATACCTTCCCGAGAAGGACACGGTAGAGACGATCGAGTTCGAGGTGGGCTAGGCGCGGGAATCTAGGGCGTCGAGACCAAGAAAAAATAGCATCGCGCTTGATAGCCCCCAGTGAAAACCAAATTAGAGATGCTGTGATTTGTTGGAGGTAGGGCAGGGTAACTCCGAACCGGAATTGCGAAAGGACTCGGGGGTGCGAGGAGGCCCAACTAACCTCATAAAGGAGCGCGCGGTGCGCAGGAAGGAAAGTGGCGTAAATAAAGACATGACGCCCGTGAACGAGAAGGCATTGTTTTGAGCAGGCTCGTGGTGTAACGCGCACATGGATCTTAATACCGCTTGCGAAGCTGTGGGCATGAGCGGGCAGCGACATAGAATAAACCTCTTCTGCAAATACATTTCCTTTCGTTCCTGTACAAGCGGAATGGGATGAGTAAGGGTCTCCTATGCTGATGAGGGGCAGCGACGTACCGTAAGCGCAGATACGATATATTGCTGATGATACTCCAGCTGATACTCGTCGACTCGGAGGGGAGTCCGTCATTCGACAGAGGTGCGAGAGTCTAGAGACGCGGTTTGAGCGCCAGAGTGTGACGCCTTGGGCGGAGTGGTTACTCACTTGGCTTCGGCGGTGAAACATGTCTCAGGGTGTGGTTCGAGCAATGTGAGGCGCAGACGCGCGGATGGGGGACTCGCCCGTCGAGTGAAGTGGAATCGGCGAGTGCAGCCTGACGGGAGGCGGGAGGAAGGCGCTGGGGGTCTGTAGCTTGGAATAAATTTGGGGAAGAATGGGGTGCGAGCCCGTCCTACAGCGAGTTCGAACACAACGCGAGGACATCGCATTACAAATCCAAAACACAAAAGGGAGTTAGACAACTAGCCTTATACTTAGACACAAGGCACTCGCGTACCACTTGGGGCCCCGCATACGGCACTCGTGTTGCGCCTAAAACAAATACGGGGGTAGCGGATACGGTGCTGAGGATCGAGGGGTCGGCATTGATTCCGCGCGATGCAGACGGGGGTTGACTGGGAGTTGCCGGATAATGGATGTTGGAATGGTGATTCCGCGGGAGCTCCGAAAGCCACAAAGCTGGTCGGAGGTGGGGACGAAGCAATTTATCAGGCGAGAATGGAGGAGAGGGCGTTGGATCAGCAGTGAAGGCAGTGAAGGTAGAATGGGTGAGTGGAAGAAAGGCGGGAGAAACACCCTGGGATCGCGGATTTGATCGCGCGGAAAATTTGGACTGTGCTTGATCTACGAACTGGGCTCGCGGGACATGCAGAGATAGATGCACGCAGCGCTATACTTATACATGAATAGAGGTCAGGACTGAGACCAAACTGAGACAGAGCCTGACAGACAACGGTGTCCAAGCGATCGCTGCGACGGGGTGATGCCGACTGAATTTTTCCGTGTTTGATCCACCATTTTCGCAGTGACGGCACGTAATCGGGCCCTATAAGTAAGCGTCCGCGAGAGGCGTGAGTGCATGGTGAGACCTGGTGAGACGTGCCTGGGAGTCGGGAAACAAGGGCGGGTGACAGCGGGTGACGCGTGACGTTCTGCATTTCTTCCTAATTAGATCGAGCGGCTCCGGCTCCGCTCCGCGGTATAAAAAGGTTGCGATGACCACCATTTGGTGCGCCCCACTGTCTTGAGACCTCTCGACGAGCGTCACCCCGCCCCTCTTCTCCCTCGCCGCCATGATGGCTACCACGACGATAACGATGCCATGCACGCGCTCCCGCATGCCCAGCGCCGGCGCCTACGTGCAAACTTGGCACTCTGCTGGGTGAGGCGCCCCTGCTCATCGATCGCCGCAGCGGGCCTGCCTCCCCGACGACGGCGGCCTTCGCTCCGGGTCACGCGCGCTCCGCATCGACGATGAGCACCGAGTCGAAGTACTCGGGCCGGCATTTCATGGCAGCGCACGCCCCGCACTCGTCGCTCGCCCCCCCCCCCCCCCCGCAGCCCCGACGAACAACGCCCACGCGCACCTCCCCCCCGTCGTGCTCCCAACGCTCTTCTGCGCCTCCCACCCGCTGCCTCCGCCGCCGCCTCCTCCCCCGCAGAGCGCACGCCCCTCGCCTCCCCGCTCTCCCCTAACTTCAACCTCAACTCGCCCGCCCCCGCAAGATGGCGAAGCTCGTGCGCACGCTCGGCGAGAACGTGCCCCCCGAGCTGGTCTTTCCCGCGGCGCGGGTGCGGCGGCGTGCGAGCACGCTTACGAGCAGTGTGCCCAAGTTCGTGCTCGAGCGCCGGCGCGGGGACTCGCCTGTGCCCGCGGGCGCTGTGGATGAGGAAGAGGAGGCGCCGCGCCCGTCCTTCAATGCGGACGAGCCGTTCTCGTTCCCATCCACCGTCCCGTTCGCCCCATCTCCGGAGCCCCGCGCGTCGTCTGACACGAGCGCCTCTGGTGCGTCGGTGTCTTCGGGCGCGTCGGGCGAGCACCTCCTCCCGCATGCGGACGGCGGCATGCACCGCAGGGAGCTGGGCTGGAGCGGCGAGTGGCACGGCAGGGTCGGGAACATGGACGACGTCGTGCGCAGTCTGCGCGGCCTCAGAATTAAGTAATTCGCGCCTGACTCTCTATCGGCGTAGGACACACGACGTCCATTTTTGGGCTAGTGACGGCACACTCACGAGCCGATCCTAGCTTCACTCATCGCGGACTCTTGCGCCCTTGGACTCTTGAACCTTGTACTCATACTCATACGCCGTGCGTAGCACTCACTTATCCTAATCGGTTATAATTCCTCGCACTTGGCGAATGTACCATGTGTGCATACTCATCATTTAGCAATGAAACGTCTTGAAAATTTCAGATGCAACTTGAAGAGAAGGAGCAACGGACGACGGAGTGCAAGGGGGCTGTGAATTATAATTGACGGGAGCTGGAATTGGAACAGAGCGTATAGACGTCGCTTGATCGCTTATCGTTTGAATTCCCAAGGGATTGGGAGCAGTGTTGGCCTTAAGGGTTAAGCCTTAAGTTAAGTTAAGGCTTAATATGCCCTTAATATTAACCCTTAACAAAAATCTGAGCGACTCTTAGGTCTTAATTAAGGCCTTAATTTTCCCATCATTTTCTCTGACCTGATGGTGGGGAGACATACATTCCAGGTGCTGGTGGTGTATGGCTCCTTTGAGGCCTTGCTATTCACCCACCATGCCTTTTATTTATTTTTCGGGGTGAGGAATAGTGAATTCTACCACCTTTTTGCAGTGTGAGCTTAAGGGTTCAGCCTGAATTCCGGAGGCAAGGGCTGACACATGTAAACCCCACATCCATTAGACGCATGTCGCATCGACATGCATCGGCTTTTGCCCCCAGTGTTTGTTCAGACGATGGGGAGAACAAGGGGAGAAGGAAGGGTTTGGTTACGACTACGAGGACTGAGCACCGGTGCTTGATGAAATTTCATTTTTTGCCGCAATCCTTAACTTAAGGCCCTAATATATCCTTAATATTAAGGCCAAATTAAGGTCTTAAGCCTTAAGAACAGAAAACACCCTTATTAACCCCTTAAGGCACAACACTGATTGGGAGGCGCGAGCGCCAGCAGCGCATCATATGACGCGCAACCAGTGTTTATCTGATGCGCATCCTGCCGCCTTAACTGTTGCCGGATAGCAGCACATCGGTGGAGAGTCAGCCGATACCCAACTTCCAAGCCTCCGTATGCACACTGCCAGCCGGGCGTCTCGGAATTGATTGGATGCGCGATTTCTTTCCCTGATGCTTCAGCTGAGCAGCCCTCCAGCGAAAATCCAGCAACGCATTGCAGTGCGGTGAAATATTCTCGACTTCTAGCAAATTTCTAATACTCCAACTCTTGCGGTAAACAATGTGCTTTCGGACAGTGTTCTGTACGGACGAGTCTTCTGTTGACTCGCCGTTGCGGTATCGATTGATCCTCAAGCACGTACAAAGCGAGAAAAGAACAGCATGTATGTTACTTCCTCTGTCGAGAACCAACTAGGTCCCCTTGCCTTGATTCGAGGGGATCGCCGCTCAATTGAGTTGTGCCCTGCAGTATGTATAATGCGGTGTGGTCCCGTGGCATGAGATGGGTTCTGCGTTCACCACGAGGCCGGAGAAAGAGGGATTATTAACGCCAGAGAATCGTAACCGCTGACAGAGTGGGACTTGGGCCGGCTCCGGCCGGCTTTCGTGGTCAAACGATGTGGCAATATGAGTTTCGATGCTCCTAATGTCCGCTGGAGCTCCTCTGCGGACAGCTACATCGCGAGTAGCAGGCTCAGCTTACCGAAGTAATTTTGCGGACTATCCACGGAAGTATCTTGCGCCCGATTGACTTGGAATCCTTTCGTCATCATTTCAACCTGACGTTGAGTTGAGATGGGGCGCGCCGTACACCAACAGTAGCTGAACGGATAATTCGAGAATGCGCGGGAGGTTCTCGTCCACGGTGGCACGACCTAGCTCAGCTGTTGCCACAACAATACATCCAATACCTCCTCCACGACCCGACCCTGAATCGAACGGGTGGACAGAAATATGGTTGACGTGTGCGCACCGTGCGATGTCGGGTCATCGCTGCTTCATTTGCGCTTCGGGTTTCATAGATCGTTGGTGCTGGCGCCGCGAGCGGGGAACTTTTATCAATTTCTGGTTCGCATTGTTTCGGGACGGTTAGCTCCAGGTGGAAAGATACATATTCACTGCAACCAAGTCGTTCCTCAGCGGAAAAAGGTATGACCCCATCCCCAATTGAACGGGCTGCGCATGTTTATCCGGGGTTCAATGTGTGCATTCCGGCGTGGGCGTTGCTGAGTTTTATGGCGGTCTGGATGCACTTTTATTCCCGCGCAACATTTTTTGTCCTCCGCCCCTAAAACTCGGTGTTTTCCGGGCTCCCGCGCTAAAAACAGCCACCCCGATGGGGCAGTTTTTGATGCGCGCAACTCGTACCTCCGCGCAAAAGAAACTCGACCTCCGCGCAAAAGAAACTTGAGTCTCCGAAAACACCCCAATCGAGTCTCCGTGTAAACGTTCAATTGAACATCAAAAATGACGAGAAAACATTAGATTCAGGGCGACTACGTTATAACATAGCAAATGAGCGACGGTGGATGTTCGAGTAAAGGAGTGGAGGTAATCAAGATCCAAGATAAGAAAGGACTCAGAGGATGTTTGATTAAATGAGTGGAGGTAATTCGGCATAAGGAGCTCTCATAGAGCTCGCGTTTGAAAGTGTAGGGCATAAATTATTAGTAGCGTATCAAAGGAATGGACGGCGCGATCAGCGCCAGATTTTCGTAGTAGCCTTCGGAACCTGGAGTCCCTTGCGAGGGCATATAATGGAAACCTTGTTGGGATTGAAAGGGCCTGCTGAGGCGGACGTCGAAGAACCAGCAGACGTCGATGGACCGGCTGACACCGATGCCGCTGAGTTAAAACCTATAGAAGCCGAGGTGGGTGACGTTGATGGAGCATTGTTGGTGACTGGAGCGAGCGGAACAGAAAATGCAGGAAAAATCCACGCCAAGGGCGGGCAAATTGCGTACCAACTTCGATCCACAATGTGCCGATCGGGTGTTCCGAATGGAGCTAGATTTAATCGAGTAAAAAAATAGATAACCAATGCTAGTCCGAACTCATGTTCCCCAGAGGAAGGATCCCCAATTCGGACTTCAATATTTGATCATCCACATAGACACCTCAATGTTCTCACCGCTACGGTCGCCTCGAACACGAGATAGCGCACTATATTGCTAAACAGTCTTTAGAAACACCCGGAGAACTGTGTCTGCGCGATTATTAGTGCTCGCGCATTCCCGCGGCCTTGCCAGAATACAATATGAGATACTCACATCGGAAGTATTAAGTTCCATAACACATCGTGCGATTGAAGCCATCAACGAAACCGTGCATTACAATTCCCCAGTTGATTAGTTTGTGATGACCGTCCATATGCCACACCAAATTGTGTCGGGGAGACCCGTACTCGCGATGTTCCAGGGTATGTTTTCGAAGGACCTGACCAAGTCCATCGATCCGGAGCAGTGATTGGCGAACACGCTCTCGCTGAATTTTAATTTTATGTGTTTTCAGAAATCCAGTAAGGTAGCGTAGCCCTGAATTCAGCTGTACTCGTTTGAAGTGTCTCGTGAGGATATCCAGATCATGGTCACTGATGTTCGAGTAGCGGGTATGGAGACCATAGTACTTGAGATAATTTCGAAGGATATTTCGATGCATGCCGAGAGCATCCGCGAGGGTCTGGAGGTGGGTTTACGATTCTTGGAGACAGCATCAGCAAGCCACGCGGGCTCCACCTTCCTCGGCCTCCCAATATGCCCAGTTCGTTGTGGCAGCGCGACTTGCCTCGCTCGTCGCCTGCAGGCTTCGGGCCGAGTGCACGTGCAAGTCAAACAATCCAGCACAACGCATCAATATTTCGATTTGCTTCTCCAACACGTCTTTTGTGGACATTCCAACATCAAACCCATTTTATCTTTTACTTATTGTTCAGATTCCATTTGTAACCGCACCTCAATTATTCTCACCTCTGCATTACCGAGATATATTTCACCGCATCCTTCCGATCTCTCGTACTTTGGCGCGAAACCTCAAGTGAAGATCATACCATGCATAGTATTTTATTTTCATCTCTCCTTATTCACATTCGCTATCTGATCCTGTACATATATTCTCGTAGCAATCTCGATGCGACGGCCATTTCCAATGTGCTGCTCCACTCGGATTGGGGTGGGGATTGATCTTCGACCTGGCCTGGGCGCCCACGTCGACGCTGTTGGGGGACAGTGTGTCTCCCTATACTTCTTTGCCCATCTCCCGGTGTCCTGAGGCTGGGGCATTGATACATCACCCTCGCCAAGTAGAGAGTAACCGTGATGTATCAATTCCTCTGGCGCAGAGAGGTGCATGATACATCACCTCATAGACGTGCAGTACTAACGGTGAAAATAAAAGACCGCCAGAGGGGCTTGAACCAAGGTCGCAGACCAAAATTATTACATAACATTTTCGAGTGGCACTTTAACCAATTGCACCAAACAGCTGTTCTAACAGAGTGGGCACACAGGGCCAAACTATACCCCCTTCAACAACAAAACACATAATAAGCATGTTTCCCCACCTACTGGGCCCCGCCTTAGGGGCCAGGTTAGAGGTTAGAGTTAGGGGTTAGTGGTTAGAGTTAGTGGTTAGGGTTGGTTAAGGGTTAGTCCCCAGGTATATTGTAGAAGGCTGTTGCAGGTGATTTATAAGCATTTGATGGTTAGATTGGTTAGGGTTGGTTAGGGTTTAAAACACCATCAAAATACATATTAAGCATTGTAGTACAATTTCGAAGACCTAGGGCAGCTTGCCTGCCCTAGGTCTGGGTATCAGCTGTTCCCACTTAGGGTAAGGGCACCTTACCCTAAGTGGGAACACAGAACTTTCCGGACATCTGGTCTGGTGAAGGAGTTAGCCATGCAAGTCCTAATATATCTGTGGTTTGATAAGGTCTAAGGTTCGAACCTCGATGATGCAACATTTTGCATCATTTACCGAACGGGCATCTGGCTGATATATCAGCTGGATGTATCAGACACCTCTGTCATTTACCGACTTTCATATATCACGACACCTCTCTAAACGAGGCCCTAGTGATATATCATATCGCCATATACGCCTGTCCCGGTGTGTGCATGTGCAGAGGACTTGGCTTCGCCGCGGGGTTTCACTGCGGCGATCACCGAAACTTCATCGGGGAAAAACAGGCTAGAATCATGTTGTTCATTTAGTGGGCCCAAGTTTTAGTAGGGGAAAAACTACACTAAAAGATAGGATCTTTCTTTCTTTCTTTCCCCTACAAAGACTCTATATTTTAGTCGGACAAAACAGGAACACATGACTTTTCCCTTTGTCCCCAACTTTTTCTCCCACTAAAATTCTGGATTTTTGTGGGAGAAACAAAGAGACAAAGATCCTATATTTCAGTAGATTTTTTTCCCCACTAAAACTTGGGCCCACTATAGTAAACAAACAACATGATTCTAGCCGGTTTTTTGCTGACTAAATTTCGGTGATCGCCGCAGTGTTTACAACGGTCATTCTATGTACCTTCCATCATGTTCCATTCCCATATTTCGCTTAGCCGGTCCTTACATAATATTCTTCCTCTCCTCCGTACCACAACGACGAATCCACTATCTTGACTCTGAACCAGCGCATACCTCGAGTTTCCTTCAGAACAGAGCTGAGTTTTCCTTTTATCTATTCTCTCTGAGTCTTCTACTTCTAGATCTTCCTCCGTGATCTCGCGGGGGATATATTTGCTCCACGACTCGGCGCTGTCCCGGCACGACCTTGACACCCACTCAGTCCACTTTTACGGACCACCCCTTTCTTTTTCATTGTTCCACATGGATAGGGACTACATGTCTAAGTTTCAAATTTTCACTACGTACACAAGTGCAATTTTAGCTGAAGTTCTTTTGAATCCAGGACTTACATCCCGTCTGCGATGACGGTATCTGGCCCAAAGCAGTCGTGGAGGCTTCAAGCCATGTTGATCCCCGCCTCACAAACAACTCCTGCAGGATAGTTAACAGCATCCTTCCGGATCAGACGGAGCTTCACAGGCTGGGGATGTCTAGTGGACGTGTCCAACCAATTGCTGGTGTAATTTATTCATCTTGTTCGCTCGATCCAAATGCACTCTATTCGGTACCTTCGTTGCTCTGGCCACCGGGAGTCGAATATATTCAATGATGTGTGGATTAAGTTTTTTATTCTGCGCGGAGATTTCACTGGAGTTTTTTGGGGGGTGGGGATTCAAGTTTTTTTTTGGCACGGAGGTTGAGTTTCTTTTGCGCGGAGGTACGAGTTGCGCGCATCAAAAACTGCCCCATCGGGGTGGTTGTTTTTAGCGCGGGAGACCGGAAAACACCGACTTTTCGGGGCGGAGGACAAAAAATGTTGCGCGGGAATAAAAGTGCATCGGGACCGCCATAGAGTTTACGATTAAATTAAGAGGTAGGGAATCCCGGGGGTCCTTGCACGGGCTCCCAGTGCATATTTCTGAATCCCTTCTAAATGTATAACGGGTGCGCACCACACGCCATCAGGTCCTGTTTGGTTATTGTCCCGCAGTTTGTGTGTAGTTGAGCTTCCGGGACATTGATTCATCGCGGATGGGAAGAGAGGCTGGGCAGGTGAGTACTAGTTTGCAATGCGTCGTAGGGAGAAATATGCGTGTCATTGTCGCGGAAGTACGGGATGAGCCTCACTTCGCTCGAAATGAATCCCAGTAATCGGATCTAACGATGGTCGGATCAAAGTCCTCTGTGGATTCAGCCCGAAGTCATAATGCATTTTTGAACGGAACCTGAAAATGAGCGTACCACCTGCAACGGCCAGCCACTTGAGCGATTCACGGATGCCCTCCAGAACCGTGGCAACTGTCCTATTCGAGGATCGAGAGATCCCCCCCAAAAGAATTGCACTTCGTGATATACCACTGTTTCAAACAGGAAATGTTGCATTGCCTGTGGCATACCAGATTCACACCCAGATGGTCCCAAGAAGATCACTGAAAACAGTGCGACTGGGGACACCACCCCCGGATTCGGGTGATTCTCGCAAAAACGCGTGTTCAAAACGCTAATTGTAACGTGTCCCGTAAAAGACATCAAGTTTACGTGCTCGCTTCGCTGCTTAAGATTCAACATCTTGACTTTCCAATATATACCATTTCAAGGCAGGTCGGGAAAGATACACGGAGGCCGATCAATAAGACGAGAGCAATGTTCTCAGCTCTACCATCCCGAATATCCCGAGAGAAGTCAGAGGGATTGATTATATGTAGAGTAACTCAGACGTACGTGAGCAATTCTAATCCGAGTATCAATCCATTAAGGGAAGGTTCTGAGTTTCAAGAGTTCATCACGCTTCTGAGACGGGGAAAAATTGTGTCAGACATGGGAACACGTGGTATTGGCAGTGCAACTTACCGCCTGTTGTACAAAAGCTGTTGTCAGCAGCGCGCATGCAGTGGAGGTGTAGGGTGACTTACCAGCTGTTGTGCAAGCATGAAAAAGCAATCATCAGCACCGCGCATGCAGAGGAGACACAGGGCGGCTTACCAACTGTGTGTGGGGGTGAAAAAGCCGTTGTCAGCAGTGCCCTTGCAGTGGAGACACAGGGTGACTTACCCGCTGTTGCGCAGGGGTGGAAAAGCCGTTGTCAGCAGCGCACGTGCAGTGGAGACACAGGGCAACTTACCCGCTGTTGCACGGGGGTGGAAAAGTCGTTCTCAGCAGCGCACGTGCAGTGGAGACACAGGGCAACTTACCCGCTGTTGTGCGGGGGTGGAAAAGCCGTCGTCAGCAGCGCATGTGCAGTGGAGACACAGGGCGACTTACCCGCTGTTGTGCGGGGGTGGAAAAGCAGTCGTCAGCAGCGCACGTGCAGTGGAGACACAGGGCGACTTACGTCCTGTTGCACGGGGGTGAAAAAGCTGTTATCAGCAGCGAACATGCAGTGGAGACACAGGGCGACTTACCCACTGTTGCACAGGGGTGGAAAAGCCGTTGTCAGCAGCGCATGTGAAGTGGAGACACAGGGCGACTTACCCGCTGTTGTGTGGGGGTGGAAAAGCTGTCGTCAGCAGCGCACGTGCAGTGGAGACACAGGGCGACTTACATCCTGTTGCACGGGGGTGGAAAAGCTGTCGTCAGCAGCGCACGTGCAGTGGAGACACAGGGCGACTTACCCACTGTTGCACAGGGGTGGAAAAGCCGTCGTCAGCAGCGCATGTGCAGTGGAGACACAGGGTGACTTACCAACTGTTGCACGAGGATGAAAAAGCAGTCGTCAGCAGCGCACAGGCAGTGGAGAATGCAGTTTAGCTACCTTCTTAAAGCCCCCTTCCTTTAGAAGGTTTGCAGCCTCGTTATTGTGCAGCATGTTAGCAACATCGAGTGCCGTTCCAAAAAACCCCCCTAATCATCATGGCAGTGTGTCCCATTCCCCCACCATGCCTGCCAACTCACATCCAGTATTGGCATCTTCGTGTCTCAGCTTCCCCAGTAAAAATGTGATAATCTTGGTGTTCCCCACCAGCGAAGCAACATGAAGTGGGGTCCCAAACAATTCCCCTACTTCCATGTCAGCAAACATCGTTCCATGTCTGACCACTCACCGTCAAGCTCGGCTTTTGCTCCCAAAGCAATCAACAGCTCGCCCACCTCGACCTCGTCGTTCGCGCAAGCAGCGCAAAGTGCTGACCCATAACATCCTCCTACCCGAAAGAATTAGCCTTGCTACCGAACCCATTAGCATTGAGGCACTCACCCACGATATTGATGTATTCCTCCTTCTCCTCATCAGTCCTGTTAGCAAGCAGCAGTTCTACTACCGGTGCATGCCCATTTGCGGAGGCTGCTTGGAGTGCTGTTCCATAAGTCCCAGCTAAACAAACATGAGCATGGTGATAAATGTGATAAAGTTTTACAATCTTACTAGCTTCGGTTTCAATCACATGTTCCTCGGCCGGGATGTCCTTGCGAAGCAGAGAACCCACCATATCTGTATTCCCGTGATATGCTGCTAGCTGGAGCAAGTTTGGGAACCCAGTCTCTTTAATCAGCATCCTGTGATCAGCGCCTTCATCAATCAGGTCTTGAAATCTCTCAGCAAATGGTGTTGCTTTAACCTCTTCCCAGAGTCGCTTCTGGACCCCGCGAAATGCTGTGAGGATGTCTCTGTATGCATTCCACGCATCCCGTAGAGGCATAACGAGAAGAAGCAAAGCAAGGACCTGCCCAAAACCCCACAGACCATCTCCACCAGATTGAAGATGCTTGTTGCGGGAGAGAGTGAGTTCAATATCAACCAGGAAGATGATGTTGATGAGGACAAGAAGCACCAATCCAACGACCAGAAAGTCGATGTGAACTTGTCCAGAGGGGGGTGAATTCCCAGCTGTTCGTGGGTTCGATGGTGGCTGTGGGACTAACCCTAATCCGGCGGTGGGAACTTCAGAGGAGGAGAGTGAGGGAAGGAGGTTAATTGCAGAACAGAGGGGCACTTACGTTCAGCATCCATGTGCATAGCACGTCGTCGGTCCCACCACGACCGGAACCGGTTGTATGTGATATGAAGTGTGAGAAAAAAGAAGATCGGAGGGAGAAGATTGATGCCGGGGATGAGGAGAAGAAAATACATCGCCAACGAAAAGATCCGCAGTGGGTGTGCCGAGAAGGGCACGGGGCCTCCCACGATAGTAAGTGTTGGATCACAGACTCCGAGGATGGGGTGCCCGAATTTGAGTGGATCCAACCACAGCCAGATTCCAATGGTGGACATGAGCGAGAGGTGGAAGGAACCAAGCATGAGCACGGGTGCCCGGGAAAATAGGTCCCAAAGGCGGTCGACGATGTGGAAGATAAACAGTTCCCACAGGTGATTGGTGAGGCGGAAGACCACCACGGGGTGGAGGACCAGCACGGGGCGGTGACTGCAGACGGTTGAGTCATAATCGGGGAGAAAACATGAGACGAACCTCACAGCCCTGACATGTCGATGGCAGGCTTTAGAGGAGCGCACGACCGGGACCCAGGCCGACCAGGTCGCAGGAATGATTTTCCTGCCCGGTTCAAGACGACAACGAGGGCAGCGTGGCTCCCAGTCCTCGCTTCGCTGTTTTCGTTTGTCGGCCTTGCTGAGATGGTGGGCGTATAGCAAAAACCAGATCCAAGTGCTGGTATTATTCATCCAGCTCAAATCGAGGATGACGGCCACATGAAACCCGGTTATCGGCTGCCCGTCGGCAGCAGTGGTGGCCTGGATGATGGTGGAGATAAGGATGGCGAAAGCAATAGCGAGCATGCCGATGGACTGGTCCTTGACGCCTTTCATCTCATCGGGGGAGATTGTTCCATCCCGAAGATATGCCCAGACCGGCATGAAACATAAAAGATTTTGTGCGTAGATCGCGGCGCGAACTCCAATACCAGAGATGTCTGGGTTGGCGGTAATGCATGGGGGGTCCATGGTGGTTAGGAGCGAAGAGTGAGTGCGTGCTTGTGCAATTGGGGGCGTATATTATACTCGCGTGGTCCATAGCCTGAACCACGAGGTTACCGAAGGCAAACATGTAGGTATGCAGGGTGGTTATCCTTACATAGCGCAACAAAATGCCAACGGAGCACACACCATTCCAGGGGGTCGATCACACAAGACGCGCAATGTGTTCAGCGTGGTCCACGGCCAACAAGAAGTCGCAAGGTTGACAGTTGGTTAACAGCCATCTGGCAAGGTAAACGACACGCTTTGACCGCGCGGGAGTAATATGGGGATAAACGGTGCTAAGGAATGGAATGCTAGGGCTTATAAAAATTGGTCCGCAGGTGAAGCCTCACCATCGAGGCCGGCTGAAGCCCAAGCCAAGGGTGGTTGATGGTCGATCTTGATCTACAGACGTCTGCGGGATCTCAGGCTGTCAATCAATCGCATTAATTAATCTCATTTCCGACGACGTCGCCTCGCCTCGCCGCTCCTGCCTATAACAGCATGCCAGATCGCGACAATACCCTCTCGCCTGCCGATGCGTGCATGTCTGCCTGCCCATGCATCGTCCCAATGCATGCGGAGGCGGCCGTTCGGATATCTTGTAATGCATTCCAAGCATCCCGCAGAGGCATAACAAGAAGAAGCAAAGCAAGGACCTGCCCAAAACCCCACAGACCATCTCCACCAGATTGAAGATGCTTGTTGCGGGAGAGAGTGAGTTCGATCTATATAAGAAGAGACGAGGGACAGCTTTTTTTGATAAATCATGTGATATAATCACGTGCATTTCCCCACGCCCGGGCGAACCGCCGGCCGAGCGCCAGCGAGGCCGCGTGGTTCGCCTTTTATTAATCTATGATACGTAACCTCTGTGTCTTTGTGCCAAAGGCACCGCGCCGAAGGCACAGGTCTTATACTTGTATCAACCAGGAAGATGATGTTGATGAGGACGAGAAGCATTAATCCAACGACCAGAAAATCGATTTGAACTTGTTCAGAGGGGGATGAATTCCCAGCCGTTCGTGGGTTCGATGGTGGCTGTGGGACTAGCCCTAATCCGGCGGTGTGAACTTCAGAGGAGGAGAGTGAGTGAAGGAGGTTAATCACAGAACAGAAAGGCACTCACTTTCAGGATCCATGTGCATAGCACGTCGTCGGTCCCTCCACGACCGGAACCGGTTATATGTGATATGAAGTGCGAGAAAAAAGAAGATCCACAGGATCGATGTAGTCGCGTGTGGATAGCAGTTTGTCTTCGGAGACGAACTTCAAATTTCAAAAGATAAAAAATGGAGGACAATAGCACAGAAAAATCACGGATATGCCCATCGTATAACCCATAACCCACAATAACCCATACTTTTTCCAGTCCACCACGGTGCTCCCCAACCTCAAGCTTTTTTCCTCACGGTTCCTCATGATTAGACACGTCCTCAACGTGCTGCGTCTGGAGAGTCTCGAGCTCATGAATCACCCTCACGGGATGTACAGAATGGCCGGCACACTGATTCGTGGCCGAGGTCACTGTGTGTGATCGGGATGCAGGTGTAGAACTTAAATAGAAGTTGGTGGCACTTAAGTGTGAATAGAACTCAAGTTGTGAAAACTTCAGTTGTGGATGGGACTTGAGTTGTGGATGAAACTTGAAGGGTGCGTACAACTTAAGTTCGAGTACAGCGCGGGGGACACAATTTAAATGCGTGCTATATCCAGTGGCAGGCACATTGGCAGAACTTAAGTTTTGTGCAAAATAACTTAATTTCTGCGCAAGCTTAAGTCTGGAAAGGGATGGAACCACCCCGAACTTAAGATGGGCTTGTTTTATTTCATCAGAATGGCGAGTGTAGCGTGAATGGTGGATTGAGACGGTTTTATTCCGGAACTGAATTTTTCTACAAGCCATGGACATAAGAGCTAGCAACACTAGAGCAAATAGTCGGACGGGTCTGCTAGAGCACCTTGCGCATGACCAGGGAGTGCAGATGCAGTCCCTCCATGGTTGAACTGTTCTAACAGCTGTGAGAGTTCAATTTACCGGAGTGATTAGTAGTGCTGGGTGTGGACAGAGAAAGGACATTTAAAGATTGCTAAGTTTCCACAACCCGTAATACAGAATCCAGAGTGACGTGTCAGATAACAGAATCAGAGTTCTGGAGAGGTTTGCCTGACACTGGGGGCAAAGGCTAGG
Organism: Mycena rosella; assembly: GCA_029378255.1. Classification (NCBI taxonomy): domain Eukaryota; kingdom Fungi; phylum Basidiomycota; class Agaricomycetes; order Agaricales; family Mycenaceae; genus Mycena; species Mycena rosella. The sequence continues at coordinate 448,386 of JARKIE010000028.1, forward strand.
GCACCTGAAAGACAGGTGCCTTGACAAGAGGTCTTAGGGCATGTATTCAGCAGGCATTAATGCACCTTAGGATAGACAAAGGGAGGCTTTGTTTCCTCACAGGGGCCCGACAAAGCCTCCCCTTTGTCTTCCTATTTGCCTTTATCTGGTGTGTTCCCACCTGCCAAACATATGCAGAGTACCTCTTGTCAAGGCACCTGTCTTTCAGGTGCCTTGGCCTTTGCCCCTGGTGTGAACTTACGTTACACGTTACTGGTCGGAGTGTTAATGCAGGAGGCACGGCCACTTTGCATTTGAACCGTTATAATTGTCCTTTGAGTGTTGAATTTACCGGGATCAAAAGGTGCTGGGTGCGGACAGAATGCGGACATCTGTGAATGGGGTGGATCGGGAATTCAGAAGATAATATGCACACGCAGGTGAGCATGATAGGGGACTAGATGATCGACAATTACGTGCCACGGATATAAAAAAGGTGGTAAGGTCCAAGCCCGAGTCGAACGGGCTCCTGCTGATCACACATCCTTAAGTTAGTTAGCGCACGCACATCTACTAAGCTTTTGAACCGTGCTAGAAGTGATTTGGGGCGGGTTTTATGAGTGTAAATTTTTTACGCATCCAGTCGTGCGCGGGGAATTGGGAATTCATCGGGGAAATCCGTGAGAGGACTGGATCGAACATTCACCGTAGCGGGTCCAGTGCAGGTAATTGATCTAGATTCCAATTTGACTAAATCTATAGAGGATTACTTGCGGCGGACACCGAAAATGGAGCTAACCAAACCAGTGTGTATGGTCCAAGCTTGGGCAGCTTCTGCTGGTCACTGACCTGAAGCAGCAAATTTCGCAGGCATGGTCATTCCGCATTTGAGCTGTGCGAAGGAGACACAAGTGCTGACTTGAACGAGGCATGAGGCTTCTGTTGTACGCATATGCTCCAGGCGTGTTCTTGAGGTCTTAAGACGCCAGAGCGGCATTCCGATTTGAGAGGAAGGGGCGAAGATTTAACACAAAGTCGCAGGGGCCAGAAAAAAAAAGCAACTAGAAAGGCGCCCCGTGAATTGAGCCGAGTGCCCAACTCGGAGCTAGCCGGGGGGGGGTTGGAATTGGGTCGCAACTCCGTCAGATTTGAACTGTACTAGGAGCAATTTTGGGACGGAGTTCATGGGAATAAGCTCGAGACCGCGGCGCAGAGCGAAAAAGCAAAGAAGCTCAGTATATAGTTCAAGCCCGAATTGAACGGGTGGCTCTTGCGAGCAGCTTTGGAAGACGAAGGAGCGCACATGCCCCGTCTTTCTTTGGACCGTAATAGGAGTGACGAAGGCTGAGGGTACTACAGCAGTGATGGAACGCGCGGCACAGGCGCGATGCAAGCAAGTGCAGGCGCGGAAAAGCGGGCAGTGTCGCGATGGAGCGGCAGGGGAAAGTCCCGCACGTGATAAAAAAACATGTTTCTGCATCCTGATGAGTAGCGAGGCTGCAACAGCAGAAGGGCTAAGGCTCCAACCGTTTCCGTGTGTAAACGTTTACACACGGTTTTAACCGTGTAAATTTCCGTTTAGTGTATGGATCCTGGAACACGGAAACAGTTTATAAATATATGGTTTACACGATTTATGACAGACCAAATTCTCAGTCGCCCTTGATATTTGGGCGTTCAAATAAAACCCCGATCTGATGGCGGTACCAGATTTGTCAGGCTCTTTCGCTCTTCACCATCTCACTTCGACTCGGGCGCTCTCGGACCCAACCATCCAGCAGCTCAACATCTGCACACCCTGTGCCCTGGCTATAAATTGTGACGATGAGTGACTTGACGCGTCCGAAACCCTTGATTTCCCCACCACCACTATGGCTCAGAAACCCCTGGGCTCAGCGACATCCCGCTTGCGCAAGGCATCGAATCGGCTTCTCGACAACAGCAATGGAGAGATGCCTGACGCGGCTCATCTTTCTCTCATCAAACAATCACAGGCGCGCGTCGAGGCTGGTGAGCGCGCGTACTTAATTTGGACGAAGGCGAATATCCGGTTGTTTCCAAGATGGCGCGCGAATTTCTCGCTATCCCGGGAGCAAGCGTATCTGTGGAGCGCCTCTTCTCAAGATCTCGACATTTGTGCCACGAAGCTCGTTCACATTGAAAGCAGACACTATCAAGGAGGCAATGTTGACAAAGATGTGGATAAAGGCTGGCTTCCTCAAGTGTGCCTCGTTGGACTGTGGTAGAGGCTAGCGGTTTCTCATTGGTAGCATAAATTTAAACTATTTTCCCGTGGTGATTTCCTCCCCCCAAAAAACCGTGTATAAACGGTTTTAAACATTTATAAACGTTTAAATACCCTTTCCGTGTAGTGTACCGATTCTCGTACACGAAAACTAAATGATTGGAGCCTTAAGAAGGGCAGGGTGTGTGCAGAGAGAGGCAGAAGGATAGTGTATTTGCTACCACGCCCTGTTACTCGGTAGCCTGCGTTATTATATAAGCATCCATTTTGGGAAGCCACGTGCAACCTCATATGGACGCGAGTGTTCTGAGGGCACAGTATTTGGGCTGGGACCAATACTCACATCACAAGAAGTGGCCCCCAAATTTCAAACCCCCCAGTTTCACTCGGAAAGCCGTAGGCTGAGGAAATCACCATGTTCTCCGCCAAATTAGCCGAGGAACTCTTGGGAGACACAGTTCTATTATACTGCTGGACTTAAAGGTACTTCGGTGCTTCCTTACATTTAATATCTCGAAAAAACACGCAAAATGGCCGAGGATGAGGTGAAGATGCGTGAAATAAATGGTTTGTTTGGTCGGGAATTTCCATCATTACATAATAACGCAGGCTACCGGGTACTGTATAATTACATTCAATTCGACCATCACGCATCACGCACCCCTTGGTCGATGGCGAATATCGTTGGTTTGTCACGTGTCACCCTGGGGGTGGTCGAATGCAAATTTTGTCACGAGCCCGCTAAATTTGCCGAAATCGTGGCCGCGACACGTAAATATCAAAATTTTCGTTCCGGTGGTCGAAATTTTAGGCTGCATCACGCCATATTTTGGCCCTGGTCGAATGGTCGAATTGTTTGGGTCACGCGTCACCCCCCTGTTCGAATTGAATGTAATTATACAGTAACAGGGCGCAGTAACCAGCAGACTTTATCAAGCAAGGTACGAGCTAGAATTGGTAAAGCGTCTGTCAAGAGAGACTAGCAGAAGGAGGCGTATCAGATGAAAGTGGTGACTGATCCGATCACAGTGGCAGTGATCCTCCGCCGTCACCAAATCGCCAGCCCGATTGACTCATTCGTCGCCTACTTGTCTTCGACCGCGGCGAGGCAGATTTTTTTGAGTGTCTAGTCTGAGCGCCTCCTCCAGATGGTCTCCTAGCCACCTGGTTTCTGTCCCGATTCCATTAAGAACCTCCTCAACTTATCCTCCGTGGCAAGAACCAGCACTCTACATAGGAAATACGGATACGGGAGCAGACGCGCAGCGCCCGAGAGAAGTCCTCATGCCACAGTACCATCGCGGCTTACCCATAGCTGTGGCTGTCATGCTACCCACGGACCCGAGCGCCCCGTCGTCTGCCTTGGATTTCGCCCAGAACGCGGACAACTGCTCTTCGACCCCCTTTACATGGCCTCCTTCCCAAGCGATACTCATGGGCAGTTATAACGCCGTCAGCTCACCATTTAATCACTTACTTCGAATCATAATTCGCCACCTCGGCGGCCAATAACCTTTAGTGTGGCGATTATTTGGCTCTAGTTTCAGATCCCTGGGCCAACGGGGGCAGAGTGGGGCCCAACAAGGAGATTTCCATGGCCTTCATTGTGCAGTCTGCAGACCTCCCCTTGCCAGACTCGTATCTCCCAATCACGCCGTGTTGAGTGGGGCTACAGGAACCCTTGACGCTCGACTTCGAATGGCCGTTTGGGGAATGCGTTGTCGACACCAGCAAGCATTTCGCGTTTAACCAAGTCTCTCTCGACACTCGAATCGCTCACCCCCCCGAGGCCGATGTAGCTTGCACCTTCTCCATTTGGAGCTTGGATTTCGACGAACAAACCAAACGGGATCGTCAGAGGCGCTTAGCGTCTGAACGGGCTCAGCGAGGTGTTGAGGAACTGCCAGCCGACAACGCTTCCTGGTGGACTACTTTCAGCGCCGATAGCACGGTTGTTGAAGTACTTCCTGGCCAATTCTTTCCCCCATCATACGTCAGCGCCTGCGTTCGCCATGACATCGAATCCCTGGAACGGATATTGCCCGCTGCTCAATGCTTTGAAGACCAGCAGGAAATCTGAAGGTAGGAGCTCTCGTTGTTGGTGTCCGTACCGCCTCTCATCGTTCCGTCGACTCAGAGCGCGGTTCTCGCTCCCGGCTACAGAGAGGACGATATAATGGAACCTGAATCAAGTATTTATCAGGAGGCTTATTTCATCCCGCTTTATTAAACTCGAATGGATCAAGGAGTTCTGCGCATTGAGAGAATCTCTGCCCGAAGTCACGATTGACGACCCGTTTCACCCGAGGTGATCGAGTCTTTGCTTGACTTTGAACGACCTCGGAGTCCCGATCGAGTCGACCCAACTACCACCTTGGTTTCCCAGACGAAGAACCAGAGGACGAGGATGAATTCTGGGACTGGGGCGACGGTTATCTAGACGGTATAACCCAAATACTTTCGCCCCCACCCCCATTGTTTGAACCATCCCCTGCAAATAATATATTTCGACGTCTATGGGACCCTCAATGTGCGCTCCCGAAACATTGAGGGAAAAAAGTCACAATCATTGTGTGCCCCTTGAAAGCTTTGGAGGCAGACCAGGTGCGTGCATTACCCGGAAAATTTGTTGTGCGATGCTGAATCTCCTGCGTCACTTTTTAGGTCAAGCAGGCCACTGAAAAAGGCATTAGCGCGATCCTGATCAATGAGGACAATACCAATGATCCTACCGTGTGGAGAAAGGCTGAAAAAAGGCCGCGCTTCGTGAGCTGCTTGTTGCATGGCGGAAGGAGCGGCATTTTCTCATGGGAAACAGCCCATACATTCCCTGTGAAGTCATCGTTCCGCCTAAGCAGCTAGAAAAGCTGGTTGCGTCCTCGGGAACCTTTCTGAAACATGCTCTCGTCGAGCCGAAGCATATGCAGAAGGCCGTTCCGTGGGACATGGCCCCCGCGTTGGACATAGCCGATGTTTGCGGGATCACTATCGTTTACCCGCCGACTTTGCACGGTTTTTTGAACTGTCGACTTTGCGCGATTTTCAAACCTCGGACTTTGCGCGGGTTTTTTCGGCCCACGGACTTTGCGCGGTTTTGAACATGCCGACTTGGCGCGGATTTCAGGCTTCGACATTGTGCGTTTGCGCGATCTCCCGCATTCGTGAAAATCAGGTAGGTGGTTTAACTTTGTGTGTGAAAGGGCTTATATAGTGCGGAAATACAATTTTAGGTAATATGTTGTGCGCGGGATTAAATGTGCATTTGGACACTCAGAGACACCACGTCCAGCCATCCATCTACGCAGCCTCATAAACCGATATCCTCCTCCTCGATGCACTCTCTGCGCTGGAGCCGCACATCGGCACCATGCGCCGCGCAGTGACGAGAAAATACCTCGAGGCGCACACGCACGTCCAGGGCGTTGTCTCGCAGTGGATCGGTGTCAAAAATCGCGTTGAGCGTACGTCTCCTTCCTTACGCTCGCCTCACTTCACCACCCGCCTCTTTTCTTTACTGTCCCAAACTCCCAGCCCATGCTCACCGCCCTATACCAACAAACCGCATCAAGCCCCTCTTCCCACCCGACGAGGCCTCGTCCCCGGTGCCTTCTACACAGCCGTCGCCTTCCTCTCCGGTGCCATTGCCGCGCGCCACTGCGCCCTCCCATGCGCATGCTCCTCCCGCCCCTCCTCGGCACCGCCGTCTTCTCCCACTTCCACCCGAGGACGTCTGTAAACGTGCACGCGTATGCTAGTGCACTCGAGGACGAGCATTTTCGCGCGCTCGCGGAGAGACAGGAGGTGGGGAGGGCGCATGCGGGGATGGCGTGGGCGCGGGTGCGCGAGGGCACGAAGGTGGCAAGGATGGGGTGCAGGGCGGGATGCGGGAGGCGGTGAAGCGCGTGCAGAGCGCGACGGGGCTGAGGGTTATGGAGGCGCTGGGCATCGCGCGCGCGACGGAGGGAAATGTGTAGAGGGTGATCGACGACCTCAAGCTCCATCCGCACACCGTCTGCGGGATCGTGGCCAACGCTGCCGAGGTACGTGTGCACCGACCTTTCCCGTCTCACGTTCCCCCCCCCCCCCCCCCCCCCACCCTTGACCTCACGCGCTGGCGACCAAGTCCACCTTGCCAAGCAGCACATCGAAGAATATGTTGCCTTGAGCAGCGAGTCCTAGAGTGCCTCAGGGCAAGAGCAGGCGGCACACAGCTGATGTGTCTTCGTTGCGCAATAAACTTTCTCGAGTTTGATTTTTCAGCCGTAGTTTTAAGTAGAAAGTAGTGTTGAGCGTAGTTGGCGAAAAGGAGTTGAATTTGAGTCATCATAGTACTACACACTAAAAGCAAGTACCACTAAGAGAGCGCTCATCATTCCAACATAACCTAGGCAATATAGATGTTGATGCTAGAGCCAATGGCTTCGCAATTCCCGAGAGTCACGGGGCTCCCAACAGGTGTAGTAGTAGAGAGGCTGATATTGAGACAGCGCCCGTCGAACTGAGAAACGACCAAGCATCCCTCGCCGATGAGGTTGCCTTCGTGGACGCAACCAGAGCACTCGACGGCCCAGTTCTGCATGCTTTTAGAGTCGAGTGTCAACGAAATGGATGAGATTGCGATTCGTAAACATCCATACCGGGAATCGGGAGATGGGACAGGCAACATCTCAGGCAGAGCGCCGGCGTTGGTGAGGGCCAGTTCTTCGTCAGTCACCTTGCTGTCGAGAATGTCAACTTCCATACATACGAAGAAGCCGAACAAAACAACACTTACAGCAGCGTAAATTCGCTAGGGAAGTTCGATGCAACCACAGCAAACTCGGGGATAGCTTCTGAAATCGGCTGCGAAACCAAAGTCGACCCGGTCGAGCTGAACCCAGCTTCGAGAGGGCCGTTGGTGATGCTGATGTTGGTGCCAAGGATCTGAGGACTGCAAGTGGCTCGACGAGCGGGGCTGGCGCCGGTGAGAAGAATGGAGAGGAAGATCGAAGCGATGGAGAGCATTCTTGAGTCGAGTGTTCGAAGGTTTGTCGACGAACAATGAGGTCTGGACAAGCGTCAGATTTTATACTCATTGAAAGCGCCGGTATTCCCGGACAGGCGGCTACAACAATGCACAAAAGGGTGCTAAAGCGGATCTAGGTGCAACCGTGGACACGGGTATGCCCCAACAGTCCTGTTTGGAGCTGCCGGTGATCATCTGTGTATTGTGGATTCCGACGGCGATGCTGAGCGCGCACGTTCATAAAATTGAGGTACGACATCACCGTATGCAGGCTGGCTGCAAGAGAGTAGCACGCCGCATAGGTTCAACATGGGAGGCACGTGCGCTGCCGCAGGTGGTAGTATGGTATTACGATTTGAATGAAATTCTACAGTATTCTCGATACCAACCTGCGACGCGAGAGCAGTTGTTCCCGCTGCTTGCGGTTGGGTAGAACGCATACTTGATCGGCTGCGCGGTCCGCGTATGAGTGTATTTCAGGTTTAGTGGGCTCCACCCGCCGCAAGTGCGGGAAGGATACATATCGCGCCGCCGCATTCCACGGAGAAAACCAAATACATTTGAACTTCCGTGGGGTCGGCGATTGGCGCCTAGTACCGTGGGGATTATCGGAGGTGAAGATGGAAGCCGAGCGAGACAGGATGCTGTCCCGAAAAGGGATGTTCTGGGGGCCTTAGGGTTGACACAGGTCTACCCGCGGATCCTAGCAATCAGCTCTCAACCCGTGCCCGATCCCACGAATATACCCGATGCTGTGCTGTAGTTTAAACAGTATGCCGTCCCGGCCTAGCAACAGCATTGGGTATATTCGTGGGACCGGGTACGGGTTGAGCGCTCAGCGCTTCAAATATCCAATGGGGCTAGGCCTCTGATTATTTAGACATCTTCCTAGTCCTGATCGTCTCCCGTATCCTCCGCCTGCGGCATGGACTCATCGTCATCCCGTTTGGGCTGGCAGAAGGCCAGAATAAAAATATATTTCATAGGTGAGTAACGACAAAGCTACGGTAGCATATGATGAACAACTTTGCCTTTACTCCGAGATAATTAGGCTCGAGATGAGAGAAGAATTTGGGTACGAACACATGCCTTGTTTTCCGCAGTTTGGCCCAAGCCTCTCTTCGAGAATGTCCGGCTTGCTGGACCGGAGACAGGCTTGCTCCGAACCTAGGGTCTTACGACATCGAACTTGAATAGTGCCCACGTGATTAGCCGATTACCAGAGTAGATGCATATATTAACATTTCAAATGGCTGCTCCGCATGACCGCTCGTCCGAAGGATTCAATTATGTGCATCCCACGGAGTTCTAATTGGCCCGTGCCAAAGCAGGCACGCACTCACGTAAGTGCTCCAATCCTTAGGTGGAATCAACCACCTGCGCCGCGACATTGGAATATTGCATGGATGGATTTCGGCTTCGGCCGGGAATAATTCCAACGCCCCGAGAAACTCGGCTCCGGAGATGCTCAAGAGAGACTGCGCAAGTGGGAGCTATGAATGAGAGCCGTGTCACGATAATTCCTGGCAAATGCCCTGGCATGCATTCACCCTCGATTATGATTTTCGTAGATAGATCCGCATCGCTCGGAACGCACTCGGCATCTCGGCATTCTATACCTGTATTCGGCAAACAATCGGACTCCCCCGCCGGCCGTCGCGAATTCACAAAATGCTTCAATGCGGGCACACTTGGTTGTACGGATGTTGATCACCGCGACGACACTTTGCGTCCTCGGGTCAAGACAATGCATCACACAGGTCCCTCATTCCCCACATGCCGGCGGCCAATACCAGACTTGTTCGCACTGATCGAAGTGCGGGAGGCACCGGTGTTCGGGTCGAGCGTGCAGGGAGAGCTGTACTCAAAGCCGCAGTCTGTGACACCATCGGATTTCTGGAAAATGTTAGACAACACAGAGATGCTGCTCAACTCACATCGTCTGTGAAGGCTGGCCCCCGTTACCACCACGATCGCAGTTGTGGTAATGAGGAAGAGACCGAGGAACCAGGGTGTAATCTACATTTTGATGTTCCGTGAAGAGATTCACAGACACTTTATAGCTATCATCACTCACGTCATGACAGAGCGAGAGTACATGCATCTAGTTGGACGGACATTGACAAGATAAGCAACAGCGTGCTCTTATGTAGCCTTTAGCGATGTCATACTCCAGCACACTGTATATCGACAACCGACTATGCACATAATCTAGTCTGTCTCTCCTCGGATATTTCACTCTTCTGGTTTGGGGAAGTAAAGTACCTACCTGAGGATATCGCGAATCTGCGGCTGGGAGGCCGGACTCGGAACACCGTGCGGCATTGCAGTCACCTTGACGAACGGGATTTTATATTATTTCCCGGGGTTGAAGGCATCTCTGTAAGAAGATTCATTCGTCGAAATGGGGCACTGTTGAAACACCCCTAGCACAAACGAACCCTCATATGTGTAGGGATTTCATTAATCCTTTCTCGGCTGAAGGGTAGTTCGGAGGTCTAGTGAATTCCGTTACCAGGCATCGATTCATACCGCGCCAAGGCACGCATTGATTAAATTTCCTGATCGAACCGAAGGATCCCCGAGGGAATCGGCATGAAAGCAGGAACAATATATAAACGGGAGATGCTATTAACGGGAACGGAATGCAGGCAGGCTAAGAAAAGACGAGACACCCCTGGGCTAATCGCCCGCTTATACCAGGCGGCGCTTCTCCATCGGCGGCACCTCCCGAACTTGCACGGGCTGCAGACAACGAGTTTGAGACAAGGAAAATGTGACGGAATCGTACGCACCTCGATCTCGTCGTCTGGAAGTCGCACGTATTGGCGGGTGCGCGCCCATCTCGCGCGGAGACGAGCCGCGATGAAAAAGATTCCGAACAAGACCATCGAGGCTAACGCAAGCTGGACACTGGCTGTACTAGCCGCCTGAAGTGCCGCTGTAGCAACTCCGGATTGGCCACCGCAAACTTGCGCTCACTGCTTGTTGCTGGTGATCGCAGCACCCTGGGAATCCCGTTAGTAGTGAAATTATGAATGGGGCATCTAAAATAAAAGTGTTTACCTCGGCGCGGTATATGAATTCAGTGAGCGGGATTTCCGCTGTATTACCGAAAACATGGAGAAGGCGCCAGTCTTGCAGATCCGCGGTCCCGTTTTTGAATTTGAAGCGCAAGAAATCGCGCATGTTCGGAGGGGAGCCACGGCGCAGCTCAATTGCAAGGGCTGCGCCGAATTTGGCTGTTATCAAGGACATTGCTCAATAAGCTGTTGGAATCCGACACAGAATAGCATGGCGCTCACGAATGGCCTTCAGCTCGGGATGGTCCTTGACAATGTCGGTCTGGTGAAAGAGATGAACGGCTGATATAAAGTCTGCACGACCATCATTTGCAACGGGTCGTCGTTAGACGCGATCCGCTCCAGTGAGGTTAAGATGATGTGCAACAGAGTACGACCCGCGACTGTGAGCCGAGATATTTTGAATCAACTGCATGGAACTAGTTGAAGGGATACTCACTGTTCCCGATACCGTTCGCCTCTGCGTCCGAGAACACCCCGTCCTTGTGAAAGTCGGCCAGGGCACGAGCTCGATCGAGGTAGGACGGCGGGAGGCGGTATGCGTACGTCTGATTGTAAGTGAGCTGCGTGTTGATGAAGTCGTGGATCTGAAGATGTGGGGTGAGTTCGCTGTCCCGGCGAGTAGGCTTTCATGCACCCATTCCACTGGACGTCAAAGCTATCATCGGACTTGAAATCAGGATACAGAGATGAATAAGGCGCACAATATTTTCAAGGGTCGTGGGGCGTCCAAAGACATAATCCTGCACGTTCTTGAGGAACGAGGAAGCTTCCTCCGCTTTGGTCTTGAAGACGTCCGAGCCATGGAACGAGGCAATATGCTTTTGGAATGCTTGCACAAATCGAATTTAGAGAATGTATGTGATCGCGGAGATATAGCGCACCGGACAGTTTGTCCAGCTCTCCGTCGAGCGATCGTTCCCGGGCTCCACCGTCTCCACTGTAGTTTCCCTCTAATGAATAAAGAGTGGCCGAAATCAGGAGAGGCAAGTGCGCACTTGAAACGTATTGGTAGCCACCAAGCGGCGCCACTACTACGGTCTCGTTCGCTAGTGTGATCTTGTTCCTCGGGCTAGGCGGGAAGAGCCCTTGGAGAAGCGCTATCGCACTGTCAAAGAAAACGGCGCCCTCGCCGCCGGCCTTGGCACGGACTTTGATTTGCTGCGTGTCCGCGATGTCGCTCGAGATTGACGAAATGAATGATGGTGAGCCGGGGGTGAGATAGGTGGCGCGCAGTTGCACGCCCAGAAAGTGTAGGTCCGCCTGAAAGCCTAAATAAGCCGGTGTAACGGGGAGCGGTTACAGGATGCACGACACTGAGCGCGGTGGACTCGGTCAGCGATGTAAGGGCTGCATGCGTCTGCTGCATTTTTTGACATGGGAATATGACGTTCTTTCACCGTAATCAACGGCGGAGTCCATCTCACGCTCACAGATCCTATGAGCGCCAGCATTGCTGGATAAGATCCAGCCACAGTCGTCTGCAGCACTACTGCCTCAGTCCCGGAAAGTCATATGTAATTTTATGACTTGCCACACGCGAGAGGCGGCTGTATGCGAGCCGTCGACTTGGGAGATGAAGACAAGCTCATCGAGGTGGACACGAGGCGTCTGGGAAGGGCGAAAAGACGGGCTGCAGACAGGAAAGATCCCGGAAGCAAGACCAGCCAAGTTTCGGTGGAGATGTAAAGCTTCCCAGGTTCACCGTGGCCGTTGCTCCACTAGGATATTTAGTAAATGAGAATTTAAGATATAGAATTACCTCGCCTGAACACGGCGATGAAACATGCTGGTCTGGGGTAATTTGCGCTGTGGATCCTCACTTGTGCTCGACGATACTTGCAGCAATAATCGCCATGCCTCATCCCAGTCAACGAACCCCAGCTCCCTCGCAAACCATTTCTCACCCAGAAGCTTCAGGGGATGGTCTCGAGGAAGACGAATGTCTGCCACATCTGGAGATTAGCGCTGCGGATATCGAACTGCACAGGGTAACGCGTGAGATAGTGGGTTCTGGGTCTTGAGCTCCACGAGCTGACGGATATCGTTAATGTGCCCTTAATTTTGATCAAATATCATCGTGGACAAGAGGTGGGGAGTCCAATAGAAGTCAGCAACGAAGAATGTAAAGTGAGTGGCTTTAAGCGTTCAGGAGGATTCACTGAGCCGTAGCGGAAACCCCCGCAGTCGCAGACCCTTCAGCAGGCGGGACGGTCGCAGTAGGAGGGGCATTAACCGCATGAGCACCGTGCGGACGAACGACATTGGCCGCAGGCATGCCGAACCTCCCTCCCATCTGCGACGGCATCCTCAGCTGCGCCTTCTTCTTCCGCAACTCCTCCCGTGCTTCGCGTGCTTGACGGCCCAGGCGCTCGGCTTCCACCCACCCGGTCACATTCTGCGCCGCCTCGACGGGGCGTGTCTTGTACCCCTGCAAGAACCCCTGTAGCTCCGCCGTCGAGAATTCCTGGGGCGGGATGGCCGCGGCGAACCGCGCCGCGAGCTCCGCGAGCGGGTGCTTCTCTGATTCGGTCTCGAGCTCGGGGAAGCGTGTCGCGGGGAAGAAGCGCACGAAGAGCGCCCGGGTCTGCTCAGTGGTGGACAGCGCGTACTCGATCTTGCGGTCGATGCGCCCAGGGCGCAGGAGCGCGGCGTCGAGGCGGTCGATGTAGTTCGTCTGCGGATTATCGGAGGGTGAGATCGACAATCATAATATTGATTGCATGAGACAAGGCGCACCGTCGCGAAGAAGAGCTTCCCCTCCTCGCTGCCCACGCCATCGATCACATTAAGTAGTCCCGACATCGTCACGAGGCGCGCAGCCCTCGCTGGGCGGAGGACATTTGGATTGAGTCGCGGATCGGGATAGGATGTGCTAAACTCGTCCTCCTCGTCCTCGCGGGAAGGAAATGCGCAGTCGATATCTTCGATGAGGAAGATGCCGTTTTTGGGGACGCTCGACGCAGCTTGTTGCAGGAAGTTGTCGTCGACACTGAGTAAATATGAGTTTTGAATTTCCAGAAATATAAACAACAAACTGGTTGGACGCAAGAGAAAGGGAGTAAATCTCTAGGTTCAAGGCACCTGCGAGGGCGTAAATGGTCGATGCTGGCGAGTAAATCATTTCCGTTGAGCCGATGTACAGAGGAATGCTAGAAGGAGGGACACGTACTCTTCCCCGTTCCAGGCGGTCCGTGCAGGAGATAACCCCGCCTATGCGGAATACCGGCTCCGAGGTACCAGTCTTCTGTGTTCAAGAACTCTTGCGCATCCTCAACTAGCGAATCAAGTAGTCCGGCCGGAAGTATAATAGAACTGAAAGGTAATACTGTGAGCTGAACGTCGGAGTACCATTGCAAAGTGCGTACCTGAGTGGACGCCGTATTTTACGCTTAACGTTGTTCCACAGTTGTATCCCATTGAAGCGACGCTAAGAGCCATGTGAGTGTTAGTAGAGGGAGAATCTTAGTGAGCTCACGGAATCTATTAAATGAATGACGACGTGCGGACGGTTGACCTCGGCGTAGCGACGGCGTGCTTCTTCCACGAGCTGAGAGAGAATATCCATGTCCAGAGTGTAAATCCTGCGAACGGCGAGTTCAACCCACTTGAATTGTGAGATGCCAAACCCCTACGTGACATAGATGCGCCCGGTGTTCTGCACGCCATGGACATTGACAGCACCGCGGTCATTACTACGCTTGAGCTCCAGCCAGTACCCGCGCCACTTGAACAGCTGTGGAATTTGGTACGTCGGGACATATTCAGCGTTGCCTTTGATTGTAGAATCGTCGGCGGTCGTCACAGCCCACTTCCTCTGCGAGTTTTTGGCGCTGACGACGAATTCGCGAGAGCCCTTCCAGACGCGCTCCTGTGTCTGGATCGTAACTTTGTAAGCAAGGACATGATACATGGGAAGATTGGCACGAACGATGAAAAGGACTATCCATTCATAGGCGGGATCGCCTTCGTTGAATTGTGCGGTGATCGAGTATTCTATCGTCATATTAGTGTGAGGGATTTGTGTGGCAGAAAGGCGCGCACGGATTCGAAATCGCTCGATTAACCACCAACAGAAGCGCCGGCCCGTTTCAATCAACGATCCTAGCACCAAGAGCTTGATGCTCGAGCCGACATAGGATTGTGAGAGGAAACCGAGCACCCCAAACATCGAAGAGAGCCCCATGAATGAGGCCAGCCAAGAGGAAGCCTGGTCGGCGGGTTGTGAGGGAGCTTGTCTCAGAGAGAACTGAGGTTGCATGTGGAAGGACATAGGGGATGAAGCTTGGGCCGCAGTGGTGGTTAAAGACCAAAGTCGAAGAAGCGCTGCGGGATGACTCCAGTGACGCCGGAGCCGGCTGCGGATCCAGCGCTAATAGTACAAAAATATAGGGTTGATTGGAGCCCGAGCACAGCATTGGTGGACGCAAACGGAATGTAGGCCCCATTTTTGACGAGGACTGGATTTGTTTGCAGCCTTGGCCAAGTGGAATCAGTGATGTATCAATGAGTCGGGTTGATCCGGGCTATTTCTAGCCGATTTTCGAGTGCGCAAAAAGTAACTTATTTGAACTAACTTGTACTTTACTTACCCCTTCGGCTTGACATGCCGCAAGTTACTTAAGTTTTCCCATGGCTGCTGAATTTAACTTATTTCAATCTCCGCCTCACGCCTAATTGCACCGAGTTCTATCATCCTTGATGGTGTGTTCAGAGGAAGTTTCAGTGGTACATGCTGTATTCTACATCACCTTTGATGATATTTGTGATAAAGACTCTTCATCTTCATTGAAGTTCATGCATCCTCCTTGGGGAGTAGAGTCGTGAATTTTGACCATGGAAGGTGAGTCCATTTAGCAGTGTAGCAGCTGTGTGGATCAGAATGCATGTCTAATCATTTCAACTTAAGTAAATAATTAGGTGATATAAATTGATCTTTCCGCTGGTTTCTCGCCCTTCTTGAGTTGAGTTCCGAGTCTGGATATTAAACAAGGGACACACTATTCAAATCAAACAAAGCCTTCATCCAGGGTGGACCGGTTATAAAATATGGTGGCTTGGTGCGGCCCCCAATCTCTGCAAATCACCTCAGTCCTTTGTCTGAATTCTCTAGTGTTGGACATCGTTGTTGAGGCAAACATTTATCCCACAAGCCCGTTCAACCTAGAACATACACTTGCATCACTTGTGCACCATTTCAAATGCACTTGTACATCCTGCAGCAATCACTGGGACCAAGCTGTTCCCTTGAATTCCCAAATTACCTTACTTCACAGTGTTCTCGCTGAATTTGCTCATTCCACGTATTCTACGGGTCGGTAAATTGACTCAGCTTCTCCTGTGAGTTGAGTGGGGCCATTGTAACTTGGTTCTACTTGCCATAAGCTTACTGTACTACAGTTTGTTTAAGTTCACCCACGTAACTTAAGCGAACTTGCCTGCCAAGTGCCATCAAAGAAAGTAACTTGTCCCATCAGATGGCATCAATTCCCACCAAAAGTTCACTTATGCCATCAATCTCCGCTGCGCGAGTGCATCGTGCACGATCGCGGCACATAGTGGGGGGAATCAGTGTCCTGGGGGACCCTAAATCATGTATTTCCATTCAGTACTTTCTCTAAACACCCTGAGAACCTCGTTGGGAATATATGTACATGACTTCTCGACGCTCGTTTTGCATGCCTCACGGGGAGTGGGATATATCCATCGAGAATGGGGAAGGGCCGGGGCCTCACTTACTGCTCAATATTGGGACTCCCCTCATTATTGAGTGTTTATATTTATTCAGAGCTTAGTACTTGTTATCGAATTACATGTAATGAAATGTTGAACTGCATGCTTACCCGCTTTCCGGTGGGTCCACAAAAGTGAGATGCAACCACCATATCTAAATAGCATCACACTGAGTTGATAGCCATTGATTCAGAATGAGGGAATCAAAAATGTAGACACAAGTTCGGGCGACAGGGTTTTGATTTGGGGTTTTCCCTTGAGCACGGTCGAATAATGGTAGTACTGTGCCTCACATGTCTATTACACCCGAATATATGATTTCTACTGCACAGATTGTGCCTAGAGAGGTCTTAAATGCGCCGAAATGCCCAAAGTTGGCCAAAAGTTAGGCGGAGCAAATATGGCACAACTTACTTTGATGAAACTTACAAGTTACTTTCACTCACTTAACTTGTACTTATACTTTACTTTACTTGCGGAGTTAACTTACCCTGCCATAAGTAAAGTAAAGTAAATTTTCGCTGGCTAAGTTAATTTTCATAAGTTACTTTTGATGGCACCCCGATTTTCGCATCTCCATCCTAGCCTCGCTCGCCTAATCGCCACAGCTTCTCGTCAACCGTGGCGCCGCCCTCAAGTTGGTTCTCGATGGATGGATGCTTTATCGGCTTGTCTCGTCCGCTCGCAGCCCCGAGTCACTCTGACGCCCTCGAGACTGCCTAGAAAACACTCCCGACAGCGGCGTCCCGTCTCCCAGCGCTTGCCCACACCGTTCGCCATGAAGACTAAAGGCACCCCCGCCTTCTCGCAGGCATACAGGATACAGACGCGCTTCCGGTGAGCACACACGCACCCCTGTGAGCCGTGCTCCTGCGCCTGCACACATAGCTGTCCGTGTATACCCGCCGATGGAGCCCCTCGTCGTTACGCACGGTGTACACCGCACACGGTGCGCACGCCCTGCCCGCATGCCGCGCATCTCATAATGCAGGGTACACGCTGCCTGTCGACGACCTCTCGACCTCTCCGACCTCCACGATCCAATACCCCACCCACGCGCCTGCGAATCCACACGCCCGCCCCGCATCCGCTCCATCCTGTCTTTGCCCCACATTCGGATGCGTCCCGCACATGAATCCACACGCCCGCCCCGCTCCCGCAGACCATGCTCATTGTCGCTCCCATTCGGATTCGTCCCGTGGCACCAGCCCACGCCAGGCCCCGTGAAGCTCCACTAAAGGGTTGTCCCCAAAATCCCCAAATCTGGCCTCAAAAAGTCACTCTCGAACGGGTTTTTGGGCCTCGAAAAGCCACTATGGGACAGGGGTCGTGGCGTTGTAACTTTGGCCAAAATACGGGCGGAAAATCAATTATTCGCCTCCCCTGCGCAGTTCTCCCTCATTCCTTCGAGTTTTGGCCCTCGTAGTTCGATCTTCCGACTTCCCTTTTTTGGACTTCCTTGAGAGACGGCGACCCAAATACCCCTCAAAAATCCACTTCTGGGACAGGGCTCTTCGATTTTCGGCCTCGAAAAGCCACTTTTGGGACAAGGAAATCCCAAATTTTCGCCCTCAAAAAAGCCACTTTTCGAGACAACCCTTTGGTGGAGCTTCACGGGGCCTCCAACGCCTCGTCGCATTCGGATCTGACGCGCCTTCCGCTGCGCGTCCGCGCGCCATCGCCGTCGCGGGGCGTCTTCCTTGGATCTGGTCGCGTGCTCCCCGGATCCCGTTCTTCCTCCGCGTGCCCCATCGCCCTCGCTCGTCGTCTCGTCCTCGTAGGATCCGCTCGCGTCGACTGCGTCCTCAGACGCTTGCATGTGCATAGGTTCATATTCGGATTTCTCTTCCTTCGCAGGCGGAGCAGGGCTGGGAGGCGGATGCGTCCAGCTGTAAGTAGGACACGGAGACGGGCGGGGCTGGGGATGCGTCTTCCTTACAAGCGATGACCGTCGGTCCGGGTGGGGCGGGCGCTCGGTCTTCGATTCGACACATGTCTTCATCCAATACGGACGCGTCCTCCCGGACGCAGACACCTTCGATGCGTGCGTGTTCGCATTCGCATTCGCATTCGCAGACGGCGTAGCAGCGCTGGGATGATCATGGGTCCGGGTGGGGTGGGCGCGCGGGCTTCGATTCGACGCACATGTCTGCGCGCGAGGGGGACGCGTAAATTGGGGCGAGCGCGAATTTGGAGAGAAGAGGGACAGAAGAGGAGGCGGCGATAAGAGGCGCTGGGACGGGTATTGGGATTGAGGGTCGTGGAAGAGGAAGAAGAGCAGGGGGCTGCGCGGACGGACGAGACTGCCCAGGTTCGTAAGCCCATCTGCCTTACGACAGCAAGGGACTATGCGCGCCTACTGACACGGACACAGACACGCACGGAGTGCTCATTCGAATTCGGGCTGCGCCGCCTTCGATGCTACATACGCAAGCACACGAACGCGAACATGTACACGGATACACGGATGCCTGTCAAGCGGCCTCGCAACATCATGCGCATGCACAGTTTTTCATGTCCGCTGGACTCTCTAACTGCAAACCATGCAGGTTCTTCAACAGCAGGGGCTTCTACAACCATACACCCTTCCATATGCTCACAGAGTGCGCGTTGGGAGCGACCCTGGCGCATCTACCGGCGATTTGGGACCCGCACCTTGCCCTCGAGCGACCCGCGTTCCAATCACCGCATTTCATCACCACCGAGACGTTTACGGACCATCTGGACGACGAGGCGTTCTACCAGGCGTATCTTCAGTTCTTCTCCGATGTGGTGCTCACAAAGCCCGTCCGCGCGGTGCTCGAGGAGTGGATTTTCTCATCTAAGGCGAATTACGACACCAAGAGGGACGGGCAGCGGCTTGAGTGAACCGGTCATGCACCCAATGATTTATCTCGGCTATGGATTCGAGTTCAGGTACGTCACTATTCTCTGTGGCTCAGATCCCGAAGACGTGCTCGACCCTCGTTTTGCAGCCTGCCCGGTCTTGTAGCTGAGGGTACGCGTATCTTTATTCTCTAGGCAGGAAGCCCTATTCTCTACGGCAAGGAGGCGTTAACCCATGAGGATCCCAACAGGACTCGTACAAGCCGCTGTGCACAAACTAGCATCGTCGACGCTGTTACCGCGACACATGTTCGACACGTCGACCATGCCCTCGGTCCCTCACACCATGGGTGCACATCCGGCAGGAACATTTACGTTGTGAGTTTCTTCCACGAGAAAGCGGACATATACTAATGCCGTCCTATGCAGAATGCACCTTGGAGTTCAACTGTTCCAGTGGGATTCGAATTCCTCCCGTACTGTTGAATTCAAAGGTACCCACTCCAGGTACATATTCGCACTCTGGGCCTATCATGCCCATTCGCACAGTCTATGATCATAGCTTTCAACACTTGATATTCATCGTACCCGTATATTTCCCATGCCCTTTCGAATTCAGGGTTAACCTATGCGTGTAGCATGCCCACTTGCATTCCTAAAGTTCCGGTCCATTTGAGCCATGCTGACCCTCCATTCGAGCCATACCGGTTCCAAATTTGTCTCCATTCACATGCGAAGCTTACCGTAGCCCTTTCAATCGCACTTTAACCTACACTACTACTAACTTGCATTGAATCCTACCATGCTAATTCGTATCATGACTCCTCTCTCCAATTGTGTTAGCGCCTGTTGTGATTTGCATTAGCTGGGATGCGGCCAGGAAAAAAATCAGAAAGGCATCCAAACTTTATGGAAATTCTGCCAAATGTGTTCCACTGATTCCTAGGATGCATGTCTGCATTTTGAACCCCAGCAGCACGATCCGAGGGTTGGAAATTGTTAGACTAAAGTAAACAACCATAGGGTGACCGAGTAGGTGGTAACTGATAGTCTTGTTCTCAGCTTCATCACACACAAAAAAGACCGATTATGGACAGCCGTAGACTTCTTTGGGGGTGGGGAGAGCAGCGGCAATTCGAACGAGCCGCTGATCCTCAGGTCGTAGGGCGATGGTGATGTATGAGCATGAACCCACCACCACCGCCCTACTCTACGGCTGTCCCGGTTAAATTGCAACAGTATACTAGGACTCAGAATACGAAGCTGGAAATCTGGGAGTTAGCCAAGGCGCGGGTGGGTGGGAAAGATTTTGCAGCGCAGCGGCGGCGCTGGGTTGGCAGATCTTGAGGCTGCGTCGCGCGACCCGTGGCGGAGTGTCGTGGCAGGAAGAGAAAAGTGATGGTCACGTCACTCCGCCATCACAAGACATTGCACTGCCTTCGCAAGCTCTTGCAGTCCGCCTATATTAGGCTGCGAGGCCTGGACTTACCAAAGATTAAAAAGTGGTGGGTGCGGAGAGAAGACGGACGACGTCCGTGAATGGGGGTGAATCGGGAATTCAGAATAGATAATTTGCACAGGCAGGTGAGCATGATAGGAGACTGGACGTGGGACGGTTACGGATGAAAAATACAAGCAAATGTTCATAGTATGGTTCAAGCCCAAGTCGAACGGGCGGCTCCGGCTGATTGCAGATTCTTAAAGCCGCGAAATATCGCAGGCGGGCCATTCCGCTTTTTGAACCGTGCTAAGAGAAGTGCGAAGGCTGGATTTATCAGGGAGAGTAATGGGTGCTCCCCACGGACAGAGTACGCGCATTCGTGCATGGGTGGATCGGGAATTCAGAATGGATAATTTGCATAGGCAGGTGAGCGCGATACTGCACGATAGGGGACTGGATGTGCTTAGGCGTCGTGGACATCATAAAGAAGGCTAATAGCTGCAGTATCCCATCTGAATTGAACGGGCGGGTCCTGCTACACCAATTTAGTTAGCACAGGCACGGCCATTCCGCGGTTGGACCGTACGAGTAGTTTTGGGCGGGGTTTATGAGCGCCCAGAAAGAAACGGCGGCGGATCGAGACTGGATTCATAGAGATCCGGAACGTTCAGTCTTGCGGAGGGGGATTTGACGCGACTCCGCCGGACTGGATTTGCACTGCGAGCAGAAAAATCATGGAAAAAAACAAGATGTATGGAAGACTTATGGTCCAGGCCCGTGTCGAACGGGTGACTCCAGCTGGTATGCATTCCACCTTAATAGGTAGTGCAGGTGGGGACCCGTCCGCTGTTGAACCGTACTAGGAGTAATTTCAGGCGGTGTTTATGACCCCAGAAAGGAAACGAAGCCTAGAGCGGATCGAGCCGGATTCATATGGAAATAATCAGTCTTGCGCATGGAGATTTTGACGCGAGCCCGCTGGGGAATGGATCGAGGGCGAAAAAATATGAGAGATGCACGCACGGTCCAAGCCCGGGTCGAATGGGGACCTGCTAATCAAACAATGATAGCTATATTAGTTAGCGCAGTGGCGGCCATTCCGCGGTTGAACCGTGCTCTATAGGAGGGATGTGGGGCGGGATTATGACAGATGCGAAGATAGGACGCGGGTTTGAAGGCAGTGAAGCCAAAGTGAAGTATGTGAAGGCGTGATGGAGAAAGTGGCACGGAGCGGCGTGAGGGCGGGAACGGAGGGAGGCGCTGGCTGTCTCTGGAACGCATTGCGGAAGAGCGAGTGGAACCACGGGAGAAACGGCGGCGATGCAAGCGGGCGGTCGTGGACAAGAGAAGTCTCGGCGCATCACAGATCATTGATGGCATGTGCCGGACTGCGGCGCCGACTCCTCTTGTTAACCGTTCTTTAACGAGATGCTCCTTGTTCGTATGCGCCTGTTGTGGTTTCATCTCCATCTAGCCATATCTCCATCCTCTTCTCTTCTCTGTTGTGCTTTATATTCTGCATTCGTTGCTGCTATTTCTCCACTCCCACTATCACACAACTACTACGCACTACCGCGGGAACTATGGTGCAGTAGAATCATACCCGAGGTTGGGCCGAGGAGCTGTTCCGCAGATTCCAACTGTGGCAGAAACCCGCGCAGTTTGCTCAATCCAGACTAATGTTCACACTCCGCGCAGATCTGTGGATCTTTCCGGATCCCGGACCAACGCTTTAACAATTGCGGGCTGTGGAGTATGGAACCGATTCGGGCGATGGAGGTGGTCAGACGGGGCCCGTGACGCCGCAGCTTTCGTCCCACTCAACACCTTCCCCATTTTAACCCAGTGGTCTTACTCCGCCGCAGCTCAACACATTTATTGAACTGCAGACAGGTGCCCCCGCTCCTCAGTATAAAGGAAACACCCCCTACGCTCTATCTCGCCGAGATCCCCTCGCTTCCTGCCACTGTTTTTCGATCCTGGGCCACTAATTATTCCTTCCTATCAATTTATCTGAGGTCTATACGCCTTTTCAAATCCTGCGTGCAAAAATCAAATCCTGCGTGTAAAAGTCTGGGCCCTAGATTCTGTGGTCACTTCCATGCATAGATCTCGAACCCCACAGCAATTTGATTCCCAATGCGACGAACAAAAGGAGCCAGGTCAAGTGCAAAAAGTTGTTTGTATTTTCGATGACCTTCAAGTTTTTTTTCTTTCGGAATGCTTCCCACAATGCAATTTCTCATCTCTTGCCCCTACAACGACCCCCCAATTCTCGTGTTCCTTCCCTCGTGCTGATGGAATACCTGTCATACTATTCAATTTTCCACCACAAGGCATGCCTTCGCTTCGCTCCGGCAGATTGCGGAATGATTCCAATAAATACAAAATGAGTTTTATCTGGTCGCCGTTGTATCGGACACCGTGGTTGATCATATGTGCGCATCTCAAGAAACCAGAGATTGAGCGCAATACTAAAAGATATAGATTGAAAATGAACCACTCCAAGGGGATTCCCCGGGCCCACAACTTATCAAATGAAGTTGAGAGCCAATACATGGAAACGGAGAGTAAGAGGCACACGGCAAATTGGGACGTTTCCGGGCACCCTGAAACGTTCCCGAAATGATGAGTTTTGGGACCGGAATAGGTGGAACCAAAAATGTAACTGAAATATAAATGTTCCACAAGCCTGAAGTTGAGGCCAAAACTACCTGATTCGGGTATGTTTTTGACATGTCTGAATTTTTTGGTTTCAGAAGTGATTCAGGGCCACCTGAAGCCGCTCCTGAAACTATTGGTTTCAGGAGCAGCTTCAGCCTGCCCTAAACCTATTGTTTCGGCAAGCCCGGGACCGCCTTCCGAAACAATAAGCTTCGGCACCTGATTCGGCGCTGCACAAACTAGGCCTAGAGCACTCTAGGCCGGCCTAGAATCAATGTCGGCACACCGGAAACCCGGACCCGAAACTTATTGTTCTCGGCGCCGGCTCCAGGGCTGCTGAAACAATAGGTTTGGGGCATGCTGAAAGTGCTGCTGAAACTATTGGTTTCAGGAGCAGCTTCAGGTGGGCCAAAACTGCATCCGAAATTAAACAAATCAGAGGTGCCGAAAATATACCCAAATCGGGTAGTTTCGGCTTCAGCTTCGGGCGTGCAGAGGATTAGCATTTCAGGTGCATTTTCAGGACTCCAGTAACTGGTCCTTGAACTAATAATTTCGGGAACGTTTCAGGCCCCCCGAAACCACTCAATTTGCCGTGTGAGGGATAGAATTCATACTACGAAGTGAATTTAGTCCAAACACTTAAGCTCCCAACATGTTCCAACTGCAAAAAAAAGATCAAAGCACCCACATGCATTGCTTGGCGCACTAGCAGGTGTAATCGAACACATAATGGGATTGCCATCGGCATGCCTAAGTCACAGAGGTATTCGGTGAGGGCTCCAGGAAAAAAGAAACGCAAGCCAGAAAGACTGCGCGGACAAAGCCCTCAGTAATTATTCCAGTAGCAAGAGCTGCAGAAGTTCCAGAGCAGTCCCAGAGCATGGTGCACAGTTTGAACCGGAGGAAATCCTCGAGACGGGAGACGCCTAGCATCGCAGCAAGAGAAAGTACAGCCATTGTATCAGCTTGAAGACTCGAACCGTAGTGAAATTCAGGCGAGAAGAGCGGGAATGAAGGAAATGAAGGGAATGAACAGTGCAGATCGGCACATTATAAGCTGAAAGGCTCGGCTGGGCAAGAGGATACGCGGCCGCAGCACACAGGGGCCGCTTCTTACGCGTCCTGCGGCAGGTGCTGCGTGTCTACGGCCGGATCGGAAAAGCTGTTGAGAAGTCCTCGAGGTATGTTCCAGTTTCTAAATCGGGATAAAAATTCGGGCACGGAGCTCATTTCTTTACCACGACCGCCCGAATGCCCAGTTATTTTTGGCTGGATATGGCAGTAAGAAACGCGGGCACCATGCGAACCTCGGTATTGCATGGGGATATCTACTGTAGCAATTCGAAATTTCAGGCTTAGTTGATTTTACATGGTCGGCGGTCATTTGAAGTGGACATGATTGGATAGGATGAGTAAGTGGACAGGGATGAGGCAAGACATGCAAATGAAAGCCGAGGACTTAGGTACGAGCGCGTGAGACACGGAAGACCAGCGAACCCGATGCGAGGCTGCAGGGTTTCAACGGGACGTTGATGAAATGGGATGCGTGCGGGCTCCTGCCGGGCCCTGCGCCGTAGTTTGCGTAGTTTTTGCCTAGTTGTGCACAGTTCCGGGACTGGTAAAACAGGATGGACTAATGGGGTACTACCACACATGTGAAGCACGGCAGAAGAGGGAGGAGGATGGAGATGTGGCTACATGAGGATGAAACCACAACAGTCGCATACGAACGAGGAGCATCTCGTTAAAGAACGGCTAATCCGCGTGCTCTCTCCGTCGACAAGCACTATGGGGAAATTGGATTAATCTTTCTCAATGAGTTCTATGATTCTTATTTTTTTTCATTTTCTTTGCCTCCAACACGTTTCAGGCTAAGTATTCGTGATATGATGTGACTGGTTGTAGATACCTAATACCTCCATACTGCGTAGACATACTGGTGCTCTAATAATCTTATACTTTGTTCGATCTGATGTGCCTCTGGCCTACGTGTTCTGTGCAGTGGTCGTCTTTGTAATTACCCCGTCATTTATCTGCCATCTTTCCAATTATGGATCCAAGCTTGAGAGCCGTTCTTGCGCCGGAGCGAAGCGATGGCATATCTTGTCCTCCCGATTCGTCTCCTGCACATCCTCTCCTGCAGACCCCGTAGACTCGCCTCTAATCGTAGCTGCGATTTATTAAGGACTCGCCCGCGCTCAAGATTGTAGCTGCAGACTCGACTTGCAATTGGATGGATATCTATGGATGTGTTATATTCGTCCCATCCGCTCGCCTCGCTTCGCCGCTCCTGACGCCTTCCAGCGATAGCCCTGCGTGCCTGTATGCGTAGCTGTAACCGACTCCAGCTCGACCTCTACGATCCCAACTCCACGCGCCTGCGCCGCTCACTCCAACCCCGCCCCCAACCCCCTCGCTGTGTCGCACCCACGCCCCCAGCTCCGTCCTATCCTCGCTCACACTAACCCTAACCCTCGCTCCTATGCGGGTTCAGCCCGCCACGAGATAGACGCACGTCCGCGGTGGTACCACCCACGACGCACGACGCGTTAACGCGTGAGTGCGCATCCTCCAAATCGGATCCGGTTCGCTCGCGTATCCACCTCCGCTGCTCCCTCGCCGTCGTGGGACGTCGTCCGTGGATACGACCCTCAGGAGGCGGAAGCCTGGGGAAAAGAAGTCCTGGATAAGCGGAGGGATATTCTGGGCGAGGATCACCCAGATACCCTCCTCGCCATGGAAAATTTAGCCTTGACGTGCTCGCGCTTGGGAAATTCAAGGAGTCAGCAGAATTGAATGGAGAGTTGAAAGAGAGGATGGCGAGGGGGGGCAGCGAAAACCTCCCTGTCATAAGAATTTGCGGACACTACTGTCGTTTCACCTCATTCTTGCAATGGATAGAATTCATTCACGAAAACGGGTATGTAGTCGCACACGGACATTTTACACAACACTGTAAGTAATTTAATAGAAGAGAGAGAGGAAGGATTTCGTTGCAAGGCTGGTTTAGACGGTGACGGGAGGAGAGGGTGCCGCAATTGTGAGCGTTCCCCACGGTGTCGCGCCATACGTCACCTCCGCCACAACCGCCGGCCACGCCGAGTCGTCAAATCCAGGCTGCTCGAAACCAGCAGGGATAGCACCCTTCGTCGACTTCCACCCGCTATCTGTTAGCAAGAACGCGCCGGCCGTGCATCCCGCCCTCCCGCTCGGCTGCATGTTCACTTCCATAACCACCAGCAGGCCTGCGGCGCTCGCCGCGGTGTTCGTAGCCTGCACGGCGAGTACGATCTCCCTCGTCGCTGGCTGGAAATCGATCGTGTAGTGCTGCACCGTGACGACCTTGACGTTCGTCCCGTTTCCGACGCTCACGCCGTTGACGTAGAGAATGTACTGGTTGTCCGCTGCGATGAGGATATCAGCAGACATGGGGACCTGGCCCGGCGCGAGGGGGAATGTGCGGCGGAACGCCCGCGAGCCGACGGGGACGATGCCGCTGGCGGGGACGACGTCCGTCCAGACCCACTGGGCACGGTCGAGGCTGATCACGGGCGGGTCGCTCGGGA
Organism: Mycena rosella; assembly: GCA_029378255.1. Lineage (NCBI taxonomy): Eukaryota > Fungi > Basidiomycota > Agaricomycetes > Agaricales > Mycenaceae > Mycena > Mycena rosella. Next base: position 474,931 of record JARKIE010000028.1, read on the forward strand.
TGTGCACGGCGCCCCAGATGGTGGACCCGTATTTCCCCGCGACGGTGGCCACGGACCAGGCGGTGTCGTCGAATGCCAGCTGCTCCCATCCGGTGGGGAGCCCACTGTGGACGCGCCACGAGCTGTCCGAAACAAGGGTGTCGGTGGTACCGTCCGTGTACGTCAGGAGGATAGTCGCGAGCATCGCCCCGTCAGCGGTGGCGGTGGTGGACGCATTCACCGCGAATACGTTGTAACTGGGCAGGAGATCGACGCAAAAGCGGCGGGAGAAGCCCCCGCGGTTGGGTGGGGTGCCAGATCCGATATATTCGCCGTTGACAAAAAGACTCATAAGGTTGCTCGCGGTGATCAAAATTTCTGCGGCGATGAGAGACTTTCCCAACGGCGGCGTGAAGTCTTTACGGAGCCCGATCATCGCGTTCGCGGTGGTGGTTGGGGTCCAAATCCAGTCCGAAGCAGCAAAGCTCAGCGGAGAGGTGACCCGACGGTCAATTCCAATATTTCCTGGACAACGAATCAGCGCCACGACCTATGTCATTATGAGGGGTGGACACACCTGGAGTGGCGGCAAATGATAAACTCGCAACAAGCAAGGAAAGCAGGGCAGAGAGCACTAGAAGAATGGTCAGAATTGATTTACTTGCAAAGAAGAATGCATAGTTCTCACAGAGCGAAGCCATTGGAGTGGTCAATGAATCCTGATCTGAGGATATTGGCCCGGCTTTTATAGGGAGCAGAAGATGCCCATAGCAGCAGAGGTGGGCCACGACCAGGCTGGATTGTCGGCAATTTCAAGTCGGCCCCGTTCAGTGAAGTAAATCCGCATTGAAGCGCCGGTGACGTGGAGAATGACAGACTTCGGCTATTAGTTAGACCCATTAACTAGTTTAGATAGGCGCCGCAAGTCAGCAGCGAGGAAGACCCACCTTCACTCTGTCTTTCGTGACGCTGAGCGCCATTCCCAGCGTCTCCGCCGTTCAGTATGCCTGATGGAGGCAGGTAGGTAGGTAGGTGGAGAGTTTTAACTAGGTTGGCGAACTGCGGCTCCGAGGACATTACAAGGGACGATTGAACTGAGGATTCCGCTGACATACCACATGTGAGCCCGCCGCCTACTCACCTATCGCTGTCCTCTACGCCAGCGCGACCTAGACTCATAACCAATCTGTCTACGAGTAGCAAAAATGTGGCAAGCACTTTGCCGTAGGCAGACTGGTACAACTCGGGATGACATGATTGAGCTGCGTGCGGAGTTTGAAACTTTCTCCCCGCCACCGCCCTGGGCTCAATTCAGGTCGTGTATGATAAATTCAAAATGAAACCTATTTCTAATGCTAGCCCTCTTGAATTCTGTCTCCTCAGAATTTTCGAAGGATCCGCGGGAGGCGCCTCCAAAAACACTGAAAGTTACAAGGGAATTGATGGCAAGTGCTTAGCCACCGTGATGGCGTGATTGGCACCACCCAAATTTTCCAAACTCCGGGCGCAGCTCAATTGCAAATCCCAAGTTGTACCAGTCTGCCTATGGCAAAGTGCTTGCCACATCTTTGCTACTCGTAGGCAGACTGGTTACGAGTCTAAGCGCGGCCTGCCTTGTCGCGGATTCAAGTTGCCATTGATGGATGCAGAGTATATATAAAACAGGATACGAATCAATGTAATTTGTTTCACATACAGATCCACAATCACGACGGAGTGTTGACGGAATGAAGCAAAGAACAAAGTGGCACACAAAAGTGGCAACAAAGTGGCACGGGGAACGGCCTGCTGATCCGTAAATCATCATTCAATGATCGATCATGCCGGCAACTCAGCGGTTTCTTCAGTTTCTTATCACATTTTCGAATTCCACGGGCGAAAATGCTGTCCTTCAACTTCACAGCACCCAAATCTTTGGTTCCCGCCAATCCTGCCATTTTCGCCAGCAGTCCCAAGCCGAACTTCTGACCGACAGATGGTCGACTTCCCTGGCCAAGCGGCGGAGGCAGGGCTAATTTTCCGTTGCGCCATCATTTCCTCTGTCACGTTCAGTTCGTTCAGTTCGACGTACAGAAATTCCATCCGACGTACAAGACCCAAGGTATGAGCGTCGATTTATTACACTCAGTGCACTGAATTGGAGCGTACAACGTGACTGGAAAGTATCTGACAAATAATGAGCCCTACCTAGCCCCTCAGCCCGCCTCTTCGTAGATGGTACCACCCTACAACGGGATAAAACGTGTCGTCGCGCCCGCCTTCTAACAACGCAGCGTCTCCGCTGGGGGAGACACGTGTACCCACGGTCCAGCGATCACCGCGCACTCGAACTTCTTGCCGTTGTCATCGAGTGTGACGTCCGGACGGGACCCTGTTATGACGCTTCGTTTGTACAAATAATAAATTTAGGCGCGCGCCTGATTTTAGCGCGCGCGCGAGGATCTGCCTATCGGATGCGGCTAAAATACACTGACGTACTAATAATCCATATTACAAACTACCTCTCCTCGCCCTTCTTCAACGTCGGCACGCGGTAGTGCGGCATTGTCATTTTTTCCATTTTTTTTTCCATTTTGCGGAACGTTTGGGTTAGCACAGGGTGAGAGCATCACTGCTCCCCGTCAGTACTACGTCGTCTCCGAGGGGATTCCTCAGTACTTCATCCAGGCTGACATAGTCGTCCGTCCTCCGCCCGTTAGGGGGAGGCTTTGGAGTAGTAACTCGGCCAGACAGATTTTGCAACCACGCAAGGAAATGCGCACACGCACTCGTATCCGCCTTTGCCGCGACACGGCGTGTGGGGCTTCGTTCATTGACTCCGTCGGTCTGACAGCCGTCAGATCTCCTTCATGGTCAATTAGCCTATACCCACTAAAACCCCGCTCTCCCTAGTCCAATCACCTGGGAGTCTGTCCTCATTCTTTACTCTTGAATACTTTCCATCCACCACGTTTTCTTTACGAGGCCTTTCTTAATGGATTTCCTTCCGTATTTCACTTCGTTTGTGGGCAGACAGTCGAGTTCCAATCTATTGTTCATCACCTTCAGCCATCGGTTCTTGATCTCTTGGTCTGATGCTGATCTTTCTCTGGGATCACTCTCTCGCATCTTGGGCACCAAATTAAATGGGCGGATTCCGACACCAGTATTCTGAATAGGCGCGTGGTTCCGGCGTCACCCTTTTTGACTGCCGCGCAGGACATGATCTGGCCTGTCATCGGTCGCAGATCGTCCCCGGTCTTCTTGCGCCACATTTCCCAGACCAAATTCCATACCAGTGATTGGCCTGGGACGTCGCATTTGATTAGTATATGCTCCATTGATTCCGTCACCCCATATCTGCTGCAGTGTCCTTTGTGCTCGTGCCCCAGTATGTTTCTCCAATATCATCCGACTTTGTATCCGTCTTGTGTCAACATCCGGAGGAAGTACCGAATGCTTCGCGACACGCCTTTGTGTTTCGTCGACTCCCAAATCCTACGTTTTGCTGGGGGGCTCTCCGTTGCCGTCAGAGGGGGCCGCTTGCGCGAGCTCCATGTTTCACAGTGTTACTTAGCGGTCGAGCATGTCCTGGTAGCTTGGTTTCTCCGCCTCTATCTTCCGTATTATTTTATATGCCAGCGGCTGTGACATTGTTTGCGGCTGGGCGCCTGGGAGGATTAGTCCGACGTCCACGCAGGTATTTACGACATCCGGGCCAGGCTTCAGGCTCGCGTCGCCTGCGAGCTGGTCTGCTGCCTCATTTCCTGTTATTCCTGAATGCCCTTTCACCCATTTGAATACCATCTCCGCTGGCCTCTCCCTCAGTTTTGTCGCCGTTAGTTGTGCTATTTGTCCATTCGCGACGGTGAGGAATCCCTCGTCTTCTCATTTTTGGAGCTGTTTCGACATCCGTCTATAACGTATTTGCTCCCAGGTTCAACAACCTCGTCGCGTCGTTCGACGAAGTGCACTCAAAATTTGGCGAGGACATACAACGGTATGCGGCGGAGTGGATCGTGGAGGGGGTGAATCCCAAAGAGGTTGCCAAGAAGGTGAAAGAGCTGACTTTCCTCAACGTGATCATATATTTGGTAGGCGGATGGCGCGACGGGGAAGGATTCCATCAAGCTGAATTTATGTTGTGAGTTTCTTCCACGAGGAAGTGGACGTATACTGATGCCGTCCTATGCAGAATGCCCCTTGTTACCAGCTCGGTGACCTTGCCATCGTACATGGTGATCATCTCATCCTCGGCATCGAAATCACTCCTCCGCGCATACTTCTCGCGTTCGCTTGCCTATTAAATCTCCCGCTGCCGGCCCAACCTGTATATCCGCTCCTTCTTTTCGTCATCGATCATCCTGACGTTCCCAGGCCCCGCTCCCACTCCATACGCCTCTGAATTCCCCGTACCTACTTCCCCGTTTGCGCCCCGTGGCTGGAGATCATCCAGCCGGCACTGGTGCACCCCGACGATCATCTGTGTAAAGTCCAGCGCGCGCTGGCGCATTACTGGTCATTGTACGGCGACATGGCCCCCGGAGAATTCAAAGATACGGAAGCAGCTGGGCTGACGATGGAAAGGATGGGGAGGGTCCGGGAGGGCGAGAAGGATAGATTTTGGGCGAACCATCCTAATCATCCAGGTTCATGAGGGCGACGAAGGTGAGAAGGATGTTGTTTTGGTTTGCGTATTTTCGATTGGTTTTCAATCCTACTCATACCAAGCGTGCCCTGTACCCACTGATCTTGATCCCATTCATGCCGCCGAGTTCAGCTGTTCCGCCTGGTTCAAGTGGGATCCCGTACTGTCGAGTTCAAATGTACCCACTCCGGGTACATATTCGCACTCTGGGTACATATTCACCCTCTGGGCCTATCATACCCATTCGCACAGTCTATGATCATAGCTTTCAACACCTGATATTCATCGTACCCGTATATTTCCCGTGCCCTTTCGAATTCAGGGTTAACCTATGCGTGTACCATGCCCACTTGCATTCCTGAAGTTCCGGTCCATTTGGGCTATGCTGACCCTCCATTCGAGCCATACTGGTTCTAAATTTGTATCCATTCACGTACGAAGCTTACCGTAGCCCTTTCAACCGCACTGTAACCTATAACTTGCATTGGATCCTACCATGTTAATTCGTACCGTGACTCCTCTCTCCAATTGTGTTAGCGCCTGTTACGATTTGCATTAAGGTGGAGAGCGTGGGAAGCCTGCATCTTTACATAAGCCATTTTGTGACACCCTTATAACTATACAACCGATGTTCAAAAAAATATTATAGATCATAGGAAATGTGCCTATTAACAATGTTAACACTTCCTAGGAAGCAAAATCTTCAAAAAGGATACCAGTCCAAAGTTATAAGCACTTATCTCCTTTTTTGGACAAAATATTTCTACAACACTTTCCATTCATTTGGCGCGATTTCGGTCAACCGGAATGGAAGATTTGGACCGATTATATAATAACTGGAGTAGCCCGCTGCGCGGCATGGCCCGCTATCTATCTTCAGCATTTACCTGGGGGCACACCCCAAATGCAGCACTTTTACGAGCACTGTGTAAGTCGCTGAACCGGTACTCTCAATGTATTGTGTTGCAACCCCCCAAAAACAGACAAGAAAAAACAGCACTTCTCCACTAGCCGGCTCCAGGTCTTAAAACCGATGAGATGGCGAAGATGAACCCCCATCGGATCTGCTATACTGCTGTCTACGTATCTGTGAACTTTGGTAAGCGGCAATGAAACAGACAAGGAAATGAACAATTGGTGCGGGTGGGTGAAAGTTTCGATGGCTTTGGGAAGATTTTAGTGCAGCGAGTGGCAGATGTCAGAGTACGGTGAGCGGCGAGAGCAAGATGCACACCGCCCCCACTGTCTCGGTAAGCTCCGACAGTACTTCTATCTTGTTCTCAACATTTGTTCCATCCAAGAGAAAGAGACGGCAATATTATATTGTGCGGGTGGAGAAGTGGCACTAACCGGCTCCAGGTCGTAAAGCCGATGGGATGGCGAAGATGAACCCAAATGCGCGGCCCAGACGAGGCATCGCCATCGGCTAACCCAAAAGAAATGGCGGCGAATAGTTTATTTATTGTGTACAAGACGAGCCTCCGCTTCGCTCCGGCACTTATAATTACAACCAGGGCTCTGAAAACAACACATGGAGAGATTGAATTAAATTTATTCCATGACCTGGACCATAACAGAATAAAATGGTGGTGGGACAATGCTGAACCCTTCCGTTGTGGATGGACTTGGCAGAGTCGGTAGGATGATGTACGAGATTGGTCTGAGGATTCGTTGCAACAAATGCGAAAGTCAAACTCTGATGATTGAACTTTCCGGCACGAGGAAAGTCGCAAATGTTCGGAGTCTGCAGTGAGGAAATAAATCAAACTAAGATATAAAGTAAGCCGCAACTTGGGCTCACCATCGTATTTGCCTGCTTTCAAGAAATCGAACATCGGTGATGGGAGCTTGAAAATAAATCACCTTGACGCCGGAGAATTCTCATTGAGACGGAAGAAAAATAGTGGAACATACAATACGAGCTCACCGCTTGGGAGATTGGGTGCTTGAGCCACAACCGAGTTGGAGAAATGAAAAGTTGATTCCAGGGAAGTGGAATGAAAGCTGTAGCTGGCACCGCCCAAAAAGAAAAAAAAAGGAGTTATTCAGAACCCGCAGGCCAGGCATTGCAGCGAATTCTCGGCCTGACAACGGGCCAGCCCGAGAGGCGTGCGAACCGTGAAGCACTCTAGATGAGGAAGCAATTTGCGGAGCCAAGATTCCATGGAGAAGGCAGCCCAGGCAGACGACAAAGAAATCACATTGATAGCAGATTTTGATGTACCCAGACGACGGTTAGCGGGCAGAAATGAATAAAGCAGAGAGGTGAGCTCCTGAGCGAATTGTGGAACGATCTTTATAGCTAGACGAATAACTACGCCGCAGTGAGATAAAATTATCATTTTGCGGCGCAGTGGGAACGGAATCACGGTTAAGGCATTGTACAGCTGCGCGGAAAGGCTGTGAGACTGCGCACCTCCCCTCCCATCGTCAGTCGTCCGAAATGGGTCTTGATTCCGTAGCCCGCAGGTCCGGTTCAACATCGGACCTGGCGGTAACTTGGCCACAGTGAGAACAGAGGTCTTGAAAGGACACAATCTCGACTGCGCTGAGTCTCCTACTTGCAGCGCAGCATGTTTTCGCAGTTGAAAGTGAATGGTATTATCACAGGTACCGGCCACAAAAGGAGTAAGAGGCAGCGGTACAGGTGAGATTCAGGAAAAGGTCAGGAGTAAATGGGGAAAGTGCACAGCCAAACGAGCATCTCGTTAAAGAACGGTTAATGAACTCGGCATGTATGGGTGCGAGTCCTCGAGGGAGCACCAATATTTGCGGAAGGAGTCAGACGACCATCGTCCCATGGCCTTGACGACGTCTGGAGATACTCCCGTAAGGAGTAACTCAGTAGTTCCCCCGATGCGGAAGCTGTGTCCAGTTGTGCGAGGATAACCAGCACGTTGCCAGATTTCGTTGCAACGCTGCAGGAATGGCTTTGTTAAAATTTTCGTGCCAGAGGGTGTCGAATAGGCGAATAAAGGAGCGGTGATTCCGTATGTCGAGTGCAATCTGCGGGTTGATTGGGTTGGTCTGCGCCACGAGCACAACATCGTCCCCCTTAAATTTGGTCCTGGTGCGGGGTAGTCGTAAGTTTTTAGTTCACTTGTTGCGAAAGGATCGTGAAATACGGCGACGGTGTGGTAGTAGAGCAGGTCGGCTATCCCGTAGACACATCATGATGTAGTTGATGGGCTATCATCCCACCCTTGTTCATATCCGCCATGTGCCTCTGAGTGGCCGTCGCCATTACCTGCTACAACGGGTTGGAAAATGTTCGGATGCGGTAGGGGAGCCTGAAACGGGCAATAATTCCCCCAGTCGGCATCGTCCCCAGAACGCAATAAACGCGGCGGAAAACACGGCTACGTCGCGTGGATCAGAGAATTCTAATCCGCTGTAAAGCACGCGCAGCATTTCCGCGTTGATGGGAGGCCGAGGAGGCCGTTGGCTTGTCTCCGGTGCGAGTCTTTCGACACCAGCGAGGACATAATGTAGCCTGCTGGCGCCTTTCTATTCGGCCCCTTGGGCAACGGACCAGGCTTTCAGCGCTGCGATATTGTTGCGGGCTGTCGATCCGGCGTGAATAATGAGTAAACTAGCGTATTTCGAGTGCGGAGGCATAGGCATCGGCGGCTCTGGACAGTTAGGATCGAGCCATGAACCGCAAGGTTCTTCGCCGTGAAGGTCCACCTGCAGGAACAGCAGACTCAGGCGAACGGTCAGGACGACGAAGAAGATCTATTTTGTCTTCTCGATTGACGAGAACCCTATCAGCATAAGGACAAATTTCGCAACTTCCGCAAACGAAGGTGGCCAGAGTATCGGCTGAGATATCAAGATTAAGAACCTTGAGTAATTTCTCCTTCATATAATCTGGCACTACCTGGGGCCATTGTCGTCGAAGACGCGCGCTTTCCATCGCCCTTGAGTGACGGACTGTGCCAGGTATAGTGTGCGCACCGTTCACCCGCTTACGTGTAATAAGTCGTCGTAGGAAGCCGTCCAAATGACGCCGAAGTTACTTGGCCTTGTCGGACTCCACGTAAGCAACGTCATGCAGCTCCAGCAGGCATCTTAGCGCGCATACTCTGAGGACAGGAGATATTTGACGGATTATACTGATCTGGAGAAGCGTGGACGGACCGACATCGTCTTCGAACCCATCTCCGGGGAACTGACTAACACGGGAGCTACATGCTAAGTGGGCAGTGGCCCCTCGCGAACAATGCACTGGCCGCTGCTGACATGGAGGGCGAGAGGGTGGCACAGCTGTTCACGAGTAATTCCGGCCGAGAGAAAAATACGGGGTGCATGGGACAGCGCCAGCAAAGTGCCCTTCGGTAAAGTTTCGAGCAATTCAAACAAGGTGCGTGCGGAATGAGTACTCGCGTGCTGGACGAGAAGTGTACCACGCTGAGCGCTCAGACACGAGAAAACACCGGCTCGGCTCTTCCACATCCGTAACAACTGGAAATGTACTTGACATGGGTGTCGGGAAGCCGATCGGCAGAGGCAGACAGCAGGACACTGAGCGCACCAAAGGACATAGATTATTGAGTGGGGAAAGTGCAACATTTGCATGAGTGTTTCGCATACTGCACAAAGCCACACATGACCCTGAGAGCAAGTGACAGAGAAGAGCATGCCGGGCTCCGAGGGCGGTCAAATTAGGTTCGACGATGGCTCTGCAGATAGGAAAAGAGCTTCGAGAGCATCAAACACTTGCGCAGGTTGCACCATAGGCGGTTCAGATTTCGCGGACGGTTGCCAGCGAACATTGCTGAGAGGATGGTGCATGAATTTTATTTGGGAAGTACTACGGACGGGTTACGAATAAGATCAGGTGTGCAGAGTTTAGAGGGTTTAAATGTGAGAGGTTTAGCTAATGTTGAGGAAAGCTGGGACTGAAAGGCTAAAACGACAGGTGAAGGGCCGATAACTAAAGGCCTCAGGAGCTAACCTTGGCTGGGAGCGGCAGATAGCGACAAAGACGTCGTGTGCGGGGATTGGGCCGAGAGTAACAGTGTGGCTGGGAAAAATTAGGGACAATGGGATGAAGGAAAGGAACATACGGGCTAATTGGGAGAGAACGATATAGCACCTGAGACGGATCGGCGTGCACTGCGCAAAAGATAAAACGACACACCTGCTCCACCTCCCCCTCCAGACAAAAGGTGCGTGGGATCTGAAGAACTGCCAAGCGTCGAAAGAACTCCCGAGGCAGAGACCTTGAAGAACGAGGTGCTCGCGAAGGAAGGCTGCCCAGTCAAGACCGAGAACGACGTCAGGCCCTTCGACACCAAGTGCACAGTCAATGCCGGTGGATACGCTGCCGAATGTGCCAAGGTGAGACGTGAAAAGGAGCCTCCCAGGAACAGAGCGACGAAGGACTTCCAGGAAAACGTGGGAGAGGCGAGAGCGAGTAGAGGGCGAGAAGGACTTAGCGAGCGGACACACCATCGACAGAGAGCGACATGAGGGAGCGAAGGATGGAGAGAGCTCTTGACGACGGGACAGGGGAAAATGAAACGTGATTGATGGGAACAGTTGAACAATTGATAGATTGGATAGATCATCAGTGAAATACAACCCATAAAAGGCGAAATTTCCCAATGCGGAGTAAAGTTGCTAGGAATGGGTCCACTACAAAAACCCACTATAAGATAGGGGCATCAATCACGTGACCGGTCCGGCCGTTCCGTTGCCTCATGGAGGCCTCAATGTCGTCGCATTTTCTGCCCTCTTCTGCTCTCCCTTCCATCTGCACCATGCCTAAAGTCAGCAAAGGCAAGAAAGCTAGACAGAACAATCTCTCAAAGGCCACAGAGGCCCTCACTTTGAAGAGATCTCAGACTAATACCCCTATTCCAGAGGGAACACCTTCGGAATTGGATTCCCCCACTCAAACCTACTCAGAATTGGAGCCCACCTCTCTAGATGACACTCCTGGATCATGGGACTCTTTGCTTGGTGATGAACTTCCAGATGTAGAATGCACAGAGCTGCAGGATGAAAATGAAGATGAAGAAGACATGGAACTCAATTCTGAAATTGCTCTGGCTTCTTTTGCAGAATTCCTGGTTGATGCTCAGGCAGCTGCTCAGAAAGCTGAACGTCAGCTAGAGCAAGAGACTGGAAGAAACTTCAATCGCACTTTAACCTACACTACTACTAACTTAGTAACTTGCATTGAATCCTACCATGCTAATTCGTATCATGACTCCTCTCTCCAATTGTGTTAGCGCCTGTTGTGATTTGCATTAGCTGGGATGTGGCCAGGAAAAAAATCAGAAAAGCATCCAAACTTTATGGAAATTCTGCCAAATGCGTTCCACTGATTCCTAGGATGCATGTCTGCATTTTGAACCCCAGCAGCACGATCCGAGGGTTGGAAATTGTTAGACTAAAGTAAACAACCATGGGGTGACCGAGTAGGTGGTAACTGATAGTATTAGGCTGCGAGGCCTGGACTTACCAAAGATTAAAAAGTGGTGGGTGTGGAGAGAAGACGGACGTCCGTGAATGGGGGTGAATCGGGAATTCAGAATAGATAATTTGCACAGGCAGGTGAGCATAATAGGGGACTGGATGTGGGACGGTTACGCATGGAAAACACAAGCAAATGTTCAGAGTAAGGTTCAAGCCCCCGAGTCGAACGGGCGGCTCCTGCTGATTGCACATTCTCAATGCTGCGAAATATCGCAGGCGTGGGCCATTCCGCTTTTGAACCGTGCTAAGAGCAGTGCGTTCAAATTGGATTCACCAGGGAGAGTAATGGGTGCTCCACGCGGACAGAGTACGCGCATTCGTGAATGGGTGGATCGGGAATTTAGAATGGATGATTTGCATAAGAAGGTGAGCGTGATACAGCAGGATAGGGGACTGGATGTGCTTACGCGTCGTGGACATCATAAAGAAGGCTGAAAACTGCAGTATCCCGTCTGAATTGAACGGGCGGGTCCTGCCACACCGGGCGGGTCCTGCTACACCAATTTAACCCGATTAGTTAGCGCAGGGGTTGGATCATGCGAAGAGTAGTCTTGGGCAGGGCTTATGAGCGCCCAGAAAGAAGGGGCGGCGGATCGAGACTAGATTCATAGAGATCCGGAACGTTCAGTCTTGCGGAGGGGGATTTGATGCGAGTCCGCCGAACTGGATTTGCACTGCGAGCAGAAAAAGTATAGGAAAAAACAAGAGGTAGGGAAAACCTATAGTCCAAGCCCGGGTCGAACGGGCGACTCCTGCTGGTATGCATTCCACATTGATAGATAGTGCAGGTGCGGACCCATCCGCTGTTGAACCGTACTAGGAGTGATTTCGGCCGGTGTTTATGACCCCAGAAAGGAAACGAGGCCTAGAGCGGATCGAGCTGGATTCATATGGACAGAATCAATCTTTCGCATGGAGATTTTGACGTGAGCCCGCTGGGGAATGGATCGAGGGCGAAAAAAGATGAGAGATGCACGCATGGTCCAAGTCCGAGTCGAACGGACACCTGCTGATCGAACAATGACAGCTACATTAGTTAGCGGAGGGGCGGCCATGCTGCGGCTGAACCGTGCTCTATAAGAGGGATGTGGGGCGGGATTATGACGGATGCGAAGATAGGACGCGGGTTGAAGGCAGGAAGTGCCAAAGTGAAGCATGTGAAGGCGTGATGGAGAAAGTGGCGGGGAGCGGCGTGAGGGCGGGAACGTAGGGAGGTGCTTGCTGTTGCTAGAGAGCATCGCGGAAGAGCGAGTGGCAGCACGGGAGGAACGGCGGCGATGCAAGCGGGCGGTCGTGGACAAGAGAAGTCTGGGCGCATCACAGATCATTGATAGCACGTGCCGGCCGACTGCGCCGACTCCTCTTGTCCTCACACCGAAGATTATCATATTGAGGGCCCACCCAGGTGCAATTTGAGCACCCAAGTGTCGAATTGCACATAGGTGGACCTGAAATTTAATTTACTTCTAGTACTTTTGGTCCCACTGATTTTGTAACCTAAAATAATAGAATAAAATTATGATTCGGCTGCCCTGAAACCCATTCGAAAGCCTACAATTTAGATTACACGAAAGTCCAACTGAGATTGAAAACCGAAATCACACTGATGATTATCATATTTTGGGTGACCTGAAACTTTATTCGAAACTAATCCGAGAAATTTCCCATTGGTTCGGCATTTCCCGGACCAATGGGAAAATTTGCAGACTCGTTTCGAATAAAGTTTCAGGTCACCCAAAATATGATAATCATCAGTGTGATTTCGGTTTTCAATCTCAGTTGGACTTTCGTGTAATCTAAATTGTAGGCTTTCGAATGGGTTTCAGGGCAGCCGAATCATAATTTTATTCTATTACTTTAGGTTACAAAATCAGTGGGACCAAAAGTACTAGAAGTAAATTAAATTTCAGGTTCACCTATGTGCAATTCAACACTTGGGTGTTTGAATTGCACCTGGGTGGGCCCTAAATATGATAATTGTTGGTGTGCCTCCCGATTCGTCTCCACATCCTCTCCTGCAGACCCCGTAGACTCGCCTCTAATCGTAGCTGTGATCGATTACGGACTCGCCCGCGCTCAAGATTATAGCTGCAGACTCGACTTGCAATTGGATGGATGTCTATGGATGTCCCGTCCGCTCGCCTCGCTTCGCCGCTCCTGACACCTTCCAGCGATAGCCCCGCGCACGCCCTCTCGTGCTCCTAGTGCGCCACCCCGAGACGTGCCTATGCGTCTGTATGCGTAGCTGTAACCGACTCTAGCTCGACCTTTACGATCCCACCGCACGCGCCTGCGCCGCCCACTCCAACCCCGCCCCGAGCCCCCTCGCTACATCCCACCCACGCACCTAGCTCCGTCCTATCCTCGCTCCCATTAGCCTAACCCTCGCTCCCATGCAGACTCGGCCCGCCACGAGATCGACGCGCGTCCGCGGCGGCACCGCCTATGACGCACGACCGCACGACGCGTTGACGCGTGAGTGCGCATCCTCCACATCGGATCCGGGTCGCTCGCGCATCCACCTCCGCTGCTCCCTCGCCGTCATGGGGCGTCGTCCGCGGATACGATCCTCCCTACCAGCCACGATGACTGCGGATGCGCCCATTCGCATGCATCTTCCGCGGGCGCGGGCATCGGCGTCCTCAAATACGATCGCTTCCTCCCCAGATACGGGCGTCCTCCTTGTCCTTGTGCATGCATGCGTGCGTGCGCAATCTGATGCGCCCTCCTCCAGCACGCACCATCACCGTCGCGGGCGGCGGGCAGGCGTCGTCCTCGAATACGGTCACATACTCCCCATCCCTGGATGCAGACGCGTGCGTGCGCGTCGTCGCAGTCACGTCTTTCTCCCCGCCCCGCACTCGCAGATCAGTGGAAGTGAACATGACGGGTAAGAGCGAAGACATCGTAAGCCAGCGTCTTGTGATATCGCCCCCCTGGAATGATGCTGTGCTCGGTCGGCATCTTGTAGGATTCTATATTAAGGATAACCATCCTATACAGTACTACTGGTTTGTCTTCTGTAAACTCGTTGTTCAGCCTGTGGACCACGCGAGTATAATATACCTCCCCCCCCTCATCGAGTTGCTGTTGATAAGATTTTCAGTGGTTTGTAACACTGAAAGATGGGATATCAAGGCATCCAACGCCCCCAACTTATAATCACTGGACCCTCGGTCTAGGCCCTTTGTCTGAGACGTCGGGGATGCGCCGATCTGCGTCGAAAATCGCGGTAAAACAGGCCAAAGAAGGAATTCAGCCTCGCGGCTGGACGGCACGCTTCGGGTGCGGCTCTTGAGAATCCCTGGCTGGAAGCCGGGCACAAAAGAGGAAGAATAGAAGCGATAACCTCTGGCGAAACCCAGATCAGTGTGAATCTCGGATACTTTCCAAAGAGGATGCGGTAGAGACGATCGAGTTCGAGGTGGGCTACTTGAGAAGCCGAGAAATTTTGGCGCGGGAATCTAGTGCGTCGAGACCAAGAAAAAATAGCATCCCGCTTGATAGCCCCCTAGTGAAAATCAAGGAGGCTGTGACTTTTTGGAGCTAGGGCAGGGTAAATCCGAACCAGAATTGACGAAAGTGGCGTAGATAAAGACATTACGCCTGTGAACGAGACGGCATTATTTTGAGCAGGCTCGTGGTGTAACGCGCACATGGATCTTCATACCGCTTGCGAAGTTGTGGGCTTGAGCGGGCGAGCGACATAGAATATACATCTTCTGCAAATACATTTCCCTTTCATTCCTGCACAAGCGGAATGGGATGAGTAAGGGTCTCCTATGCTGATTCGGGGCAGCGACGTACCGTAAACGCAAGAATTGCGTCGCACACAGCGGGGAGAGCAGATACGATCTATTGTTGATGATACTCTAGCTGATACTCGTCGACTCGGAGGGGAATCCGTCATTCCGCAGAGGTGCGAAAGTCTGGAGACGCGGTATGAGCACCAGAGCACGACCCCTTGGGCGGAGTGGTTACTTCCTTGGCTTCGGCGGTGCAACATATCTCAGGGTGTGGTTCGAGCAATGTGAGGCGCGGAGGCGCGGATGGGACTCGCCCGTAGAGTGAAGTGGGCAGATACAGCTTGACGGGAGGCGAGAGGAAGGCGCTGGGGGTTTGTAGCTTCGAATAAATTTTGGGATTCACTCCCATTGAAAAATAGCCCAGTTCCAACAAACCGGTGTCCATAAGTTGGACCGTGCCGTGTAATTCTACCTACCTACCTACCTACCTACCAACCAACCATCTTTCAGAACGTCCCCGACCTGATCGTGTTGAAATAGGCCTGTCACACATCCTATCCGTGTTTGGGTTGCCCCTACAGCCATGAAGCTGTTTATCTACAGCATTGTCTACAGCCCTTAGACAGCCTCTGGATAGCCTTGTACACCTTTCCTGACTTGTGCTACAGCCCTTTACAGCTTTGTTTTGCCTTATATACGACTGATACTTCACCTGTAATATTATCTGTTTATCCCCCGTGTTTGCTGCGAAGTCCGTGTGACTGTGACTTTTCAACAGATCGCAATAACTACGCTAATGTCAGTGATCAGGTAACATAAGACTGAGGCCCGTCTTTGTGTCTCGACAAATACGCTGTCTAGTGTATCACTGTATGCGGCACGCCGTGCCGCGCTCTTAAGATTTTTCTTTGCGAAACAGCAAAGTATCCGTTCCACCTCAACTCTTTTCCTATTTCCAGCCCAATATATGTTTCAATCCCACTAGGACCATGTCTTATCCCCTGCTCTCTCCCTTGAGCTCAAAAGAAATCATCCACGGTCCCTGGAAAATGCACACAGCGACGAAACCTTTCCCAAACCCGCCTGGTATTAACTGTTAGGTATAACTGCCTTCAATGCGAGCGGTGCCTGTATCCATGAAAGGCCTGCTTCCGTCGAATCGACGCTTGAGTGTACCTTCAAAGTATATCTCCCGGATGCTTGACGATATGACCTGAGCGATCCCGACTCAAGTTCATACTCGGTAGCAATATGTAGCCGAGGGGTAGTCCGTTTGTCTACTCTGAATCTTGGGAACTTCATTGAACCGGCGGGAAGTATGCGGCGAGTGGTGGCGAACAAGGTGACATTGATAACTCCGGACAGGAGAAATACCACATCGCTGATGGAGCCTTCCCATGAGGATCTCAAATCGATATTAACAGGACGAGACACTGACCTGAATATCATCACTTCGAATGGAACATCGTTGCCAGCCCAGTCACTGAATCGTGCGGCAGCAATCGGTAATATCACAATGGTGTATGCGACCTGAAGCAGTTCAGCATTTAATGTGGCTGGTAGACAGCTCAGATTTACCGGATACCTGTAGAACAATTGGTCGGGATTGTTTTAACGCAGGATAAATGAACTCACAGAAGCATCTTTCTGGCAACGGACATTGTCCGACTGTCCTGTTGACCCAGCCATTCGTTGTTGCTGGTCTTCCGAAACATAACCCGTTTTCCCGTGATCACGATATTTCCTCGCATGCGAAGAAACACCACACTGTACAGCACAAAACTAGAGGTGCCCGCCATGAACATCTGCTCGTGGTTAAAGTACAATTACAGCGAACGTTCGACTATTTACCACTTACAAACATGTAATCCAGCCTATGCGAAGTATCAGCTGTGAAAGGAATATTTCTGCATCCAGAATAACGCACGTAGCTCGCTCGACGACGTAGTCCTGTGTGATCCAACACCAATACCCGGAGATGCCATCTATGTGTGTGTCAAACACTTCGGTGGGGCCTGATTTCAGTTCACATACAAAATGGTCCACGATGGGCAGTATCAAGCAAAACAGGGCCAGCCATGGAGAGAATACCAATACCGGACCAGCCTGCGATGAGGGTCATCCAGAGGACATATGGCCGCGGTTTGATCCCGAGAACCACCAGACAGAATGTGTGGAGGGCGATGACGAACGTCCAGAACGAGAGGCCGACATCCGATATCTGCTTCATTGCTCCTGGGCCAAGGTGAGCAGACACCGGGGCTCATGAAATTCCGGAATCACCTTGGATAACGCACAAAGTTCCAGTCTCGACGGCCATGTTGAGGATCCAATTTGCATTCATTATTGAGGCGACGGATTGGATCATGTCGCATATTAAGAGGCAAATAAAGTAGGCTGCAGCCTAGAAAGTTTTCCGTGAGCATTTAGGTAAGAGAGAATAATGTTGCGGACATGCGTGCGGAGAAATAGGTGTTCCTGGTGCGTGGAGCGAGTGTTGAAGGCTGATAACTGGTTTCAAGTTAAAGGCGCCCGAGGAAAGGGATCGAGGCCGTACCGCTATCGCTGTAAGAAGGCCAACAACTGCGATGAGGGAAAGACAGGAAACCACGACGAGTACCTGTCACTTTGAGAGAGAACTCAGGAACTGTTGTCATTAGAACTCACTGTTATGCCATGCGCCTCCCAGGAGGTGTAAGTGACCCGCAATATCATTTGCCCGTCTGGCAGTGGCTGCATCTTTTCTAGCATGGGGACGAAGAGCGACAAGAGGTAGTGGTGGGTTGACGAGGGAGCGCTGCAGATATAACGTCTCCCGCGATCAGTATATCAGCATCGCGGCGACCACAGCCTTGACGACAGCTCCTCGACAGTTATCGTGCTAGCTCGATATAGAATTGCTAATTTTGCCCAAGAATTTGTGGCAGGCGATTCAAAAACCGGGTACCTGAATCTGAGAGACTACCCCACCACGAGACTGAGGCCCTGTTCGGGATCCCTAATTGTTAGATAGACCCCCAATTAGCTTTTATTTGGGGCCATCCAAAAAGAGTATCCCAGACCCCGCCTATCTACACGTATAGTCACATCATGACTAAAAGCTGTACCACTTGATTACTGACACGCGCACGCCTTTGCAACGTGTTTGCGAGTCCCTCGACGCGTTCAAAACCCCCTCTTACCTACCCAACACTGCCATGGTCGGCCTGCATCCCGTGACAGTGAAAAATAAGAGTCTCCCCATTCATATCCTGCATCGGAACAAGGTCCGCAAACTGCTAGCGATCACTGCTTCTGCCGCCGCCACAGCTATCGTCATCGCTTGCAGCGCTGTGGAGAAGAAGGCTATGCACACATCTTGGCAAACTGGACAGCTTTGATAATTAGGGATCCCGAACAGGGCCTGACACTCTAGAAAGTCATCGGATCGAGAATACTCACTAGAAATATCGTGAGACCAGCGCTTTCTACAGGCGCTTCAGAGTAGAGTGTTATGATATCTACTCGTCACTTTGATTAATTCATGATGTCGGGGAAAGAGAATGATGAACGAAATAGGGTCGTCGGTAGTAGGCAGCTGTCGTTATCAGAAACTGGCGGCATGCATGCACATTTCAAAATATATAGGCGCACGACATTCCTCAAGCTGGTTTTGCACATTATGATAAAATAGCTCAAGTGCCTTGAGGTAGAACAGGATTGACAAGGATCAGATGATGCAAATTTGCATGGAAGGTTGGCTCACAGCAGTTGATTTGACACTTTTAAGATTAATCGTTCTTTAACGAGATGTCCCTCGATTCTCTATATGTCTTTGTATTCCATCTCCATTAGAGTCGTAATATCTCACGAATCTTGAAAGCTGAAATTGGCCCGCCAGACCTCAGGAAGACGAAAGGGGCTATTCTCTTATTGGGACGACGGATGACCTTTCCGACCGCAGTTTCAATAAGTCCACGAGCGCAGTTTATACCCTTCTGTAAGTTCCGTTCCGGAGTGAGTTTGCACAGATTCCTCCACTTCACTTCAACTTCGCAGGTATCGCCGTCCAGCTTCAACGACGTTAGATGGCCCACCATTCGAGCTGCTATATTTCCACTTTCGAACATTCCCAGCTTCACGCAGTTTCTACTTCATCTCCATCAAGACTCTCGTTGTAGATTTCGGATCCTTCCGAATCCAAAACTGCGGCCTGTGATAGAATTTCAGACGCATTCGGAGCATAGAGGGAATCTAACGGAGCCCCTGATGCACAGTTTTCTCTCACGGTCAAGAATATCCCCATTTCTCCCCTTTTCTCTCACTCCGCCGCAGTTCAACAGGATTGTTGAGCTGCGGCCACGTACACTGCCTCTCGAGTATAAAGGTGACGTCGACGCTGTCAATCTCCCTCTTTCTGACACCTCACTCTCCCGCCAATGCTTTTCTATTCTGGGCCTCATTATTCCGTACTCTTAGCAATTTTCGTCTATGAGCTTTGTCAAATTCTGTTCAAGCCGCTGAGTCCTGGATTCCGTCCTCATTTTCAAGATGACATCAATCTCAATGCGCGCTCCGACGAACCAGACCTCAACCTTCCACCATTCAAGCTTTTGTTTTCCATTGTCTCCGTGCTGTTGTTCGCGCTTTTACCCGTAGTAACCTCTGCGGTTCCCCCCTGTTCCCGCTGATCCCTGCAATCACGACCCAGATCATCGTGTCCCTTCATCCTATATTGTTGAATCCGGATGAGCAATGGTGCAGCACCACCCCTCATTATCTATCAAATTTCTTATTGTTACGTCACAGATGGACAGTTTCTGGCACTAAGCACACAGTAAACCACAACCGATTAGCCTGCCCATCCCCGGGAATCAATGGGGTCACCCAATTTCCTGCTTCACGTAAGTGCTGCCTTGCTTCTTCCGCTCTGTTTAACCTCAATGTCGGTTTGTGGCAGGCGAGACGGAATGTGTCGAATGGTCTTCATACTGCGGAGGATTACTAAATGTATGCTTAATTAAATTTCCCTTTCCCTTCTTCAGCAGCTACACCCTGGCCACCATAATTTTCTGCACGCAGTGATTTGCGTTGAATTACATAAATTTATCCCATGCCCTGAGTCCATAGTGCATCCCTATGCCCTTGCAAATATGGATCAAAATACATTGGAAACTTAAGAGCCAATGTTCGCTCTGATTAAAATTGCAACTGCGACTGCATAAGCCAGTTTTTGTATGTGGAGTTATCAGCACTTCAACTGCCTTGCACAGAGGATAAGGATATGCCGCCACCTGAGCTCTGAGACCCGGCCGACTGGATAGGATTTCTAGCTCCATCGCGCTGCCTGTCAACTCGCTACCCAAGAACTGGGAAAATCGGACATTCCGAAGGCTTGATCACACCGGAAGCGCCCTCAGATTGCCGAGGATTTTGCCGCGCGGCGAGTTCGGTCTCCGACCGATTTGCCATCACCGTTGGGTTGCCCCGTGACCGCGTTTGTCGATCCCGAGACCAGACGCGATCCACGGGGTCTGCGCGCGATCGGGAACCCCGCCATTCCGCGAGTGCTGGCAAATAGGTCGCGAGACTGATTAAAACCGACCCGGCCGGGCGGGAAACCCTCAGCAATCTAAGGCTATTTCCGGCCAAATGAAAGCCTCGGAATGGCCAATTTCTTAGTCCGCGGCGTCCAATGCCACTTCATCGGCCTCAATCTCCGCCGCCTTCCAACGCTGTTTCTCGGGGCACATAGTAATGACGCAGATAATTAAAAAACATCGCATCAGACAGCTACTTTTTTCTCTCTCGCTTTTCATTTTTAAAAAAGAAAATTGCTGGAGCCACCGCCAGGACATAGGCACCCGTTCTGAACCTCAGAACGGAGTGGAGAACTAGTAAGGTTGAAGTTTGCAACTCTTTTGTATTTTGTGACTGGAGCATCGTGCTAACTTATATTTTTCTACAGTGAAGGAGTTAAACATACTCTGATTCTGTATACAAATTTTACGTTAGAGGAAACCACTGCAAGTGAGGATATGTTGCCAATCGAGCAAACCTGGAGGATATTTCCTTGAATTGGTCCGGTTTGAAAAGCAAGCCGGAAGGAAATTTTGGCAAATTTTGGCAAATTTCCTAAGGAGGCTTTTCCTGATGAGGTCGTCTTGAAGAGTGGGGCACTCAGGAATTGGATTGTCATTGAGGGCTAGACAATGGATGCGCGATAACGCGCAGTCGGCATGGTGTCGGAAAAGACAGCGGAGTGGCTGTGTTTGTAGTGATGGCAAGGTTCGGTTCAGAAACAGGTTCGAACCTGAACCGAACTGAACTGAACCCCAGGTTCAGGTTCAAGGTTCGGGCTATCACGATTTTTTCCGAACGCGTTCGAACCTGAACCCTAATTGAACCCCAAAGGCCCCGTTTTAACCCAATTGAGCCTTATTTTCCCAAATTTTGCACACAATTTCACTGGTTATACTCTCTACCATCCGTCATCCTCCTTCCGAATGACTCTAAAGGTTCCTCACTGTGGTTTTACCCTCGCAGGACTCAGTCGGTGTGTTGTCACATGATCTTTTGAGTACGGAGTTGTTCAGATTACTGCTCTGTAGGCGTTGTATGTGCTTGCAATTGTTCTGGGACGGAAGTTCCAATATGACAGACCACTGATAGCATCTTTTGTAGCCCCAGGAAGGTCATTTTGGGCCTGGGAAAAACTTTCAGGTTCGACAGGTTCGAACGCGTTCGAACGCTGAACCGAACTTGAACGCAGGTTCAGGTTCAAGGTTCGGGAAAAAGGGCCCGAACCTGAACCGAACCGAACTTTGCCATCACTATGTGTTTGATCCGCGCTTTCCTGCTTCCTACCACCCCCATGCCTCTAGCCGTTCCCGGTATTCAACGTCCCTGGCGCCCTTGTTGCTTTCCTTCCCTTCAGCAATATTCTTCCCAACGGTATGCCCTTGCGTTTCACTGGTTCTGGTGACGTCGGAACGCTACGCTAGGGAGCGGTCAAGACTCAATGGACGGTGGGTGATTCTTCCTTGCAATTGCGTTGGACCTCTCTGACTGGGTGGGGTTTACGCTAGGCACTTATCATCATCGCTTTCAATCTCCCGATCTCCCGGTGATATTAAGGTAGGGGACATACAAAACCTGTGAACATTCCAAATATAGACAAATTCCGTTAATCAATTAATTGAAGTACATCAAAAGATCTTGAGGCAAATCCCTTCCATGAATCTTTAGAAATACATCTTAGGTATGCCCCAGTCAAACAGATAGACTCCAAGATCAGAATTGAGTGAGGAGATGTCCTCGCAAAGTCCCATCATCTTTGAGGCCATCCAATTGATGGCGACTTAAATCGACAACTACATTCTCCACACTTGTCTAATTCCAAATTCAAGGAGGCCAGGTTGTAGCTAGCATGTATCTTTGAAGATTCATGGAAGGGATTTAGCTCAAGTGCTTTCGTTGTCCTTCAGTTAATTGATTAACAGAATTTGTCCATATTTGGAACGTTCACAGGTTTTGTATGTCCCCTACCTTAGAAAATCCACAAACTCGGTTCTCTGGCCTCGTCTTCGGACCATATCTCCCCATTGTATTTCTATCTGCGAGTTTGATTGGCTCTTCGGCCGCTCCTCTTGCAGGCACTTATCTTCAGTCGAAAGATGGGCAGGACACTTCGGATCAGTGGTGCAACCTCAAAATACGGTGCGCTAAACCGCGCACATACTTCCGAATTCCAGGGTGATGTATCGGCCAATTCTATCTGACCGTTCCTTGTGAGCGAATCCTAGTAGGACATCCTCCGCTCTTAATATCACGCACTCGCCGACCGCTTGTGACCGGACTCGCCTCCAATGCGCCAATCTATTGACATCTCCCATATACGACACTCGGCGTATCGTCCACTTCTATCTTGATTTTGCTTGCGTCTTCTTTGTCCTCGGTGTTACTTTGTCGAATCTGCATTCTAATTGCAACTACCGAGGAGTCACGCGCTGAGCACCACTGCAATAATGCCCCAGATCAATCCCATTCCGTTGCGATTCGCTCGCTGGAACGTGCCGCCACCTCCCTTGTGCCATGTGCGTCTCTCCTCGCGTTGCCGTTCCGGTGCAAAATCGGTCTGCTTCCCTTTCATTGGACTTCTATGCTGAACTGAGCGGAATATCTTTCGTTCTAATCTTGCGCAGTGTTTCATAGGACTACCTATTGCACTCGACAGATGTCATTTCGCGACTGGTAACGCCGTTTCATCACCTCAACGATCCGGTTCACAATGGAAAAGTCTGAATGCGTCCATGATGTCCTCTTCGTGCTGGCCCAGCTGGATATTCAATGTCCCACCAATCAGGTTCCCGTTAGCCTGTTCCTCCTTGCGACCTTCAAGCTCCTAACTTTTGATCCTCTTCTTAATCCGGTTCGTCTCGCCGGTCCAGACAGAACTCACCTACATTGCTACTGACCGTGTTTGGCAGTCTGTCTTTGCGAAGATTTCCTTCTTTCTTCCAAGGCTGCGTGGTTTCGGCGAAAGATATAATGTATTGAGCAGCGGGACGAGGGTTAGGCAAGATCTATCTATATTTTCTGCGTAGATGTTATTCCTCAGCGCGGCCACACTGCGTGTGGGATTATGTCTGTCCTATGAAGGCAATGTTGAAGTGCGGTGGTGAATGCTCTGATCCTCCAGTATCGGTAAGCAACTACACTCATGTACCGAATCACAACGACTGACACATTAACACAGCTGCGCTGACAGCCAGTTATACCGCCTTGGTGAACCTCCGAAGTGATTGTTCGCCCTTGCTACCAAGTGTCAGCTTCAGCCAACAGAAACCGCGTACATACGACAGACAGCCTTCATCGTTCCCAATTTCGTTCTTTGCAGTGGGCCGCGTTTATAATTTGATCTTTGAGCATTAGATTCAATTCCCCGCGCCCACTCCAGCGCTATCATACCATGACGGAAGAGGGACTTCAATATCAACAATGCGGTTCAATTGCCAACTGCCTCGAGGGCTTTCGGCATCTGCGACAGACTGTCAATTCTGGGTCCGTGAGGGTATATCTGATCCTGCCCTGATGATGTCTCAACCTAACGAGACCGTTCTGCTGTTCAAGTGTGACCTTGATAGGTTTCTCACTGCTCTGAACGTTTGGCGCGGAGTCCGATATTCCGGGTAAGCCGGTACCCTGCGGGGCTCAGGACTGGCATCGCCTCGAAAGCGCCACAGAAATCCTTAATTCATCACCAAAATTACTCTAAGCGCTTAGTGTGCCTTTGGAAATATGGCGGTCGCCACTGTGTCCAGCGCTAAATTTACGCCGATGGGAACTGAAAGGAAACCGCGTAACGCATAGCCCTACTATGAGCGATTGGCAGACGTTGAATCGACCTCTACGATCCCGATCTCTATTCCACGACGCCGATCCCGCCCCACGCGCCGCCCCACTCCCGCACTCCCCTCCATCCATCCTAGCTCTCATTCGCATTCGAGATTGACGCACGTCCGCATCCCCACTAGCCACGGTGCCGCTGAAGCATGGGTGCGTGCATCGCATTAGCATGCAGATGCAGCGTCCGCCTTTGCGGGCTCCCCCGTCGTCGCATAGGAGTCGTCCTAATCTACGGTCGCGTTCTCGAACGCTGACGCCGCCGGCGTCCGTCGTCGCATTCGGATTCGGATGCGTCTTGCGCTTCGCATCCGCCTCCTCGTGCGCCGTCGCCGTCCTGCTCGTCAACCCGTGCCTGCGTACGCGTCAGGGGTGCGTCCGAGAGAGGCGAGAGACAGCTCCAATGCCGCGGCGGCGCAGTCGATGGCGGTGAACGCAAGGGTGAAAGCGAAAATATCGAGGTGATTTTCGGGAGTTGGCACTTGAAAGATGAGTTCTCAAGCCGCCCAATGCCCCGACTTTATACTCACCGAACCCTCGGTCTAGGCCCTTTGTCTGAGACGTCGAGAATTCGGCGATCTGCGTCAAAAATCATAAAACAGACTAATTTTCTGACTAAAGAAGGGATGCAGGCTCGCAGGTTGGACGGTAGGCGGTCTTGTAGCAGTTTAAAGTCGCCGGGTGAGAGATAGGCAGGAAGATAAAAGCGCATTCACGACTACTTGTGAAGTGGAACCCCTATTTCTCTGGAATTTGAGACCTCTTGTGAAACATCCGCTTCCAGTCTAACGTGTGATCTAGCTCAAGCCGGACCATCGCCAGACGTTCTAGCTTGAGTCTGGGAATCTGTCCTGACTCTGTTGACCGACTCGGTGGGCAATGAGAAACGAAGAAACTTGAGACTTGAGAAACGAACGATTT
Source organism: Mycena rosella (assembly GCA_029378255.1). NCBI lineage: Eukaryota > Fungi > Basidiomycota > Agaricomycetes > Agaricales > Mycenaceae > Mycena > Mycena rosella. Next base: position 500,074 of record JARKIE010000028.1, read on the forward strand.
GGATGCGGTCGAGTTCTTGGGATGGAGGAGGATTACTAGATATTGTGAGGGAAATCAATTGAGCTGCGGAGCTGACGAAATCTACTATTTTCGACCAGGAAACCGGCCATACTAGGAAACCGGCCAATTGCCTGGTATCGAGTCAGGTCCTTGGACTGTGTCTAAGTTTTGTGTTTGGGGAGGGAATGGGACCTCCAAGGATGGTACATACCGAATTTGAACCAAAAGTGATGGTCGGATCAAAAGATATGACACGCGCAGTGCCGGCCGAAGCACTCGGATCATCCTTGTCTTGTTTGGCCACAACCGCCCTCACTCTATCTCCACCAATTCTCCGGCTTTTGGGGACCTCTTGAGCTCGTTCTACTCGTGTAACTCCGCTCTTCAATCCCTGATGGTAGCCTGCCTGAATTCCTGTCCCGGACTCTCGCTATGAGCCGACCTTGACTTCACTTCATTTCGGAGTGACTCAGGCTGGTTACGGCCATAGCAGGCAGCCAATCCATGCTACGGGTCTGGATCTTTTCGAGAGAGTCTGAGAGCAGGAAATTTCCACCTTCGTGTTTGTCCGCACTTCGCTCACTGTCACATCTCTTCTCATCGTTGCCCTTTACCCCGATCAGCTACACTTTGGCTGCTCACAATGTTTGGATTTTTCTGGGGAGCTGGTGTCATCTTGACAGGGAGATGAGTGTTTCGGTAAGTCTTTATTCTTCATATCAAGCTACAGAGCACTCATTTTGGCCCGCCGCCCCGGATGGTTCTGACGAGCCGCCAATGTAGCCGGAATCTGCAATTCTGCAAGTTACTGCTGCAATTCCAGCCACCAAGTTTACCCAGTCCCATCCCTTGCAAGTACACCCCGAGCATACCCAATAGTACCTAGATAGCTCATGTATATTTTCTCAATGAAAACCCTGGAGTTTGCACCCATGGCACTTGCTTGGCGGGGTGGCCGGTTTCCTACTATTTGCTCATGTTGAGCTTGTCGGCCGAAGAAAATTCACTGCTCCAGCCACACTGGATCTAAATTCGGGGAAACTATATGGATCTATTCGCGGGATACCCACCTTCGTTCTAACACACTATAGCTTGTATAGAGTGGATGTGACTCTCGAGAACCAGCCAAAAATGCTAAGGTGGCCGGTTCCCCGGTCGAAAATAGTAGCAAAGCCTCGACTCGTAAAGTATGGTTCGAGTTCAACTTTGAGTTCGTTTCGTTGGTTTTTAGATATTTTGCACAGCAGAGCCCAGAATTCCGAGCTCCAGTTCCTCCTTCCTACCTATTCTTCATTCTGCTACTTGAGCCTTGGGTGAACCCACAAATGTCACTGAGCTCTCCCGGGGTGATCTGGGCTATTGCAGCTCACATGTAAAACCTTATTTGAATACATATCCGAGATGCCCGAGCGTCCCCGAAGAAGGCCTAGCGCTACGGAAAACATCGGTTTTCTACCGCGCAGCACACCGCATGTGGTCTAGGGGCTGTAATATGCAGCTCAACAACATCACTATGGTGCACCGTTTAAATTTGAGGCCTGAGCTGAACTGAACTGAAGTTCTAATGGTTGCTGTATCTGGCCTCAAGAGCTACGCAGCAGTACTCTAAACTAGCTAGATGGGGGTCATGGAAGTAAACACGACTGGGGTTATCGAGAGACTATTTGTACATACGAGTAAGGAGAATGAAAGGAGGAAATGGATGGGGAAATATTTGGTAGCGAGAATGAACAAACACGGGGGGTAATAAGCATGTCCTATGATGAGATATATGGTGGGGCGAACGGTCTTGGGGGTGTGATGGAGAGAAGTGAGAGTAATTATGTGTGAGTAAAGTAAAGTAATCTACGTGCAAGAGGAAAGAAAAATATAAAAAATAGGTAAAGTCGGGACTCAACTGAAGCGATGTGTTTGGAGTATAAACTTTATGACGGGTTTGATTAGCTTAGGATTCAGCCCAGGATATGCGAGCCGCCACATTGATATTTACCCCAGAGCTTTCCGCACACAAAACCGAACTGTGCGTTCAATATCCTAAAAAATAGAAGGGGGCGAAGAGGGGCGAAGAGGGTGGGCAAAAGAAAGCGGAAGAACGGTTCAAGCCCGAGTCGAATGGGCGATTCCTTTTCCACACAATCATCAATCATTTGGCGCAGGCGCGGGCGTCCGCTGTTGAACCGTTTTGATGAGCTGCGAGGGTTAAGTTCACCAGAAATGAAAGGTGCTGGCTGCGGACAGAGTACGGACGGCCGTGGGTGGGTGGATCGGGAATTCTGAATGGCGAGTCCAGAGCAGATGGTATTGCGCTAAAGGTTATTGTTCGAGTATGTGCTGTGCCGCGGACATAAAAAGAGATAACTTGAGGAATGATCCATGGTTCTAGCCCGAATCGAACGGGCTCCTGCTGATCACACATCCACTCAGTTAGCGCAAGCGCGTCCACTACGCTCTTGAACCGTCCGAATCATCCGTCGAGTGTTGAATTTACTAGAGAGGTCGAGGGCTTGCTTGCCACGGAGGGAATACGGACATGGTGGATCGAAAATTCAGAAGGGCGATTCCAGCGCAGATAATTTGCGCAGGCAGCGTGATACACCGCCGTTTGTAAAAAATGTACTAAAAATGTTTTGTGGCCAATGTTTGTCGAAGCTTGCTTGAACATTCTCAAGATACGACAAGGTCAATCCCAAAAGGCTTTTTTGAGAGCAAATGTTTCTGAAATGTGAAAACTACCATTTTCACCAGGTTTCACTGGATGTTAATTAAATCTGGGTCACAACAATTGCAAAATGGTGATATAAATGTTGCATTCGAGTCAAAGATCGTATTTTTCAGACTACGTAGCGGTTCATTATATCCCGAATAGTTCGTCGTAGTGGTCCTGCACAGCTCATCAAATCTCAGTGGGAACATGGAAAGACTTTCAAAAATGTTACATTAGGCAATAACGAGATACAGAATACATATAGAAGAACACGTGGATAGCAGATGGGGAATTGTGAATACAACATACCAAGGATGCTTCCCGATACCCAAACACAACTGCTGCGAGAGTGCCGGAGGACACAACGGCCACATTAATACACTGCATGGATGTCAGATGTGAATGAATGCACAACACAGGGAGACTCCCCGCTTTGGGCTGATGCACAGTGCCAGCGTACTCGGGTGCAGCATTGAAGGTACGGGGGGAAGCCAAGGTTGAGAGGGTTGCGCAGGAATAGCTTTACGTAACTTGATTTCCAAGACTCGAAAAGACAGGCTTGATTCTAGCGGTGCCGGCTGATCTTGCGCCTTGAAGATAAAGCCAAGCATGAATATGAGGCTTGAGGGAGGAGGGTTCAGTGAGTGCAGAAAGAGATTTTGAGGTGATTTTGAGGACATCTTGCGAGGGGGAGGGACTGGATTGACGACTCGGGAACTCAGCTGGCAGGTGGCAGGCTGCCAGCATACGGATTGCGCGAGGGACATATCTGGACAGTTGAGAGCTGCCAGAGAAGATTCTCCAGGTCGTCGGCAATGGCTGGGAATGAAGGGGACGTTCGGGGGGACATGAGGAAAGGGAGCAAGAAAATCGTACGATGTTTGTTGACACCACCAAACAAGCACGTAATCGACACGTGCATCGGACTTTGAAACGGACTTTCGACTGTCTGCCATGTTCCCCAGAACACATCCCCTTTGCATTACAGACCTCTTTTTGCTCTCTTTGAACCTTGCTTGTGCTTTATGGGTACTAGTCCCCGCGTCGGCCCAAAATCCTGAATTTCTTTGCCTACCGAGTGCTACTGATCCGCGCATACCGGGTATCAGACGCTACTGATCCTGGGGCAGCGGCTACACGGCTATCCCGGCTTTCGTCGGAATTTGACGGGAAAAATAACCGTTGGAATCCAATGGTTGTTTTTTGGTTAGCTACTGGCCAACACTGCAGGGCTACCAGGCCTACCGGCGCTTGACCGGCGTTTCAAATATTAGGTGCAGGCAATGTAGTAATTTTTTTTTTCCCTGATGAAGGGACTCGACGCAACCACCATGACATTCAAGTTTCTTTTACTCTCAGAATATACCGAAGCATGTTCATATTAAGACCGACCTCCTTGTTAGCTAATTCTGTTTGGGCACTGGGCCGTAAATATATATGTCCGGCATTTCGTGAATATTTTGAGAACTCAGTCAAATGTTCTGGGAATGTTTTGTGCCAAATGTGTCCAGAATGTCTCCATTAATATTTTCAGCATATCTCACATAATATTTCAGCAGTATTCGGGCCAAATATTTCAGAAATAAAGGTCTCGAATGGTGGTGTAGGACTGGTTACGCGCCGCGGACACCAAAAAGAAGCTGAGAACAGCAGTCAACGGTTCAATCCTGGGTCGAATGGGCTCCTGCTGACAGTGCAACATCACTCGGTTAGCGTACAACGCTCTTGAACCGTACGAGATATCATGTGCGGCGGCGTTTATGAGCCCGGAAAAGAAACGAGCGCGAATTGTCACATAAATCCGGGACCCTCAGTCTTGCGCATAGGGATTTGACACGAGTCCGCCGCGGAATGGGTGTGCGAGCTTCGCTGGCGCCCGCTGCGAGCAGAAAAAGGAGATATTCCAAGAATCACAGTGGTCCAAGCCCGAGTCGAACGAGCGACTCCTGCTGACATGCTGTTTCGACATTGATAGGTAGTGCAGGTGCGGAGCATCCGCTGTTGGACCGTGCTGGGAGGGATGTAGGCGGGGCTATCATGGGCCGAAAGATAGGGCGCCGGTTTGAAGGCGAAGAGCGGGCGCGGTTGCGAGAAGCGCGAAGCCGCGTGAGGGGGGGTGGCTGCGAGAGGGTTCTGGGCGCTGCTGCTGCTGGGCATCTTGGCAAAGAGCGAGTGGTAGCACGGGGGAAAGAACATAGGAGAGTTGGTCTTGAATCGGGAAGAGATTGCGGCGATTGCGGCCTAGGCGCATCACCGATCATTGATGGCCTTCCTTCGTCTCCGTGGCGTTTCCTCCACATCATCTCCTGCAGTGTCCTGCAGGCCCCGTACGGCCGCCTAGTCGTCACTGTGATCGATGGCGGATCTGTTTCTCTGGTCACAACCGCCGCGCCGCCCCCTTCAAGCTGGTTTTCAGCGGACTCGACTTGCAATTGGACGCATGCATCACTGGATGGCCCGGGATGCGTTATAGGTTCGTCCCGCCCGCCCGCCTCGCCTCGATATCGATGGCCTGCATCTAAAACCACATCCGATGATATAACACCCTCTTTTCTCGTCTTCCAACGCGCCGCCCGTAAAGACTACAGACACGCGCGCGCACTGGACTCGCCGTCGCGCTCGGACGCAACCGCTTTTTCGCAGGAATACGGACACGGCTCCGGTAAGCAGAAATAAGCACCCCCGCGAGACGTGCTCATGCGCCTTTATGCGTAGCTGTCCGCGTACACCCCCTGGGATGACCTCGGATACAACTCCTGGATATCGAACACCGTGTGCACCGCATGCACGCCCCGTACGTCGCGCATCTCATCATACTCTAGAGTACACGTCTCTAGCTCGACCTCTACGATCCCACCGCAGGCGCCCGCACCTCCACGCCCGCCCCACCCCGAACCCCCTCGCTGCGTCCCACCCACGAGATAGATGCGCGTCCGCGGCGGCACCACCCACGACGCACGACGCACGACACGTCGATGCGTGCGTGCGCATCCTCCTCACCGGATACGGGTCGCTCGCCCACCCACCTCCGCTTCGCCCTCGCCGTCGCGGGCCGTCGTCCTCGGATACGGTCCTTGCCAGCAGCCACGGCGCCCGCAGATGCCGCATTCACATGCATCTTCCGCTTGCTTCGTGCGGGGGTCAGCGTCCTTGGATATGGTCGCGTCACGGGCGTCCTCATCCTCGTGCATGCGTGCGCATTCTGATGTGTCTTCCTCCGCGCGCACCATCACCGCCGCGGGCGGGCAGGCAGGTTCGGGCGTCGTCCGCGGATGCGGTGTCGTCCGCCTCGGATGCAGAAGCGTCCTCCCATTCGGATGTGTCATCCGCCTCGCGTCCGCCTCCGCGCGCTCCCTCGCCGCCCTCCTGCTCAGACACCGTGTGTCCGCGGCCTGCCCGAATAAAGCTGCAGTCCTCCTCGAATGCAGACGTGTGCGTGCGTGCGCGCGTGCGTGGCTCCGTGTGCGGAGGATGTCGAATACAGCCGATTCCGCTTGAGCGCCAAGCGCCTCTGCGTCCGAGAGAGCGGTGAGATGGACGGCCGCGCCGGTGTAGTCGATGGTGGTGAGCGCAAAGGCTTAGAGCGAAGATATCGAGTTGATTTTCGGTGGTGTGTTGCACTGAAAGATGAATTATCAAGTCGCCCAGCGCCCCGAATTTATACTCCCTGGACCCTCGGTCTAGGCCCTTTGTCTGAGACGTCGGGAATTCGCCGATCTGCGTCGAAAATCGCGGTAAAACAGGCCAAAGAAGGAATTCAGCCTCGCGGGTTGGACGGTACGCTTCGGGTGCGGCTCTTGAGAGTCCCTGGCTGGAAGACGGGCACGACAGAGGAAGAATAGAAGTGAATTCAAGCTGGTAGCTCAAGTTGAACCTCTGTTTCTTTGGAATGCGAGACCTCATGTGAAACGTCCGCTTCAAGTCTAACCTGTGGTCTAGCCCAAGCCGGACCGCTGCCAGGCGTTCTAGCTCGAGTCCGGGAATGTGTCCTGAGTCTGTTGGTGTTGGCCGGCTCGGTGGCCAATGAGAAATGACTTGGATGTACTCGAGTTTTTGGCGTGAATGATGAGGACGAGGATTAACGTCAATTGATATTGTGAGGAAGTTGAATTGAGCCACGGAGCTGACTAAATCCAGCAAAGCCTCGCCTCGGAAAAGATGGTTGAAGTTTAACTTTCCGTTCGTTTCGTTCATTTTTTTTTTCCTTTCGCACAGCAGAGCTGGTAGCAGAGGCTATGAATTCCTTCCGACCAATTCTTCATTCTGGTAGCCTTGGTTGACCCCAGAAAGGTCACTGAGCTCTCTCGGGGTGATCTGGGATCTGGGCTATTGCATCTTAAACTAACTTGACTCATGCTTTCAGCAGGTCCGAGATGCCCGAGCATCCCCGAATAAGGCCTAAGGCTACGCAAAACATCGGTTTTGTACCGCGCAATACGCCGTATATAGTCTAACGACAAATGTGCTTGAACATGCAGCTCACCAAAATCGCTATTGGGCGCCGTTTAACTTTGGGGCCCTTCAGTCCCAGGGAAGCGGGCCGCCGCATGTGCCCCAGACCTCGCATAAAACCGAACTGTGTGTTCAATATGCTAAAAGAAATGGAATGGCTTTATGTAGAGGAGAGTGCCAAAAGAAAGCGCTAGTAACGCAACGGATGGTTCAAGCCCAAGCCGAACAGGCGGCACCTGCTGGTCCGATTTCCACATCCCTTCAGGGACAGCGAAGGTCAGATGCGAATATTCCGGAAACTGCACCACATTATTGCAGCGGTTCCGGCGAGCGGCTAGCGATGGCTAGAGTATTTTGCCACACACCTGGATGATATTTGTACGAGCATCAGAAAGTGGTGGCGAGGAGTCACGAACGGGGCTTTGGCCCGGCAAATTGCCGCTGCGGAGGAGGGGAACGGAGACGGAGGCGGTATCATGGACGAAGCACGGGCCTCCCAGAGCGTGCAAAATGTTTGTCTGCGGTGGGGAGGAGCATTCAATCGAAGTAAACACGTTTATAATCGCGAGCTACGGACTCTTGCGAGAGGCTTGCATTTGTTGGCGCTCGAAGGCTAGTGTAACGCCGAAGCGGAATTGGGGAGGACGCGGGAGCACGAAGAACTTCATCATGCAGCACGCGGTGCGTAGGAGAGAAAGCAGTGTAGATGGAGACATGGCCCGGGTGGACGAGAAGGCATCGGTGGGAGGTCGCCGAGCGATGGTTCTTGAAATTGATACGGTTTGGTCTAGGGAGGTATTACTTTGTTAAAAAACCTCAGCCGAAACCCAGATCGCAGTGTGAGAGACGATCGAGTTCGAGGTGAGCTACTCGAGAAGCCGAGAAATTTTGGCGCGGGAATCTAGTACGTCGAGACCAAGAAAAATAATATTCCGCTTGATAGCCCCCCAATGAAAATCAAATCACAGAGGCTGTGATTTGTTGGAGCTAGGGCAGGGTAACTCCGCACCAGAATTGCGAAAAGACTTGAGAGTGCGAGGAGGCCCAACTAACCTCATAAAGGCGCGCGCGGTGCGCAGGAAGGAAAGTGGCGTAGATAAAGACACGACGCCCGTGAACGAGACGGCATTGTTTTGCGCAGGCTCGTGGTGTGACGCGTACATGGATCTTCATACCGTTTGCGAAGTTGTGGGCTTGAGCGGGCGAGCGAATATACCTCTTCTGTAAATAAATTTCTCTTTCGTTTCTGCACAAGCGGAATGGGATGTAAGGATCTCTTACAAATGAGGAGGGGCAACGACGCACATTGCGCGGAGGAATCGCGCCCAGTGTCGGACAAGGCGGGGATAGCAGATACGGGATATATTGCTGATCATCCGAGGAGCGTCTGTCATTCCGCGGGAGTGCGAGGGTCTGGAGCCACGGTTTAAGCGTCAGAGTCAGGGGGAAGGGTTACCTACTGTTTCGCCTGTCGAACAACCCTTGGGAATGGCCGTGGGTTGCGAGATATTCGAACTGTCGAGTGAAATTCGCCCGGCAAGTGAAGTGGAATCTGCGCGTGTAAACTGAAGAGAAAATAAGGCGCTAGGAGGCCATTGGATTTATTACCCTTGAATCGAAGCGCGAAGACATAGTCACCTAGCGCATAACAAACTAAAATAAAACACGACACCGAGTGCCTCGACATCTAATAGAGACTCAGGAACCCCGCGTACGGCACTGTCGCGCCTAAAAAAAACATGTCGGGGGTAGCAGATACGGTGAGTATCGAGGGCCAGCAGTCATTAGTCTCCCGTAGTCAGACCATAAATACAAGTTTTTTTTTTTTTAAAGAGGAAGTGGGAAAAAAAACTTGATTATGGTCTGATTGTAGTCGCGCATTAGTCTCCCGTAGTCAGACCATAAATACAAGTTTTTTAAAAAAAAAGAGGAAGTGGGAAAAAAAACTTGATTATGGTCTGATTGTAGTCGCGCATCCCAAACCGGAGGTCGACGTTCGGCAACTGCCGCGCTGGAATTAGGAAAGTGTTTCCTGATTGAGAGGATGGTCCGAGGCCCCGTGACTTGGCCATCATTTTCTCGATGCGGAGACCTCCACCACCTTCGCGCGTTTCTCGTGCGTTTCCCTATGGATTCGGACGGATCCACGTCACAATGGGTCGTACCATTCACACCCCACCGCCGAAACTCATCCATCTCGTCCGCGATGAGCAGGATGATGATGTACAGCCCGGCAGGACAATCCTTGGCGGATGTGCCTCCCAACACCCCCACATACACTGGATTTTCAGCTAGCGCTCAACCCACACCCTTCAACTTCCTCCCAATGAAAACCCCACAGTCTGGGGTGTCCCCGCATACCACCACGGAGAGGCGCCGACAAAATTCCCATCTCCGTCAGGCTACCGCCAACGACGAAAATATTGATCCTTCACCGTCAAACTCTTCCCAAAAGCACCCTAAAACATCTTCCACATCCACATCTCATTCACAGTCTGGGTCTCAGAGACAATCTGTTCGGACTGAGGCCGAGAAGATGAAGAATGTTTTGAATTCTATCAAGAGCCAAGGCTGGAGTCTTGCGGAGTTCCTGTACATGCTCTTCAGGCCGAAGGAGGAGGAAGCGGCCCCTCGATCCACTCAGCATTCTCAGATGGTTTCAAAGTTAGCAGTCATTCCACGGAGTGGAGACGGGGATTGATTGGGACTTGCCGCGAGCGGTGATCCCGCGTGATTCAACGACTTTATTAGCTCATCTTAAGTGCTGTGCGGTTAGACCTAATTTCGCACTTAGGTTGTAGTAATGTCTTAAGTGCTGTTAATTGCCAAATTAAAATAAACTGGCAAAAGGCGGGTGCGAACCAAAGCCCTCGGCAGTACAAGCCAAATCTGGAACATAACGATAAACCAATTACACCAAAAGGCTGTTAAGAACCATGTTGTGTTCCAGAATACGGAGAAATTGATCGGACGTAGAGGATATTGAGCAGTGCAGGTAGGATCAGCGATTGGAGGTGGGAGAAGTGGGGTATTTAAATTTGTTTCCACGGGAGGGTATCCGACGGATTTGATGGCGCAGAAAATCGGATAGTGCTTGATCTACGAACTGAGCTGGACAAACACACCCAGGACGGATCGCCACTGTAATTATACATAAATAGAGATCCGGACTGAGACAGTCAGACAAACGACGGTGTAGCACGGTGTCCAGGCGATGGCCGCGACGGTGATGCCAGGCTGAATTATTTCTGTGTCTGATCCACCGTCTTCGCAGCGACGGCGCGTAATTGGGCAATGGGCGGTGTAAGTAAACGTCCGCAAGAGGCTTGAGTGCAAGGTGAGACCTAGTGAGACGTGCCTGGGGGTCGCTAAACAAAGGCGAGTGACAGCGGGTCACGCGTTACGTTTCTAATCGAGCCGCTCCGGCTCCGCAGTGAGACTCTGGCAGTTGTTCACATTTCGCCGCAGAAGCACGTCCGAATGAGGACATTTGATCGTGGGGAATGGGCGGCACATGGGACGGCGCAGCTGCGATTATTGATGGCGGCGCGCGGCGCCAAGTCAGTGACTTACGTGTAGGTAGGTAGGTAGGTAGGTAGCATTACACGGCACGGTTCGAATAACGAACGCCGGGCCCAGGAATTCTCCCGGTGTACAAAGCAAGCGTAAATTACACCATCGCTCCTGGACTCTTCCCTGACACCTAAACCAAGCTCGCAGACCCCACAGGTTTCCTCATGCCCCACGGTAGAGCCTAGACATCGGAGAAAAGCATATTTTTGGACTTGAAATTCTGCACACCTGTCAGGAATTAGTTCTACTCGGGCGATACACGGGCATTGCATAAAAAATCTCAAGGACATCGTACACATATTTCCCAACCAGGATGATTGTTGCGCGTCGGTATTTTATGCTTTAAGGAACTCAATACTTGTGAGTTGACCCATTTTATCTTGTAAGCTTGGCACCGTGGGCAAAGTTTATCCAGAAAGATATTCCGCTTAGTTAGAACATCAGGACATGCCTGGCATTCCAATAGTGCATTCTCTGGACTTTCAACTTGGGCTATACAAAACCTACAAAGGTGCTGGTGTCGTGGAACTGGTTGAATTGCGTGATCTGTGTACCACAACTTCTCTAAGGCTAGTTGGTGGGTTGACAACATGATGAAGATCAGCGCCTCGCGGTGCTCCGGTGTCTTGACCATAAACAAGTAGTGCCTCAGGTATAAAGTCTTGTGAGCTGGAGGCTTGTCCTTTTAAGGTTCATGTCGGCCGTGCAGTAAGTAGAATTCGACTGACTCGTCAACTTCACCCTGCAGCCATTGCAGTGCCATGGTCTCAATCTCTTTCCGATAGTTGTCAATACTGAGTTCAGTGGCAGAGGCAAAAACGGGGCATGCGAACGGCAGCTTGGTTGCCGCAATTAGTACATCTCCTGCCCACGACTTTTTTCCCTGAGCAGCAAGTTCAATAGAACTGTTGAGAGCCGCCCGAGAAAAATGAGGGAGTTTTAACGACGGAAGATATTGCAGATAAACCAAAAGTAGAATGAAGCGACGGATTAGAAGGGGCATAATTCTAATCTCAGTGAAGAGCGGTGCAAGCATAGACCGGGAATGGACATTCAACATTTAGCAAATGAAATAAACTTGAACAACACATAGCTCCTTGACATGTATGTCTTCATTATCAGGAGAGACCTCGCAGCCGTGGATGAGGTGACAGTAGACACGCGCCATGTAGAGGGCTTTGAGCCTTTTCGGTGTTAACCGGTGATGAGCAGCGATCAGCGCTGACCGCGTAATCACACAGATCTTGATCCGACATCAAACGGCTGTGTTCTCGTAACGTTCAACCCATTCCCGACCATCACATCTCCGGTTTCACATCTCTGGTTTCAACGCCGCCGTCTTTAACACAGCACACCCTGTCCTTCAAATCTTGCCTTTTTGTCCTTCAAATCTTGCCTTTTTATCCCTTAATCTTGCCTTTTTATCCCTCAATCTTGCCATTTATGTCTCATTTTCCAGTCTCAGTACACGCTAATGCGATACCTACTTAATTCAACTCCTCTAGGACTTATGCTCCATGTGCACTCGTTCTCACCCCTTCCTGTTGCCTGACACTTGTGCCTGTTTCAGTACTATTTTCTCAGTATTTCATTTGTCCATTACCTGTGCCTAATGTACTATAAAATGTAGGTAGTTCAACCTGCAAAAACAACGAATAGTTCCCCCCTTCTCGAGCTCCAATTAAATTTGCACTTGCCTCTCATCGCTCTCAACCGCTTACCCGCACTCGTACTCGTATTCTTCATCGTTCCTCGCGTCCTTCGTCGTCCTCCCCATCCCCCGTCGCACCCCGTACCGATTAAGCGCAGCCTTCGCCGTTGCTGCCACAATTATTTCACACATTTTGCGTTTATCCTGCAACGAGCTGAGAAGCTTTCGCAGAACGCCCTCGCTCATCACGCACCTGTACTACGGCCCTCCGAGCGGTCTTAGCAACCCATTCCCCATCAGTCTATATTTGTTTTAGCTTCCGCTTGCAGCCGCGCCGTAGGGGTATCATATGTGGAGCCCACCGCGAGGGCTCCTTCTAGCCATTGCTTCAGGCTCGTCTCGCAGCCTTCGCTCGAATCCTCGCCGCGACCTACGCCTCGAGCTCATCACCGTACACCAGAACCCCGACGATCTCCTCGACTCGGACGACTTCTTCACCGTTGTCCCGCAGCACCTCGCACGGCACAATAATTTATCCCCTGCTGATCCGCTCTCGCCTTTGCTCTCCAATTTATTTGACACCCCGCCCATCTCCCGCACACACACGCCGATTATTAATATGGCCGCTACCCCTCCTCCGATGCCGGCCCGTGGTGATCGCGGGGCCCCCGCGTTTGATTCCAGCAAGCCGCGCGAGCTCCACCGTTACTTCAGCGATCTGGAGTTTCACTTTACCCGCTCCGGTGTGACGGACAGTACCGAGAAGAAGAAGCATGCTACTCGGTTCCTCAGCGTCGACGACCAAGACGTTTGGGAGTCTCTCACGGAGTTCGCCCCCGCTAATACCTATGACGAGTTCAAGACAGCTGTGTTGAAGCTGTATCCCGGCACCGATGTTAATCGGAAATTTTCCTTGGCTGACCTCGATGCGCTCGTTGGTGAATATGCACGAGTTGGCATTTTATCCAAAGGAGACTACAGCGAATTTTACCGGCAATTTCTCGTCATCACCCAGTACCTTATCAGTCGCCAACGCCTTTCCCTGGCTGAGCAGAGTCGCGCTTTCCGCCGCGCTATTGCTCCGGCTAGTTTGTGGGACAGAGTCCACCAACGACTCCAGATTAAACAGCCCGATGTTCACCCGGATGATCACTACGATCTCCCCGACCTTCATGAAGCTGTTGAGTTCGTTCTTGCCAATACTTCGAACGGCCCGGTTGCTACTGCCGGCTCCCACCCCCCTTTATCCTCCGCCCCTTCGGCTCAGCCCCAGATCAAACAAGAACCCGGCATTACGGCCCTGCTTGATAGCATGAACGGCTTAATAAAAGTTCTTACCGCCGCGCAACAACAACAGCTGGCATCTACATCTTCGGCTCAGCCCCCCCGCCCTCCGCCTCGCACCGATTTGGCCTGCATATCAGGTCCCCTTCACAGCTCTTTTGGGACATCGGGATTCGTTCGATTATCATTCAAACTATCTGCTGTGAATCTCGGAACCGACTATCTCTGTATTCTGACTCACTCTTGACTTTCCGCCTCCCATCAAATAACCCAATACGGCAATTATCTTCGGCATTCCGGCATCCGGTCCAAGCGAGTGACAGCTGCTTTTACATATTTTCTGCTCCTGCCTTTTCCTCCTCCCCTGGCCGCCCTTCTGTTGGCCGAAGTACACATGCCATATGAATCTACTCCCTGAGGTGTTCTTGACAGCACCTGCAGTCCGCGAACTGAGTCCCCTTCGACTTTGGTAGAAATCAAGTCAAAAGTAGAAAGCTCCCCTTGATGCATGTCCACAAAATAATCAATATTATACACTAGAGTTATGCCTCGAGCTGTTCTATGCAGGATACATGCCTTATGAGTTGCCAAAGTCCATTAAATGACCTTGTACTGTTGAAACTTTGCCATGCCGAAGCTGCTGAGAAATCTTCCATATCGGGTAATGTGATGGGAGGCGATGCTGTCCCGTATTGTGCGCGAAATTCTCTGTATCCCTGGTGTGAGTATCACGGTTGAGCGACTATTCTCCAGCAGCAATGCATGGTTGTCTATGGCTGCTTCAACTGCATCCTTGACTGTTGTAAAAAAAGAAGCTGTTGAACACCGGCTTCAGAGAAGGACGGTTGAATGGCTATTCTCTAGCAGCGATGCACAGTTGTCTATGGCTGCTTCAACTGCATCCTTGACTGTTGTAACAAAGAAGCTGTTGAACACCGGCTTCAGAGAAGGGCTGGACTACTTGGAAGGGATTACCATTCATTAAATACGATTAAATACAATTATCCTATGATTACAATACATTACAATACACATACGATTAAGTATTGGCCAATCCTTAAAATTATCCTATGATTACGGTACATTACGGGTCCAGGTCGTATTTAATCATATTCTTCCAGCCATACTTTGAACTCAGCCGAACTCTGATCACCGTGTCGGACGTAGTATTCCATCTTCGCGTACAGCATGCGCAACCAGTCAAATATAGGCCCTCCCATCCCCATACGTATGAGTTTTAGCCATAAAGTTGGGTGGTCCGTTGAAGGAAATGCATTCTTTGCATCTACTGCGGCAACATATAGGGTATGTCCCTTTGTTCCGGCCCATTCATTTGCGCAGCGTAGGATGAACGGGTTGTTATTAGTGCGATATCCTTCTCTGAATCCATTCTGGTAGTCCGGGATGAGTCCACGCGCATTTGCCCCATCAGTTATTTGTTTATGGATCAAGAGCGTCAAGACCTTCAACATGCGGCTCTCCAGAGCAATTATTCGGTAGCTATCTGGGTCCGTATTATTTTTCCCCTTCTTCAACAGCCCGATTATAACGGCTCTGAACCAAGTAGATGGCCCGTCTCGCAATCGAATTCACTCATTGCACAGGAATACTAGATCAGTGTTCGGTATGTCCATTATCTCCGCATATAGGATGGCATCCTCGCCCGATGCACTGTCCATCGCTGTGCGAATGTGGTTTTCAACCATTCGATATTAGCCTTAGTCCACGAGGCAGAGAAGAATCCCTATGGTGTTGAGTCTGTGGTTGCCTCTGGGATCAAATCCGCAAGCATCCTGTTCATTTTATGCTGAGAAGCAAGACACGGATCACGTTCAAGATCGCCAACCCAACTTGTGGTCTCCGGGAGGAGGTAAGCATTATATATAACTAAATCCTCCCGAAATTTATGGGGAACGCGAGCACCATTTGAGAGTGCCGCAACTCCGCCCCATGATTTGGCAAAGTTCATTTTCGGGCGACGGGCGCGTGAAATGATTGAATACCCATCCGGCAGTCGGACCGTATCGTGTTGTTCCGGGCGAAGATGGGTTTCTTGGAAAAAATTGAAGTCGTGCTTCGGGATTTCTGCTTTTGTTTCGGGGCAGCTCATATGCGGGCAGGGGGAAAGTGACGCTGTGACATTAGGGGAAGTCAAAGAGGTCAGAAGCGACCGATTAACCGTTCTTTAACAAGATGCTCCTCGTTCGTTGGTACATGTTGTGGTTCTTTCTCCATCGGGACTTATCTCCATCCTGATTCTTAGGCTCTCGTTCTCCACCTCGGGCGCTGTGCGCCATTCATGGGATATCTTTACTCCATATACATGACTACGGACTACTACGGACTACGGAAAATTTTCCGCAGGTTGGCCGCAGGACCACGCAACTAATTTCAACCATGGCGGAAAGCGGCTTTTCTGCTAAGAATACTTCCTCGATGTGCGGCAGCCATCACAGCTGACTTGCCGCAGTGCATTCCGCAACTGGCACAGTCGACCTGCTAGCTATTGCGCAGAAATTCACAGTTCTCGCAGCGACTGCGCACTACGGAGCACAGCAATCCTCCGAGGATTCACCTCATATAAATGGGCCCAATTTTCCTGCTTTCAGTTCAGTTCTTCCTCACCTGGTTTCCTCAGGTTCAAGCCAGTCAAATTGTCTGTCATGCTCTGGGACTTCTCTGGAACTTCTGCGGCTCTTGCGACTGGGACTTTGACTGGAGTTTTGTCTGAAACTGTCTCTCTGGCCGATCTCTGCTCCGGCAGCCTCCTTACCTCCTCAATTACTCCCTCTGTGGGTTGATGCCGATCCGATTGCGCGGACAATCACACCTGCTAGCGCACCAAACGATGCCCATGGGTGCCTCGGAGTTCGGCAGTTGGAACACGTTGATGTATTTACACTAGTTATTCGCTCTTGAGTCTGTAGTCTGAATTGCATCCCTCTTAATTCCCCCATTTCCATACAGTGGCTCTCAGCCTGACTTTGTGCGTTGTGAGCCCGGATAACCCCCTTGGTTCGGACTGGTTATTTTTCAATCTCGACCGGGATGATATCTTTGAGTATTGTGCTCAATGGCTGGCTGTCCTCTTTCCACCAATAATAATCAGCGACACTGGCTATTCTCACCTTCCTGTCTCAGATGACAATCGCAACTGGATAAGCCACTCTAAGTATGAGAAATTAATTTTGTATGGTAATTATTCCGCAATCAGTGCTTCAACCGCCGGAGCGAAGCGAAGGCATACCTTGTTATCAGGACAATTATGGTGTCGATTATGATGTCGATTATCCGGTACATAATCGGACGATAATCGGCGATTATCCATAATCAATCATAATCGGTGTTCCTCCTCCGGAGGAGGAACTACATCATAATCGGCCCATAATCGACTTGATAATCGGTGGCTCCCCTAAACCCCAAACACACTCAGCGCTTGCGATCGGTAGTCACCATAACTGTATTATGTAAGAAAATATTTATTCTTCCGCTACTCTACATGCACACTATCTGTATTGACGATATGGGAGTAAAATATGAATAATTGTGTACAGCATATACAACTTTTCGTGTGATTTTATTTTAGAGCCCTCGGACTTGGTAAGCTTTAGAAAGTGCAACTTAGCCTTAAAAGGAAGGGCATGCGATCGCGGGACGCGATGCCGACCATAGCTCATAATAATTGGATGATTGTAGCGTAACATAAGTTCACTACAATTTTTTTTGCTAAATTGTAGCGGATATGTGTGAATCATGCTGATAATTGAAGCTCAGAATCAGGGTGGTCAAAGTTGTGCCAGTTATTACCGATTATGCACCAGATAATCGAACATGAATCGGCATCGTAATCATTTTGATAATCGGTCCCTTCTGACCGCTTTGGCTTCCCCTATTGCAACTGACGCAGATTGATGCAGCAAAATTTGAAATTGACGCAGACAGCGTCAGTACTGTCGCTGCACTGCGTCAATTGGGTCACATTGACGCTGCATCACACCTTATTGACACATAGACCGGTAACCGGCCTGTCTACGGGATCACAAGTGTCGGTATACAGGCCGGTCAATCTGAGTTTGAATTCAGATGACGAGCGGTGGCACCGCCACATTTTGTCAAAAAGTCACGTTTGATGCCCCCTTCACTACCAAAAATCGCTGATGGGGCATCAAAACGTGACTTTTGAGCGGTCAATGCGTGTCATCTGAATTTAAACTCAGATCGACCGGTCTGCCTATCGACAGATTGCTCCATAGACAGATCGGTTACCGGTCTAATTGACGCAGACATAGCGGCAATACTGTACTAATCTGATCAAGTGTTCACAGGGTGTCACCCGTCACCGCAAGTGTTCCAAGTGTTTATTCTGACAAATACCATCGATTCCTCCCATATATGGAAGTCTGGCGAATGCTGGACATTTTTTTTGAGTGTTTTCAGGCCTATTTGGGCCAGAAAATCTGTTCGTCACCGTCACCCATGCCCCAAGTGTTCAGTTCACATGTCCTCGTCACCTGTCACCTGAACACTTGATCGGATTAGTACATTGTCTCTCTAGACAGACGCTACAACATAAACACTCTCATTCCTCGCTCGTTGTAGTCTGTTAGTTACCGCGTCAAATAAGCGGCGTCCGATCTTATTATGTAATGATGGACAATGCACGACCAAACAACTGATTTATTGCACGCGTCTTTGGTTTGTTCTGCGCCATTGAACATTTATTTTAAGGTTTTTTGACCTTTAATAGTTCCCTAGCTGATTTCAACCATTCTCTGATTTTTTCTGCACCCATTTGGCACCTCGCAAGCATTTATGAGCTACAACCACTGTTTTGGACTCTTATCCCGGGTTATCCGTGTTTCCTGCGGAAATTGGGGGAGGGGGTATGTTTACACCATTATTTCTGATGTTTACAGTCATTCTGCCCCACATAATGTGGGTTGATGGATGTTTGTTGCATCCGGCGCGCCAAGTCGCGTCGAAAGGAAGGATCACGTGATTTCCCGAAATGGATGCTTATATAATAAGGTCGATCACCTACTGTCAGAGCGTGATAACCACAGGACTAATTAGTACAGTATTTTCGTGTTTGACATCGCTGACACCGCCAATTCTAGACTATTTTTCTTCTCTCCCTGCTGTTGAGGCCAATGTGCCCGGATGCATCCATGCTGTCCTCGTCGAACATGGTGGCAATATTTCCATGTTTAACATGTTTGACACTGCAATTCCATTGGTTGAATTAAGCATGCATTCCTCGTCCTCAAACAAATTATTCATCCAGTTGATCATAACTGTGTGCTATCTCGCTTTCCTGGACCGAAGGCGTCACGGAGTGGGAGTGGGTCGCTTCTTCTCTTTGGCTATCTGCGCCTTCTTCGCATGTTTCCCAGCCTTCTCGCCCTCCACTTGCTCGTCCACCTTCCACTTGGTGCACCTTCCCACTTTGCAATCTCTTCATCCGCCACTCGTCCATCTTGCTCTTGGTTTTTCCTAACCAGAATTACCTCTGAGGGTGGGAATCGAGATTCATCGTCCGGCGAAAGGTAGGTGGCCGATGATCCACATCGAAAATTGTATGCACGTGCTTGAACTTTAGCAGTGCTCGGTCCCATACGCGAGAATACTCTGCCCTCCTCGGTAGAGGGATGGATGCAAACATGGCATCCAGACCGCAATCGCCGTCACTGGGACAGTGGAAAACCCTCCAAAGCCGGATCAAACCGCAATCACGGGAGCCTGTTAACCCGCGATCACATCCCTATATGTGTCATTTTAACTCCTTTCTGGTTTCAACTAAACCCCTTTATGTTACACATAGGGTATATTATGATTGGACTCCTAGATACAGTGGTATATAAACCCCAGGTAGAATCCCCCGTACTTTAGATTCTACCTTGTCTATTCACTGGCCTTGCTTTGGCCTGTTCTTGACCTGTGTTCAGCCTAAGCTTTCTCTGCTTTCGCTATCTCGTTGACTTGGGTTTCCCTCTCCACTTCGTTCTGCTGGCAAACCCTTGTCTCCTATTTCAACTCCTGTCTTGGACCTTTCTCGGATTCTGTCGACGGAGCCTAGTGGTGGGTTGTAGGGTTGTGAAAAACTAGCCTACGGGATAACGCTGGTATCAAGACTCTCAGTGGCATGGACACGGAGTCTTGATTGCGTTCAGGTTAGAGGGAGACAACCACCACCACGACAACTATTCTTACGTCTCTCGGCATTAGAGCATAGAGTCCGAAGGAGCCTCTGTCGGATATCCCTGGATCCTCCCTCCCGTTCGCTGGTCCATGATCAACCCATGTGTGTCATTTCATAATCCCACTGGTAATCCCGTCAGGATATGCCCCACATTGGTTCGATTATCCCGGGCCCGTCAGGACCACTTCAACCATAGTCCAACCTCTGGTTGAACTACTCCTGGGAGTTATCCTCGCTTGTCGGCCGTTCGTATGTTCACCACGAATGGCCAGTTCCTCTCAACACCTGGGCTAGGACTTGCAGTTCTGTTGTGCTTGGTCGCAGACAGGTTGACCCAAGGACCGTCGTTGACACCAGTTCGTGACACTTTTTTCAAGTTTCTGACCATGAATGTAAGTGTCGGGAAAAGTGTGATTGGGGGACACTTTTATTGAGCCTCATCTGACTTGCGACACTTTCATTGATCAACTTCCTTGGTTGAATTAAACAAGTCCCTTATGCTGCATGCGTTCCTCATCCTCAAACAAAGCAATCATCAAGTTGATTATAACTGTGCACTACCTCGCTTTCCTGGACCGAAGGCGTCGCGGAGTGGAAGTGGGTCGCTTCGTCTCTTCGGCTATCTGCACCTTCTTCAGACGTTTCCCAACTCCACTTACTCGTCCACCTTCTGCATGATGCGCCTTCCCGCTTTTGCAATCTCACACTGATGATTATCATATTTTGGGTGACCTGAAACTTTATTCAAAACTAATCCGAGAAATTTCCCATTGGTTCGGCATTTCCCGGACCAATGGGAAAATTTGCGGACTCGTTTCGAATAAAGTTTCAGCTCACCCAAAATATGATAATTGTTGGTGTGTCTCTTCATCTGCCACTCATCCATCTTCCTCTTGGTTTTTCCCAACCCAGGCCCACGACTTGGAATTGATCGAAGTGGGCCGGATTTGGACCGAGGAGAGAAACGAAGACTCATTGCCACGATGAGAATCTTCGCAGGTTTGAAGAGGAGGCACCCTGTACGACGACGTGGCAGTAGAAGAACAAGCACGGCCGGCAAGTAGCCGTCAATGATAGCTCCGGCATCTTACGGCACTATTTCCAGCTCGACCGGGACGAATCTAACCTATCGTAGGAATTCCCTGTCGGCCGGCGGTAAATTGCGACTATCCGAGTGCCCCCTAGTCATAGCCGCCCATTAGCTGCGGCTGACTGATGCAGGCACGGTTCTGACATGTACCGATCCTGATACTGCAGCCATAATTGACGCTGCAGAGTGCCGATTTTGCATCGCAAGACCGACACAGATTGATGCAGATTGACGCAAATTGACGCAAACTGACGCTACGGTGAATTGTGTTTCAAGTTTCCGGCAGCCCAAGTACCGTATATTCGTGGTTGTTACGACAGTCGTTTTAGAGGCCTATCACACAGCGGGCGCTACGAAATCCGGGGTGATTTCAACACCTGACTCAAATCAAACTGACGCTGACTGACACATACATTGACGCTGCATGCCTCAAAATCTCTTTGCTTAATTTTGTCAGTGGGAAATGTGCCTCACCAGAATAGAGGTTTTAAATTCTGCTCACTAATTATCATATTTGGTTAGCACCTTGCACGACGCAATATAAGCACATTTACCTGCTTTATTGAGGGTTTCTTCCGTCTAACTTGAATTTGGTGGGATATATACTGGGAACATATCAGGGAGTAATTGACACCATATCGAGCCTAATGCTGCAGGCATGCCTCGAACACTGTTTCCGCATCGACCGGTACTTGCTGAGTAACTCGGTTAGGACACTAAACACGAAAGTTTGAAGATCGCCAGGGTGTCCGAAGTGTGTACCTGCATCGTTTAAACCATTTATCTCAAAATTTATTGGAGGGTAGTTGAGATGGCAAGAATGAATGTTACAGAGGGGCTGTGTTACTACTCAGCGAGTCAATATTGATCTACGGCCGCAGTCCGTGAATGTTTGCATGTGGTCCAGTCAGAGTTGACAAGGTTGAGCTCTGGAAAGTGTTGCAAGTAGAGGAGTTGAAGTTGAACATGGAGAATTCAACCTTGGTTCAATGAGGAGACGTGATGGCAGCGACGTGGTAAAGTTCGAGCAATAACTGTGGGTGGAGTGGGAGCAGGGAGCGTGATGAGTGAATAGGGGCTTGATAATTTTGGGAGAGTTTTGCTAGGAATGAATGTGAGAGTACTGGAGACTGACGTGAATAGAGCCGCAACCATTGACGTAGACGGGACGACAATTGATGCCAAATTGATGCAAACAAAAAACAAATTGATGCAGACAGCGGCAATATTGACGCTAGCATGTCACATTGACGCTGTGTCACAGTGCATGAGTGCCGCTGACTGGCAGAGACAAGTGCTGGTAAGGTAGGCACAGTTCGCATCCATCGAGTCACGTGATTGATGGCATGACAGCACCTTCCCGCCCTTACTAGTCAGGAGCATCGGGGTGTGGACACAAAGTAAAACCATAGAATTACTCTATCTGACTACGGGAACAATCCTATGGTCTCAGATTTTCAATAAATACTCCCAAAAAAAAGTTTTAGCCTTATTTTTGGAAAAGTGCTGGAACACTTGTTTGGACACTGCATGCATGGCTTTGCTTTTTTTTTCCTTCAAAATTTCGTGCTACCATATAAGGAAATAATACGGTCACATGATTGATGGCAATCACGCTCTTTTCCTATGCTCTTCACATTCCTACGGACTTTGACGCAAAATTCGGCAATAGGCAAGATTTTCAACACCCAAAACTATGCATCCAAGTATGTTTCCATTCATTCTCGCTGAAGCACCACCAAATCCCCAGACCATTGACTATTGTTCAGTCCCTTGCAGATGTGACTGTCTCCCGGGTCTAGCTCTGGGAATTGTCTGTAGTTGAATCATATCATTTATAGCAGGTTAGCAGTGAAAACATAGTCTCTCTTGACAGACTGACCACTTGTAACCTCGTCAAGCTCCTTAAACATAAGTATGTTACGGGGATGTTGAGTTCATCTCGGTGAAGGTATTATGTACAAGCTAGTATGTTATTTTGGACAATTTGATACACTCTAAGGCCCCAAACATTTCTTCAGCTGCTCAAAGCACCATGAACCAATGATTTTTTTTTTTCGAAATCCAAAATTTCGCGCTTTCCCATGTTACTGTCATGCATCAGTCACGTTCCCGTGACTCGATGGATGCGAGCTGCGCCTACCTTACTGATGCTGTAAAGTCACATATTAACGCTGCATGCATCACAAGATTGGCGCTGCAAGTTGCTTGACACTGTTTGATTGACGCAGATTGACGCACACTGACGCTGCACCGAGTTTTATTTCAAGTTTTTGAAGACCAAGCTGGGGAATTTTCGTGGTTATTACGAAGTGGAAGGATGTAGCATGGCCATCGCTAGGTGCCTACCACAGGTAAGAGGGCGTGGAGGGCATTTCAGGTGAGTTCAACATGTGACGCAAATTTGATTGATGCAGACTGACGCTGACATTGACTCTGTATGTGTCAATGTCAATGTTGCGTCAAAATCCCTTTGCCCCTCATATGCAGAAGAAAACAACCATCTCCATTCCAGCTTCGAATGCGTACTACAGAGGAAGTAGTAGAAATCTCAGTAGAACTCAAGGTAGGATGGATATTTGACATCATTGTATTCGATGTCGAGTTAACAATGGGTGCCGTATTAACGGTAAGGGTATTTGATGATGACAACGACATTGGTAGAGATGAAGTGGAAGTGTTGATATATACATTAGAATGAAGTAAAGGTGCATTGCTTTTGAATGAGAAAACATGAGCTGCCCCCCTTATTTTGGAAACGCGGACGCGAAAACATTCTCATATGGATGCACACACGAGGCGTTGAAGGCCTGAATGAACCATGCAGCCTGCGCCTCGGTCTTGAAAGCACACACCACATATTGCTGGCCGTAGCGGTGGGCACGCTTGAAGGCTTCGTGGAGATTGTGACCCGACAGGACATTTCGCATCATGGCACCAGCCTGGTTCGTAATATCCTGTTTCCAGTCCCATGGCCCAAGATACGCCTCGGCAGCAGGATTGCGCGGAGCAGGAGGTAGGCGGCTTCGGGCACATCCAGCGCCATGGGAGGTACTGGGAGTGTGGGTGATGCCAGGCGGAGGGGGTGCAGTGTTTGACACAACAGGAGTGTAGAAGATCGCCAGTGGCGCAACAGTGGCGATGTAAGGGACTTGAACGGGCCTGGAGGTGTGGCAGCCGAGACGGCAGGGGCATGGATAATCGGTGGTACATACGGTGTTAGGAATATAGGAGACTTGTAAGATCCCCAGCAGCGCAGCAGTGGTGCTGTGGACTGCTCCTGCAGCATGCCGGAGGCGATGCCAGGTGGCAGGGGTGCGGAGTAGGAGATGGCAGGGTGATCCCTGCTGGCATGATGTTGGAAACGGAGGGAAAGACACCCGGAGGTGCGGCAGTGAGAACGGTCGGGGTGTGGACGACGTCTATGGCCGGAGCAGTGGCAGAGGAGTGGTGGGAGCACAGAAGCGCTCTCTCGGTAGGGCCGAACAGCGCACACATCGCCAGTGGGACTCGGTGAGCATGCTCGCTTCAGCTGGGTCGTGAACTGCTCCAGCATTCTGTCCATACGCATCACACGTCCTTCAGTCGAGTATGCCGAGGGTGCGACGAGTGAGACAGCAGGGAGGGCAGGTGCAGGCACAGGCGTCGGTGCAACCACCATGGAGGTTGTCGATGTGGGTCTGGAGTATGGGGGCAGCGCAGAAATCGGAGCAGGGGTGGGGGCTGCAGTCTGGGTGGTGGAACGTGTGCGCACCTCCAGATGGTCCAGGCGGTCGAGCATCTTGTGTTGCAGCTCGAGTGCCGAACTTTGGAGCCGAGCAAGGCACTCATCAGCGCTCATTATTGATTGCTCCAGTTGATCGAAGCGAGCGTTGGCAGCGATGGTGCTGGTGATGGCCTGATTGGGCCTGTTGGTGAGCTGCTGGATGTGCGGGTCATTGGCAAGTGCGAGAGAGAGGAAGATAGGATTCCACGTGGCTTCAGCGACACCATGTTCAGCGAGCAACACCTGTACATCGGTAATTTGGTTGCGCAAGCCTTCATCACTTAGTCTCGATTGCCATTGGATATATCTGGAAAATGTACCATCCAGAACCGAGGTTGTGTCATTGTAACGTCTGTCTGCAACAAGAATGTGGTGAGCTGTTTCTTGAGCGAGGGAGTGAATCTTGTGCTGGGTTGCACGCATCTCAGCATAGACGGCGTTGGCCTTCAGTTTTTTCTCCGGGGATATCTGGCACAGACCAAGCGACCGGTGATAGGCTGGCCCTGTGACCAGGCATGAAATCTTTCAATTTTGTGTCTGTTATTACTCACAAGGGTCATATAAGCCAATAGATCACGCTCCAGAGAGCTAGTGTGAGGTCCGAACATCTAGCTAAGGATATACTACGTGTGCTATCCGTAGGCGCTCGGTTGTGATGACGGTACCACTATGGGCCAGATTCCCAAGCAGCTATACTACCTTTAGCGAAAGGTCGTCCATCCATTCTGTGAAGAACTGGGACTTGCCTGCGTATTCCTACCAAGGATATAGTTAAGGAACACCATCTAGACAATGAGCAATACGCTAGGGACACAATTAGAGTTTGCACGACGTCGCAGCGGTCAAAGCGACCTCGCAAGTGGTTCAATAGTCAGCGTTTCACCGGAGGTACCATTCCCCGGCATCGGGACACGAAGATGGGCCAGGCATCGGCTGGTGGCAATCCTTCCCTGTGTCGTGATCGGAGTCAAAGAGATCGTTCAGACCCAGGTCTTCTGTAGAACCTTGGGAAAGGATCTCGGTGAGGATGGCAGTGAGAGGAGTAGGGCCTTTAGCAACGCCATCTTGACTCTGAGCGACTGGAGTAAGGGGAGGAACACTCAATGGGTTGGGTGCACCATCACTGGCATGACCGAGAGCAGTAGGGGCCGTGGGAATAGAATTGTTGGCCATTTTTGGAAGTGATAGGAGTGAGAGATGTTGGAAAAGAGACACAAATTTGGTTGTTCAAGTTGAGTGGGTAGGTTGGGTGAAATCTAACCCTTGGAGCGCTTTATAGACATATAAAAATTCTATGATATTCTATGAGGATTTTACTGTACCCGAAATCCCGCTACTATGCGATGATATGCGAGGATACGCGAGGATACAGCTAAGCAGGCAGTGGTAAGCCCGCCCGTCGGCTGGGAAGGTTATGTAGTGCTTGCGTGGCCTGACGTGGTCTGATGTGGCAACAGCAAGTTTTGGGATCCCAGAAAGCTTTCGATGGAAATGTGGGGTCAGGATGGACCCGACTTGCACAGCACATGGGGTAGCTGTCGAGGTGCCAGAGAGCAGGGCAGGAAGCCGGCTCGTGTAGGTACGCTCAGAAGGAAGGGCAGGCACCCGCATTTGACCCGCAGATGAGGATCACCACGAACGTGTACCAGAAGGCATTAAATGCTTATCTATATATCCCGTGGAATTCATACCACTCTGAAAACTCCAAGCGTGCTTGGGTGAAAGGTGAACTGATTCGTTATGTACGAATCTGCTCCAAGGAGTCTGATTTTGCAATTATCCGCAAGGATTTTGAAATCAGGCTTAGAGCGTGTGGATACCCCTGACGTTGGCTTCAAGAAGTCTTTGCGGAAATCGCCTACAAGGTAGAGCGCCCTGGGGTGCTCACACCACCTGTGTTGAAAGACCCGAGTGGTGACCGTGAGACGCATGTTCTCAAACTCACCCATAATCCAATCTGGGATAGCATTGATTTGCGACCCATTCGGCACAACTTGGATGAAACCTGAAAGGAATCGGGGGCGGCCTCCCTCTGTATCGTTTCATGGCTTCGTTCAAGAAACCAGTTGCACTGGGTGACCGATTGAATATGAATAATCAGGATACACTTGAAGCCTACCACTTATGGTCTGCATCGAATGTTTCTATGACCCCGACCCCATGCGTGCACACCTTCAGATTTCGAAAAATATACGAGTGTCTTAATATTCTTCTCTCGTTTAATGATCAGCCTTAACTCCTGTCTGTCTATTGGCACATTTGGATGCCACTGGGACTTCTTTCAATGGAAAAGGCACCCATATGAGTCCACCACATTCTCTCCAGCCCCTAACCGGGCCGCCATGCCGTGGATTTTAACTGGGTTGGAAGTAAACCACCTATGAACCGCCTTAATTCGCACAAAATCAGGTAGTAACATACTAGACCTACAGTGATAAAGACTATCGTGGAAGTCAGGCATTATTCAAGAGCAAAACATGTTGAGTCCCTCTGGATTCCGTGACTCTAATAATGGCAACATGTTGTTTGGCTCCGATGGGTTCAACAAACAACCGAAAGTGGTAAGGGGAACAAATCCACCTGATGAGTTTTGCAGACAAAACATTGTGCACCCCAAACGTTTGGACCCTGACCTCTTGTATTCCAACTCTCTAGTATATCTAACCCCCCCTGCTCTCGCTCGGCCCTTCGGGCCGCCCTTGCTCGCCATCCCCATCAGAACAGGGTGTGTACATTAATCTACCTTAAGCGCAATGATTTCCATCAGAAAGCTGTAACATAAATAGTTTCGCGCCCAATTCGTGCCCATAAAGTAATAGCTAAATATTCTTAGGTGGTGCATGGTAGTATGTGGGCTGATAGTGGTATGCGGGCTGAGTGTGGTACGCAGGCTGATTATGGTACATGGGGGGAGCAGTCTGAGCAGAGGTTCCGGCCTGGGATAGGTTTGTACCCGGGTAAATGTAGTATTGCGGATGGACAGTT
This sequence comes from Mycena rosella, assembly GCA_029378255.1. Taxonomy (NCBI): domain Eukaryota; kingdom Fungi; phylum Basidiomycota; class Agaricomycetes; order Agaricales; family Mycenaceae; genus Mycena; species Mycena rosella. Next base: position 527,778 of record JARKIE010000028.1, read on the forward strand.
TGGTTGATTGGGGGTGCATTGTCGCAGGCACGGCGTGGAGGGCAAAGGGCGTGATTGTGGAAGGAGGATTCGGTTGAGCAGAGGCTTGTGAAGGGCCAACATGATTGCTATATGGTGGTATTGGCCTGGCGGAATGCAGCTAAATGATGTACACACCTTGATTGCTTTGACTTCTTGTTGGCCTTGGCCCCACTTTGCTTGCCGGTGCTGTAAGGTGTCTCCCACCCGGCCTTCTGCTTTGTCTTGATACCTGGCGTCATGGCTGCTGCTGTGGCTTTCCAAGCGGACTTGGTGTTCTGCTGCAAAGACGGTAACACAGTCAGTGTTGTCTTTGACGGGGTCTGACCGGGGTCTGACCGACCGTCAAGACCCTTGACCGGCCTTTGACCGTTTCGTCAAGGCCGGACTTCCTTTTTTGGAATACCCGTTTTAAACACTTGCAGAGGCGCGAAAAAAATCGAAATAAAATTGGAGTATCATGGGGATGAATCTACGGGTCGAGATCTTCCATCAAAATGTCATATAACTCCATCTCTTCCTCGAGATCCTTGACGCCGCCCTGCCAATAAAATCCCAGCCCATTCTCGAGGCTCTCGGTGCCGTTGGTGGGATATTGGAATAGCTCTTTGAGTGTATAGTTAGAGCGTGAATAAACAGCTGGTATTTCTTCATCGTCATCCTCAGCTTCTTCATTGATCGGTGCATTTCTGGTGTTAGTAAGATCATCGCAAAGCTGGGTCGCAAGGCTCGCAAATGAATCTGCCTTATCATAATCCATCACCTGTGCTCCTCCGTTGCCTTCGGCCACATACTGCTCTGCAAAAAGGACGAATTTCCGTTTGATCCGGTCTGTCGTTAGCCCCAATTCCTCGTGCTGGCGTTTGAGATCCATATCCACCGTCGTCATCTTGCGCACTTTTTGAATGGATAGCTGGCTTCGAAGCTTGGTTAAAAACAATCCGAACTTGCTGAACCCACGTTCGGAGCCGGCCGAGTTTGCAACGATGCTCAAAACCCAAACCGCCAGCTTGACCAAGCCATTGCGTCCGTTTGGCTCCCCGGTGTCGAGCTGCTCCCAAACCTTGACCACGCTCACCCGTTTATTCTATAACGTAGATGCAATTAGCTGATTCTGAACGATCTGAAAAGCCCACGAACCTCGCGCTCATGCAGCTGTTTCATCTCCGCAAGGTTCATGAACCGCAAGGAAAACTCCCGCAAGTCCTTGGCATAATCGAAGAATGCCGCATGGAAGTCAAGATCGGGTTCGATATCAAAGAATCGCTGGAAAAGTCTCTTCGCAATGTTGTAGAGGTTGATCGGTTTTACGACGGGATTCTTGGTCGAAAATGCGGCGCCGCGGATGTAAGGGTTGAGATAGACGGCGATGATAAACACCTCTTGTTCCATAGGGAGCCAGCGCTTCTCCAAACTTTTCCGGACGCAAGTGCGGACACGGGAGTTGATCTCGGGTGAACCGTAGATTCGGTACAGGTTGCCGAGCATCAGCAGCACCTGATCCAGTCCCGCATCTGGCGCCTGCATGCATTTCGCCGCAATTGCCAATGGCTCCAGTAGAATTTTGACCCTATTAAAAGAAGTTAACTGAATGTGGTGGTGTACAAACGGGATCATACTCCGTGAGGTTCTTCCAGAATTGAGGATCGTCTATTGGCGCAAGAATTTCTACGGCTTTCGCTCTCGCATCTGCTTTGGGTCCGGCGCATTCAATCAGCGCGTCGTGATGCTGCATATGCAAGATACGCATTGGCGGCGAAATGGTAAGGATCCGGCGGACGGCAAGGAAATGATAAATCCAGCGGGAAATGACGGGGAAAAGCAGTCTAAGTATACAATGTGTCTTTTCGAAGCGCTCGGTGAGCTTCTGTTGATCCGCCAACAGCCCGAGTGCGCGGCTGTGGTTTGTGAACCACTTAATTATCTCCAGGCTCTCGTCAATAGAAAGCATGCATGGGATTTCAAGTTCGAGAACCTCGGCGACAACAAGATTGGTCTAATTGCGGAAATCCAGTTAGAACGGAGGCTTGACGGCGGCATTTGAAACGCACCTGATGTCCCCAACACGGCGGTACAGTAAGTTTAGGCTTCACACGCTTAAGCCTGACACGCATCCCCCTCGCATCCCCGCCATTGTCGGTACAGTAACCGACCATAATAATGCCATGCTCCTCGCAATATGTGATGTCCTCCAGCACAATCTGCAACAAGTTGTCGGCAGTTTTTCTTTCAGGAGATACGTCATGTGCGGCGATCATATATAGCTATGACAGAACTGACATTAACCAGGGCACAACATATTAACCTGCGACTCACGTTGCGTCCACCGTCACAGATGTGGAAATAATCGCGGCCTTGGCATTGGTTTTCCAACCGTCACACTGCCCGGTTCCGAGTCTCCCCACGACATTTGACTTCATCCCCGCCTCCGCCTGGGTAGCCAGCGAATCCAAGATCCGTCCGGAAAGCACGCGACGGTCGGGAATTTTCGCTTCAGGTACATATTTGGAGAAAACAGATTTAACTGTGGATTCGACGCAGAATTCCAGGACATGTTGCAGGCAACAAATAATTTGCACAAATCCTGCACAAACTCCTCCTGCGCGGGCGGATCCCACATCACCCCATAACCCCGGGTCGACGGCAGGTGCTGCTCGCGAAGCGCGTGCGGAACATTCAAAGTCATCCGTGCCGTCGCATCAACGAGCGTGGTAAGGGAACTGGCATGATGCCGACTGGATCCGGGCATGTTGGAGTCGGACTGTGGAAGTGATAACATAACATTGCGAGCGGCATCCTGGATACGGGATAGTCGAATATTAGGTCCATTGGGATTCTCTTTTTTTGCCGCGGCTTTCGCGAGAGCCTGCACTTCGGGCGTGATGCTATGGCAGCGAGAGAGGTGTGAGAGCCAGCGCTCTAATTTGCCGGATATCGCGGGAACATCTTGTTCCGCTGTCAAGAAGTAATCCTTATATATTAGGCTGTCATCAGGGTGCGAAGATCGCACCACGCACCTTCGCTATCCAAATCTTCCGCCGACCTTATGTAGTCCCTGACACCTGCTGTGACGTCTGCTTCGTCCGCCTGTTTCAACTCCCTGACTCGTTGAGCAATACAGGCTTTGCAGCGACTTTCCCAGTGAGATTTGTCATTTCGGTATTTTTGCTTGCCCTGCCGGAAGTACTGTTGACCCCACGAGGACATATAGAAGTGAGATAAAGGGGAGTAATAGATTTTAGATGTAAAAAAGATGATTGAGGATGAGTGGTGTCGGCCAGGAAGCGCGAAAATTTGATTTGTGGGTCCCCGGTCAAAACACCGTCAAAGACGGTCAAATACCGTCAAAACCCCGGTCAAGCGGCTGTCAGCGTCAAATCTGTCAGACCTTTTTGACCCTCGGCCTGGCCTCAGACAACACTGAACACAGTGCCATTGTCCATTTCGAGGAGCATGGTATCCAGAGCAACCTCAAGCATGGTCAGAGATGGGAAGTTGTTCTTGCGAGGTTGTCTGAGGTGCGCAGCAAGTCGGTCCAGTTTCTCTGCAAGCCCTGTCCCAACACACTTGGGAGCAATCTCGCTGATGGGCGGAGAATCTTGCGGTTGTTATTCCAGAGCAGGCAGACTAGGGACTTTCGGAATAGTCCGAACACCATCAGGAGGGCATGCTCCTTGAAAAGCTCCTGCACAGCGCAGATGTGCTTGCAGTAGAATTCAAGGGGAAATCCAGACATGTGCACGTGTACGAGTCCATGTCGACCTCATAGAGCTTCGTGGGATCCGTTGAGGAAGGGACAAGATACTTGGAGTCTTCTCCGAGATCGAGAATGTCATCCTTCCTGTAGATCTTGCTTCGCTCTAGAATATCTTACCGCTTTCTTACCACAATATCCGGGCTTTCGAAGCCATAAGCTTGGCAATGTTGCTTCATCGCGTAGTAGGAAAAAACGGGTCCAGTGAGATTGTTAAGCAAATCGTTGATGGGCCTGTTCTCTTTCCCTTGAAGAAACTTCCCTTTGAGAACATGGTGCCACCTGCATGCACTGTGGGTAAACGAAGGGTGGGAAAGGTACAGCTGGTGTATGCTTCAATCAACATATTTGTGTTGCATGCTTCGAAGATAGAACGATCCGTCCGATAGATGGCAGACCACATTTGCACGATCCTGTCCAACATCCAATATTTAACGAGATAATCGATGAATGCTGGTGGTGCTATTGCTTGAATTTCAGACCAGGGATCTTGAACTCGTCGGAGATGTCAGTAAGGTGAGTCCACATCTTTAGGAGAGCTCCCACAGTTGCGGGTGAACCGATACATGGAAGTGCTGTTGCCAGGTGTGTAGGAAGTGCCACCAACAGAGCAGAATCTTGGTGACATGCATCAGACATAAGCGAGTCATCCCGTATTCCCGAAGGCATGCATTGATCTGGGCCCAGTCAAAGTCGGAGAGGAAGAAGCGAGGGATAATGAGTGGCGAGCGAAGACAGTTCAGTCACAAAAGAAAATGTATTCTTTCTTCAGTCCCGCTGGATGTAAGCATCCAGGCAACCGGTATACCTATTGTAGAATTAGATGGTGACCAACACCATGCATCAATGGGATTCAGATGAAGTTAGTACGTACAATATGGTTGGACACGACTCTGAGCTGAACAAGTCCAGCAATATATTCTTGAGTCTTATTGGGAATTCGCATGAACCACAGGTTCTTGCTGCCGACAGAGTGGTTGTGTTCCTTGAAATAGTTGCCGAGGATAGTAGAAACCCCAAGATATTGTTTGACCAAGAGCGTGCATGGACAATCAGTACATTTTGGAGGAATCTTGTGCTCCCATTCCGGATGCCACTTTGTGTACTTCTTGACGCCACCAGTCCCTGCCCTAGAACAGTGATATTGCAGTCCCTGCTCGAAGACAGGCATCCCGAGGTACGTGTTGGTGAGGCGTAGTTTCACACATTCCTCCTGCTGCTCCTGGGCTAGCCAGGCCTTGAAGTGCACCCGGTTGTTCCAGCGGTGGTTGTACTTGGGATATGCTTCATTATGTGCGAATGATCCAGGTGTTGGGGCTGCAGGAGACGCTTGAAATGTGATGTAGCTGGGAGTTGTGTTCGCTGTTAGAGGTAGTCTTGGAGGGTCAGAAAGTATTGAAGGCACCAAGCACAATCACCCAGTAGACATAGCAGAGTTTTCGTTCTAAGCAGGCAGAGAGAGCACGTCCGATGCGCACGAGAGCATGAACAAGGAGAGGAAGATGTCCGAGTCATGCGACACTAGATGTATTTATTATCAAGTGGAAGATGCAACAACATAGAATATGAGAGAATACAGGGTACGAGAGTATGGTATGGTAAAGGAGAGTGGTAAAGTGATGTAGCTACGTGTTGCTGTCCTTAGATGTAATATAGAAAGGGAAGTCTACTGACAAGCCAGGGGATGGAATAGAATCACAGGATGCAGTAGAGTAGGAAGCAGAGAGAGCAGGGATGGACAACAACGAAGAGGGCAGAGACAATGTTGACGGTGCGGCAGGGATTTGGATGGTGAGCCGCAGACGCTTCACCTGTCGAGGAGGGGTTTCTGGCTCTACCTCAATGACTCGGTGATACAAGATGACCTCGATCTCGTTGTTGTTGTTGTTGTCGTTGTTGTCTGCAGGGATCACGCGCTTCTTACCTTTGAGCTTAGAGGACGAGGATACCAAAGATGTTGATGTTGATGCGGCAGCGTTGAGGGCAGGGAGAGGGTCGGCCTGGTCTTCTTCGTCCTGGAGGGCGAGATGCAAGGCAACCTGATAATTGGCATTCATTTGCGCAGAGCTCGTACATTTGTGTGGCATTGTCGTAGGCAGGGAATGGATTGGTGTGAGCCCACAGGTCCTTGAAGGCATCCAGAGAGGGGCCGCTCAGCAGGGGCAGCAGTTGGGGTGGTGGCTTGATCACATGGAATCGACATCCTCCTCTGTCTTCACAATGCCGAACACAGCTGCAGCGTTTCGATGGTGCACGATGATATGGCACGTCTGGCGCTAACCATGAAATCCTGCTATTTTGCTAGTCCTAGGACTACTCTGAGTTCTAGGGCTACCTTGCCCGGTGCTATACAGTTAGGATCAGAGCTGAGCTCCAAAGCTGCTGATCATATATCAATGATGCTGAGAAAACCGCAATGTTATTCTGAACATGCTACGGCTTGGTCCTATACCATGGGGATCGGCATAGCAGTCCTAGGAGTAGCAGGAAGTTCGTTAGATGTGGCCCACAACCTATACCTATGGGCGGGTTACACTACAAAAAGCTAGGTATTACTAAGGAGGTTAAACCAAAACCCTGAGTAGATGAAGATTAAATACCAAGTTGGACACAGAACGGCTGGATAGAACCAGTCCGAGGAACCATACGTCGAAGTCCACGGACAAGGACTTCGATCAGACATGATCATGTTCGAGGACTTACTACAGTCCGAGGACTATGTTGAATATAATACTTATGATGTCCCGAGGACCCTTGCGGGTGCCCCCGGACCGCTCATGCAGGCAATAGCAATAGGAGACATTGTTGACGTCCGAGGAGCCCTTGCGGGTGTCCACGAACCGCTCACACACTTACAACAAGAACATTTAGATGACCTAGGAGTGCATTGTGAATGTCCTGGGACCACTCTAAGTCGTTCCATGGACACACTCCCGGCAAATCCCGGGATTGATCAAACATGTGACGGACGCGACACATCCTAGGAAACCAAACTAGACCAAAATGATTGGTGGATGATCAATCACAGCAGGCTGAAATGTTGAGGCTGAGCCGTCGAGGACGTAGATGGCCGGCAGAGGTACTCCATGGCTTACACACTAAGCTGGACAAATGAGATGGATTAGCAACCATGCCGGGACAAGACGCAAGTGTCCGAGGAGCCGGGATGCACACGAATAGGTTTGCCCAGTCCGAGGACATTTGAAATATACCCAATATAGGCCCTAGGAGTCAAAGGATATGACTACTGTACGTACATGTAGGTAGGCGACGACGAACCGACTGTGACATGGCCTCCTACACGGGGGCGACGCGATGGGGACCATCGTGACCGTGACCATCGCTAAAATAGGCGACCGGGCTGTTGGGCGCAGAGCGGGGAGCGCTGAGACAGATGGGGGCATGACGGCACTTCAGTTAAGCTCACCAGACACGTGTAGGCGTCCGAATTATTGAATGAAAATTTCTCCTCGCCCACTTACTGCAATGTCGACCTCTCAGTCCTCTCAGAAACAGAAGGCCGTTACTGGTCCATCTCGAGAATTGATAGCTCGGATTGAGCACCTCAAGCACCTTATTACACACCTCCCTGACTCACTGCCGGCCGACCCACCTGATTCTTCGTACCGCTTCTTCCTTGATCCAGAACGTCTGGAAAACGGTGGCCATTTTGGGGCCGCCGGACACGCACTTGAAGTGTCCTTCCGCACATTCGAACTCAGGGGAAGGGTGCTCCAGTTCTCGCAACGGGGAAGCAGCTTAGATGTGCTGCCCAAAATGATGAAGCTGGCGGTGAAGCATATGAGCGACGGCGAGCAGGAGAATTTCCATGCAGCATGGATCGAGTGGTGGATTGATGCTGCCGTCATTTCCGGGGCTAAGATACCTCCGGCCGCTGCCAAACGGAAAGCGGTGGCGGAAGCACCAGCAGAGACTGCTCCAGCCCCCAAAAGAATCAAGACTTCCCGCTTCAAAACTGTCATCACTTTGCATGATTCTGATTCGGAGACGGAAGGACTCCCATTCGCCACCTCTTCTGCAAGCTCTTCCTCTGTCGCGCCTGCGTTGGCCTCCTCGAGCACTATACCAGCAAAGACGAAGCAGACCACCTTCAACGCATTTGGATGGCAGCGGACAACTCCAGCGGAGATTCAAAAGTTTTGGGCCAGGGTAGATGAGGTAGGCGCAGAGCAGCAGAAGGAAAAGACCGAGCGGGATCAGAGATGGCAGGACGACAAGAAGTTGCGCGAGAGAGAGCTTGCACGGTTGCGGAAGCAGCGCCAGCATGAGCGGGAGAAGGAAGTGGCAGCTGATGGTTCAGATGAACCCGACATAACTCCGAATTCGGTCAACCAAGTCCTGATGCGCAGCGCAGACGCGATTGCACAAGCCAGCTCTATCACAGGGGTTGCGGACCTCTCTCGTCCAGCTACGCAAGGGTGGAAGAAAACTCGGAACGGGACCCAGGGCAGTATTGTCCAAAATGTGGCAAGCAAGGGGATATTTTGGTTTCATCCATTTCTTTGGGCCCCGATTGAGGCAGCACTCTGTCGGCGGGACTGGTCCGCGGCTCAAGCCGTTACCGATCTTCGACGTTCCCACCCCCGCCTCTACGATGCGGATGGCAGCCGTCTGCATCGGGGAATCGTTGGGAAATGGATTGTTCCCGGGGAACGTCGCTTCACAGAGGCAGCTCTTCGCAGCATCGAAAGTCAACGCTCTCTGGTGGGCACAGGGAATGTTGGCATCATGGCATCGCATCCCAAACTTATCGAGGATGTGATTGATACGTTGAAGGGCATCCGCGCGTCCGGATGTGTTGTCAATGTGATAATTGCCCGCGGAATCATGATTGCTATGATCAAGAAGAGTCATCCTGAGCTCCTCAACAAATTCAAATGCTCCGAGAATTTTGTACGGGTGTTTCTTGAGAGCACATTGGACTGGAAAACTCGAAAAGCTACCCGCGCAGCCAAGCACATCCCCGACAATGCCAGAGAGCTCTGCGAGCGCAGCTTTTTTCGTCTTGTACACGCCATTGAACAGGAAAATATTACCGCAAAGGTTTGCCGCTCATGCTCAAAGAAAAATAATTCAATGACTGTTCGCATATAGTTAATTATCAACTACGACCAAACAGGGGTTTATATACGCCCTAACCAGAGCCAACCATTCGCGCCAAGAGGCTCGAAGCAGGTGGATGTCACTGGCAAAGACGAAAAACGGGCGTATACCCTTGGTGTTGTGACGGCCGCTGATGGGACGGCACTCCCTTTCGAACAGATCTGGTCGGGTAGAACAGCCAAATCAGTCCCAGCCGAAAGCGCGGATGGCTACGCAGAAACCATTTTCCACGGGTTTCACTTTGCTTTTGCGAAAAGCAAGAAGGCGACAAGCCATTTCAGCACACTGAAAACCATGCAGGAGTGGATGCGTGATATCATCAAGCCGTACATCGATTCAGTCATTGACACTGACCCCGATCTCGATGAGGACCAGAAGGCCATCATTTATATCGACATCTACCCTGTCCATACCTCCGAAGCATTCCATGTTTTCGTCTTTGATGAAGTTCCCAACATCATCATCATCTACGTGCCGGGAAGCTGTACCGGCATTCTCCAGCCCCAAGACGTCGGCATTCAACGTGTCGCAAAGCACAAACTCAAAAAATCCATGCTTCAGTACCAGGTGGACTCTCACCAGGCTCAAGTTGCGGCGGGAATCACCCCCGAGAACGTAACTTTCAGCACTTCCTATCCAGTCCTCCGCAATGTGTCCGTTCAGGCATGCGTAGATTTATATGATTGGTTAATCACTCTGGCAGGAAGAGACTTAATCAAACGGGTACGTTCAAATTTTTGAGCTGCTGAATTATAACTGAGAGTTCATTCACCAGTCTTGGAGGTTATGTGTTGTACCTGGCAAACCAGAGAGTGAATACAATCTCTCGTACGAAACCTTGACCAGCCGAGCCGCCCGAAAAGCTCTGCACAAATATCTTACCACAGACTCGACACTTGCTGACGAAATCAAGGCACGCCTCAGATCCATCAAGCTTGCGGATATCCCGGACGATGTGCCGGCTGGCAATGTGCAGGAGGAGGATCTCGACGGCGATGTTGATGGTGATGACTCCGCTGTCGCATTGAGTGATGTGATCCAAGCTGCACTTGGGGATGGTCTCGCAGCCCCGGAACACTCCAGCCTCGAAGTTGATAAGGCCCGCAAGAACGAAAATGGTGGGAGTTTAACAGCTGCAAATAAGGAGGATGATATTTGGGCATACAATGCTCAAGGTCGCAAATGGACTGAAGCGGGTCTCCCGGAGGGGAGCGAAGATGACTAGGCACTTGGGGGCTGTTTTTATACAGAGAATACCTCGTAGAATGTCCAGAATTATTTTGGGATTTTATTTCTATTTTTTCAATGTAATGGCCCCTTCTTTAGCGACCAGGCTCACCATGACCTGCCCATACGGGGGCGACGTGACAGGTGCGGCGTGACCATGACCGTCGCCTACCTACATGTACGTACAGTACTAGGTGCCGAGGACACCCAAAACTAGAGCGGCTCGCCGCGTATACCCTTCCTATCCCACCCGGACTGTCTGTTTCTCTTATCTCATCATATTTCTCATTACTCAGTTTCACTCTGTCATGTACATCTTTATTTACTATAAAAGACCATGTAGGACACACCCTACAGCAGTTCATTCGTGCCCCAGTCCTTGCCTAGGCGGTTGCAACAGCATTTGCTTGCCAAGGGCCTTGTGTTCTCTGTATCAGTGCGGAGATCCGTTTAAAAACCTATCCTCTTGTGTAGATTCATTAACATGAAGTTCAATTGTTGGCTACTTTGTGCTTTAAGGTCATCTAAGCTCCTACTGTCTGTGGCCTTGCTGCAGCAGTTTGTATTCAAAGGTTCCTTGTTAAGTGGCAAGGTCGTCTATTGGAATTAGCCCCGTTTAGCAGGCTGGTCGTAGATTGTTCTTGGAATCAACCCTGTTTAGCAGGTTGGTCAGAATTCACAGACCCCCCTAGGACACCTTTGTTGGTGGTCCGAGGAAGTTCAATTGTTGGCTACTTTAGTGCTTTAAGGTCATCTAAGCCCCCTACTGTGTGTGGTCCTGCTGCAGCAGTTTGTATTCAAAGGTGCCTTGTTAAGTGGCAAGGTCAGGCATTGGAATCAACCCCATTTAGCAGGTTGGTCGTGTATCAAACGAGCCATTGGAATCAGCCCTGTTTAGCAGGCTGGTTGTGGTCATCTATTGGAATCAGCCCTGTTTAGCAGGCTGGTCGTAAATAACTCTTGGAATCAACCCCGTTTAGCAGGTTGGTCGGAGTTCCCAGACCCCTAGGCCCAATTGTTGGCAGTCCTAGGACACTTTATCTCTCTCCCACCCCCACATTCCGTGGCCCAGGAACCCCAAGTTTGGTAGTTTGCAACTACTGGAAGCTCCTAGGACAGTTCTATTTGAACGTCTTTTGAGCCGATCTCCATCCCAATGTCCCTCGAGGAGTTCAATCTTACCTGTATACTTCAGGACGACCCCAACTTACTTATTAGCACTTCGTATTGGTTGTGTTGTTGGTGTGTGTGTGTTGGTTGGTTTTGGTGTCTGTTTCATAGCAGCATCTCAGTCAGTCCTAGGCACGGCCATACTTAGGTGCACCATTTCATCGCACGAGTAGTGGTGCAGCAAGGAGCAGTGCATCTTGGTTCAGCGGGCATGAGAGTGGAGCTGCTGGGTGTGAGAGGAGAGCTGATGGGCAAGAGTGGAGAGCCGCTGGGAGTCGCCGCCAGCACCGTGGATGTGGTAGCAAGAGTCGAAGAGGTACCAGTGCTGACTGTTGCACTCACACTGGGTGGGAAGTGGTAATATTACAGGCATCCGTTTTCAGCAGTATGCACAAAGAGTCTATAGCACTATTGGCAAGGTTTTGTCAATGGCAAGCTTGAGTAAAAGAGATGGTCCCACTTTAAGGTACCAGACACGGTCTTTGTTTTGTTTTGGCTCAAGCTGGGCTACATAATATGTGCAATGGTTGTTATTGCTGTTGATGAGGGGCATGATATCGAGCACTGAAGGGCGAAGGGAGTGCAGAAGGAGGGAGGTGGGTGGGAGGTGGTGGGTTAAAGCAAGAAGTGGTGGACATGATTTCATTTCAGGTGGAGTTTGAAAGCTCGCTGCCATGCCACCATCAAATCTTATCCCCCGTGCTGTCCATTCCCCACCATCAAATGTCCTCATTCGGACGTGCTTCTGTGGCGGAATGTCAAAACTGGACTCTGGCTGTGTGCAGTATTGGTGTGGTATAAGGATGTTTCTGGGTTCTCTGTGAGTGAGGCTTCCGAATGAGCACTAACCCATTAGTGTCATGCAAAAGCCAGGACTCGGGGGTGGTGGGTGGGCTGCAAAAAGGTCGAAAGGAAGAGGAATGAGTGATCGATGATCACTGGATCAAAGTAGATCATTCCTCGGCACTCGCTTAGCCAGCCGGCTTTGTGCTTTAGTTCGCTCCGCTCACTGAAGCTCAAGCTGCTAGCTTGCTAAGTCGTTAGGAATGTGAAATGAATCAAAGCTTTGGGAAAAGGAGTCCGGAAACACCTGCGATGTTTCTGGGTTCTCTGTGAATGAGCCTTCCGGATGAGCACTAACCCACAACAACAGGGAACGCAGAGACCAGACGGGTGGAATCCAAGAAGACACCTCACCCACAAGATTGAAGGCAGCGAAATGGAGAACAAAGGCTTCACAATAATGCACCCAGCATAATGGAACTGTAAAGAACCAAGCATTCAATGACAAACCAGAATAAAATAATAATAGAAAAAGGAATTGCGACGTATAGAGTTGGGGTGCTGGTGTAAGTAACACCGGGGGCAAAGGCCTAGGCACCTGAACGACAGGTGCCTTGGCAAGAGGTACTCCACATGTGTTCAGCAGGTGGGAACACACCGGATAAAGGCAAATAGGAAGACAAAGGGGAGGCTTTGTCGGGCCCATGCAGAATGTGGGCATTCGATAAGACCGTTAGCATGGGAATTATATCCAGAGATGTGAATGTGCTTATTGTGATATTTCTTTTCGAAATGCATGAGTGCCTTCAAAAATGGAGGGCCGTTGTCAGTGCCAATCTCAACCAAAGTTCCCCAGCGACACAAAACGTTCTGGAAAATCCAATCTGCGATTGCATCACCGGCTTCACAGTGTAGCATCCGGAATTCGGGGTAAGCGGTGAGCGAGCAGCGACCATGGAAAATGTATTTGAAGCCGCCACTGGTAGGCATATGCATTGTATCCATGTAGAGCTTGGCGAAAATGGGGGCGGGGACTGTGACAGTGGTGTTATGGAATATTACAATTCACAGTGTATTTGAATTAATTCCTATCCCTTCCAGTTCACACATTCTCTCTTTGGTTCTAGAGTGAAGACACACTTCTAAACATCATTCAGACTTCAAGAGCTCTGCCCAAAATGATATTCAAGAGACTTAAACCCCAAGTATGTTCATCTCCATCAATATTGATGAGAACCATCCGAGTTTGATTTGAACTCGTACCCACACGGAAACCATGTGCCACATGTTTCCATATTCATTAAGTGCCAAACCCTTATGGTTTGGTGCATGGCCAATCTATATAGATGCTTCTTTACGTACACAGAACCTGTGAGATCCTTGGAATATTATCCTGTTCTCACCAGAATATTCTAGAACATTCACACAGCACATGCTTTAATCATTTGAAGGAACATTCTAGTGCACCACAAGAATGTTCCAATACTATGTAGAATGTTCTAGAAACCACACTCCTTAGCTATATAATGAGAGCCTGTCCTCATGTGACAGGACCACCACATCTTTACTTCAATCTACCATGTAGCATCTACTCTCAACCTCCGAATAAGCTAGCCATAGTGCCTATAGCCATTTCAAATAGCATCCTCCCCTGAAGGACGTTATCCTCGCCTTGTATCTAGACCCGGATCCAAGGCCACGATTGTAGTGCAGCTGTTTGACTGATTTAAGTTTGAGTCACTCGTATTGAGAATTAACGAATCTTGCTATCTCATATATCCAGATACGCGCTAACGACTTACGACAAACTAAGCCTATTCCAAAACATCACTCACGACATCAGTAATCTATTACTGACTTACGCTCGCAATACGCTAAACCATAACAAGTGGGCAGTATGAGAACTTGGTGGGTTTGACGGATCTGGCGGAGGTGACAGGTGCGAATCAACCACTTTATATTGTCAGCCATGAACGGCCACAGAAATGCTCAGAGATAAGGGTGCGAGTGGCATAGAAACCCTTGTGGCCAACATCGCCATGGGTGGAGCGGAGGATGAAAACATGGTGGTGGGTGGGTACCACAATTTTTTGGCAAGATTGGGAGTCTTTTCACCACAGTTGGTCGTTCATGAGGTAGAAATCCTGGCAGAAATGGACGAAGGTTTGATATTGCTCGTCGGACATGTCACACAGGCACTGTAGGTTGCCATGCAAGAGGCGAACCTGATCAATGTGAGCGTCCACAAGTCGGGCGGAGTCAGAGCAGGGCATGATGTCGTAGGAAAGGGAAGGGGGAGGTTCTTGCCTGTCGCATGCAATTTCTGCTGCGAGGGTTGCAATGATGTGCTGAGGGCGGGGACCATACAGTGAATCATTTATCATGTGCATAAAGCCGTGTACCTGATCAATCCAATCCTCGAAGTCGTTCTCTGTTTCGGGTTCATTTCCAGGCTGGGGTGGGCGACGCAAAAGCCTATCAGGACCGTGAGAGACTCCAGGGACATGTATGAGGGTAAAATGGAATGTAAAAATGGCGAGGATCCAGTGATTTATGCTGGCACTGAGTTCGAGGTCGGGGTTGGAAAGCATGCCTTTAATATAGTGGGCATCTACTTCAACTACGAGGTTGCGGATGGATATTTAGATACGGCTTCCATGTGCGCAGTGCACGGAAAAGGCCGTATAGTTCGAGTTTCAGCTGAGAGAAGCGCGCTTCACAGGCTAATAGGCTGGCCCTGTGACCAGGCATGAAATCTTTCAATTTTGCATCTGTTGTTACTCACTAGGGCCATATAAGCCAATAGATCATGCTCCAGAGAGCTGGTGTGAGGTCTGAACATCTAGCTAACGATATACTATGTGTGCTACCTGTAGGTGCTCAGTTGTGATGATGGTACCACTATGGGCCAGATTCCCAAGCAGCTATACTACCTTTAGTGAAAGGTCATCCATCCGTTCTGTGAGGAACTGAGACTTGCCTGCATGCTCCTACCAAGGATATAGTTATGGCACGCCATCTAGACAATGGGCGATACGGTGGGGACACAATTAGAGTCTGCACAAAGTTGTGGCGGTCAAAGCAACTTTGTGCGACGGCAAGTCCGACACTTCCCGATCAAGCCAATCAGGCTTTTGACAGGAAGTGTCAACGGTTTAACCGGACCGATGATTGGGCCAGCGGAACAGCCGATCCATGCGGCTAAATAGAGATCATCCAGGTCTAGATGCTCGCTTTATCTAAAGCCCAGAAACCATATGGAGCTGTCATTAAATGCATGGGATCTACAGCGCAGCAGCTGCGGACTTGAGTCAGAGTGGAGCGAGCCATGCAATTCGCTCCTGGTGTGACTGGGAACAAGAGGTCTCAGCCGCCATTAAAATAATAGATATATCATTTTCTTGTGAACTGACTTTCAACAGGACTAGTTTCGTAGCCAAATGAGCTCGGAGTGTTTATCCGATTAGTTCTAAATACCTGTTTGTATTATTTTGTGACCAGATATTGTGATTTCCTTATTTAGATTTCTTGTTTGTATAAATACCCGTAGTTCTCTAGGAGGAAATGAGTAGATTCTACCCTTTTCTACCCAGAGATCAAGGCTACCAGCTAGGTCCTGTGTGGGAACATCTAGACTCCATTCGGCTCAACTCTAAGAACTTTTAAGTTCTCTCAGTTAGCTTAGATTGTGGGAATAAATTTGTTTTTGATGGATATTTGAATGCGAGACAAATTGAGAAGTTTGAAAGAACTAATTAAGTGCAAGTTACAAGTTACTAGTACGTGCGAACAAGTTGAACATCGAATTTCTGTGGAGCTGTGACCTTCGTCGTTACTTTGCCATAGTTATCAAGCCAGTTACCAGAATATAAGTTGCCAGACAAAAGCCTATTGATCTTACAAGATCACCTTGGAAGTAATTCCAAACCCCTGTTGCACCAATCCTACTTTCCTTAACCTCTGAGGTCGTGTTAAGCGCCTAAAACGGTCTGTTTGTCCCAAAGGTCACCTCTAGTGAAAAACTGCTTTTGCGTTGTAAAGTCCCAAATTGCCACTGCCTAATACCTGGTAGGAACCCTGAACTTGCATGTTTGATAGTTTGAGTTGTTGTGTTTTGGTGTTGTTGGTTGTTCACTTTAGTGCTCAGCTTCCACGCTTTATTTCACCTGTGGTTCAATAGTCAGCATTTCAGCGTGTTGAGCGCTATGGAACCGAACCATGTGTAGAAGCGGCACGCAATGTTGGCAGGGTCGCATTGTGAGAGGAGGAAGCTAACAGCAATGTAGGACGTATCAAAACCGAGGATGACGAGCGCACCGTTGGTGTAATTGATGGGGTGGAGGGCAGGAGAATGTATGAGGGCGTGTTTCAAGTCTTCTTGAGCTGTGATCTGCACGGGGCCAAATCACAATGGCACCTCTTTGCATGTGAGGATGACAAGGGTGTGTGAGCGATGGAGAAGTTGCGGATAAAAATGCGGATGATTCTGATGGTTCCCAGGAATGTGCACAGCTCTGAGAGGTCTTTGCAGGGCCCCCAGTTCACAATTTTAGCAACATGCTTCTCGTCTGGAATATGGCCGGCAGGGGTGCAAACGTGACCAACGACTGTGATGCTTTTGATAGAGAATGAGCTTCAAACCAGAGAATGTTCCGCCACAATATTTCATGCATTTTGATCTACCTTATTTAGGTTAACAATAACAGACTTAGTATAAATACAATTTAATACCCTCATGCACTTCAGTTTGATTATAAACATTGCTTTGCTTTTCGCTTTGCTTCCGAGGCTTCCTCCGGTGTCCCTCCGGACCCTGTCTACCTCTGTCTTTTCCATTGGCTTAGGGTAGTACGCACACCCTTACCTTCCTGTGGTGTTTGCGCTCACTTTTGATATCTCCGACCTCCAATTCCTCCGAACTTCTGACCAGAGGCCTTTGGTGATAGCCCCCTTCATCGGCATGGGATATAACAGCTGGCGAGAACCTTGATGAGCTCTGTCATGGAGCCAACCAATAAGGCAATGCATGGATCGGCCTTGACTTCAGCGGGGGCAGGCAACATGGAAGCAGAGGGAGAGGAAGGGGACGCGACCGAGAGCGTACCAATGGAGCCGGCTAACACGAAGTGCGCAGCGTAGTATATGTCGATGATTTTGTATGGGTCTTCCGGATGAATGTCAGGTTTTTTGATCTGAAGATATTGCTCAACCTTGGTGAGAAGGGAGGCCGGCTGCATTGCACCAAGGAAAGCACGGCTCTGCTCCGGTGCAGAGATACGGGCCTTGCTAATGAGGTATGTGGTGATGCGCAGGAACTGACGGTAGAAGGTGGTAAGGTCGGCTTTTGAATAAATTCCCGTGCGTGAATAGTGGCCCAGGAGTGCATCTAAATTGCTGACGCCAAAGCAGCGTTCTTCGTCGTTGCCTGAATAAAGTTTCAGCACGTCCGTTTTAAACTGGTCATACATCTTTGTGATATTCGTAAACACAGGGAGGGTCTCCCAAGTCTCTTGGTCCTCGACCACAAGAAACCTGGTGGCGTGTTTCTTCTTTTCGGAGCTATCGCTGACAGCGGCGCGATCAAAGAGGAATTTGATGTTCGCAAAGTAGCGGCAGAGTTCGTGGGGTTTGGCAGAATCGAAGGTGGGAGCATTGCAATCTCTGCGGGCGGGCATAGGTGTAGCCATGGTGAGCAAAGGTGAAGAGATAGGCGTAAGTGGGTTATCGAGGAGCCATGTGAGGCTGGGGGAGTGTAGTGAATGCGGGGAGAGGTGTGCTGGGACTGGCTCGAAGAAGTGTCAGTGTAGGGTGCCACATCGAGAAGGTCAAAGGGGTTCTGGAAAGCGGCGATGAATTCAAGGCAGAGGTCATGGCGAGTGTTGGTGTCGGAGTTCGGTCATAAGCTGCGAGAGGAACCAGAGGCAATGGTTGAAACCCTCGCGGTGGGCTCCAAAATGATGTGCTGACCCTCCATCTAAGCACGAGCAAACCTAATATGGTTAAGCGGCACAGAGGTGGAAAGACAGTACAAGTGTGTGAGCGCCTCAAACAGGGCCTGAAGCCGTGACTGACAGCTGGCGGCTGACTGCGTCAAACGGGGCGAGTGCGAAGTAGGTCGGGGACGGATGAAGACAGACATGCAGGATGGCAGCGTAGGCATAGACGGAGGCGGAAGCGAGACGGAGACGGAGGCAAGATGGAGGCAAGACGTAGGCAAGACGGAGACGAAGTGTGATGTTGGGTGAAATCCAAGTGTTTTATTGCGGAAAATTATACAAAGTAGATGAGGGGGGAAGAATGGAGCGAGACTGAAATAACAGTGAGATGTAGCTAGATCCGAGTGCTCGAGAGGGGACGAGGCAATGCGAACTGAATAGAAAATAAGGCGGAAGTCGGGTATTCGCGCGATTGCGGCAGGTCTGAGGGTGGATGGAATGGTGAAGTAGGGTGAAATGGAGCCTTGAGGCGATGCGAGGTGGTGCGAGGGGTAAAGGCACATGAAGCGGGAGGGTATACGAAGTGAGACAGAAGAAGGGAGTGTGATTGTGGCTTTATTTGGGTGGGAGTGTGTTGCCAAAATGATGGGTGATTCGAGTTACGGTGCGGGCTCAGCGCGACGCGAAGCACGTCACCAGATGAAGGCAAATAGGAAGACAAAGGGGAGGCTTTGTCAGGCCCCTGCGAGGCGACAAAGCCTCCCTTTGTCTATTCTAAGGTGCATTCATTCCTGCTGAATACATGCCCTAAAACCTCTTGTCAAAGCACCTGTCTTTCAGGTGCCTTAGCCTTTGCCCTCAGTGTAAGCAGATTGCTGGGTAATAGCAAGGGGGGAAAAAATGGAGTGAAGGAACGTGGGAATCGGTTACGCCCGCCCGTGTGTGGTGGTCGAGTTGGTCGTTATCAGAACAGTGGTTGTAAGGCTAGGAAAGAAAAAAAAAACAGATGTTCGCGAATAAATAACATGATAAGTCAAGACAAGGAAACAGGGAATCAGTGCGGAAATAAATACCAAACAGAAGCGCAATAAATCTGCAGAGACCGAGCCCCAAATGGGGTGCAATAGAGGCGCCAAAAGGGCAGACTACAAACACCAAATGGGTGTGCAATGGAGATGCCACATGGGCGGAGTACAAACACCAAATGGGTGTGTAATGAAGACGCCAAATGGGCGGAGTACTCACACCAAATGGGTGCGCAATAGAGACACCGAACAATGAGTTATAGAGAAGCCAGTTAGGCAGAACATAAAGACCAAGTAGGAGCGCAATAAAAGACCTGAAGGAACAATGTGTCGAATAGATACGGAAATTACAACTCACCATTGCGAAATGGTATAATAGCAAGTGTTCGCCAGCGAGAAAGCTTCGGAGAGGAAGATATTGTGAAAGGGACGGGTATTGAACCTGGTGAGGCTTCGCAAACTAGTTGCGAGTACAGTTGACCGCTCCGTGGTGTGATTCGCTGCAAAGAGAGCAGATGTGGAGTGCATGGCTTTTGTTGCCGATAGAAGTGCAGGTGCTGCAGTTGAAGCGCATACAGACAGGGCGCTGATCGTGGATGCAGAAAAGGCCCTCGCGGGTGGTGAAGATGACGAAATTACGACCGTGCCTGCTCGGGTCACATGCTGAGCACCGAGGAGCGCTGTGGCCCATTCGTCCACACCGGAAGCAAAGAACGGAGTGCTGCTTATCATCCCGACCGTAGGGCTTCGAGCGCTCCGATCTCTCCTTTCCAATGCGCAAAATGCGCGATGAAGCGTCCATGGGCTGAGCGGAGTTGACGGAGTTCGACATGAGGAGCAGGTTCTTCGCGGCCTGGAGAGCATCGCGGTACTGGGCATCGATGATGTATGGTCTGGTGAAGAATTGAGCCCCCATCTTCTTGTCGAAAACACGATAAGCTAGGAACCAGGTACGGATATCCGGGTCGCTGAGAATGTGATCGTAGTGGGTCGCAAATCCTCGGAAGATATTTCTGCCAGCTGAACCTTCCATGAAGGTGAGAAAGGTGTTGTAGCATGTCAGAAAGTTGGCCTGGTCCAAGGTTCCTTCATCCGGAAATTCCGAGACGTCAATAACCGTGATCTTAGTCGTCTCGCCGGTCCCATGCTTCACCGTCTTAACGTTGCTGGAGTGGATACGTTCGAGCGATGCTGGCAAACACAGTGTCAAGGGAGGAGAAATCCTGTTCTTGGCCAACGAATAGATAACCTCCGGAATGCTATTATTGTTGGCCCGGAAGGAATTCTTCTCAGCGACGGTATCATCGAAGAGCGGCTTGGTCGAAGTGTGGGATGGGACTATGTGCTGTGGAGAAACATCAACTGCATCTCCAGGTATGGGCTTCTCACCAGAGGGGATGACCATTAAGAAAGGGCTCAGCTCATCAGCCTCGTCATCGCTAATCCCTTCTTCCCTTCTCCCGTCTTTCGGCCCGGTTGTTGTTCCGTTTCATGCGCTCGATGTCCATCTTGCGGATAACCTTCATGGCGTCGGCAGAGAATACAACATTCCCTCTTCCACCCGCCGGGATAGGGGTTTCAAGTGGCCCTTGAATGTGAGGGCTGGTTTGGCCAGAAATGCCAGGATTACCGGGGCCCATTGCTGGGAGTGTAGTGGGAGGTAGAGCAGAGGAAAGAGCCCAAAGACAACGCAGTTTACCACTGCAAAAAGGTCGAAAGGAAGAGGAATGAGTGATCGACGATCACTGGATCGAAGTAGATCATTCCTCGGCACTCGCTTAGCCAGCCGGCTTTGTGCTTTAGTTTGCTCCGCTCACTGAAGCTCAAGCTGCTATATAAGGTCGCGATGACCACCATTTGGTCCGCGCGCTCTGCCTCACTCTGCCTTGAGACCTCTTGACAAGCGTCGTCCTGCCCCTCCTTCGCCCTCGCTGCCACGATGGCCACGACAACGATGATGCCCCCGACGATGCATGCACTCCCGCACGCTCAGCGCCTGCGCCTCATGCGCTCAACACGCAAGCTCGGCGCCCTCCTGGGTGAGATGCTCCTTCTCGTCGAAAGCTGCAAGCGGCACCGCTTCTCCGACGACGGCGGCCTTCACTCCGGGGCACGTGTGCTCCGCATTGACAATGAGCACCGAGTCGAAGGGCCGGCGTTTCATGCCGACACACACACTCTCCACCGTGCCCCCCATGGCCCCAAAAAACCACACCCATGTGCACCTCGTCCCCATCGCACGCCCCACGCTCTTCCTGCGCCTCCTGCCCACCGCCTTTGCCACTGCCTCGTCCACCGCAGAGCATACGACCCTCGCCTCCCCGCTCTCCCCTAGCTTCAACCTCAACTCGCCCACGCCCGTCACGGATGCATGCTGCTGCCGCAATATGGCGAAGCTTGGCACGGTCGGCGAGAACATGCCCCCGAGCTGGTCTTTCCTGCGGCGCGCGTGCGACGGCGCGTGAGCACACTTATGAGCAGCGTACCAGAGTTTGTGCTTGAGTGCTGGCACAGGGATTTGCCTGCACTGGCAATCCTTGTAGATGAGGATGCACCGTGCCCGTCCTTTAATGCGGATGAGCCATTTTCGTTTCCATCCACCGTCCCATTCGCCCCTCGCCCGAGCCCCACGCATCCTCGGACACCAGCGCTTCTGGTGCGTTGGGGTCTTTGGGCGCGTTGGGCAAGCACCTCCTCCCGTATGCGGACAGCGGCATGCACCGCAGGGAGCAGGGCTGGAGCGGCGAGTGGCGCAGCAGGGTCGGGAACATGGACGATGTTGTGCGCAGTCTGCGTGGGCTCAAAGTCAAGTAACGCATGCCTGCATCTCTCCGTCTATGCTGGACACAACATCTTTTCTAAGGCTAGCGACGATACACTCAACGAGCCGATCCTGCTTCGCTTAACACGTAACGCGCACCCTAACCTCGTGCTCTTGGACTCCGAATCTTGAACCCTGTATGTCATACTTATAAGCTGCACGCAGCACTTCCTTATACTAATCCCGGTTATAATCTGTCTGTACCGAGTCTGTACTCTCTCCTCGTACTTGGTGAATGCACCATGTACATACTCATCGTGTAGCAATTAAATTTCTGCGAAAATTAACAGAAGGAGCAATGGTGGGGCAGGGTACAGTGCAAGGGAGCTGTCATTTAGAATTTATTGGAACTTGAACCGAGCCTCCAGACGTCGCTTGACCGCTCATCATTTGAATTCTCAGCGATTGCCTGCCAACAACGCATCATAGCGGTGAGTCTACTTCCAAGACTCAGAATTCTAGGCAAATTGCCGCCGGACGCCTCGGAATTCGGAGGCGCAATTGATCTCCCACCGCTGAGTCATATCACAACTCGGCCAAAGGGAGCAATACACTCAATGCGTGTGGTCAAAGCAGGGAATCGCGGGGATCCGCTGTAATTCACAGATTAGCAGAATTCTGGCTGTTAGGGTTATGGCACACCTTTCGAAGCTGAAAGGCACTGTGAATACAACTCCCAACTCAGAGAAACATCGACACCTGCCACGGAGAGTACACCTTTGCGTCAATTCAACTCCCCGAGATGCCCAAAATACGGTTCAAGTCAAAACGAGTCACGGTTCGGGTGAGCAAACACCCCAAAAAAATTCACATTTGAGCTCGGCCTGCAATTCAACTCAGAAAAACATCGAAATTGGCACAAAGAAACACACCTTTCTGTGAATTCACCTCCCCGAGATGCCCGGGACGTGGTTCAACTAAAAAATGGCCGCCCGAGATGCCCGAATCCAACTCGGCCTGCAATTCAAGTCAGAAAACTGGTGTAAACTGGTTCAGGCAACAACCTTTGCTGAATTGAAGCTATCCGAGATGCCCGGGACGTGGTTCAAGCCGGTGAGACCCCCGAGATGCCATTCAAGTCACAAAATTATCGGAAACTGAGCTTCCCGTCAGAAAAATGGTACATTTGAACTGCCCGAGATCCCTGAAACCGACTCGGCCTGCAATTGAAGTCTGAAATATGGCGAAAATTGGTGCGGGCAACACACCTTCGTGAATTCAAGCAGAATTCAAAGTGCCCGAGATGCCCGAGACTGCATAAAATGGCGTAAACTTCTACTTGCGTCGGCGGCAACACAGCGGGAACATGTCCGAAATCCCCGGCAACAGCGAAATTGGGTCCAGCGCACTCCCCCGAGCTCTGTGTCCTTCAAAACTGATAAATCAGTGTGTAAGCGCATAGATAAAATGTACGTGGTTGAATGAAATTTGGTCATGTATGTGTCGGGGCTCAATTGTCCATGAAGCACTAAGATTTGAATACGTGGCTCCCTGCGTTTGAAAAAAATACTGTAATTGACGGCTGCGGTTTGAGCTTTGTGTCTGGTCATCAGGTATTGTCCGAGCCTTGAGATGAGTCCTCCCCGTGATTCTTGGTATTAAGCTTGTTACGAGCCAGTTGAGCGAAGCTGAAACAGAAGTCACCGACGGTGGCGGCGGCGGTAGAACTTCTCCCTCAAGGCAATAATGCAATCGGTACTCATTTGGACTCGCCTTTGCGGTATCAATTAATCCTCAAGTATGTACAAAACGAGAGAAGAACGGTGCATGTGTGTTACTTCCTCTGTCGCAAACCAACTAGGTCCCCTTGGCTTGATTCGTGGTGATCATCACTCAATTGAGTTGTGCCCTGCAGCATGTAGTATAATGCGGCACGGTCTCATGGCATGAGATGGGTTCTGCGTTCACCACGACGCCAGAGAACAGTGTTGTCTGAGGCCAGGCCGAGGGTCAAAAAGGTCTGACAGATTTGACGCTGACAGCCGCTTGACCGGGGTTTTGACGGTATTTGACCGTCTTTGACGGTGTTTTGACCGGGGACCCACAAATCAAATTTTCGCGCTTCCTGGCCGACACCACTCATCCTCAATCATCTTTTTTACATCTAAAATCTATTACTCCCCTTTATCTCACTTCTATATGTCCTCGTGGGGTCAACAGTACTTCCGGCAGGGCAAGCAAAAATACCGAAATGACAAATCTCACTGGGAAAGTCGCTGCAAAGCCTGTATTGCTCAACGAGTCAGGGAGTTGAAACAGGCGGACGAAGCAGACGTCACAGCAGGTGTCAGGGACTACATAAGGTCGGCGGAAGATTTGGATAGCGAAGGTGCGTGGTGCGATCTTCGCACCCTGATGACAGCCTAATATATAAGGATTACTTCTTGACAGCGGAACAAGATGTTCCCGCGATATCCGGCAAATTAGAGCGCTGGCTCTCACACCTCTCTCGCTGCCATAGCATCACGCCCGAAGTGCAGGCTCTCGCGAAAGCCGCGGCAAAAAAAGAGAATCCCAATGGACCTAATATTCGACTATCCCGTATCCAGGATGCCGCTCGCAATGTTATGTTATCACTTCCACAGTCCGACTCCAACATGCCCGGATCCAGTCGGCATCATGCCAGTTCCCTTACCACGCTCGTTGATGCGACGGCACGGATGACTTTGAATGTTCCGCACGCGCTTCGCGAGCAGCACCTGCCGTCGACCCGGGGTTATGGGGTGATGTGGGATCCGCCCGCGCAGGAGGAGTTTGTGCAGGATTTGTGCAAATTATTTGTTGCCTGCAACATGTCCTGGAATTCTGCGTCGAATCCACAGTTAAATCTGTTTTCTCCAAATATGTACCTGAAGCGAAAATTCCCGACCGTCGCGTGCTTTCCGGACGGATCTTGGATTCGCTGGCTACCCAGGCGGAGGCGGGGATGAAGTCAAATGTCGTGGGGAGACTCGGAACCGGGCAGTGTGACGGTTGGAAAACCAATGCCAAGGCCGCGATTATTTCCACATCTGTGACGGTGGACGCAACGTGAGTCGCAGGTTAATATGTTGTGCCCTGGTTAATGTCAGTTCTGTCATAGCTATATATGATCGCCGCACATGACGTATCTCCTGAAAGAAAAACTGCCGACAACTTGTTGCAGATTGTGCTGGAGGACATCACATATTGCGAGGAGCATGGCATTATTATGGTCGGTTACTGTACCGACAATGGCGGGGATGCGAGGGGGATGCGTGTCAGGCTTAAGCGTGTGAAGCCTAAACTTACTGTACCGCCGTGTTGGGGACATCAGGTGCGTTTCAAATGCCGCCGTCAAGCCTCCGTTCTAACTGGATTTCCGCAATTAGACCAATCTTGTTGTCGCCGAGGTTCTCGAACTTGAAATCCCATGCATGCTTTCTATTGACGAGAGCCTGGAGATAATTAAGTGGTTCACAAACCACAGCCGCGCACTCGGGCTGTTGGCGGATCAACAGAAGCTCACCGAGCGCTTCGAAAAGACACATTGTATACTTAGACTGCTTTTCCCCGTCATTTCCCGCTGGATTTATCATTTCCTTGCCGTCCGCCGGATCCTTACCATTTCGCCGCCAATGCGTATCTTGCATATGCAGCATCACGACGCGCTGATTGAATGCGCCGGACCCAAAGCAGATGCGAGAGCGAAAGCCGTAGAAATTCTTGCGCCAATAGACGATCCTCAATTCTGGAAGAACCTCACGGAGTATGATCCCGTTTGTACACCACCACATTCAGTTAACTTCTTTTAATAGGGTCAAAATTCTACTGGAGCCATTGGCAATTGCGGCGAAATGCATGCAGGCGCCAGATGCGGGACTGGATCAGGTGCTGCTGATGCTCGGCAACCTGTACCGAATCTACGGTTCACCCGAGATCAACTCCCGTGTCCGCACTTGCGTCCGGAAAAGTTTGGAGAAGCGCTGGCTCCCTATGGAACAAGAGGTGTTTATCATCGCCGTCTATCTCAACCCTTACATCCGCGGCGCCGCATTTTCGACCAAGAATCCCGTCGTAAAACCGATCAACCTCTACAACATTGCGAAGAGACTTTTCCAGCGATTCTTTGATATCGAACCCGATCTTGACTTCCATGCGGCATTCTTCGATTATGCCAAGGACTTGCGGGAGTTTTCCTTGCGGTTCATGAACCTTGCGGAGATGAAACAGCTGCATGAGCGCGAGGTTCGTGGGCTTTTCAGATCGTTCAGAATCAGCTAATTGCATCTACGTTATAGAATAAACGGGTGAGCGTGGTCAAGGTTTGGGAGCAGCTCGACACCGGGGAGCCAAACGGACGCAATGGCTTGGTCAAGCTGGCGGTTTGGGTTTTGAGCATCGTTGCAAACTCGGCCGGCTCCGAACGTGGGTTCAGCAAGTTCGGATTGTTTTTAACCAAGCTTCGAAGCCAGCTATCCATTCAAAAAGTGCGCAAGATGACGACGGTGGATATGGATCTCAAACGCCAGCACGAGGAATTGGGGCTAACGACAGACCGGATCAAACGGAAATTCGTCCTTTTTGCAGAGCAGTATGTGGCCGAAGGCAACGGAGGAGCACAGGTGATGGATTATGATAAGGCAGATTCATTTGCGAGCCTTGCGACCCAGCTTTGCGATGATCTTACTAACACCAGAAATGCACCGATCAATGAAGAAGCTGAGGATGACGATGAAGAAATACCAGCTGTTTATTCACGCTCTAACTATACACTCAAAGAGCTATTCCAATATCCCACCAACGGCACCGAGAGCCTCGAGAATGGGCTGGGATTTTATTGGCAGGGCGGCGTCAAGGATCTCGAGGAAGAGATGGAGTTATATGACATTTTGATGGAAGATCTCGACCCGTAGATTCATCCCCATGATACTCCAATTTTATTTCGATTTTTTTCGCGCCTCTGCAAGTGTTTAAAACGGGTATTCCAAAAAAGGAAGTCCGGCCTTGACGAAACGGTCAAAGGCCGGTCAAGGGTCTTGATGGTCGGTCAGACCCCGGTCAGACCCCGTCAAAGACAACACTGCCAGAGAAAGAGGGATTATTAAAGCCAGAGATTCGTAACCGCTGAGAGGGTGGGACTTAGACCAGCTCCGGCCTGCTTTCGTGGTCAAACGATGTGGCAATATGAGTTTCGATGCTCCTAATGTCCGCTGGAGCTTCTCTGTGGGCAGCTACATCGTGAGTAGCAGGCTCAGCTTACCGGAGTAAATATGCGGACTATCCACGGAAGTATCTTGCGCCCGATTAACTTGGAATCCTTTCGTCGTCATTTCAACCTGACGTTGAGTTCAGATGGGGCGCGCTGTACACCAACAGTAGCTGGACGGATAATTCGAGAATCCGCGGGAGGTTCTCGTCCACGGTGACACGACCTAGCTCAGCTGTTGCCACAACAATACATCCAATACTTCCTCCACGACCCGACCCCGAATCGAACGGGTGGACAGAAATATGGTTGGCGCATGCACACCATGCAGTGTCAGGTCATTTGCGCTTCGGGTTTTGTAAATCGTTGGGGCTGGCGCCGCGAGTGGGGAACTTTTATTCGTTCAATTCCTGGTTTGCATTGTTTTGGGACGGTTAGCTCCAGGTGGCAAGATACATATTCACTGAAACCAAGTCGTTCCTCAGCGGAAAAAGGGCAGCATACTCCACTTTATGACCTGATACCCAATCGAACGGGCTGCGCATGTTTATCCGGGGTTCAAGTTCATTTAACGTGTGTAAACCATGAGTAATGCCAAGGTTGTGTTCCGTCTTTTATGTATACATTCCGGCGTAGGCGTTGCTGAGTTTATGGTTAAATTAAGAGGTGGGGAATCGAGGGGTCCTTGCACGGGCTCCCCGTGTATATTTCTAGATTCCTTCTGGATTTATAACGGGTGTGCACCACACGCCATCAGGTCATGTTTGGTTATTGTCCAATTTGTGTATAGTTGAGCTTCTGGGACATTGATTCAGAGGCTGGACAGGTGAGTACTACTTTGCAATGCATCGTAGGGAGAAATATCCATGTCATTGTCACGGAAGTACAGGATGAGCCTCACTTCGCTCAAAATGAATCCCAGTAATCGGATCTAACGACGGTCAGATCAGAGTCCTCTATGGATTCAGCCAGAAGTCATAATGCATTTTTGAATGGAACCTGGAAACGCGCGTACCACCCACAACGGTCAGCCACTTGAGCGCTTCACGGATGCCCTCCAGAACCGTGGCAACTGTCCCATCCGAGGCGAGAGATCCTCCTGAAAGAATTGCACTTCGTGATATACCACTTGGTCATTGTTTCAAACAGGAAATGTTGCATTGCCTATGGCATACCAGATTAACGCCCAGATGGTCCCAAGAAGATCACTCAAAACAACGCGACTGGGGACACTACCCCCACACTCGGGTGATTCTCCCAAAAATGTGTGTTCAAAATGCTAATTGGAACGTGTCCTGTAAAAGACATCAAGTTTACGTGCTCGCTTCACCGCTTAAGATTCAACATCTTGACTTTCCAATATGTACCATTTCAAAGCAGGTCCGGGAAGATGCGCGGAGTTACAAGGACGATTAATGAGACGAGAGCAATGTTCTCAGCTCTACCATCCCTAACATTCCTAGAGAAGTCAGAGGGATTGATTATATGTAGAGTAACTCAGACGTACGTGAGCAATTTTAATCCGAGTGTCAATTCATTAAGCGAAGGTTCTGAGTTTCAAGAGTTCGTCACGTTTCTGAGACGGGGAAAATTTATGTCAGACATGGGGACATGTGGTATTGGCAGTACAATTTACTGCCTGTTGCACAAAAGCTGTTGTCAGTAGTGCGCACGCAGTGGAGAACAGGGCGACTTACGCGCTGTTGCGCGAGCATGAAAAAGAAATCATTAGCAGCGCACATGCAGTGGAGACACAAGGCGAGTTACCAACTGTTGTGTGAGGGTGGAGAAGCCGTCGTCAGCATCAAATGTGCAGTGGAGACACAAGGTGAGTTACCAACTGTTGTGTGAGGGTGGAAAAGCCGCCGTCAGCAGCGCATGTGCAGTGGTGGCATGGGGTGACTTACATCCTGTTGTGCGGGAGTGGAAAAGCCATTGTCAGCAGCGCATATGCAGTGGAGACACAGGGCAACTTACCCGCTGTTGCATGAGGGTGGAAAAGCCAGTGTCAGCAGCGCACTTGCAATGGAGACACAGGGCGACTTACCCGCTGTTGCATGAGGGTGGAAAAACCGTGGTCACCAGCACACTTGCAATGGAGACACAGGGCGACTTACCCGCTGTTGTGCGAGGATGGAAAAGCAGTCATCAGCAGCGCACGTGCAGTGGAGACACAGGGTGACTTACCAGCTGTTGTGCAGGGGTGGAAAATCAGCAGTGCACATGCAGTGGAAACACAGGGCGACTTACCAACTGTTGCACGAGGGTGGAAAAGCCATCATCAGCAGCGCATATGCAGTGGAGACACAAGGTGACTTACGTTCTGTTGTGCGAAGGTGAAAAAGTCGTCATCAGCAGTGACCTTGCAGTGGAGACACAAGGTAATGTACCCGCTGTTGCGCACCGGTGAAAAAGCCATTGTCAGCAGTGCATGCAGTGGAGAAACAGGGTGACTTACATTCTGTTGCACAGGGGTGAAAAAGCTGTCGTCAGCAGCACACACAGTGGAGAAACAGAGCAGCTTACCCACTGTTGCACGGGGGTGAAAAGCTGTCGTCAACAGTGCATGTGCAGTGGAGAAACAGGGTGAGTTACCGACTGTTGCATGAAGGTGGAAAAGCTGTTGTCAGCAGCGCATATGTAGTGGAGGCACAGGGTGACTTACATCCTGTTGTGCAAGGGTGGAAAGCCATTGTCAGCAGCACCCTTGCAGTGGAGACACAGGGTGACTTACCCACTATTTTGCAACGGTGAAAAAGCTGTCATCAGCAGCGCATGCAGTGGAGAAACAGGGTGACTTACCCGCTGTTGTGCGAGGATGGAAAAGCTGTCATCAGCAGCGCACGTGCAGCGGAGACACAGGGTGACTTACCCACTGTTGTACAGGGGTGGAAAAGCTGTCATCAGCAGTGCACATGCAGTGGAGACACAAGGCAACTTACGTTCTGTTGTGCGAGGGTGGAAAAGCTGTTGTCAGCAGCGTGTGTGCAGTGGAGACACAGGGTGACTTACATTCTGTTGTGCGATGGTGGAAAAGCAGTTGTCAGCAGCGCATGTGCAGTGGAGACACAGGGCAACTTACTGTCTGTTGCGTGAGGGTGAAAAAGCTGTTCTCAGCAGTGCATTCACAGTGGAGATGCAGTTCAGCTACCTCCTTCACCCCACCTTCCTTTAGAAGGCTTGCAGCCTCATTATTGTCCAGCACTTTAGCAACATCGAGCACTGTTCCAAAAATCCCCCCTAATCATCATGTCAGTGTGTTCATTCCCCCACCATACCTGCCAACTCACATTTAGCATTGGCATCTTCGTGTCTCAGCTTCCCCAGTAGCAATAGGATAATCTTAGTGTTCCCCATCAGCGAAGCAACATGAAGTGGAGTCCCAAACAATTCCCCTATTTCCATGTCAGCAAACATTGCTCCATGTCTGACCACTCACCGTCAAGCTCAACTTTTGCTCCTCCCGCAATCAACAGCTCGCCCACCTCGACCTTATCATTTGCACAAGCAGCACAAAGTGCTGACCCATAACATCCGCCTACCCAAAAAAATTAGCCTTGCTACTGAGCCCATTAACATTGAAGCACTCACCCATGATATTGATATATTCCTCCTTCTCCTTGCCAGTCCTGTTAGCAAGCAGCAGTTTTACTACCCCTACATGCCCATTTGTGGAGGCTGCTTGGAGTGCTGTTCCATAAGTCCCAGCTAAAAAAAATATGAACACAGTGATAAATGTGATAAAATTTTACAATATTACTAGCTTCAGTTTCAATCACATGTTCCTTGGCCGGGATGTCCTTGGGAAGAAGAAATCCCACCATATCTGTATTCCCATGATATGCTGCTAGCTGGAGCAAGTTTGTGAACCCAGTGTCTTTAAGCAGCATCATGGGATCAGCGCCTTCACTGATCAGGTCTTGATATCTCTCTGCAAATGGTGTTGCTTCAACCTCTTCCCGGAGTCGCTTCTGGACCCCGCGCAATGCTGTGCGGATGTCTCGTAATGCATTCCAAGCATCCCGTAGAGGCATAACGAGAAGAAGCAAAGCAAGGACCTGCCCAAAACTCCACAGACCAGTTCCACTAGATTGAAGATGCTTGTTGCGGGAGAGAGTGAGTTCGATATCAACCAGGAAAATGATGTTGATGACGACAAGGACCACCAATCCAATGACCAGAAAATCGATGTGCACTTGTCCAGAGGGGGGTGAATTCCCAGCTGTTCTTGGGCTCGATGGTGGCTGTGGGACTAGCCCTGATCTTCCGACCAGAAAGGTGGCATGAATATCTTCAGAGGAGAGTGAATGAAGGAAGTTAATCACAGAACAGAAGGGTGCTGACCTTCAGCATCCATGTGCATAGCACCTTGTCGGTCCCGCCACGACCGGAACCGGTTGTATGTGATATGAAGTGCGAGAAAAAAGAAGATTGGGGGGAGAAGATTGATGCCGGGGATGAGGAGAACAAAATACATCGCCACCGAAAAGATCCGCAGTGGGTGTGACGAGAAGGGCACGGGGCCTCCCACGATAGTAAGTGTTGGATCACAGAGTCCGAGGATGGGGTGGCCGAATTTGAGTGGATCCAACCACAGCCAGATTCCAATGGTGGACATGAGTGAGAGGTGGAAGGAACCAAACATGAGCACGGGTGCCCGTGAAAATAGGTCCCAAAGGCGATCGACGATGTGGAAGACAAACAGGTCCCACACATGATTGGCGAGGTGGAAGACCACCACGGGATGGAAGGCCAGCACGAGGCGGTGGCTGCAGACAGGTGAGTCATAATTGGGGACAAAACGTGAGACGAACCTTTCAGCCCTGACATGTCGATGGCAGGCTTTAGAGCGCACGACCGGGACCCAGGCTGACCAGGTCGCAGGAATGAGTTCCCTGCCCGGTTCAAGACGACAACGGGGGCAGCGTGGCTCCCACTCCGCGCTTCGCTGTTTTCGTTTGTCGGCCTTGCTGAGATGGTGGGCATATAGCAGAAACCAGATCCAAGTGCTCGTATTGTTCATCCAGCTCAAATCGAGGATGACGGCTACATGAAACCCAGTTATCGGCTGCCCGTCGGCAGCAGTGATGGCCTGAATGATGGTGGAGATAAGGATCGCAAAAGCGATGGCGAGCATGCCGATGGACTGGTCCTTGACGCATTTCATCTCATCGGGGGAGACTGTGCCATCCCGAAGATATGCCCAGACCGGCATGAAACATAAAAGATTTTGCGCGTAGATCGCGGCGCGAACTCCAATACCAGAGATGTCTGGGTTGGCGGTAATGCATGGGGGGTCCATGGTGGTTAGGAGCGAAGAGTGAGCGCGTGCTTGTGCACTGTGTTCAGCGTGGTCCACGGCCAATAAGAAGTCCCACGTCACGCAAGACAGTTGGTTGGCAAGGTAAACGACGTTTGAGCGCTGGCGGTGGCGTAACTGGAGGCCTGGCTATAGCATGATACACGGTGGCTTCTTCACAAGTCCGAGGGGCAGACGAGCCGAGTCTGGTGTTCAGGGAACACTGAGTAGGATACCGGAATCTGGTGTGGAAGGAAGTAGCGAATGTACTCAAAGGAGCGACGGATTTGCAGAGCAAGCACATGCCATGGAGATGCGTACACTGCCCCGAAATTACACTTGCCAGCAACCGTCAATACTAGAAATAACATTGGGGCCCGGGTGCGGACAGGGTTTTTAGTTTTGCGCCCTAAGACCCACATTTTGACCGTGCGGGAGTAATATGGGCATAAATGACGCTAATTAATTAAATGGAATACTAGGAATTATAAAAATCGGTCCGCAGGTGAAGTACTTGAACGGTAACCAGATCTAGAGACGTCTGTGGGATCTCAGGCTGTCAATCAATCGCATCAATCAACCTCATCTCCGACGCCGTCGGAGTCCCACCACGAGTCCATGGCCCCTCGCCGGCGGAGTCGCCGCTCCTGACGCGCTTGCAGTGATATTGATACTGCTACCCCGGCCCGCGCCACCTATAACAGCGTGCCAAAGCGCGACAACCCCTCTCGCCTTCGAACGCCCCATCCTAACCCACCTCCTCCCCCGGACGTACCCGTGCCGATGCGTGCCTGCGTGCCTGCCTGTCTGCTCACGCGTCGGGAGGCGTCCGCCGTGCGCTCCATCGTCGTCGGGTACGGACACGTCCTCGGACGCAGGCGCGCCTTCACATTGGGATGCCTCTTCCGATCCCCTCGCTCCCATGCAGATCCGTCCGTCCGCGGCCCCACCTCACGCGCCTACACTCTCTCCCATGCCATTGCGCATTCGGCTGCGTCTTGCGCTTCGCCCGCGTTCGCCTCCGCGCGTCGTCGCCGCGTCCGCGTGTACCGCTGCCTCGCACAGCCGCCTCGCATCGCCCCAACGCGTCGACCGCCAATCCACCGATGCGTGCGTGCGTGCGTGCGTCGTCGCATTCGCATGCCTCCTCCGCTCCGCGTCCGCGTCCGTCCCCGAGCGCGTGCGCGTCCTCGCATTGGGACGCCTATTCCTGCACGCGGCGTTGGGATATGTCTAGAGTGGGGGTTCCGCGGCGCACGGGGACGGATGGGGATGGGGACGGGGGCGCAGGGCTGGGAGCTGGGAACGATGCGGGCGGAGGACGCGACACCGGGCTCTGACGCGCGTTGGATTGGGTTTGGGAAGAGAAGGAGGACGAGTTGCACACCACGACATACGCTGCGGACGAAGGCGCGGAGGAAGGGGAACGGCGTGCGCATCGGGATCGGACGCTGCTGGCGCGGGCGGGGGCGGGGGCGGAGGAGGAGGTGGAGGAGGGCGCGACTGAGCAGAGCCGGCGACAGCTCCCCACACAACGTGCTTTGCCGAGAACGGGTACGTCCGTATCCGCTCCCTTTTGCCGACCGCTGACGGGCGTTCGTAGATCTTGGTGCGTCTTTCCTCTCTTTTCGTCTCCGTTTCCGTGCCGTCCTCCTGTTTTCCTTTTGCTTTCCTCATCCTGCCGTGTTGTTCCTGCGCGGCGCGAGCGTGGCGCTAGAGAAATGTACACCTACATTTCGCTGGAGATGAGCAGTGTGGTGCTGGGTTCCTGGATTCCTGGCTTTTGCGGGGGTGATGCGGATTGATCCCTTTGGGCGGGCGAACTGTCCGCGCGGCGGGGTGGACGAGGACAAGAGCTCAACGACGGGTGCGGGCATCTTGGCCACTTAGTCCTCGGCGGGCTTGCGCATCCTGCTCGGGCTTTGTCCTCGCGCATATCGGGCCCTTTTTTCTTGTTGCCGTTGGCTCGGGCGAGTAATGGGACGCCGCTGTCGTGCTCGGACTGTGACGGCTTTGTCCGCGCCAGTGTCCGTATTTATTCAACGGTGCTCGGCGGCCATGGTGAACACGACTAGCACCCAACCTAACGCCTGGCGTCTGACGTTTGCGGCGCTTGGAATTGTGTTTGAATTTCCGGTGTTTGCATGCAACGCAGCTCGTGGGTCGTCGTATATTTGGCGTTCCTGTTTCCCGTTCTCGAAGACGAGTGAACGGGAACTAGATGGCAGAGCGGGGGTGGTACCGCCGCCCAACCATCTTTGTGCTCTCCGTTTGCGGCCTACTTCCCTCTCCTTCCCAATGCATTCCTTTTTCTTTTGCCTTCTTTTGCACCTTGGCCCTACATTCTGCTTTATCCTTCCCGGGTGCGAACGGCTATATGCCTTGGATTCCTCTTCTGCTCGCTTTTCACTGTCAGCTGGCCGAAATTTCGACTCTCGGCTCCTTGGAGACGCGTACTGTATTTTTTCGTTCAATTCGACAGTCACGCGTCACGCGGACCTTTTTTTATTGCGGCAATAATTTTTTCTCAATTTATGGGATTTTTTTTAGCCTCAGAAAGTCGGAGTCCGTGTCGAATTGAACGAAATAATACAGTATGGTCACACCACGTAATCCGTCTCGAATTTTCGCGTCAATTCGCCATTAGCCGCACATGAAAAACACAACAAATTTTTGTGGTATGGTTCAAAGCTCGAGTCAAACAGGCGGCTCCTGCTGATTACATATACGGGATACCCAGATATCGCAGGCGCGGGTCATTCCGCTTTTAAACCGTGCTAAGAGCAGTGTGAAGGCTTGATTTATGACAAGATTCACCAGCGAGGAAACTCGCAACTCAGCTTGGTGTCACGGTATGTCTTTGATGGCTCAAAGTCGGATCTGAGGTTTGGTGCCGCAACTTGCCAATCCGGCCGAGAAATGCGCGGACTTCGAGTCGAGACAGAATCCGGGGGATCAGGCAGAGTCGCATCTGGCTGGTGCAGGGGTTTGGGGCTAAACTGCTGAGTTTGGGCGATGCCGGAACGTAGTGAGGGAGAGGAGTACGCGCTGCAGAATGGTTCAAGCCCGAGCCCGAGTCGAACGGGCGCTTCCGGCTATGACGCCGGGAGAATGATCACATAGTGCAGCGGCGGCCATCCGCTCTTGAGACTTGAACCGTTCTAATCGTCCTTCGAGTCTAAAATTACCAGAGCGATTAATGGGTGCTGCGTGCTGGGTTTGACCAGCGAGTGGGTGCTTCAGAATCCAAAATGTGTATCCAGAGAACATAATTTCCACACGCATCAGTGGGGAGGTTACGTGCCGCGGACATGAAAAAACGACGAATCACACAACATGGCTCAAGCCCGAGTCGAACGGGTGGCTTCTGCTGATGACACAATTTGGACAACATACATATCGCAGGCGCGGCCCTCCACTGTTGAACCGTGCTATGAGTAGTTTTGGGCGGAGTTTATGAGAGGCTGGAACGCAAATCGAGGCTGTATTCCCGTGGATCCGGAAAGATTCAGTATTGTGCGTGGTGATTTGACTCGGGTCCACCACGGAACCGATTTGCGAGTTACATGCGCTGGGGTTCGCTCGCTGCGCATAGAAAAAGAAGACCATGAAAGATCTATGGTCCAAGCCCGGGGTCGAACGGGCACCTGCTGATCAAACATTATGACGGATGCAATAGTTAGCACAGGGGCGGCCATTCCGCGGTTGAACCGTACTAGTAGGGATGTGGGGCGGAGTTTTATCATAGCGAAGAGCTACAGGAAGATAGAGCATAGAACGCAGGTTGGGGTGCGAATAGCGCCGGCGCGGATTGGGCGCGAAGTGGCGGCAGCGGAGCGATCCGCGCGCTGCTGATGGAGGAATTCCTGACAAGGAGCGAGGGAGCGGGTGGAGGAACAGCGGCGATGCCAGTGGGCGGTAGATGGGGCAAGCCTACGGCACATCACGGATCATTGATGCCATGCAACACCGGTGCAGACTTGCTTCCTGCTTGCCCGATTCGTTCCGCGTCCTAAATAGTACTTTCGTGGCGCCGGTCTCTGATTTGTACCGTTCTCCGGGAGTAGGGCGCATTCCTCGGCCCTTGCGGCGAAGTCTCAGTGGCGCATTTCAAAGGGGTAATTCGAGCCCGACTCGCCTGAGTCTGACACTTGTCTGACACTGTTCGCTTCTCAGCGCACTTAAGGGGCGCGCACCACGTCTCGCACCACATCCCATCATGTCCTTTCTCCCAGCCGTCCGAGTCGCTGTTCGTGGTCTATCCGCAGTGCGCCCTCGCCATGTTCTTCGCACAGGACGAGCCGTATTCCCCGTCACGGTCTCGCAGCCAACCGCTCTCGGGAGCGCTGCGTTTCACCAGTCGTTCATCCGCCGATCGACTATAGAAGAGCGTGTCAAGAAAATCATTGTGGAGCAGCTGGGTGTCAAGCCGGAAGAGGTGAGTTCTGGTTAGATGTTGGCCCTCGGAGAATGCTCACCCGACTGGAAGATTGTGAACTCGGCTAGCTTTGTCGAAGACCTTGGTGCAGATAGCTTGGATACTGTCGAGCTCGTGATGGCCTTAGAGGAGGTGGGCATTACAGCGAGGAAACATTGCCTTCTTATTGACACGCTGAGTGCTAGGAATTCGATACTGAGATTCCAGACGAGGAAGCGGAGAAAATCCGCACAGTGCAGGCAGGTACGTCGACGTTGGTCTCTTGGTTTTTTCTCAGGTGCTGATCTCAATGGTCCAGCGATTGACATCATCAAGGGTAAGAGCTAAGGTTAGGGAATAGGTACATCGTAGGCGATGCGCTGCAATGGAATGTGGAGTGCAGAATGCAGAACAGTGGGAATGGGAATGGGAAGGATGTCATTTCTGCGGCGTATTGCGGGTTTGCATGTAGTCAGAGTTTTGAACGTAACGCAGGCGGCGACTACGAGGAGATGGGCATATGCGTTGACAGGTCCGATATTTATGCGGCGCGGCCAATTTGCTTTTGACATCCCAAGGGGAAGTGAGTGTTGAATGCATATGAGTGACCTACGATTTACTTATAGTTTCATTCCCCTTTCGCATAGTATTACCGAATCGTGATGTTCTGCACTGACTCGGATGAGTCAAGCTCTTCTCTGGGGAGTAGGGCCTGAATCGGCGCTTTGAACCATTCTAAAGAGCTGCGAATTTGAAACATATGTTCATATCAAACCTTGTCATGTAAATATCTGTTGATTGAATTTGTGGACTTTCATAATGGTTGGCGGTCCGAATTCTAGTGGGCGTTCGACTGCTGAATTTACCTGAGAGATCACGGGGTGGCGGAATAAGGATTTGCGCTTGGGGCGGATCGAGAATTCACAATGGTGAGTCCAGCGCGGATGATCCAGATGGTATGATTTCAGGGAGACTGCGTGTGTGTGGGTTACGCTCTGCGGAAAAACCAGAGCTGTCGAACGGGCTCCTGCTGATCCATCGCCGTCACTTAGTTAGCGCAGGTGCGACTCTTCCGCTGATGAACCGTGCTAGGAGCGGGGTTTATGAGAGGCGCCTGGAATGCGAATTGAGCCTGGATTAGGGCTGGATAGGATTATGATTATATTCGATTATAATGTATCGTAATGGTAAGATTACAATTAAGTATGGCCTGCCTGTAATGTTACAGCCTAATATTACAATCAAATACATCATTAAGTTACAGGGCTCGTAATTAATGGTAATCCTAGCATTATCAGGTCCCCTTCACAGTTCTTTTTGGACATCAGTATTCGTTCTGATCACGATGTAGACAGACACCTTTCACATTACTTTGGGGACCTGGAGGTGGATGCCGAAGAAGGGGCAGCCTTTTCGGCGAATCACCAGTGGGAGTGCATCTTCCAAGGGTCCGAGGAGGAGAAGCGGAGTCGCATCGTCCGCAGCCCGGATGGCCTCGATCTTGTCTGCCCCTTCTTGCATTTTTTTGCGGTACAGGATGGAATCAAAGGGACTGCGAATGTGGCGATGTTAGCGCGCAGGAGACCGACGATGATGTTCTGGCGTGGTGGAAGGTGAGTTCACTCCTTATGGTGTGATCTCTATGTTCTAACTCCTCTCAGCTATATGCGATTCATTTTCCGATCCTGTCCCGTATTGTGCACGACATTCTCTGTATCCCTGGTGTGACCATCGCGGTTGAACGACTATTCTCCAGCAGCAAGCACACCATCTCCGATGCATGGTTGTCTATGGCCACTTCAACTGCATCCTCGACTGTCGTAACAAAGGAGCTGTTGAACGCCGGCTTTGGAGAAGGGCTGGACTACTTGGAAGGGATTACCATTAATTAAATACAATTAAATACAATTATCCTACGATTACAATACATTACGATACACATACGATTAAGTATCGGCCAATCCTTAAGATTATCCTATGATTACGGTACATTACGGGTCCAGGTCGTATTTAATTGTATTATTCCAGCCCTAGTACCGTTTATCCTATTTCTTGTCTTTCCCAAACTTTCATTTCATTTCAAAATCAATTTATAGTGCGCGCGGGCCCCTTGGGGCCCATGTAGCACTTGTATATATGGCATGGAATGTAGCTGGCTGGTGTGGAGAAAATATCGCGGAGGGATTCGAGTGTGGGGGGACGGGTACGGTAAGCGGTGCCATGAGCGAGTGAATGAGGCACGTGTGAATGGAGAGGATGCAATAACAAGCTATGCGATGAGTAAGCGCGTAGCGCAGGAGGCAGCCTGTATCTCGAACGAAGTCGAGGACCGGCTTGGCGTCGGCCTTCGCTGAGAGCAACACTTCAGCGAAAGCCGCGCGATGCCGAGGTGCTGGATGAGGTGCAGGTGGTGGAGGCGCTGAGCACGGCATGAGAGGAGGAGATGGGGGACAGACTCCGGGATCTTGGGTTTTATGCAAGTACAACTTGAAGGACCAGGGTGATTTACGGTTGTAAGTTGACGTGTCGAGTCTGCACCACACTCATTTCCAGCGTACATACGAGGGCATCTTGTATTTTTTTGTTTTCTTTTGGGAATATCATGCAAAAACAAAGTTTTCTAAGCAGAAGACGGGCCTGAACCTGAACCGAAAAGTGGCCCGAACCTGAATTGAGCCGAATTTTCCCATCACGCTCGGCTACGGTCTGCGCTACGATCTGCTACCGGCTGACGTGTTTGCTACCGGCCGCTACCGGGCTCTACCGAACTCTACCCGGCTACTGCCAAAAAGGGAAAAATCAGGGTTTGCTGATGAAGGCGGGTGACAGGAGGTGACGCGTTACGTTCTAAATTCTTCCAAATCGGGCCGCTCCGGCTCCGCCCGGTATAAGGTCGCGCCCCCCGCAGCCCCGACGGACCACGCACACGCGTACCTCGTTCCCGTCGCGCGCCCCACGCTCTTCCTGCGCCTGCCGCCCGCCGCCTCCGCCGCCGCTTCCTCCCCCGCAGAGCGCACGCCCCTCCCCTCCCCGCTCTCCCCTACCTTCTACCTCAACTCGCCCGCGCCCGCCGTGGACGCGTGCCGCCGCCGCAAGATGGCGAAGCTCGTGCGGATGCTCGGCGAGAACGTGCCCCCCGAGCTCGTCTTTCCCGCGGCGCGGATGCGGCGGCGCGCGAGCAGGCTCACGAGCAGCGTACCGGAGTTCGTGCGCGAGCGCCGGTGCGGGGACTCGGATGTGCCGCTGTCGCTGTGGATGAGGAGGAAGAGGCGCCACGCCCGTCGTTTAATGCGGATGAGCCGTTCTCCTTCCCATCCACCGTCCCGTTCGCCCCATCTCCGGAGCCCCGCGTGTCGTCGGACACGAGCGCCTCTGGTGCGTCGGGGTCTTTGGGCGCGTCGGGCGAGGACCTCCTGCCGCATGCGAACGGCAGCATGCACCGTAGGGAGCAGGGCTGGAGCGGTGAGTGGCGCGGTAGGGTCGGGAACATGGACGACGTCGTGCGCAGTCTGCGCGGCCTCAAAATTAAGTAATTCGCGCCTGACTCTATCGGCGTAGGACACACGACGTCCATTTTTAGGCTAGTGACGGCAGACTCACGAGCCGATCCTAGCTTCACTCATCGCGAACTCTTGCGCCCTTGGACTCTTGAACCTTGTATTCAAACTCATACGCCGTGCGTAGCACTCACTTATCCTAATCGGTTATAATTCCTCGCACTTGGCGAATGTACCATGTATGCATACTCATCATGTAGCAATGAAACTTCTTGAAAATTTCAGATGCAACTTGAAGAGAAAGAGCAACGGACAACGGAGTGCAAGAGAGCTGGAATTGGAACAGAGCGTATAGACGTTGCTTGATCACTTGTCGTTTGAATTCCCAAAGGATTGGGAGGCGCGAGCGCTACCAGCGCATCATATGACGCGCAACCAGTGTGTATCTGATGCGCATGCTGCCACCTTCACTGTTGCCAGATAGCAGCACATCGGTGGAGAGTCAGCCGATACCCAACTTCCAAGTCTCCGTATGCACACTGCCGGGCGTCTCGGAATTGATTGGATGCGCGATTTCTTTCCCTGATGCTTCGGCTGAGCAGCCCTCCAGCA
The DNA here is from genome assembly GCA_029378255.1 of Mycena rosella. Lineage (NCBI taxonomy): Eukaryota > Fungi > Basidiomycota > Agaricomycetes > Agaricales > Mycenaceae > Mycena > Mycena rosella. The sequence continues at coordinate 568,628 of JARKIE010000028.1, forward strand.
AAAATCCCGCAACGCATTGCAGTGCGGTGAAATATTCTCAACTTCTGGTAAATTTCTAATACTCCGACTCTTCCGGTAAACAATATGCTTTCGGACGGTGTTCTGTACAGACGAGTGTTCTGTTGACTCGCCTTTGCGGTATCGATTGATCCTCAAGCACGTACAAAGCGAGAAAAGAACGGCATGTTGTAATTCGGCAAGCGTCAGCGAAGCCGAGCGAAACACTGAGCTTCCCGATTGGGACTCGGCATTTCCCACGGTTGCAATGCACCGAACGGATAGTACCCATAGTCAGTAATATAGAATTAGTAACGACACATCTCGGTGTCTCGGTACTCGGTGTATTTACTTATGGGGATTCATTAGAATAGTATATAAGTACTACGAGCTCTTCCGAATAAATCAGTTCAGTTTCCTCCCACTGCTCTCATCCACTTCCCTTTCCCCCATTACCCCTTCTGTGGCATCTCCATATTCCAACACGGCATGTGTGTTACTTCCTCTGTCGCGAACCAACTAGGTCCCCTTGCCTTGATTCGAGGGGATCGCCGCTCCATTGAGTTGTGCCCTGCAGTATGTATAATGCGGTGTGGTCCCGTGGCATGAGATGGGTTCTGCGTTCACCACGACGCCGGAGAAAGAAGGATTATTAACGCCAGAGAATCGTAACCGCTGAGAGAGTGGGACTTGGGCCAGCTCCGGCCGGCTTTCGTGGTCAAACGATGTGGCAATATGAGTTTCGATGCTCCTAATGTCCGCCGGAGCTCCTCTGCGGACAGCTACATCGCGAGTAGCAGGCTCAGCTTACCGAAGTGACTGTGCGGACTATCCACGGAAGTATCTTGCGCCCGATTGACTTGGAATCCTTTCGTCGTCATTTCAACCTGACTTTGGGATGGAGCGCGCCGTCCACCAACAGGAACTGGACGGATAATTCGAGAATCCGCGGGAGGTTATCGTCCACAGTGGCACGACCTAGCTCAGCTGTTACCACAACAATACATCCAATACCTCCTCCACGACCCGACCCCGAATCGAACGGGTGGACAGAAATATGGTTGGCCCGTGCGCACCATGCGATGTCGGGTCATCGCTGCTTCATTTGCGCTTCGGGTCTCATAGATCGTTGTGGCTGGCGCCACGAGCGGGGAACTTTTATTCATTCAATTCCTGGTTCGCATTTTTTTGGGACGGTTAGCTCCAGGTGGCAAGATACGCACTGTGGTCGACATAGTGAATTTCACTCCAATTTTCACGTATTTATTGGGTGAATTTTGCTCTTAAACTGGGTGAATTTCACGGTACGAAAGTGAATTTCACTACAGAACAAGGTGAAAAGTTTCACGTACAAAATGACGTTTTTCACCCTACTGTTTCACACCTTTTTGGGGTGAATTTCACGGCTTTCTGGGCGAAAGGGTAATGAAAAATGAGACCTATTAACCTCAGTTTATTAGGGTAGTTTACATTTAAAATGTCCTTAGGACAGGAATTGTTATGTTATTAGCCTCACTAACGAGCTGGTAGGGGTTATTAACTGGCACTTTGGGTCGGGATTGAACTCAGGACCTTCAGTAAACAGACAAAAGCTCTAATTTCGCGAAATAACCATTATATTAAACAAACCATATACTTAGTCTCAAATTAACCCAGTCTATGGTATACCTACTGTGACCACCTTTTACCTCACTCAATGTCTCTCGAACTCCTATACCTGTATTGAGTGTAGGTGGTCAGGGAATGCAGTGACAGCCTGAAGAAAGCTATCAGACTTCTCAAAGGTAGGTTTCCATGAAAATGCTTGGTTATGACATAAAACGTAAAATACTTTCCCAGAGCCGGCGGTTTTCAGCACTGAAACCCTAAGAACCTGTGCTAGAACATGATTCACAGTTCTGTCAGCCTTAGAATACATATGTCATGCCAAATGGTCACCGTAGACCATTTTTCATACTTTTTCCCTGCAGGTGAATTTCATGTCCAAAGACAGTAAAAAGTGGTTTCACTCCAAAACATGGTGAAAAGAAAATTTCACTCCATATGGTGAAAATTTACTTTCACTCCAAATACCCGTGAACTGTGAATTTCACTGTGTTGTACCGTGAAATTCACTACGTCAGCTTTTCACAGTGATACATATTCACTGCAACCAAGTCATTCCTCAGGGGAAAAATGTATGACCCGATCCCCAATCGAGCAGGCTGCATATGTTTATCCGGGGTTCAAGTTCATTTAATATGTGCACACAATGAGTAATGCCAAGGTTGTGCTCTGCCTTTTATGTATAAATTCCGGCGTGGCGTTGCTGAGTTTACGGTTAAATTGGGGCAGGTGAGTACTAGTTTGCAATGTGTCGAAGGGATAAATAACCGTGTCATTGTCGCGGAAGTACGGGATGAGCATCACTTCGCTCGAAATGAATCCCAGTAATCGGATCTAATGGCGGTCGGATCAAAGTCCTCTATGGATTCAGCCCGAAGTCATAATGCATTTTTGAACGGAACCTGGAAACCCGCGTACCACCTGCCTGCAACGGCTAGCCACTTGAGAGATTCATGGATGCCCTCCAGGACCATGGCAACTGGCCCATTCGAGGATCGAGAGATCCCCCCGAAAGCATTGCACTTCGTGATATACCACTTGATCACTGCTTCAAACAGGAAATGTTGCATTGCCTGTGGCGTACCAGATTCACACCCAGATGGTCCCAAGAAGATCGCTGAAAACAACGCGACTGGGGACACTGCCCCCACACTCGGGTGATTCTCCCAAAAATGTGTGTTCAAAATGCTAGTTGGAATGTGTCCCGTACAAGACATCAAGTTTACATGCTCACTTCGCCGCTTAAGATTCAACATTTTGACTTTCCAATCCCTACCATTTAAAAGCAGTCGGGGAAGATACACGGAGTTACAAGAATGATCAATGAGACGAGAGCAATGTTCTCAGCTCTACCATCCCAAATATCCCGAGAGAAGTCAGAGGGATTGATTATTTGCAGAGTAACTCAGACGTACGTGAGCAATTTTAATCCGAGTGTTAATCCATTAAGGGAAGGTTCCGAGTTTCAAGAGTTCATCACGCTTCTGAGACGGGGAAATTTATGTCAGACATGGGGACACATGGTATTGGCAGTGCAATTTACCACCTGTTGCACAAAAGCTGTTGTCAGCAGTGCGCACACAGTCGAGAACAGGGCGACTTACGCGCTATTGCGTGAGTATGAAAAATAAATCGTCAGCACCACGCATGCAGTGGAGACACAGGGTGAATTACCAACTGTTGCACAAGAGTGAAAAAGCTGTCGTCAGCAGCGCATGTACAGTGGAGACACAGGGCGAATTACCCGCTGTTGCACGAGGGTGAAAAAGCTGTCATCAGCAGTGCACACAGTAGAGACACAGGGCTACTTACCTCCTGTTGCACGAGGGTGGAAAAGCCATCGTCAGCAGTGTGTGCAGTGGAGATGCAGGGCGACTTACCTCCTGTCTGCGAGGGTGGAAAAGCTGTTGTCAGCAGCACGCACGCAGTGGAGACACAGGGTGACTTACCCGCTGTTGTGCCAGGGTGAAAAAGCCGTTGTCAGCAGTGCACAGGCAATGGAGAATGCAGGTGGGGCTTACGGTCTATTGCATGGATGTGAAAAAGTCATCGTCAGCAGTGCACAGGTGGTGGAGAATGCAGGAGGAACTCACAGTCTATTGCATGGATGTGAAAAGCCACCATCAGCAGTGCGCACATGCAGTGGAGACACAGGGCGACTTACCGGCTGTTGTGCAAGCATGAAAAAAGCCATCATCAGCAGCACACGTGCAGTGGAGACACAAGGTGATTTACCTCCTATTGCGCGAGGGTGGAAAAGCCATTGTCAGCATCGTGTGCAGTGGAGATGCAGGGCGACTTACCTCCTGTGGGCGAGGGTGGAAAGGCCATCGTCAGCAGCATGCATGCAGTGAAGACACAGGGTGACTTCCCCGCTGTTGTGCAAGCATGGAAAAGCCATTGTCAGCAGTGCACAGGCAGTGGAGAATGCAGGGGGGACTTACACTCTATTGCATGGACGTGAAAAAGCCGTTGTCAGCAGCGCACAGGCAGTGGAGAATGCACGGGGAACTTACAGTCTATTGCATGGATGTGAAAAAGCTGTCGTCAGCAGCGCACGCAGTGGAGACACAGGGCAACTTACCCACTGTTGTGCAAGCGTGAAAAAGCCGTTGTCAGCAGCGCATGTGCAGTGGAGACACAGGGCAACTTGCCGGCTGTTGTGCGAGCGTGAAAAAGCCGTCATCAGCAGCACACGTGCAGTGGAGACACAGGGCGACTTACAAACTGTTGCGCAAGGGTGAAAAAGCCGTCATCAGCAGGGCACATACAGTGGAGACACAGGGCGACTTACATCCTGTTGCGTGAGGGTGGAAAAGCAGTTGTCAGTAGCGCACGTGCACTGGAGACATAGGGCGACTTACCCACTGTTGCACGGGGGTGAAAAAACAATTGTCAGCAGTGCGCATGCAGTGGAGGCACAGGGCGACTTACTCCCTGTTGCGTGAGGGTGAAAAAGCTGTTGTCAGCAGCACACATGCAGTGCAGTAACAGGGCGACTTACGGGCTGTTGCATGAGCATGAAAAAGCCGCTGTCAGCAGCGCACAGGCAGTGGAGAATGCAGGTTGGACTTACGGTCTATTGCATGGATGGGAAAAAGCTGTTGTCAGCAGTGCACATGTAGTGGAGATACAGTTTAGCTACCTCCTTCAAACCCCCTTCCTTCAGAAGGTCTGCAGCCTTGTTATTGTTCAGCATTTTAGCAACATCGAGTGCTGTTCCGAAATCCCCCCCTAATCATCATGTGAGTGTGTCCATTCCCTCACAATGCCTGCCAACTCACATTGAGTATTGGGATTTCTGCCTCCCAGCTTCCCCAGTAGCAACGTGATAATCTTAGTGTTCCCCATCAGCGAAGCAACATGAAGTGGGGTCCCAAACAATTCCCCTATTTCCATGTCAGCAAACATTGTTCCATGTCTGACCACTCACCGTCAAGCTTGGCTTTTGCTCCCCCCGCAATCAACAGCTCTCCCACCTCGACCTCGTCGTTTGCGCAAGCAGCGCAAAGTGCTGACCCATAACATCCTCCTGCCCGAAAAATTAGCCTTGCTACTGAGCCCGTTAACATTGAAGCACTCACCCACAATATTTATGTATTGCTTCTTCTTCTTGTCGGTCCTGTTAGCAAGCAGCAGTTCTACTACCGCCACGTGCCCATTTGCGGAGGCTGCTTGGAGTGCTGTTCCATAAGTCCCAGCTGAACAAACATGAGTGCGGTGATAAATGTGATAAAAATTTGCGAATCATCTTCACCAGATTGCAAGTGCTTATTGCGGGAGAGAGTGAGTTCGATATCGACCAGGAAGATGATGTTGATGACAACAAGGAGCACCAAGCCGACAACCAGAAAGGTGGTGTGAGCTTCTGAGGAAAGCGAGTGAAGGAGTGTAAACCCAGAACAGAAGGGCACTCACTTTGAGACTCTGCATCTATGGGCATAGCACCTCGCCGGTCCCACCACGACCGGAACCGGTTGTATGTGATATGAAGTGCAACAAAAAAGAGGATTGGGGGGAGAAGATTGGCGCCAGGGGTGAGGAGAAGAAAATAAATGATTAAGGAAAAGATCTGCAGTGCGTGTGACGAGAATAGTGCGGGGCCTCCAACAATAGTAAGTGTTGGATCACAGCCGATGGGGGGGTGCCAAATTTGGATCGATTCAACCAAAGCACGATTCCAACGGCAGCCATCAGCGAGAGGTGGAAGGAACCAAGGATGAGCACGGGTGCCTGTGAAAAAAGGTCCCAAGCGGCGTGATAGACAAGGCGGAGGGCGGGGCTGCGGATCCATTAGTCAATTGATTGGGGATAAAACCCGAGACGAACCTCCGATTGCTAGAATGATGGAGGCAGGCTTTAGAGCGCACAACCGCAACCCAGTCTGACCAGGTTGCAAGAATGGCGTCCCTGCCCGGTTCAAGACGACAGCGAGGGCAGCGTGGGTCCCAGCTGCCCTCGCGGCGCTGTTTTCGTTTGTCAGCCTTGCTGAGATGGTGGGCATATAGCAGAAACCAGATCCAAGTGCTGGTATTGTTCATCCAGCTTAAATCAAGGATGACGGCCACATGGAAACGAGTTCATCAGTAAAACTACACTCCTGTCTTTGGCGTCTTTGGCGTCTTTGCCAAGACGTCAAAGACGCGTAAGACACAATTTACGGCAAGACACGCGTCTTTGGCTAAGAAGGTCCCAAAGTCTTGGAAAGACCTTTCTGTCTTGGGAAAGACTAATAAGACGTGGAAGTCTTTGATAAGATGGGCCGATATGTTGCTCAAGATGTGGTTAAAGACACGTCGAAACCTCGGAGAGAGCTTAATCAGGCAGGTGATTATCCGAAAGCGGCCAAAATTTATTATATTTCGCAGGCTATCGGCACATGAATCTATGTAGATGTCTACCAATCCACCTCGCGTCCACCGTGCCCTGCGCTGCAAAACCCTGCAGCAGCACATCTGCCAGCGCTACGACAGCATATCTGCCAGGGCTACAACATGCATGGGGGCCAGAACAAAACGAGAATTGTGTACATACCTACAGTGTGATTAGGGGGGGTGGTCGATCAGAAATAACTGTCACATACCTGCCTCAGAGCCCAGATCCTACACGAGGTGTCGGCGGTCTGTGGAGACGGCGCCGAGAATCATCGAAGAAGCTCTGAATCTATGTAAATGTCAGTATAGAGCTAGACGAGGAGCCGAACCATACCAGCTGATGCTGAAAGATAAAATGAGTTTCAAGTCGTCGAGACATTTGTCGAGGTCGTGCCTGCAGGGCCCAGGTGGATGTTCTAAGCGGGAATGTACACCGTAGAAGCAGAACTTGAACTTGAAGGCTTTAAAGTACGAATTGACGACTTGATGGCCTTGAGTTGACCACGAGGTGAGGACGTCGTGCAGAGGGAGTCTTGAAGTGCTGTGTACAGTAGGCCCAGAATACGCCAGCTTGGAGGCGAAGAATGCCTGGGGAGTCTTGAGGTAGTCTTGAGGCATGCGCCCTTGCGACAGCGCTGCTGAGAGAATCGGACGGGCGCGCGAGATGGGGGAAGGAAGCAAAGAGTGCGTGCCACGTCGTTGTTGACACTGCCAAACAAGCACGCAATTGGCACGTGCGTCGGAGTTTGAAATGGACTCGGTCGATTTCCGATTGAATCATTTGAACTCCATTTTGTTCTCCTTTGAAACCTGCTTAAGAATGCTTGTTACCCTGCCACTTTCAAACGAGAGCTCTTTTCCGTCTACCGGGTGCCACTGAAGGGGCCGTAAGTTGGCCGTGAGAAATGGGACTTGACTATTGCCGTTCGGGCTGCGGGCAAGAGGCAAGGGGAAATCCTGAAAAGTGTATCAACCTCTTTTATGTAAATTCAGGCCTATTTGAGCCGTTTTCACGGTGTCCGAAAGGCTCCGATTTCCAAATTCTCGAGTTAAGACTCGGGTACATTATATTCCCACGTTTCTCGGCATCTCTGTATCGGCCCGGGAACTTGGAAGATGGCATTGATTCTTGGACCTACACTGTCGTTTTTGGGGTCTTGCTATCAATTGAGATAGTCTACTTCTTTGTTTTCCTCGAGCGAGACGTAGGAAACCGTTTTTGATCGTTTCTTAGCCGAACGAAAATTGATGGATTATTGATGGCAACTTTTGTCTCGAGATCGGTGACCTCCGGGCAGCCTTCACTTGGACTTTTCCGTTCAAATTTTTTAAGGCTCTAGATAGAATATACTTCCCATGGATATGGTCTCTTCAGTTTTTATTCAACTCGCTAGGAACGTGAGTAATTGAAGTTCTTACTCCCAAATGAGCCTGATATCATCAATTTGATTGCCGCAATGCCTCTTGCGTTCGGGCCTCGGCGCCGGCACAGTGGATGAAGGCCGCAGCATAATTCCTCGGGCACGGTAAATACTACAAACTGTTGATTATGAGTTCTTTTTTCAGTCGTTGCAAGTATTTCAGACATGAATTCTGGAAAGGCTCCGAAAAGGAGATAGGTGTGATAAGCGCATAAAAAAAGTCAATAAAAGCACGCCGAAAAAGGAGAAAAAAGGGTTCAGAAAAGGGAAAAGACACAAAAGCTGCGAGAAGCCATGAAAAAAGGACTTGCCAATTTGCTGATTAGTCCCCGTGCACCCTGGTGACGAGGTTCTCGGGGATGACCCATGTCCTGACATCGGCATGTGGATGGCAGAGCCGGATCTCGACCATCGCAGGTGGCGGGTAATGGATATTATTCATCTTGACACAATTCTGCGCAGCACACATCTCATAGGCATTCACGGTGAACACTTCCCCGACACTTCAAGTATTCCGACACACTAGATCTATTTAAAGCATTTTATATTAACAAGTACGCCAACCACCATTCCCATGAAATGGCATTCTAGTATATACCATCCCATCATGTCGCGCGTAGTATGTACCAATAATACCACTTGAACATCTTTGGGGGAAAATATGTCTTACACGTCTTTGAAAGTGCGCCCGAGAGACTGACCTGAAAGACGGTGGGTCAAAGACCTAGGACTTGGTCTGAAAGACAAAGACCACCTAAGATGTGGTCTCCAAGACCAAAGACGCTGTTACCAAGACTAAGACACGGAAAGACCGATTTGAAAGACCTAAGACGCCAAAGACACATGTGTAGTTTTACTGATGTTATCTGCAGCGCTTCAATAGCAGTGGTGGCCTGAATGATGGTGGAGATGAGGATGGCGAATGCGATGGCGAGCATGCCGATGGACTGGTCCTTGATGCCTTTCATCTCGTCGGGGGAGACTGTTCCATCCCAAAGATACGCCACGACCGGGATGAAACATAAAAGATTTTGTGCGTAGATTGCGGTGCGAACTCCTATACCAGAGATGTCTGGGTTGGCGGTAATACATGGGGGGTCCATGGTGGTTAGGAGCGAAGAGTGCGTGCGTGCCTGTGCAATGTGTTTTCAGCGTGGTCCACGGCCAACAAAAAGACCCACGTCACGCAAGGTTGACAGTTCGTTGACAGCCATCTGGCAAGGTAAACGATGTGCCAGTTGCGCGGTGGCTTCTTGAATCTTCACAAATCCGAGGGGCAGACGAGCCGAGTCTGGTGCTCAGGGAACACCAGGCTCCTACCCATCCTCGGTTACGGGGTTCGGAATCCTAGTAGGAGACTGAGTAAACACCGAGTAGAGTGTGCAGTGAAATGGTAGAACTCCGATCATTTCGGAAACACCTTGAATGTCAAAATCCGCGGTTCCAAGGGACGACCGATGCGACCGAATAAGGCCGAACGACACTCACCGTCCGGTTGCAGCCGGCCCTGGGCAAGAGAGGACGTTTCCGGCCATCTCTCGCCCTCCTTGAAGCCGGCAAGCGGCACGATGCGCATCACGGATCATTGATGGCATGTGCGCCCAACTAACACCTTGGATCCTTTTCGCGTCGACTCTTTCATCTCCGTGGAGCGTCTCATCTACTCCTGCAGACCCCGTAGGAACCCCCACCCACTCGCCGCTGTGATCGATTGCGGATCCGCTTCTCAAAACCGCCGCCCGCATTTCTGATAGAGACTCGATGCGTTATAGGTTCGTCCTGTCCGTTCGTCCTGTCCGCTGGCCCCGCCTCTTCGCTCCTGACACCCTTCCAGAAATGCTGATACTACTGCCGCTCGGCCTATAACAGCATTCGCGACAATACGCCCGCCCGTCTTCTAACGGCCCATCCTAACCCACCTCGTCGTCTCCACGAAGACTACCTCGCGCTCAGGATCCCGCTCTCCTGCAGGAATACTACACGGCTCCGGTGAGCACAGATATGCATGCCCCCGCGGGACGCTCGTGCGCCTGTATGCGTAGCTGTCCGCGTACACCCGCTGCCCGCCGCCCGGCGATTCGTGCTGTGCGAGAGGACCTCCCTGGATAGGTGCGCACCACACCCGCACCCGCACGTCGCGCATCTCATCATGCCCCCTATACGACCTGGACGATCCCACCCCACGCGCCTACGAAGCCACACGCTCGCCCGCACCCGCTCCGTCAAATCCTCCCTTCCATTCGCGTCCCATCGGATTCGTCCTGCCCAGCGCCCGCCAGGAGATCGACACGAGTTCATCCAGCGTCCGCGGCCACACCCCAGCCACGACGCGGTTGTCCTCTTCGGATACGGTCGCGTCCGCCTCCGTGCGCTCCCTCGCCGTCCTGCTCGTCCTCAGAACTGTGCGTGCGTACGCCGTCGCACTCTCATTTAGATGCGTCCTCCGCTTCGCGTCCGCCTCCGCGCCGAGCGGGCGGGTGGGCGTCGTTCTCCTCGCATACGGTCGCGTCCTGCTGGTCCCCAGAGGCGTGCGTGCGTGCGTCGCATTCGCATTCGCGTGCGCCTCCGCGCGCTCCCTCGTCGTCGCGCGGAAGTCCTCCCCGGATCAGGTCGCCTCGCCTCCTCGGACGCCGCCGATGCGTGCGTGCGTGCGTCGTAGCATTCGGCTGCGGAAGCGTTTGCCTCCGCGCGCTCCCCCGCTGTCCTCCTCCTCAGACGCCGCCGCGGGCGTAGTCTTCCTCGGATACGGGCGTAGTCTTCCTCGAATGCAGACGTGTGCGCGTGTGCGCCGCATGCGAGTGCGGCCTAGTCGTCCTCGGATACGGCCGACGCATGTGTGCGTACATGCGTGCCTCCATGCGCGGGGAGTGTCGAATACAGCGGCCGTCCGCGTGCACGCCGAGTGCCTCGGGGGCGCGTCCGAGAGCGTGAGATAGAAGGCTGTGACGTTGCTGACGGTACGCGGCGGCGTGGATGGCGATAGACGTGAGGGGTGCGAGCGAAGATATCGAGTTGTTGTTGGGACGGTTTTCGCGGGTTTGTAACACTGGAAGATAAATTATCAAGTCTCCCCATGTCCCGACTTTATACTCGCTGAACGTTGAACCCTCGGTCTGGGCCCTTTGTCTGAGACATCGGGAATTCGGCGATCTGCGTCAAAAATCGCGGTAAATCACGTCAAAGAGGAGCTAAAAGCTCGTAGGTTGGACGGTACACCTCGGGTGCGACTGTTGAAAGTCCACGATAGGCGAGAGAGTAAGCTAAAAGTGCATTCAAGTTGGCTTGTGAAATTGAACCCCTATTTATCTGGAATGCGAGACCTCCTATGAAACATCCGCTTCAAGTTTAGGATCTAACCCGTGGTCTAGTCTAAGCGGACCACCGTCGGGCGTTCTAGCTTGGGTCTGGAAATATTTCCTGAGTTTGTTGCTCAGTGGCAGATGAGAACCGATTTGGATATGTTCGCGTTCTTGGCATGTAGGAGGAGGATTAACGTTAATTAATATTGTGAGGCAAATCATTTCAGCTGCGGACTGCTGTACTGACTGCATAAATCCAACAAAGTCTTGAAAGGATGGTGGAGTTCAACGTCAACTTCGATTCGTCGATTTTTACATCTTTTGCACAGCAGAGCCTGGATTCAAGCAGGATACCTGTGAATTCCGAGCTCCAGTTCCTCTTTCCGACCTATTCCGACCTATTCTGCATTCTGGTATTTGAACCAAATTTGTAGTTGAACCGTACTTGAATCCATAAAGACCACTGAGCTCTCTCGCGGTCATCTGGTCCATTGAATATTGCTCTTAAACTCATTTGAATCATTCTTTCAACGTGTCCGAGATGCCCGAGCATCCCCGAATAAGGCCTAGGGCTACCAAAAACCATCGGTTTTCTACCGTGTAGTAATACGCGTTATGTAGTCTAACGATAGGGGTGCTGAAGCATGCAGCTCAAAAATCACCATGGGGCGCCGTCTAACTTTGAGGCCTTTCAGTCCCAGGGATATGCGGGTCGCCACATTTTCCCCAGACCTCGCGCAAAACCGAACTGTGCGCTCAATATGCTAAATAAAAAAAATGGAAGGGGAGAGTGAGGGGCAGGGGAGAGCGAGAAAAAGAAAAATGCTGTCTTTGGAAGAATGGTTCAAGCCCGAGTCGCACGGGCTGGTCTGGCTACGGAAATATCGACAGGATTATTTAGCGCAGGCCCGTCTACTACGCTTTTGAAGCTTGCTTCGAGTAATTTTGGGCGGGGTTCATGAGATATGAATGAAGCGAATTTTTTTTATTTCAGTTGTGACCAAGGTGGAACTGCGCACGAAGTAATATAGTCGCCGATTGAATTGATGCGAAGGGCCGCCACATCTCGTCGGCTGAGTCGGAATTATAGATCCAGGGCAGATAAAATAGATGCAGATTTCCACATGCCGTGATAGGGGACTGGATTTGTGAGGGATTACGCGCCGCGGACATAAAAAGACACAGCGAAACAGATAGCATGGTCCAAGCTCAATCACTGCGTTGAGGCCCCCCGTAGTCACAGGGTCTTCGAGGTCATGCATCCTGATGGAGTCGCTGTTTTTATCTTTGACTGCTCTTCTGCGCATGAGGCCTTTGCTTCTGACGCCCTTCTACCGCAGAAAATGAATCGCGGCCCCGGTGGTGCTCAACCACAAATGCACGACACCATAAATCCGACCACCGGGACACTGCAGCACATGGTGTATCCGGCAGATTTCGAAGGAAAGGATGAAAAGGGTAATCCTCTGGCCGGCCCAGCGAAGGGGGTGGAACAGGTTCTGAAGGAACGTGATCTGCTCAAGACACTCGAGAGCAAGAAAGGCAGAGTGCTTGGGATTGGCGCAGAGTGCAAAAAAATCGCAGGCAGCCCGAGACAAAGCAGCCAAGGAAGCGAAAGCTCGTCAAGACGAAATAGAGGGCTCTGGGCTGCCGGCTACGGGCAGCCGTGGCGTCTCAGAGACTGGGACGGAGCATTTAGAGTGCAGCAAGACTTGCTGCATGCAACGTGTTTAGATCTGTCAAGGCCAGGATTTGGCCCTGAGAACACCTATATACACTAAGTGGACAAAATGTTCGCACCCTTGGAGTTCTCAACAACCGTGGAACATTTTGACATGAAATAAGATATCAGATCGCGGAGTAAGACGAGGGGAGTTGTTGGACACTTTGATGCGATCAAACTGTGTTGATGCGCCATCACCCTGGGCGAAAAAAGGAAATCACGAAAAGTCAACTTCACCTGTGATTTTTTTTGGAGCAATCTGAAGTGTCCAGATTGAAGTTAAAGGTCTCCCCATTACTTCCACAAGTTGAATCAAGGAAAAATATCCAGGTGTTTGGGCGCTACAGCGGTCGCAAAGTCGCTATTTTAGCGATTTTGGGTCAAAAATCAGCCAGATGTGGCCAAAATAGCCATTTTGCGAGTGCTCTAGCATCCTAGGACATATATATTTTTCTCTCATTCAACCTGTGTAGTTGGTGGGGATCTATATAACTCCAATCTAGGCAATTCCATTCATCCCTAAAAAAATTACTCCGTGAGCTAGAAAACACGAATTTCCGTGTTTCCTCCAATCTGATGTCGCATCAGCACATTATGATGGTATCAAAGTAGAATAAGTTTTCTCGCCTTACCCATCATGTTGTGGAGCACGCGAGTATAATAACCCCCCCCCCCCCCATCGACCTGACATCTTAGTTTGTGTCAATATCTTCCTTCGTTGTTGAGAACCTGACGGAGCGAACATTTTGTCCACTTAGTGTAAGCGGATTACATAAGGGTACGGGTTTTCATGCCCTCTATCTTAGGTCAGGCGGAAGGTTCAAGGAAAATGCGAAAACAGCCAAATCTTAGGCAGTAGGGCATCCAAGGGTGTTTATAGAAATTTCGGAGATGCCATGCCCTACAGACTTTTTTCCATGCAAACCGAGTGAGCCTATGACCGCGGAAAACGGTTGAGATTCGAGTTCAGACGAGCCGGTCTCGTGAAAGGAGCTAAAAGAAAAACGGGCCGCGCCCTAAGTTCCACTAACAGCAGTAAGGAGAATGGGTGCTATATAAATCTATGTATATAAATAAACCAGAAGCACCAGGAATGCCACCTTAGCCGCCGCCCCCTTCGCTCCGCTTCTAAAGTTTCCTCGCTCACCGCAAGTCCCGGGGTTTGCATCCAAAGACATGCTCCTGCTTGACCCCGCGTTTCAAACCGCACACCGGATCAGCCATTAGATATCGAGGGACGAGTCAATTTCCTTGTTCACGCATTACTCGTATTATAAGCAGATGGTTCGTATCAGTTTGTACGTGCTTGCCCGTCAACCCGTGATCCTCCGCATCTCCGCCACTTGCCGCCCACAAACCCGCCGCGCAAGGGCCACCGACATTAATTCATCAGACTTGCCAAATCCCGCGACTTCTCGAGGCTATGCAAAGTCCACACGTCGACGGCGACTCGGATCCATCATCGGTGCTCCACTCTACGACCCGCCGCCAACTCCCTAGATGCTTCATGATGTCCGGCGGCGAACTGGCCAGGGTTAGACGACTTCTTATGCTGTGCCACAATTCCCGAGCAGCTGGCCCTCAAGTTACTCATATCTCAAGCAGATGCCTTGGATCCTGGGATCAAGCTCCGCTGCCTCGATTCGCCTCATGGCACATCTATTTTGGAATATCAAAAAGTAATTTCAGCTTTCCCGTCTTTGTGCTGGTGTTGGACATGCCGCTTATTCAGATGGGTGTACGATCGAGCGCTCAAATCCCACTCAAAAGGCCGACCTGTCTGACCTTGCCTCGCTCTTCCCCTCCCTCTCGCACCCATCCTTTTCCCGCCCTCTGGCAGCACCTTTCCTCCCTTACCCCAGCCAGTGCGTGCACGATTCAAGCCCAGCGACGCCATCAGCTCCGTTCCGGCCCCCGTTTTTCTCTTCAAGCTTCGAAGACGGACCAACTCTTTGACTCACCCAAATGACTCTGATGGTGG